>CM066567.1:9251511-9881511 GCA_033816785.1 Picus viridis
GGCTGCCTTTTTTGCTCACTTGTACCGGGAAACAAGGGCAGGAGTGGTTTTGCTGTGCCCAGCTAATAAACTGATCCCAAGGCCAGGCTGCAGCCTTTGAAATCCCTGACAAATAATGAGGCAGACATTACCATACCCGTATTCTCTGGCATCCTCCCCAGCCTGCTGTCATGTCCTCTGCACAGCATTCATGCTGAACCACGTGTCCAGCTCCTGGGGAACCTGCTGGCCTTTCTTCTCCTCTATGGCTGTCAGGATTTCCTTCTATTTCCCTACCAGAGAACTCACTTTGCATACTCACCTAGCAAATTATTTCTCTGCTTTAGCCTAAAGTGCTTGATAGAGAGAGCTAGCAGTCCTGGGAAAGGAAAAAAACCGCCCCCAACAAACAGCAAACCCCACAGCCTTGACACCACAGCACAGCCTTAACATTGATGAGGGCATTGACTCCATCATCAGTAAATTTGCAGACGACACCAAGCTGGGGGCAGGAGTTGATCTGCTGGAGGGCAGAGAGGCTTTGCAGAGGGACCTCGACAGGCTGGACAGATGGGCAGAGTCCAACAGGATGGCAATCAACAAATCCAAGTGCCAGGTGCTGCACATTGGCCACAGCAACCCCAGGCAGTGCTACAGGCTGGGGGCAGAGTGGCTGGAGAGCGGCCAGGCAGAGAGGGACCTGGGGGTGCTGGTTGATGGGAGGCTGAACATGAGCCTGCAGTGTGCCCAGGTGTCCAAGAGGGCCAATGGCATCCTGGCCTGTATCAGGAACAGTGTGGCCAGCAGGAGCAGGGAGGTCATTCTGCCCTGTGCTCAGCACTGGTTAGGCCACACCTTGAGTCCTGTGTCCAGTTCTGGGCCCCTCAGTTTAGGAAGGATGTTGAGTTGCTGGAAGGTGTCCAGAGAAGGGCAACAAAGCTGGTGAGGGGTCTGGAGCACAGCCCTGTGAGGAGAGGCTGAGGGAGCTGGGGCTGCTTAGCCTGGAGAAGAGGAGGTTCAGGGGACACCTTCTTGCCGTCTACAACTCCCTGAAGGGAGGCTGTAGCCAGGTGGGGGTTGTTCTCCCAGGCAACCAGCACCAGAACAAGAGGACACAGTCTCAAGCTGTGCCAAGGAGGTTTAGGGTGGATGTTAGGAAGAAATTCTTCATAGACAGAGAGATTGGCCATTGGAATGTGCTGCCCAGGGAGGTGGTGGAGTCACCATCCCTGGAGGTGTTTAGGAAGAGCCTGGCTGAGGCACTTGGTGCCATGGTTTAGTTGATTAGATGGTGTTGGGTGATAGGTTGGACTTGATGATCTCGAAGGTCTTTTCTAACCTGGTTAATTCTATTCTATTCTATTCTATTCTGTTCTATTCTATTCTATTCTATTCTATTACATTACATTACATTACATTACATTCCGTTCCGTTCCGTTCTATTCTATTCTATTCTATTCTATTCTATTCTATTCTATTCTATTCTATTCTATTCTATTCTATTCTATTCTATTCTATTCTATTCTATTCTATTCTATTCTATTCTATTCTATTCTATTCTGTTCCGTTCCGTTCCGTTCCATTCCATTCCATTCCATTCCATTCCATTCCATTCCATTCCATTCCATTCCATTCCATTCCAAACAATTCTACCTTGAGAGGTGGCACAAGATCTGTCTGCTTACAGCGAACACAATCCTCCCCTATGCAGTTTGTAAATGTAATAACTGAGTTTTATTTGACCATAATTAATGCAGAAGATTATTGCATGAGAATTCTGCTAGTCCATGGGTTTTTTTCTAAAGGGACAAACCCTATTTTTATTATCACTTCTTTTTTTTGGGGGGGTGGGGGGAGGGGGTTGTATGTGTGTGTGAAAGACAAAATACCCTTTGTTCAAGGTCCAGAACAACATAAGCCTGAATAAGGCTCTGAAGACTGACTGCAGGGGTTTGGTTGGGTGTTTTTTTTTCCAATGTAGATTCTTATATAAACAGATTACATAAGCAGAGTCAAATGGATTACCCCAAACAACATTATTTGACCTGCCTCACTGCTGGCTGTTTTGTTTGCCACTGGAGGGCTGAGCCCAGAGAGTGGTGGTGAATGGTGCCACATCCAGCTGGCAGCCAGGCACTAGTGGCGTGCCCCAAGGACCAGTGCTGGGCCCAATGCTCTTTAACATCTTTATTGATGATCTGGATGAGGGCATTGAGTCCATCATCAGTAAATTTGCAGATGACACCAAGCTGGGGGCAGGAGTTGATCTGCTGGAGGGCAGAGAGGCATTGCAGAGGGACCTGGACAGGCTGGACCAGATGGGCAGAGTCCAAGGGCAGGAGATTGAAGACATCCAAGTGCCGGGTTCTGCACATTGGCCACAGCAACCCCAGGCAGTGCTACAGGCTGGGGTCAGAGTGGCTGGAGAGCAGCCAGGCAGAGAGGGACCTGGGGGTGCTGGTTGATGGTAGGCTGAACATGAGCCTGCAGTGTGCCCAGGCAGCCAAGAGGGCTGCCTAGTGGCATCCTGGCCTGCATCAGGAACAGTGTGGCCAGCAGGAGCAGGGAGGTCATTCTGCCCCTGTACACTGTACTGGTTAGGCCACACCTTGTGTCCTGTGTCCAGTTCTGGGCCCCTCAGTTTAGGAAGGACATTGAGATGCTGGAAGGTGTCCAGAGAAGGGCAACGAAGTTGGTGAGGGGTGTGGAACACAAGCCCTGTGAGGAGAGGCTGAGGGAGCTGGGGTTGCTTAGCCTGGAGAAGAGGAGACTCAGGGGTGACCTTATTGCTCTCTACAACTACCTGAAGGGAGGTTGTAGCCAGGCAGAGGCTGGCCTCTTCTCCCAGGCAGCCAGCACCAGAACAAGAGGACACAGTTTCAGGCTGCGCCAGGGCAGGTTTAGGCAGGATGTTAGGAAGAAGTTCTACACAGAGAGAGTGATTGCCCATTGGAATGGGCTACCCGTGGAGGTGGTGGAGTCACCTTCGTTGGAGGTGTTCAGGAGGAGACTTGATGGGGTGCTTGGTGCCATGGTTTAGTTGTTTAGGTGGGTTGGATTGGTTGATGGGTTGGACGCGATGATCGTGAAGGTCTCTTCCAACCTGGTGTATTGTATTGTATTGTATTGGACTGCCAATGCCTGCCCTTTGCATGAAGCCGCTTCCATTTCATGCCATTCATTACTTCAGCGAGGCCATCTATCCTACCCCTGCTGAAATGATGCTCCTGCAGTCAATAGAAGTAAGTTTTAATCCTGCCTTGCAAGCCTCCAGTTTTGCACCACTGCCAGGGAGCAGAGCTTCATAATAAACGAACACTTTCCTGCAGATGTCCATGGAATCTGTCTGCCATCAGGCAGGTGTGATTCACCCGCAAGGCAGAAGTGCTTTGCAACAGCACTGCTGCTTTCAGGCTTCCCGGCTGCTTGCTTGAGAACAGAGTGACCAGAGGGTGGCTCTTAGAATAGAATAGAATAGAATAGAATAGAATAGAATAGAATAGAATAGAATAGAATAGAATAGAATAGAATAGAATAGAATAGAATAGAATAGAATAGAATAGAATAGAATAGACCAGGTTGGAAGAGACCTTCAAGATCATCGCATCCAACCTATCATCCAACACCACCTAATCAACTAAACCTTGGCACCAAACACCCTATCAAGTCTCCTCCTGAGCACCTCGTGATGGCAACTCCACCACCTCCCCAGGCCGTCCATTCCAATGGACAATCACTCTCTCTGTGTAAAACTTCCTCCTAACCTCCAGTCCCTGGTGCAGCCTGAGACTGTGTCCTCTTGTTCTGGTGCTGGTTGCCTGGGAGAAGAGACCAACCTCTGCCTGTCTACAACCTCCTTCAGGTAGTTGTAGAGAGCAAGAAGGTCACCCCTGAGTCTCCTCCTCTCCAGGCCACAGGCTCTCTTCTTGAGCCACAGGGTCCCAGGATCACAGGATGTTAGGGGTTGGAAGGGACCTCTGAAGATCATTGAGTCCACCCCCTGCCAGAGCAGGACCAGAGAATCCAGCCAGGTCACACAGGAAGGCATCCAGATGGGGCTGGGAAGGCTCCAGAGAAGGAGACTCCACAACCTCCCTGGGGAGCCTGTTCCACTGCTCTGTGACCCTCCCAGTGAAGAAGTTCCTCCTCAGGTTGAGGTGGAACCTCCTGTGCTGTAGTTTCTATCCATTACTCCTTGTCCTATCAAAGGGTGCAAGTGAGCAGAGCCTGTGCCCTCCCTCTTGAACCCCAGCCCTCAGATATTGATAGACCTTGATCAGATCCCCTTTCAGCCTTCTCCCCTCCAGCCTAAACAGCCCCAAGGCTCTCAGCCTCTCCTCACAGGGCAGTTCTTCCTCATGTTGAGGTGGAACCTCCTGTGCTGTAGTTTACATCCACTGTCACTTGTCATAAGGCACATGTGGAGATCAACCCCCTGCCAGAGCCCCAATGTCATGGGGCACTACCAGAGACAGTGCAGGAAGTTACCTTCACCATTTCTCCCTGTTGCAGAGACCCTTGGTATCTTCTGCTCTGGGTTTGTGCCACACTGGAGCAATGTGCTTTTGCTGCTTAACAGTGCACCCAGAGTGCTCAGGGGCGTTGGGTGCACAGGTTTGTGCACAGTGAGTTTTCATTGAGTTTGCCTAGGTAGGTGAGGGAGATGCATGTGCTGGAGGCAAGAAAAGGTTAATGGCATCTAAAGTCATCTCACATAGCAGAGGTTCCCATGAAATCACATGCCAGCTCATAGCCTCCTTCCAGAGTAAGGTACAGAAGACAAGATACAGACAGAGTGGCACAGGCAAGCCCTGTTGCCTCCAGAGACTGCTTCGTTTCAGTTGGCTTAACTGTGAACTTTCTCTTTCTTTCTTTCTTTCTTTCTTTCTTTCCTTTCTTTCTTTCTTTCTTTCTTTCTTTCTTTCTTTCTTTCTTTCTTTCTTTCTTTCTTTCTTTCTTTCTTTCTTTCTTTCTTTCTTTCTTTCTTTCTTTCTTTCTTTCTTTCTTTCTTTCTTTCTTTCTTTCTTTCTTTCTTTCTTTCTTTCTTTCTTTCTTTCTTTCTTTCTTTCTTTCTTTCTTTCTTTCTTTCTTTCTTTCTTTCTTTCTTTCTTTCTTTCTTTCTTTCTTTCTTTCTTTCTTTCTTTCTCTTTCTTTCTTTCTTTCTTTCTTTCTTTCTTTCTTTCTTTCTTTCTTTCTTTCTTTCCTTCTTTCCTTCTTTCCTTCTTTCTTTCTTTCTTTCTTTCTTTCTTTCTTTCTTTCTTTCTTTCTTTCTTTCTTTCTTTCTTTCTTTCTTTCTTTCTCTTTCTTTCTTTCTTTCTTTCTTTCCTTTCTTTCTTTCTTTCTTTCTTTCTTTCTTTCTTTCTTTCTTTTTCTTTCTTTCTTTCTTTCTTTCTTTCTTTCTTCCTCTTTCTTTCTTTCTTTCTTTCTTTCTTTCTTTCTTTCTTTCTTTCTTTCTTTCTTTCTTTCTTTCTTTCTTTCTTTCTTTCTTTCTTTCTTTCTTTCTTTCTTTCTTTCTTTCTTTCTTTCTTTCTTTCTTTCTTTCTTTCTTTCTTCTCTCTTTCCTTCTCTTCTTCCTTCCTTCCTTCCTTCCTTCCTTCCTTCCTTCCTTCCTTCCTTCCTTCCTTCCTTCCTTCCTTCCTTCCTTCCTTCCTTCCTTCCTTCCTTCCTTCCTTCCTTCCTTCCTTCCTTCCTTCCTTCCTTCCTTCCTTCCTTCCTTCCTTCCTTCCTTCCTCCCTCCCTTCCTTCCTTCCTCCCTTCCTTCCTTCCTTCTGAGTTCCTTCCATCCTTCCTTTCCTCTCTCTCTTTCTCTCTCTCTCTCTCTCTCTCTCTCTTTCTCTCTCTCTTCTCTCTTTCTTTTTCTTTCCTTTTTCACATAGTCACCAGCTCACAGGATGTTAGGGGTTGGAAGGGACCTCTGGAGATCAGCCTCCTGCCAAAGCAGGACCAACGAATCCAGCACAGGTCACACAGGAATGCATCCAGATGGGGCTTGAATGTCTTCACAGAAGGAGACTCCACAACCTCTCTGGGCAGCCTGCTCCAGTGCTCTGTGACCCTCCCAGTGAAGAAGTTCCTCCTCAGCTTTCATTTGCTTCCAACTGAGCTGGTCTGGCAAAGTTAATGTGAGGAGGGAATTTCCAACACACCACATTTATTATAGGAATAAGAATCAAATGTGCTTGACAAGATACTCAAGGGATTTGTTCATTATTAATGCAGGCAACAACATTCCATTTCAGACAACAAAGAAACCTTTGGCCACTTTACACAGAAACAAATGTGTGGAGCATTAAGTCTTCACAGCATCCTATAGAAGATGATTAGAGGGGAGGCCACGAGGATTATCAGAGGACTGCAGCACCTCTCCTACGAGGATAGACTGAGGGAGTTGGAGCTGTTCAGTCTGGAGAAGAGAAGGCTCTGAGGAGACCTTACTGTGGCCATCCAGTATCTGAAGAGGGCTACAAGAAAGCTGGGGAGGGACTATTTGGGGTTTCAGGGAGTGAAAGGGCATTTCCTGCTGGAGACACAGAGCAAACACCTGGAGTATGAGGAGTTCTGTTATTCATAAGTCACTGTCACTTCCTTATAACCACTATGAAATAATAACTCAAGTTATGCCTCCAGGAGTTGCTAGATGTCTACTTCCTTATCATGTTACAGCAGAGAGCCTGTTATCTTTTCTTCATAAGGCCATGGTACAGGATATTGCTGGACTCTCAAAAAGAAACATCACAGACAGAGGAAGGGCTGGCAGCCAGGCACTAGTGGTGTGCCCCAAGGATCAGTGCTGGGCCCCATGCTCTTTAACATCTTTATTGATGATCTGGATGAGGGCATTGAGTCCATCATCAGTAAATTTGCGGGTGACACCAAGCTGGGGGCAGGAGTTGATCTGCTGGAGGGCAGAGAGGCTTTGCAGAGGGACCTGGACAGGCTGGACAGATGGGCAGAGTCCAAGGGCAGGAGATTGAAGACATCCAAGTGCCGGGTTCTGCACATTGGCCACAGCAACCCCAGGCAGTGCTACAGGCTGGGGTCAGAGTGGCTGGAGAGCAGCCAGGCAGAGAGGGACCTGGGGGTGCTGGTTGATGGTAGGCTGAACATGAGCCTGAAGTGTGCCCAGGTGGCCAAGAGGGCCAATGGCATCCTGGCCTGCATCAGGAACAGTGTGGCCAGCAGGAGCAGGGAGGTCATACTGCCCCTGTCCACTGCACTGGTTAGGTCACACCTTGTGTCCTGTGTCCAGTTCTGGGCCCCTCAGTTTAGGAAGGATGTTGACTTGCTGGAAGGTGTCCAGAGAAGGGCAGCAAAGCTGGGGAGGGGTGTGGAACACAAGCCCTATGAGGAGAGGCTGAGGGAGCTGGGGTTGCTTAGCCTGGAGAGGAGGAGACTCAGGGGAGACCTTCTTCCTGTCTACAACTCCCTGAAGGGAGGTTGTAGCCAGGTGGGGGTTGGTCTCTTCTCCCAGGCAACCAGCACCAGAACAAGAGGACACAGTCTCCAGCTGTGCCAGGGGAGGTTTAGGCTGGTTGTTAGGAAGAAGTTCTACACAGAGAGAGTGATTGCCCATTGGAATGGGCTGCCCGTGGAGGTGGTGGAGTCACCTTCATTGGAGGTGCTCAGGAGGAGACTTGATGGGGTGCTTGGTGCCATGGTTTAGTTGTTTAGGTGGTGTTGGATGATAGGTTGGACTCGATGATCTTGAAGTTCTCTTTTGTACCTGGTTTATTCTCTTTTCTCTTCTCTTTTCTCTTCTCTTCTCTTCTCTTCTCTTCTCTTCTCTTCTCTTCTCTTCTCTTCTCTTCTCTTCTCTTCTCTTCTCTTCTCTTCTCTTCTCTTCTCTTCTCTTCTCTTCTCTTCTCTTCTCTTCTTTTTTTTGGTTGGTTTTGCTTTGTTGGGTTTTTTTTTTGGGGGGGGGGTTGTGGTTTTTTGGTTGGTTGGTTTGGTTAGGCTTGGTTGGGTGTTTTTTATATGTTTGGTTTGGTTTTGTTTTGTTTCCTTTTCTTTCCTCCCCCCCCTTCAAACCCCAAAACCTTTGCCATCCTCCCATTTCTGAATTTGATGTCATTTTCTCTTAAGGTGCTTGCAAAATAGATGGGGTGTTTCACAGGGGCAGGTTTATAATGGCCACCCTCATTCTGCCTGAACCATGTCAGGGCATAACTACACAAAGTAAAAAGCTCAGCTCACAGAGGAAAAAACTCCTTCACCTTTGCCTTGGCTTGAAAGGCAGCAAGAGAAACTTTTCCCCCTTTCTCAGAAGCAGCCTTGCCTGAGGTCATTCTTCTAGTCATACTGCAGGGGAAGAGCCTGGGGGAGTCATCACATGTCCCAGCTTGCCCTTTATAATACGTCTCTCTTGGTTTTTTTTGTCAAGGAGGCAGCTTTGATCAAAAAGATGTCTGCTTGGGAAAGAACAGGGGTCGTGAACTTGCTCCACGGTGGGAGCCCACAGGAAAGAACTGGCCTAGCTTCGTTACAATGCCTTTCTCTGCACCCCCTCAGTTTAAGAAGGACATTGAGACACATGAACGTGTCCAGAGAAGGGCAACAAGGCTGGGGAGAGGCCTTGAGCACAGCCCTGTGAGGAGAGGCTGAGGGAGCTGGGGCTGTTTAGCCTGGAGAAGAGGAGGCTCAGGGGCGACCTCATTGCTCTCTACAACTACCTGAAGGGTGGTTGTAGCCAGGAAGGGGTTGGCCTCTTCTCCCTGGCAGCCAGCACCAGAACAAGGGGACACAGTCTCAAGCTGCAACAGGGGAAGTTTAGGCTGCAGGTGAGGAGAAAGTTCTTCACTGAGAGAGTCATTTGCCATTGGAATGTGCTGCCCAGGGAGGTGGTGGAGTCACCGTCCCTGGAGGTGTTCAAGAGGGGACTGGATGTGGTACTTGGTGCCATGGTCTAGTCGTGAGGGCTGTGGTTACAGGTTGGACTCGATGATCTTCGAGGTCTCTTCCAACCTTGGTAATACTGTAAATACTGTAAACACCAGATGCCATCTCTACAGAGTTTGGTGCTGCTCATATGCACCCCTCCACATCCTGCTGCCAGCTGCCCCTTGGCTTTGTGGCTGATCCAGTAGAAATAAGTCCAAACAGGACACAATCACTCCCCTGGGGCAGGGGAGATGAATGTAGTTGTGGCCCCTTATAAGCGTAGCCAGCAGGTCAAGGGAGATGATTCTCCCCTCTGCTCAGCTCTGGTGAGCCCCCACCTGGAGTACTGCCTCCAGTTCTGGAGCCCCTGTTACAGGAAGCATCTGGAGGTGCTGGAAGGTGTCCAGAGAAAGGCCATGAGGATGAGCAGAGGGCTGGAGCTGCTCTGCTATGGAGACAGACTGAGGGAGTTAGGACTGTTCAGTCTGAAGAAAAGAAATCTCCAAGGAGACTTCCAGTATCTGAAGGGGGCTACAAGAAAGCTGGGGAGGGACTTTTGAGGGTGTCAGGGAGTGATAGGACTGGAGGGAATGGAACACAACTAGAAATGGGGAGATTCAGATTGGATGTTAGGAAGAAGTTCTTCCCCAGGAGGGTGATGAGACACTGGCACAGGTTGCCCAGGGAGGTGGTGGAAGCCTCAACCCTGGAGGTTTTGAAGGCCAGGCTGAATGTGGCTGTGAGCAACCTGCTGTAGTGTGAGGTGTCCCTGCCCATGGCAGGGGGTTGGAACTAGATGACCCTTGAGGTCTCTTCCAACCCTGACAATTCTATGATTCTATTCTTTTTCATTTCTTTTTAGAACTGCTGTAGTTTGGCAGCAACATTCCAAAGGAGAGTGATTGATGTGTATGTTCTGGTGGCTGTACCAGGAGAAACCAACCAACCAACCAACAATAAAACAGGTAAGTAGGGCTGCCTTTGCAATCACTGAGAGGTGGCAGGGGCAGCTTCATGGAACAATGGCCAACCTGTTAAGACATTTTTGGGGAGTGCCACTCTACTCTGCTTGCCACTTTGCTCTGCTGAGGCCTCACCTGTAGTACTGAGCACAGCTCTGGAGCAGGAAGGACATGGATCTGATGGAGCAGCTCTGCTACAAGGACAGCCTGAGGGAGCTGGGGAGCTGTTCAGCCTGGAGAAGAGGAGGCTCCAGGGAGACCTAAAAGCAACCTGCCAGTACCTGAAGGGGGTTACAGGAAGGCTGGAGAGAGACTGTTTGCAAAAGCCTGCAGGGCCAGGACAAGGGTCAATGTCTTCAAACTATGGAAGAGCAGATTTAGATTGGATGATAGGAACAAGTTCTTTCCCATGATGGTGGTGGAACACTGGCACAGGTTTCCCAGGGAGGTGGTTGAGGCTCCTTCCCTGGAGATATTCAAGGTGAGGCTGGAGGAGGCCCTGGGCAGCCTGATCTAGTTGAGGATGTCCCTGCTGACTGTGGAGAGGTCGGTCTGGATGAGCTTTGGAGGTCCCTTCCAGCCTGGACCATTCCATGATTCTGTGATCTGGAAGAAATCAGCTCAGCTCCTACCAGTGGAGAAAGATTTAGTGTAAAATAATCAGTTTACCCCACACAACTTAGGGCTCAAAATAAGCTGTTTTTTTCCTGAGCCCTCAGCTGATTGTAGCAAACAGAAGAAACGAGGTGTCACTAATCCTCTTGCTGCTTTAGTTGGCCATTTGAGGAGCACAGATCTCTTTTTCTAGGCCTCCTCCAGGCAGGTCTGTTGCAGGTGAGTCTGTCTGCAGCAATGATGGGGGCTCTACAGTAGTAACCACATAATGAGGCAGAGTTGTCCACTTCAGGGTCTGGAAAAGGTTAGGCTTTGGAAATAAAACATCCTTTCAGTATCAGCATAGAAGTATCTAAATACCTTGTTCAGCTGGGTTAGACCTCTACATTATTTTAAATAGAATAGAATAGAATAGAATAGAATAGAATAGAATAGAATAGAATTGAATTGAATTGAATTGAATTGAATTGAATTGAATTGAATTGAATTGAATTGAATTGAATTGAATTAACCAGGTTGGAAGAGACCTTTGAGATCATCGAGTCCAACCTAGCACCCAACACCATCTCATCAACTAAACCATGGCCCCATCCAGTCTCTTCCTAAACACCTCCAGGGATGGTGACTCCACCACCTCCCTGGGCAGCACATTCCAGTGGGCAATCACTCTTTCTGTGAAGAACTTCTTCCTAACATCCAGCCTAAACCTCCCTTGGTGCAGCTTGAGACTGTGTCCTCTTGTTCTGGTGCTGGGTGCCTGGGAGAAGAGACCAACCCCCACCTGACTACAACCTCCCTTCAGGGAGTTGTAGACAGCAACAAGGTCTCCCCTGAGCCTCCTCTTCTCCAGGCTAAGCAACCCCAGCTCCCTCAGCCTCTCCTCACAGGGCTGTGCTCAAGACCCCTCCCCATCTTTGTTGCCCTTCTCTGGACACCTTCCAGCAACTCAACATCCTTCCTGAACTAAGGAGCCCAGAACTGGACACAGGACTCAAGGTGTGGCCTAACCAGTGCTGAGCACAGGGCAGAATGACTTCCCTGCTCCTGCTGGCCACACTATTCCTGATACAGGCCAGGATGCCCTTGGCCTTCTTGGCCACCTGGGCACACTGCAGGCTCATGTTCAGCTGCTGTCCACCAGCACCCCCAGGTCCCTCTCTGCCTGGCTGCTATCCAGCCACTCTGTCCCCAGCCTGTAGCACTGCATGGGGTTGCTTAACCAACACAAGGGAGGAGAGCAATCTAGTAGGGGCTTTTTCTGAGGCTGAATCTGCTTGAAGTTTCAGTTTTGCTGCAGCCAGGGAAATTATGATTAGATTTGGCAATGGGACTGTGAATGTTATTCCTCTTTTCACCCACTGCTTTTGTAAGCTTCACAGGCTAAGGAAGGCTTATGATTTGCAGCCTTTCATCTTGGATTATTTTTTGTTGTATGGGCAAAATGCCCAACTGAAAATTACTGGGACAGCATAAACTAGAACAGTTCTACAAGTATTAATTGTAGCTTGGGCCCCTGCAAGATGCTCCATTGTTCAAAGTGGGTGAAATCAACTGGCCTGGCTGTGCACCAAGGATGAGAGCCATCCCTGCATGCAGGGGTCTGAGCCCTGCTTCATGCCTTGTCTCACCTTCATCTGAAAGCTTTCTTTAAGAGGTATCTGTGGCAGCCAGTGTTTTGAGGGCAGCTGGTAGATGCATGAAGAGTGCAGGATTCTTTAGCTGACCAATTGCATGCTGCTAAACAATCACATTCCATGGGTGCCAAGAGCAACAGCCTCACGTTGGCACCCTGGGATTGGAACATGCTGCAGCAGCCACCTCCTTGACACGCTGCCAACTCTCATTGGGAAAAGGCTTTAGCTTATAGGTGTGGTTGGGTTTCACTGGTCAAGGGATTGATAACAAAGGGTATAGAAACAGCCACTCTGAGCAAGAGTTACTTGGGTTAGGGACTTAGGTTAGGAACAGCTTGGGGGGGTTAGGGCTGCTAGGGACTTCTGCTTCTGTCAGTTAGCTACTTCTGGCTAGGGCTTGGGTGTAGGGATGCTGCTAGGGGTCTATCTGCTCAGGACTTCTGTTAGCTGCTTCATCTGTTAAGGGCTTCCAGGACTTCTGCTGTAAGTGAGACTCTGAGACTCTGTAACATTGGGGATTCTACATGGCAGCAATAAAGGACTTCTGATAGGACTTCTGAGATTCTCTGCTCTCTGCATTTCTGGAATCTCATTGCTATATGGCAGCAGGGTTCCTGCCTCCATTTGTCACCCAACGACACCTTGTTATAGAATCACAGAATCATAGAATTGTCAGGGTTGGAAGGGACCTCAAGGATCAGCCAGCTCCAACCCCCCTGCCATGGGCAGGGGCACCTCACACTACAGCAAGGTGCTTAGAGCCACATTCAGCCTGGCCTTCAAAACCTCCAGGGATGAGGCTTCCACCACCTCCCTGGGCACCTTCCCTCTCATGGGGAAGAACAACTCCAGCCCTCTAATCATCTTCATGGCTCTTCTTTGGACACACTCCAGGACCTCCAGATCCTTCCTGTAACAGGGGCTCCAGAACTGGATGCAGTACTCCAGGTGGGGGCTCACCAGAGCAGAGTAGAGGGGAAGAATCATCTCCCTTGACCTGCTGGCTATGCTTATAAGGGGCCACAACTACATTCATCTCCCCTGCCCCAGGGGAGTGATTGTGTCCTGTTTGGACTTATTTCTACTGGATCAGCCCCAAAGCCAAGGGGCAGCTGGCAGCAGGCCTTTTCTTCAGGCCTGCTCTCAAGCCAGTCCCTGCCCAGCCTATATTGGTGCTTGGGATTGCCCTGACCCCTGCTCTAATCCTGGAGGGCTGGCTTGTAAAGTGGTGCAAATCAGCACAGCCACACTTTCATTTAGTCTTCTAAAGCGAGGGTTTTGCTGCTGCTCTGAAGAGATGCTTGACCTCTATCATGTGCTTCCATGTATAACTCTTGTCAACCATTGCCAATCAAGAGCACAGCATAAATGTTGGTGATGAAAAGCTTTGTGCAAACAGCACGACTGGAAAGATGGCCTCTGCTTGGCTCAATCAGAAGTGACATGTGAGGTGTTCAGAGGGACCCAAAGTTGCTATGAAAAGCAAACACCTTTGTAATTCACCTGCTGGAACAGCAGCAGAAGTGAATTAAACAGCAGTTTCCAGCTGAGAAATAGAATCAGAGAATTGTCAGGGTTGGAAGGGACCTCAAGGATCAGCCAGTTCCAACCTCCCTGCCATGGGCAGGGACACCTCACACTACAGCAGGTTGCTCACAGCCGCATCCAGGCTGGCCTTCAAAACCTCCAGGGATGAGGCTTCCACCACCTCCCTGGGAAGCCTCACCTTGAATATCTCCAGGGAAGGAGCCTCAACCACCTCCCTGGGAAACCTGTGCCAGTGTTCCACTACCATCATGGGAAAGAACTTGTTCCTAACATCCAATCTAAATCTGCTCTTCCATAGTTTGAAGCCATTGACCCTTGTCCTGGCCCTGCAGGCTTTTGCAAACAGTCTCTCTCCAGCCTTCCTGTAACCCCCTTCAGGTACTGGCAGGTTGCTTTTAGGTCTCCCTGGAGCCTCCTCTTCTCCAGGCTGAACAGCTCCCCAGCTCCCTCAGGCTGTCCTTGTAGCAGAGCTGCTCCATCAGATCCATGTCCTTCCTGCTCCAGAGCTGTGCTCAGTACTACAGGTGAGGCCTCAGCAGAGCAAAGTGGCAAGCAGAGTAGAGTGGCACTCCCCAAAAATGTCTTAACAGGTTGGCCATTGTTCCATGAAGCTGCCCCTGCCACCTCTCAGTGATTGCAAAGGCAGCCCTACTTACCTGTTTTATTGTTGGTTGGTTGGTTGGTTTCTCCTGGTACAGCCACCAGAACATACACATCAATCACTCTCCTTTGGAATGTTGCTGCCAAACTACAGCAGTTCTAAAAAGAAATGAAAAAGAATAGAATCATAGAATTGTCAGGGTTGGAAGAGACCTCAAGGGTCATCTAGTTCCAACCCCCTGCCATGGGCAGGGACACCTCACACTACAGCAGGTTGCTCACAGCCACATCCAGCCTGGCCTGAAAAACCTCCAGGGATGAGGCTTCCACCACCTCCCTGGGCAACCTGTGCCAGTGTCTCATCATCCTCATGGGGAAGAACTTCTTCCTAACATCCAATCTGAATCTCCCCATTTCTAGTTGTGTTCCATTCCCCCCAGTCCTATCACTCCCTGACACCCTCAAAAGTCCCTCCCCAGCTTTCTTGTAGCCCCCTTCAGATCCTGGAAGGCCTCAAGAAGGTCTCCTGGGAGCCTTCTCTTCTCCAGACTGAACAGCCCCAACTCCCTCAGTCTGTGTGGTGGTTTAGGCTGGGTGCTGGCCCGGATGCCACTGCACAGACCACACCTGGGAGGTCCCAAAAGGGCCCAGCCCACTGGGCGGTGACAGGAAACCAGGTATTTCACCCCAAATTCTCTGCTCCTCTATCAAACATCCACGCAGGGTCTTCACTTCCTCTTTCATCCCCTGCTGCTGCCTAGGTAAAATGGTGTGAGCTGCCTCCCTTGGGCCTGCCCAGCCCCAGGGCTGTGTTGTTGGGGGGAGGAAGAGCCCTGGGGGGATTGGGTGTACCCCCAGGTGGGGACGGGGCGTTCTTGGGTATGTTCTGGGATCTCTCTCTTTTTGTCGCGGTGCTTGTGGTTCTCTGTAAAACTTTCATTCTTGTTTTTTGTTTTCCCATTTCAACTTTCCACCTTTTTTTTTTTTTTTTTTTTTTTTGCAGTCCCTTTGTCTGAGTCCTTATTTTTGCCCGTGGTGGGAGAATTGGCCTCCCAAACCACGACAGTCTGAACAGCCCCAACTCTCTCAGTCTGTCTCCATAGCAGAGCAGCTCCAGCCCTCTGCTCATCCTCGTGGCCCTTCTCTGGACACCTTCCAGCTCCTTCAGATCCTTCCTGTAACAGAGGCTCCAGTGCTAGAGGCAGTACTCCAGGTGAGGTCTCACCAGAGCACAGGGACAGAATCACCTCCCTCACCCTGCTGGCCACACTTCTCTTGCTGCAGCCCAGGCTCTGGTTGGCTTTCTGAGCTGCAAGTGCACACTGCTGGCTGATGTTGAGCTTCTCATCCACCAGCACTGCCAGGGCCTTGGATAGCAGCGATTCAGTTGAAAGCAAAGTCTGTATGAGATTTTCTTCATCTTCTTTGCTGTACCTTTAAAATGTTCCACAGGCCTTGAACAGAAAAGTGGTAGAATGTCAATAAATCAGCACTGGGTGTTAAAAGGAAGATAATGATAGTTCTAAAGAATCCCACTGGAGAGATATCTACCATAAGAATGAGTTTGGTAAACTTTCTTTCTCTCTCTCTTTTGGCTTCTTCACTCTGAGAGACACAAACTTTGTGCTTCTGCTGGTTTCTGCTGACCTTGGCTGCATTGGACAGATGGGCAGAGTCCAAGGGCAGGAGATTGAACACATCCAAGTGCCGGGTTCTGCACGTTGGCCACAGCAACCCCAGGCAGTGCTACAGGCTGGGGTCAGAGTGGCTGGAGAGCAGCCAGGCAGAGAGGGACCTGGGGGTGCTGGTCAATGGGAGGCTGAACATGAGCCTGCAGTGTGCCCAGGTGTCCAAGAGGGCCAATGGCATCCTGGCCTGCATCAGGAACAGTGTGGCCAGCAGGAGCAGGGAGGTCATTCTGCCCCTGTCCACTGCACTGGTTAGGCCACACCTTGAGTGCTGTGTCCAGTTCTGGGCCCCTCAGTTTAGGAAGGATGCTGACTTGCTGGAAGGTGTCCAGAGAAGGGCAACAAAGTTGGGGAGGGGTTTGGAACACAAGCCCTATGAGGAAAGGCTGAGGGAGCTGGGGTTGCTTAGCCTGGAGAGGAGAAGACTGAGGGGTGACCTTCTTGCTCTCTACAACTCCCTGAAGGGAGGTTGTAGCCAGGTGGAGGTTGGTCTCTTCTCCCAGGCATCCAGCACCAGAACAAGAGGACACAGTCTCAGGCTGCGCCAGGGGAGGTTTAGGCTGGAGGTTAGGAAGAAATTCTACACAGGGAGAGTGATTGCCCATTGGAATGGGCTGCCCAGGGTGGTGGTGGCATCACCATCACTGGAGGTGTTCAGGAGGAGACTTGATGGGGTGCTTGGTGCCATGGTTTAGTTTAGGTGGGTTGGATTGGATGATAGGTAGGACGTGATGATCTTGAAGGTCTCTTCCAACCTGGTCTATTCTATTCTATTCTATTCTATTCTATTCTATTCTATTCTATTCTATTCTATTCTATTCTATTCTATTCTATTCTATTCTATTCTTTCTATTCTTTGTTTTGGCTAAGCCTAACACAATAACTCTCTGCTCTTCTCTTGGCCCTTTGTGTCCAGGAGTGATTTTGCAGGGAGTGGGAAGCTATTAGCAGCTCCCCTGTTTTTCTGGCCAGGGAGGGTTCTTGTGCTGCTTATTAATTTTAAATCCCTGTAAATATTGTAAATCCTGGATATTTTGTGTACATTGATTGCAGTCCATTGTAGATTGTAGTTCTGCTTGCAAATACAGATTCATTTGCTTCCAACTGGGCTGGTCTGGCAAATTTAATCTTGGGGGAATTTTCAGCCCACCACATGCTCATTCAGCTTTATTTTCTGAATCTGAGAGGTCCTGGAATTCAAATGCACTTTGCTAAAGTACACAGAACTCTCATAAAGCCTTTGGGCTGTCGATTCCAACACAGTGAGGCAGCCTTCCTTTAGCATTCAGTGGCTAAGTCTACACTGGCTATTGAGGGCCCTCTCTGTCTCTAAAGATGAGGTGCAGTCTGTACTGATTGGGAGTTTACACTCTGAAGCATTTGACACTCCAGGTTCTTGGGAATGTCTCCCACTTAGGATGCCATGAGCAGACTTCTGGCCTGGATTAGGAATAGTGTGGCCAGCAGCAGCAGGAAAGTCATCCTGCCTCTGTACTCAGCACTGGTCAGGCCACACCTTGAGTCCTGTGTCCAGTTCTGGGCTCCTCAGGTTAAGAAAGATGTTGAGATGCTGGAAGGTGTCCAGAGGAGAGCAATGAAGCTGGTGAAGGGTCTGGAGCACAGCCCTGTGAGGAGAGGCTGAGGGAGCTGGGGTTGCTTAGCCTGGAGAAGAGGAGGCTCAAGGGAGACCTTGTTGCTCTGTACAATTCCCTGAAGGGAGGTTGTAGCCAGGTAGGGGTTGGTCTCTTCTCCCAGGCAACCTGGGAAGGAGAAGACACAGTTTCAAGCTGTGCCAGGGGAAGTTTAGGCTGGGTGTTTGGAAAAATTCCTCTTAGAAAGAGAGATTGGCCCTTGGAATGTGCTGCCCAGGGAGGTGGTGGAGTCACCATCCCTGGAGGTGTTTAGGAAGAGACTGGATGAGGCACTTAGTGCCATGGTTTAGTTATTAGATGGTGTTGGGTAATAGGTTGGACTTGATATCTGACTTCCAACCTGGTTAATTCTTTGAAATTCTGATGTTGCCAGAGTCTCCTACAGAGCCTTCATGGAAATAGCTGCACTCACAGGCAGCTGGGAGAGCCAGAGAGCGTAGGCAAAGCTGCCCCTTAGTGGTGTCCATTGATGGCTGGAGGGGCAAAGCCAGCCTCAGAATGGGACCCTCCTGAAAACAGTTGTGCTGTAATAATTTATGCCTGAATTAGGAAAGTAGCTCTCAGATTAAATAAAGACATGACTCTAGTTAGTCAGACTGGCTAAAAATACAAGGCAGGCATTTCTGCCTGTAGCTTTGCAATCTAATTTGAAAGACATCTACTCCCTCCCTGCTCCCTTTCACTCAGCTGTAACAATCCTCACCCAGAAGCAGTTCAGCCTCGTAGCATGAGATGAGCTGTCCAGCTCACAAGCAGCCAAACCCTCCTCTCCCCTCCAAACTGAGCTGCTGATCATCATTTTTGTTACGATAGTCTAAAGGTCTAGACCAGCAAAACAGCAGCACAGGGCTGTAGCTGCCCCCTGGTGACTTTGTCACAGGGTGGAGAAAACAACAGGGGACGAGGGGCCTCAGTTTTGAAGTGCAGATTAATCACAATCGTTATTCTAATAGAAAATTTCCATCTGTGCTGGTACCCAGATCTCATTTCATGTCACTGCTGTTATTACTCCCTTCAGCTAGGAAAGGAGGAGTCCTGGGGTTTGATTCAGGCTTCTAATGAGAGAAGAACAGAAACCTGCTGAAAAGAGCAGAAAGTACCCATATGGGTGAGAACAGCAGCCAGATAGACAGTGGAGTAAATTAAACTGCGACATCTAAGCCTTGAAGGAAGCTGGGTCTAGGAGGGCTCCTAGGATACTGTTTGTGAGAGACTAAAGCTTGTCTCTCCTGGTGTGACTCAACAAAGATAAAATCACTTGCTGCTTGCCCAGACAACAGCTGATGTGTGCTGGGCAGAGCCACTGGAAGGCCTCTTGGAAGGTGCAAAGATAACATTGCTCACTGGACTGCAGCTGGCCTACAGCAATGGCCCAAGGGTCCAGCATTCACACCTTCAGGACAAGATCATTTCCTGCTATCAGATAGCCCAGGAAAGGACAATGGCCTGATGTGTAATGAGTGTGTGGGTAGGTAGATGGAGCAGGAGGAGGCGGAGGCCTTCCCCCTCCATCCAGTGGCTGCCCAAACTCACCTGAGTACTCAGAAAGATTTCCTGGGGAACGATACCTGGACCTAAAGATGATTTCCCAGAACGATATCCTGGGGAACAACACCTGGACACTTGCCTAAGGCCTAAAAAACTGTATAAAAGACTGGAGCAACTACTGGCTTGTGGAGGAGAAAATTGGAGAAGCAAGATGCAGAAGAAAGCAGACGGCAGCACACGCGGGAAACACCACGGGGCCAACACAATGGATCTTGGACTCTCCGTGCCCTAAGTTCCACCTGCTGCAACTCATGGAGCTGAAGAAGCTGCTCAGAGGACCTCATCCCTTCTACAGCCAAAGCCTCAGCACCGTTTCTCTACAGACCCAACATCTCCTGCAGCACCTATCCTCCACAGACTCAAACTGTCTTGGGGGGGTGAGGGGTGTGGTAACATAATTCTTTCCGTCTTCTCTCTTTCTTCTCTCTCTTCCTATTCTCTCTCTCCCCCTTCTGATCCCTCCACTCTATTTATGTCCCTCCACTGCATTTATGTAATAAATAGTCTAGCTGTTGATATTTTGGCCTCGTTTGTGCCTCTCATTTCACAGCACGGGAATATTCATTAAAAACCTCAATCTCTTTCCCTCTCCGGATCGAGACACTGTTGCAAGGAACAATTTGAACCACCGATTTAGAGCATAAAAACTGATGCTGCAGTGACAAATACAACTTCCATGAGGTAATAAATACAAATCCCACAAGGATGATCAGGGGGCTGGAGCACCTCTCCTGTGAGGACAGACTGAAGGAGATGGGGCTCTTCAGTCTGGAGTCACCTTCATTGGAGGTGGTCAGGAGGAGACTTGATGGGGTGCTTGGTGCCATGGTTTAGTTGTTTAGGTGGGTTGGATTGGTTGATGGGTTGGACGTGATGATCTTGAAGGTCTCTTTCAACCTGGTGTATTGTATTGTATTGTATTGTATTGTATTGTATTGTATTGTATTGTATTGTATTGAGAAGGCTCCGAGGTGACCTAATTGTGGCCTTCCAGATCTGAAGGGGGCCTACAGGAAGGGGGAATGGAATGAAGCTGGAGGTGGGGAGATTCAGGCTAGACGTGAGGAGGAAGTTCTTCCCCATGAGAGTGGTGAAGCCCTGGAATGGGTTGTCCAGGGAGGTGGTTGAGGCCCCGTCCCTGGAGGTGTTTAATGCCCCGTCCCTGGAGGTGTTTAAGAGCAGGCTGGATGAGGCTCTGGCCAGCCTGCTCTAGTGTGGGGTGTCCCTGCCCATGGCAGGGGGTTGGAACTAGCTGATCCTTGTGGTCGCTTCCAACCCTGACTGATACTATGATAACTTGAGAAAGAGGTGTGCCAAAGAACGAACTCTTCAGGAAATAAGGAGAACAAGTTGGAATTGCTCATACCACCTGCACTGATGGTGTAGGGATACATGGGGTAAAAAGAAAGAGCAGTGTGGACAAAGCAGGTTTGTCCACAGCAGATTTTTATTTGTCACAACTACTCTAGGGGAAGCAGGTACTGAGGCAGGTTTGGGTTTTACCTGTGCTGGGTTAAGGCCAACCCCCTCCCCACCACAGACCAAAATGAGACTCAGACAAACAGATTGCAAAAGAGTGGTGGAAAGTTTAAAACGAAAGCAGTGAATGTTTACAGAGAACCAGAAGCATGGTGACAAAAGAGATCCCAAAGCACACCCAGAAAACACCCATCCCCACCTGAGGGTACACCCAAGCCCCCCAGGGCTCTTTCTTTCCCCCCTACTCCTCCACTGCTAGGCTAATCTCAGCTGACCAGGTCTGAGACTGCCCATCTCCCAAAAGGCTGGGAAACATCTCCCCCAGATACTGGGTGGCAGTGAGGGAAGAAAAGAGAAAGTGCCAGGACCCCCACTGAGATCTTATAGGGGAGGAGGGTATTATGGGATGAAATACCTGGCTTCCTGTGTCCACCCACTGGGCTGGACTCCTTCGGGACACAGGAAGTGTCCCTCATATGAACACAGCAGAGGGCACCCAGCCCAAACTGCTACATTACCCTAGGAGAAAGTGTTATAGGCAGGGCATGGAAGTGAAAGCATCAGATCTGAGTTGGAAGCAAAGTACCTGGAATAATCAATACAATAGAATAAACCAGGTTGGAAGAGACCTTCAGGATCATCACGTCCAACCCATCAACCAATCCAACCCACCCAACAACTAAACCATGGCACCAAGCACCCCATCAAGTCTCCTCCTGAACACCTCCAGTGAAGGTGACTCCACCACCTCCCCTGGGCACCTCCCCTCCCCATTCCAATGGGCAATCACTCTCTCTGTGTAGAACTTCTTCCTAACATCCAGCCTAAACCACCCCTGGCGCAGCCTGAGACTGTGTCTCTCTTGTTTCGCTCCATCGTTATGCAACGATGCAAACAAGGCAGGAAGGAAACAGACAAGCATGCCACGAGATGGGTGCTGGTCCTCCAAGAGTGCTCCAGCACCTCTAGAACTAAAGAAGCAGAAGTAAAAAATCATGTAAGAAAATGCTAAGCTGTCATTTGGAAAGACTCACAAAGATAACCTGGCAAAAAACAGCAGAACAGTGATAAGTTATATATATATATATGTATTTTTGTATACTAGACATTATACATCACTGGTTTTAAACTAAACCAGGGTTGCTTTAGACTAGATACAAAGAAGATTGATTGATTGATTGATTAATTGATTGACTTCAAATGAGTGCAGTGAAATTCTGTAAGAGGTTGCCAAGCTTGGTGGTAGGTAACCCATCCCTGGAAACATTAAAGGCCACGTTGGGCTTTGGGGCTCTGAGCCATATTAAGCTAATTAAAGATGTCTTGGCTTCAAATTAGAGCGGAGCAGATTTAGATCGAATATCAGGAACAAGTTCTTTGCTATGAGGGTGGTGGAACACTGGAACAGGTTGCCCAGGGAGGTGGTTGAGGCTCCTTCCCTGGAGATATTCCAGGTGAGGCTGGAGGAGGCCCTGGGCAGCCTGATCTAGTTGGGGATGTCCCTGCTGACTGCGGGGAGGTCAGACTGGATGAGCTTTGGAGGTGCCTTCCAGCCCAGACCATTCTGTGATTCTATGATGCTATGATCCTATGATTCCATGATTCTATGATGCTATGTCCCTGCTCACTGCAGAGGTGGGTTTGGACAAGATGACCTTTAAAGGTCTCTCCCAACCTAAAGCATCCTATGATTTTAACTTTCCTGTATGCTTCACATACACTTTCCTAGCAGACCCTCATCTGCAAGAGGGTTGTTTTTATTTCCATATGTTCAAGAGCCTTGATTCATGATGGAAATGCTGCAGGTAGAGCAGATGCAGCATAATTTGGCTGTGAAAACTTGATCCATGGGAAAAGACTGGCAGAGTTGGGTAGTTCAGCTTGTTAAGCTAAACTAAATGAAGGATGAGGGAGGAAAAGACTCCTATCTATTAATAAATAGGGTGGGGGAAGAGAGGAACTTTCTGAACTCAAAAATAGTACTGGCACAAGAATAAAGGAGTATAAAACAGTCACAAATGCATTTAGGCTGGAAATGAGAGAAGGGTTCTAACCATCACAGGAGTGAAGCAGCTTTATCATAGTGAAAAAGAGGTCAGAAATTTAACTGTTGTTCAAGATACAACTCCAGAGCTATTGCTTAATGAATGGAACTGAATATGGCAGTGTTAAGGTGTGCTCCAAGCTCCCCCTTCCCCCACCTCCACCAGCAGAGGTTTGAATGGGGAAAGACAAAGGCATGAAATGGTGGTTTGAGCCTCAAGTGGGATTTAAGAGCTCAGATGGGGGGTAAGACTGAGAATCCCTCCTCTGCTTCCCCCCACACCCCCTCAAAGAAAAAAAAAAAGGGAAAGAAAGGGGGATAAGGAAAAAAAAGGAGGAGGTAAATCTACTGAGAAATAATTTGGAGTCAGTTTGGAAGTAGAGTAAATGCCAGATAGTGTGATTGTTTCTGATAACACAGGATCTATATAGAAACCTATTCTTTGTCCTGAGGGAATGATTTGACTCAGGTGTTAAAATCTTGCATGGAGCTTGAGCCACAAGGGCTGGAGCACCTCTCCTATGAGGACAGACTGAAGAAGTTGAGGCTGTTCAGTCTGGAGAAGAGAAGGCTCAGAGGTGACCTAATTGTGGCCTTCCAGTATCTGAAGGGGGCCTACAAGAAGGCTGGAGAGGGGCTTCTCAGGATATCAGGTATATAGGACTAGGGGGAATGGAATGAAGCTGGAGGTGGGGAGATTCAGGCTAGATGTGAGGAAGAAGTTCTTCCCCATGAGAGTGGTGAAGTTATCCAGGGAGGTGGTTGAGGCCCCATCCCTGGAGGTGTTTAAGACCAGGCTGGATGAGGCTCTGGCCAGCGTGATCTAGTGTAGGGTGTCCCTGCCCATGGCAGGGGGGTTGGAACTAGCTGATCCTTGTGGTGCCTTCCAACCCTGACTGATACTATGATAGAGAGGTAACATTTTCTTTAAAATATATATATATATATATATATATATATACACTATATATATATATAAAAACAATGACAGGCAGGGTTCACAAGGGCAAGGAACAAGGATGGATAGGGAGAATATACAAAACCAGCAGTCCTTTGAAGATGCAGCAGGGAGAAAAGACCAGGCCTGACCACGTGGCAGAGAAGCAGGAAGCCAGCAGTGACTCTCTTTGTCCTTTCATCCTGGTGAGGCAGAAGCAAAAGAGAGCCAATGGCTGCAGCGTCTTCCTTTTTATAGGCTTGCTGGACAGGGAGGGCAAGTGGAACAGGCTGGCTCAGTTTCCCAGGGGGAAAACCCCTCTGGGGAGGGCAAGGCTCTCACAACCCTGTCTTGGTCCGGAGAGGGAAAGAGACTCAGTTCTTTTGAATATTCCCGTGTTGTGAAATGAGAGGCACAAATGAGGCCAAGATATCAACAGCCAGACTGTTTATTACATAAATAAAGTAGAGGGACCAGAAGGGGAAAGAGAAAATAGAGAGAGAAGAGAGAATAGGAAAGGAATTATATTACCACACCCCTCACCCCCAAGACAGTTTGAGTCTGTGGAGGAAAGGTGCTGCAGGAGACGTTGGGTCTGTAGAGAAAGAAACGGTGCTGCAGGAGATGTTGGGTCTGTAGAGAAATGGTGCTGAGGCTTTGGCTGTAGAAGAGATTTGGTCCTCTGGGCAGCTTCTTCAGCTCCATGAGTTGCAGCAGGCGGAACTTAGGGCACAGAGAGAGGGTTTTCAGAGTCCAAGATCTGTTGTGTTGCCCCGTGGTGAAGCTTCCAGCGTGTGGTGCCGTCTTCTTCCTTCTGCATTTTTCTTCTTTTAGCCAGTAGTTGCTCAAATCTTTTAAACAGTTTTTTTAGTCCTTAGCTATGTGTCCAAGTATTGTCCCTCAGGAATTCGTTCCAGGAAATCATCCTTAGGTAAGTATCCAGGTATCGTGCCCCAGGAAATCTTTCTGTGTATTGCTGTGTGTTTGGGCAGGGGTCTGGATGGAGGAGGGGTGGCCTCTGCCTTCTCCTTCTCCATCTACCTGCCCACACACTCATTACACATCAGAAAACAGGTGGTGAATCCATTGTCTCATCATCCTCCCTTCCTGGGCTATCTGATGGCTGGAAATGATCTTGTCCTGAAGGTGTGATTGCTGGGCCCTTGGGCCATTGTTGTAGGCCAGCTGCAGTCCCGTGAGCAATGTTATCTTTGCACCTTCCAAGAATCTTTCCAGTGGCTCTGCCCAACGCACATCAGCTGTTGTCTGGGCAAACAGCAAGTGGTTTTGTCTTTGTTGAGTCACACCAGGAGAGACAAGCTTTAGTCTCTCACTAACCCCTCCTCCCCCCCGCCTCCGCTTTCAGGATGGATATAACCCATCACACACTGCCACACTTTTTTCAGCTGCATTGAGAATCTATTTATGCAGCTTGATGCAAAAAAAATGATAACTCTGTAAGACAAGGTTTTGAGCAAGCTCCATCAAATCCTAGGAGGCCTGTTAGAGAGCTATGAGTAGAGCCTAACAAAATACCTTAACAAGAAAACCAATTGCTTTATCCATAATGGCTGCATTAGTTTCAGAGTGCTGCAACAACTTCTGTTCTCACCTTCTCGGTGTATTATAATATCAATGTTCACTAGACCATTTTTGCCAAGGTGTCATGATGGGAAAGTTGTACCTGTCATTAATAAATAAAACAATGAGTCTGAAGCAAAAGGAAAAACCTGGAATTTAAAAAATCAGAAAATATTAATCATAGAATCATGGAATGGTCCAGGCTGGAAGGGACCTCCAAAGCTCATCCAGTCTGACCTCCCCACAGTCAGCAGGGACATCCCCAACTAGATCAGGCTGCCCAAGGGCCTTGTCCTGCCTCAACTTCAATATCTCCAGGGAAGGAGCATCAACCACTTCCCTGAGAAACCTGTTCCAGTGTTCCACCACCCTCATAAGTAAAAACTTGCTCCTAACATCCAATCTAAACCTGCTCTGCTCTAGTTTGAAGCCATTGCCCCTGGTCCTGTCCCTGCAGGCCTTTGCAAACAGTCTCTCTGCAGCCTTATTTAGCCCCCTTCAGGTACTGGCAGGCTGCTCTTAGGTCTCCCCAGAGCCTTGTCTTCTCCAGGCTCATCATCCCCAGTTCCCTCAGGCTGTCCTCATAGCAGAGCTGCTCCAACCCCCTGATCATTCTTGTGGCCCTCCTCTGGATCTGCTCCATGTCCTTCCTGCATTGAGGGCTCCAGACCTGCACACAGTACTCCAAGTGAGGTCTCAGCAGAGCAGATCACAGTGGCAGAATCACCTCTCCGGATCTGGTGACACCACATTTTAGATGCTGCTCAGGATGTGATTTGCCTTCTCTGCTGCAAGCTCACACTGCCTGCTCCTATCCAGCTTCTCATCCATCAGTACCCCCAAGTCCATTTCCTCAGGGCTGTTTCCTCTCACCTCAAGCTGTATTGATAGGATTTTTCTGCCCCAGATGCAGAACAACTATAGGTTTTTAAGGCCAGGCTGGATGTAGCTCTGAGCAACCTGCTCTAGTGTGAGGTGTCCCTGCCCATGGCAGGGGGTTGGAACTGGATGATCCTTGAAGTCCCTTCCAACCCTCAGAGTTCCATGATTCTATGATTGCAATGGGCCCCTTTAAGCACTCTGTTCTTGGGAGGAGGAAGTTCAGTGTTCTACCCTCATGGAAATGGTAGCCTTTGTTTTCATTGCCAGGGCCTTCACTGTTACTGCTACATAAAAAGGGAGCTAAAGGGATAAGTGTGGCATATCTGATCTGTGGGGATCACCTAACTGATTTTGCCTGCATGTGTTACAGCTTTACATTCTGTTTCCTC
Source organism: Picus viridis (assembly GCA_033816785.1). Lineage (NCBI taxonomy): Eukaryota > Metazoa > Chordata > Aves > Piciformes > Picidae > Picus > Picus viridis. The sequence goes on from CM066567.1 coordinate 9,277,927, forward strand.
TCCTTTGGCTATCAAACTGTGCCTCTGACTCTCTGTCTCTGCAGGCCATTTTTGGTTGGGTTTACTTTCCTGTGCTGCTCTAAGGTCTTAAAAATTAAGCAAATCTCTCTGTCTTAATATTATCTCTGTCTCTTTCATCCACTCTTCAAGACAAATATTTTGACTCAGCCACCCATTAGGTGCCTGATTTCCTTATTCCAGGGCCATGCACTCCTCCTCTTTGACCTTTATACAAAAGATTTGCAGATTTAGTGATGAATTTCTCTACTAGAGAGGTCAAAAATCAAGCAACTGCTTTGAAGGAGATGCTGCTGTTAATGGTACAGTTTGCTGGAGTACAGAAGTCAGAACAGCCACTCAGGTGACTAAGGATTTGGTGTACAGCCAAAACAGTTGTCCAGGACATCCACACCATCACCAAGCACAAATATAGGCTGGGTGGCTCAAGAGCAGTCTCAAGGAGAAGGACTTGAGGGTGTCAGCTAATGAAAACTCAGCACGAGCTGACAGTGTGTCCTTGCAGTCCAGAAGGCAACCATATCTTGACACCTGTGTTGGCAGAGGGATTGGACTGGATGATCTCCAGAGCTCCCTTCCAAACCCTAGCATTCTGTGATTCTGTGATGTCTTGGGCTGCATGGAAGGAGTGTGACCAGCAAGACAAGGGAGGTGATTCTGCCCTTCTACTCTGCTCTTCTGAGACCCCACCTCGAGTATTTCCTGTGAGACCCCCACCTGGAGTACTGTGCCAAGTTTAGGCACCGCCAGCATAAAAGGGACATTGAATTGCTGGGGGCAGGTCCAGAGGAGGGCCATAAAGATGATCAGAAGGCTGGAGCACCTCCCCTATGGGGACAGGCTGTGAGAGTTGATGCTGTTCAGTCTAGAGAAAAGAAGGCTCCACGGAAACCTTAGAACAACTTTCCAGTACCAGAAGAATGACAACCCTGGAATGGGTTGTCCAGGGAGGTGGTTGAGGCCCCATCCCTGGAGGTGTTCAAGACCAGGCTGGATGAGGCTCTGGCCAGCCTGACCTAGTGTGTGGTGTTCCTGCCCACAGCAGGGGGTTGGAACTAGATGATCCTTATGGTCCCTTCTAACCCCGACTCATACTATGATACTAAGAGGACCTACAAGAAAGCTGGTAAGGGACTTTTTACAAGGGTCTATAGTGAAAGGATGAGAGCAGCTGGATTGAATTTTAAAGAGGGTAGATTTAGACCAGATATTGGGAAAAAAAAATCATTCAAGTGAGGATGGTGAGACACTGCAACAAGTTGCCCAGGAAGGCCATGAATGCCCCTCCCTGGAGGTGCTCAAGGCCAAGTCTTGAGCAATCTGGGCTAGTGGGAGGTGTCCTGGCCCATGGCAAAGGGATTGGAACTGGATGATCTTCAAGGTCCCTTCCAACTTAAACCATGCAGTGAATCTGTGAACCACTTCTGTGTGATGATCATTGAAACGACTTTCTTTCTCTTGCCAAACTCTTTTTCTACTGTTACAAGACCTGCATAGAGCTCCTTTTGGTAGTGATGAGGCAACGTATTCCAAGTTAAACTCGAGCCATAACTCCAACAGAAATCTGCTGCCTATCCTGAATTAACATTTCCAGAAATATAACTGAAAAAAAAAAAAAAAAAAAAGGCATGCTGCAAAGAGATAAAGAAGCAAAATTAGACAGCAATTTTTTTTCTTTCTTTCAGCCACTTCACTGAAGGCAAAAAAAAGACGAAGAATTCATCCAAACGAAACCAAGAGCCAAGATGTTTCCTGATGATGTGAGATATAGTTGGAGAGATGCATTGAGGTGGTAGAAGCCTCAATCCTGGAGGTTTTTAAGGCCAGGCTGGATGTGTCTCTCAGCAACCTGATGTACTGTGAGGTGTCCAGTTCTGGGCCCTTCAGTTTAAGAAGAACATTGAGACACTTGAACATGTCCAGAGAAGGGCAATGAGGCTGGGGAGAGGCCTTGAGCACAAGCCCTGTGAGGAGAGGCTGAGGGAGCTGGGATTGCTTAGCCTGGAGAAGAGGAGGCTCAGGGGAGACCTCATTGCTCTCTACAACTACCTGAAGGGAGGTTGTAGCCAGGAGCGGGTGTGTCTCTTCTCCCAGGCTACCAGCACCAGAACAAGAGGACACAGTCTCAAGCTGTGCCAGGGGAGGTTTAGGCTGGAGGTGAGGAAAAAGTTCTTCACTGAGAGAGTCGTTCACCATTGGAATGTGCTGCCCAGGGAGGTGGTGGAGTCACCCTCCCTGGAGGTGTTCAAGAGGGGATTGGACGTGGCACTTGGAGCCATGGTTTAGTCATGAGGTGTTGGGTGACAGGTTGGACTTGACGATCTTTGAGGTCTCTTCCAACCTTGGTGATACTGTGATACTGTGGTCTTTTCTGAGCTTTTTGTGAAAGCTGAATGTTTGGTCAAGGATTTCCCAAAAGCCAATGGTCAGCTCTGGTGCCCCTCAGCCTCCATTTGTGGACTCATAGTTGAATGTTGAAGTGTTTAGTAGAGCACAGCTGCTTGGCTGATGCTTCTTGGGGCCATTGCCCACAGAGTGATCTGCAGAGCTCCAGCCTGAGTCCACAGAGCTGCCATTAATGCTGCCATGAATGCCATTAATACCAATACCCAGACTCATTGTGGTGGCACCAGCAGTTACTGGGCAGCTCTGGAACTCTACAGACCTGGCTTTAGCCACAGGCGAAACTTTGCAGCTTGTGATCCTGGCACACAGATATTGTGAGGATCATAGAATTACAGAATTGTTAAGGCTGGAAGGGACCTTAAGGATCATCCAGTTCCAACCCTCCTGCCATGGGCTGGGACACCTCACACTACAGCAGGTTGCTCACAGCCACATCCAGCCTGGCCTGAAAAACCTCCAGGGATGAGGCTTCCACCACCTCCCTGGGCAACCTGTGCCAGTGTCTCACCACCCTCATGGGGAAGAACTTCCTAACAGCCAATCTCAATCTACCCATTTCCATTTTTTCCCCCCTTGCTTCTAACTCACTTTTCACCACCCTTATGCTTCAGAACTTCTTCCTAACATCCAATATGAATCTACCCATTTCTATTTTTTTCCATTCCCCCTAGTCCTATCACTGCCTGCTACCCTAAAAAGTCCCTCCCCAGCTTTCTTGTAGCCCCCTTCAGACACTGGATGGCAGGCTGGTCTTGTCCTTACTTGGGAAACAAGTGTGTCCCTGCCCATGGCAAGGGGGTTGGACCTGGATCATCCTTGAGGTCCTTTCCAACCCTGTCAGTTCTATGATTCTATGATCAGAATTTCCTGAAAGAAACAGAAATGATGTTTTCACTTGACCTTCCTTTTGCATGAAATCTATTCCTAACATCAGACTGATGCTTTAAACACAAGCTGTGCCTTGAGGGAAAAATCAGGGCCTACAAACTGCTTCACAACAGTTCAAGCGTTAAAAACACACAGGCTTCCTGAGGAGAGGCTTTTGGGGAAATGAATCCCATCCAACATTCTTCCTCTGCTCAATCCAAAGGGTTTTTCTGTCTGCCACAACATTCCTGTATACTTCCTCTGCTTTTCTGTTCCCTGAAGTGTCGTTGAGAAAGTCCCCAGGCCTGACAATCCATTTGTCATTGTACCAGGGCACTAGCTTGACAACCAGAAAGTGTTTTGCAGGTCAGGAATTGTTTCTTAACAAAGAGTAGAACCACCAGACAGCAAATGAAACAACAGCAAAAAATAACACTGATGACTTCAAATCAGATCCAAAGTAAATAAACCTCTCTGAGAGATGTGTGATAAATAGTGTGTCAAATATGCCATGCAAAAGGACAATATTTAGATCCTTTTTTGTTTCATCTATTAACTCTTATGGAGAGATCCTTTCTACAATCCTTTCTGCATCAGCAGGAAGGGATCATCTACAAGCCCTTCCCACCTGCAAGTAGCATGGAATGGAATGGAATGGAATGGAATGGAATGGAATGAATAGAATAGAATAGAATAGAATAGAATAGAATAGAATAGAATAGAATAGAATAGAATAGAATAGAATAGAATAGAATAGAATAGAATAGAATAAACCAGGTTGGAAGAAACCTTCAAGATCATCACATCCAACCTATCATCCAACACCACCTAATCAACTAAACCATGGCACCAAGCACCCTATCAAGTCTCCTCCTAAACACCTCCAATGATGGTGACTCCACCACCTCCCTGGGTGCTTTCTTCTTGCAAAGAAGAAATAAGGCTAGGGAGGTTCTTCTCCCCTCTACTCTGCCCTGCTCAAACCACACCTCCAATACTGTGTCCAGTTTGGGGCTCCCCAGTTCAAGAGAGACAGAGACATGCTGGAGAGAGTCCAAGGGAGAGCCACAAGGTTGATTAGGGGACTTGAGCATCTCCCCTGTGAAGAGAGACTGAGAGCCCTGTGGTTGTTTATTCTGGAGAAGAGAAGGTTGAGAAGGGATCTGATCAATGTCTATCAATAGCTGAGGGGTGGGGGTCAAGTGGAGGGGGCCAAGCTCTTTTGGGTGGTGCACAGTGATAAGCCAAGGAGCAATGGATACAAACTTGAACAGAGAAGTTTTATCTCAACATGGGGAGAAACTTCTTTCCAGTGAAGGTGACAGAGCTCTGGAAGGGGCTGCCCAGAGAGGTTGTGGAGTCTCCTTCTCTGGAGACTTTCCAAACCCACCTGGATGCATTCCTGTGCAGACTCCCCTGGGTGATCCTGCTCTGACAGGGGGATTGGACTCAATGATCTCTGGGGATCCCTTCCAACCTCTAATGCTCTGTGATTCTGTGATTCATAGAATTTTCCAGCTCAGTTGAAGAGCAGCACGATCCAAATATGAGTTTCAACATGGAAGGAACACGGTTCCTCTACCTCACTACTCTGTCTACAGAAGAATTCACACAACAGTAAGAGTAAATCCTCTAAATCTGTGGTGCTGGCTCCAGGGAGACCTAGGAGAGGCCTTACAGTACCTGTGAGGGGGGGTAAAGGAGGGCTGCAGAGGGACTGTTTCCAGGGGCCTGCAGGGGATGAGGGGCAATGTTTTGAAATGAGACAAGAGGGGATTTGAATTGGATGTGAGGAACAAGTTCTGCACCATGAGGGTGGTGGAACCCTGCAGTGGGTTGCCCAGGGAGGGAGTTGGGGTCCCCTCCCTGGAGATCACAGAATCACCAAGGTTGGAAGAGACCTCAAAGATCATCGAGTCCAACCTGCCACTCAACACCTCATGACTATTAAACCATGGCTCCAAGTGCCACATCCAATCCCCTCTTGAACACCTCCAGGGATGATGACTCCACCACCTCCCTGGGCAGCGCATTCCAATGGCCAATGACTCTCTCAGTGAAGAACTTTCTCCACACCTCCAGCCTAAACTTCCTCTGGTGCAGCTTGAGACTGTGTCCTCTTGTTCTGGTGCTGGTTGCCTGGGAGAAGAGACCAACTCTCTCCTGGCTACGACCTCCCTTCAGGTAGTTGTAGAGAGCAATGAGGTCACCCCTGAGCCTCTTCTTCTCCAGGCTAAGCAACCCGAGCTCCCTCAGCCTCTCCTCACAGGGCTTGTGCTCAAGGCCTCTCCCCAGCCTCATTGCCCTTCTCTGGACACCTTCAAGTGTCTCAATGTCCTTCTTAAACTGAGGGGCCCAGAACTGGACACAGGACTCAAGGTGTTGCCTCACCAGTGCAGAGTACAGGGGCACAATGACCTCCCTGCTCCTGCTGGCCACACTATTCTTGATGCAGGTCAGGATGCCATTGGTCTTCTTGGCCACCTGGGCACACTGCTGGCTCGTGTTCAGCCAGCTGTCGATTGGCACCCCCAGGTCTGTTTGGCAGTTCTCCAGCCACTCCGACCCCAGCCTGTAGCTCTGCATGGGATCATTGGGATCAGGTTGGTCTGGTGGAGGATGTCCCTGCAGGCTGCAGGGGGTTTGGATTTAGATGATCTATGGAGGTCCCTTCTGACCCCAACCCTTCTGTCTACTCAATGAAACAGGAAGGAAGGAAGCCAAGCCAAAAGTCTTGTGGTGATACCCAAGGGTGGTGTTGCCTTCTAGTGCTGCTCGGGGCAGGCAGCACTGGATGTTTGAGGCAAGAGGAAGTCTGCAGGAGGTGCTGCAGTTGTATCTGCTTAGGACTAGCAGCTGTAGATGTGCAGGATTTGGGAAGGGTAATGGTGTTTCAGATTCCTGGGGGGGCAAAAAAGGATCCCTTCCAGATTTGTGCAGTGTAATAGTATCTATGAAGTGTGTACCTTTGGCTGTGACCTTTCAGGAGCATTTCTGCTGAGATATTTACTCAGAGGAAAAACTAAAATGGCAGATATTTCTTTTTCTTGGGCATAGTGCCTAAATGTTCCTGGAGATACAGTATGGGCATAGAGGCAGGGCATGTGTGTCCCCCAGTTCAGTCTGAAAGGCTAGCTGTGGTGTCTGACAGGTGGAGGAAGAAGCAAATGAGCAGGAAAGGGAAGAAGGAGGAATGAAGAACAGGCAGCAGCTGGAAGGGCCATCTTGAAGGATATTTAACAAAACTCTCTCCCACACAGGGAACAATGTCATATTACTCTAGTGGAAACCAGAACAGAGCAGAGAGAACCAGCTCTGCAGAACATCTCTGCTCAGATGAGAAATCAGATCAGCAGAAAGACTTATTTATAAGAGCAAGTAGGAGGGAACACTCCAGAAAAAGGTTCACCCCCTCCTCGCTGGTCCCAGCAGCACTTACTAATATTTTTAATGAAGAACAGTGGTCTCCAACAACAAAGCATTTCACACAGCTTCAGGTAGCTGAGAATAATTGAAGCCAGGGCACAGCACTAATACTTGAAATGTTTTCCCACCTTGGTGCAATGACAGGATGTGCACCTGGGGTTGGTTTTTTCCCCATCTGATAGCTTAGAATTATAGACCTGCAGGAAGACACTGACTTGTGCCATCCAGCAAAGGCTTCATGTTGAGCTTCCCACTAAAAATAGTGCAATGAAATGGTGACAAGTGAGAGGATTCAAGCTCAGCACCTCCCCACAGTAATTTCTGTTTAATCTTTTTTTTCCTTTTTTTTTTTTTTTTCTTTCCTCTTTCTTTTTCATTTTTCCCCCTCCCACAGCACTCTGTGCTTTCTGTCTTTCAGTTTCCCATCTTTCATTTGATCCCATATCTTTCTTTTTATTAGGTGATTAGATGTAGCTTAGAAGATTAAATGGTAGAAAATAGTACAGTGCTGCATTCTTCTTCCCCTCACTGCTGTTTCTTAGCATGAGGACAGGCTGAGGGAGTTGGGGCTGTTCAGTCTGGAGAAGAGAAGGCTCTGAGAAGACTTAATTGTGGCCTTCCAGTGTCTTAAGGGGGCTACAAGAAAGCTGGGGAGGGACTTTTTAGAGTGTCAGGAAGTGATAGGACTGGGAGGAATGGAGCAAAAATAGAAGTGGGGAGATTCAAATTGCATGTTAGGAAGAAGTTCTTCCCCATAAGGGTGGTGAGAGACTGGAATGGGTTGCCCAGGAAGATGGTGGAAGCCCCATCCCTGGAGGCTTTGAAGGCCAGGCTGGATGTGGCTGTGAGCAACCTGCTCTAGTGTGTCCAGTTCTGGGCCCCTCAGTTTAGGAAGGACATCGAGACACTTGAATGTGTCCAGAGAAGGGCAACAAGGCTGGGGAGAGGCCTTGAGCACAGCCCTGTGAGGAGAGGCTGAGGGAGCTGGGGTTGCTTAGCCTGGAGAAGAGGAGGCTCAGGGGAGACCTCATTGCTCTCTACAACTACCTGAAAGGTGGTTGTAGCCAGGAAGGGGTTGGTCTCTTCTCTCTAGCAACCAGCACCAGAACAAGAGGACACAGTCTCAAGCTGCACCAGGGGAAGTTTAAGCTGGAGGTGAGGAGAAAGTTCTTCCCAGAGAGAGTCGTTCACCATTGGAATGTGCTGCCCGGGGAGGTGGTGGAATCACCGTCCCTGGAGGTGTTCAAGAGGGGATTGGACATGGCACTTGGAGCCATGGTCTAGTCATGAGGTGTTGGGTGACAGGTTGGACTTGCTGATCTTTGAGGTCTCTTCCAACCTTGGTGATTCTGTGGTACTGTGGTACGGTGATAGTGTGAGGTGTCCCTTGCCCACGGCAGGGGGCTTGGAACTGGTTGATCCTTGAGGTCCCTTCCCACCCTGACAATTCTATGACTCCATGTGTGCAGATGCCTGGAGCTTTGCCTTTCCAAAGTGCTACCCAACGCAGAGCCCTGTAAGCCTTTGCTGATTTATGTTATACATAAGGAGTTAATTATAATATGTGTTTAAATTGAACCATTTGTATGCACATAGGGGATTTTCAAACCCAGTTTGCTCCCAAAGCTGCTGCTACCATTTGCCACGACGTGAATATTAATTGTTTTAATTAAATTGCAGTGATAGGAAGGCTGCAGACCATAAGGAACATCACACAATGATTTTTGTCAGTAAACTGGGGGTGGAGGGCAGTGGAGGGGGAATCAGTACAGTGCCAGTGGGAAGACAGTTATTCAGTGGGTTAAGGTCTATGTGTACCCATCAGACATGGAAACACCCCATGCCTTCAACTGACTGTAAGTTTAAGGTTCAGCTTGACAAATACACACTAGGAGTGTATCCCATTTCATTAGTATTTTCCTCATTGGAGAGAAAGAAATCAGAATTCCCAAACCAGGAAACTGGAACAATGCTAATGAGCATGCAAATCCATAATGAGAGTTGGGGAAAAAAAGGCTCTAACCAGTCTGAAGACAAAATGCCTGAAGTAGGACAAGCAGGCAACTGCTGGCTGGGCTCAAAGCTCCCTGAAATTCCTGGGCAGCAGTATTTTAAGGCTTGACATTTTAAATAGATGAACATTTCCCTCAGCTCACCCTCTTCTCCTTTTTTCCCAGCGCTCACATATCTTGTTTTTAAGTATTCAGTGCTTGGATGCTGTGGTTACACAGCGTTGATTTCAAAGCTTTACTTCCACGCACAGAGCTGAGCAGCCACAGGAGCAGGGCTTTGAAGGAAACAGGAAAGACAAGCAGCTGACTTCACGCAGCCTTGAAACACTGAGCTGCAGGAAAGGACGAGGAAAGGGGAAGCAGGTCTGACGTCAGGACGAGCGCGAGCAGGAAGGTGGAACCACATCCTTCATGGAGGTGCACGGCAGCAGAATGACAACGACGTTCACAGGTTAAAATGCGAGTTTACTGACTTGAAAGACAGGCAAATTGAAACCTCCACAAGGACAACTCAGCATTGGAACACGTTGCCCAGGGAGTTGTGGGGAAAGGCTTGGACAACCTGCTCTGAATGCAGTGTAGACCGTGTGTGGCGGTTCGAAGGGGGAACTTTAGCCTAGATCCTGACTGCAAAGACTGAAATCAAGAAAAATTAGCATGGGATGTAAAAGAAAAACAATGCTGAGGTCTATTTTGTACATGTTCATTGCATGTCATGTTTCTAGATTCTAGTCTGCTTGTAAATAGGCCTTAGTGTTCTTCCATCAAAAAAGTGAGCAATTTGTTTTGGGAGGGTAGTTCTCCAAATCAGTTGAGGGGGTAATTTCAACCCACCACGCCTTGCTTCACCCAGGGATGGTGGCTGGGGGATTTCAGCGTCCTTTTCAGCCCAAACAAATCTGAGATTCTCTGTGGATCTCACTACTAGAGCTATGCCAAGGAAGCAAAGCCTCAGGATGCATCCAAATGGAATGGAATGGAATGGAATGGAATGGAATGGAATGGAATGGAATGGAATGAATAGAATAGAATAGAATAGAATAGAATAGAATAGAATAGAATAGAATAGAATAGAATGGAATGGAATGGAATGGAATGGAATGGAATGGAATGGAATGGAATGGAATAGAATAGAATAGAATAGAATAGAATAGAATAGAATAGAATAGAATAGAATAGAATAGGCCAGGTTGGAAGAGACCTTCGAGATCATCATGTCCAACCTATCATCCAACACCACCTAATCAACTAAACCATGGCACCAAGCACCCCATCAAGTCTCCTCCTGAACACCTCCAGTGATGGTGACTCCACCACCGCCTCAGGCAGGCCATTCCAATGGGCAATCACTCTCTCTGTGTAGAACTTCCTCCTAACCTCCAGCCTAAACCTCCCCTGGCGCAGCCTGAGACTGTGTCCTCTTGTTCTGGTGCTGGCTGCCTGGGAGAAGAGGCCAACCTCTGCCTGGCTACAACCTCCCCTCAGGTAGTTGTAGACAGCAAGAAGGTCACCCCTGAGCCTCCTCTTCTCCAGGCTAAGCAACCCCAGCTCCCTCAGCCTCTCCTCATAGGGCTTGTGTTCCAAACCCCTCCCCAACTTTGTTGCCCTTCTCTGGACACCTTCCAGCAACTCAACATCCTTCCTAAACTGAGGGGCCCAGAACTGGACACAGGACTCAAGGTGTAGCCTAACCAGTGCAGAGCACAGGGGCAGAATGACCTCCCTGCTCCTGCTGGCCACACTGTTCCTGATGCAGGCCAGGATGCCATTGGCCTTTGGCTCCTGGGCACCTGCAGGCTCATGTTCAGCCTACCATCGACCAGTACCCCCAGGTCCCTCTCTGCCTGACTGCTCTCCAGCCACTCTGACCCCAGCCTGTAGCACTGCCTGGGGTAAATGCAATGTAAGCATCAGTGCATCTCTGGAACATCCCTGAAGTCTCAAGACATAACTTAGAACTTTACACAGCACTGTGAAACAGTTTGTGTAAGATAAACTCAGGCTATGCCTATTCTGTATTCTGCATGTGCTGTTCCAGATAAGAACTTAAAAAGATAAAGCCTTATCTGTGCTCTAGTCAGTAATGATCTTGTGGCAATGGTTATTACTTCAGAGTTTTGCCCAGAGTGCTTGCTAAGACTTCCAGTTTTGCAAACCTAGGGCATAGAATCATGGAGTTGTCAGGGTTGGAAGGGACCTCAAGGATCAGCCAGTTCCAATCCCCCTGCCATGGGCAGGGACACCTCACACTACAGCAGGTTGCTCACAGACACATCCAGCCAGCCTGGCCTTCAAAACCTCCAGGGATGAGGCTTCCACCACCTCCCTGGGCAACCTGTGCCAGTGTCTCACCACCCTCATGGGGAAGAACTTCTTCCTAACAGCCAATCTCAATCTACCCATTTCCATTTTTTCCCCCCTTGCTTCTAACTCCCTTTTTAAAAACACTAAAAAATCATCATTTCATACTATACAAATTTCCTTTAGATGTCATGATTCTGTAGACAGCTCTTCAGGCCTACTGCATCCAAATATTTAGATCCTGTTTGATCTATGAACTGGAGTGTTGGTGGACAGCAAGTTCACCATGGAACAGCAACGTGCCCTTGTGGCCAAAGGAGCCAATGGGATCCTGGGGTGCATCAAGACAAGTGTGGCCAGCAGGGCTAGGGAGATTGTTCTCCCCCTGATTTAGTTGATATAGATTTGTAGGCTGGAAATAGGATAAAATGTGAATATGATTAATAAAATGCCAAGAATTGGTTTTCTGAGCCAATTGGATTCAGGTTCATTTGCCCAGTTAATGATAGGTTAATTACACTCGGTAGAAGGCTGATAAACAGTAGAATAACAGTCTAGAACAATCAGAACTTAGAATACAATGGAATGGAATGGAATGGAATGGAATGGAATGGAATGGAATGGAATGGAATGGAATGGAATGGAATGGAATGGAATGGAATGGAATGGAATAGAGTAGAATGGAATTGAATGGAATGGAATGGAATAGAATAGAATAGAATAGAATAGAATAGAATAGAATAGAATAGAATAGAATAGAATAGATGGGATGGGATGGGATGGGATGGGATGGGATGGGATAGGATAGGGATGGGATGGGATAGGATAGGATAGGATAGGATAGGATAGGATGGAATGGAATGGAATGGAATAGAATAGAATAGAATAGAATAGAATAGAATAGAATAGAATGGAATGGAATGGAATGGAATGGAATGGAATGGAATGGAATGGAATAGAATAGAATAGAATAGAATAGAATAGAATAGAATAGAATAGAATAGAATAGAATAGAATAGAATAAACCAGGTTGGAAGAGACCCTCAAGATCATCACAACCAACCCATCATCCAACGCAATCTAATCAACTAAACCATGGCACCATGCACCCCATCAAGTCTCTTCCTAAACACCCCCAGTGTCAGCTGTCAGCATGGAGGTTGAGAGGAGATATCATGTCTCCCTCTATATGCATTAAAGGGTGACAGCAGGAAGAGAGAAGACCTCTTAAAGCTGAAGAACAGCACTAACGCAAGAAGAAATGGACATGAATCAGTGTAGGTTGGAAGTTGGAGGAATGTTTACAGGAATGGCCTTTCAGTCTGAGTCATGAAGAGGCAAACAACTTACATAGCTTTAAGATAAAGCTTCATTCACTTCATGACACAATTTCTGGCTGTCAATGGGTCCATGTCCCAGTGGAGGCCAGGGACAAGCAGAGTCCCTCAGGGATCAGTCCTGGGACCAGGCTTGTTCAACATCTTTGTGGGTGCCATGGACAGTGGCATTGAGTGCACCCTCAGCAAGTTTGCTGGTGACACCAAGCTGTGTGATGCAGCAGACATGCTGGAGGGAAGGGATGCCATCCAGAGGGACCTGGACAGGCTGGAGAGGTGGGCACAAGCCAATCTCAGGAGGTTCAACAAGACCAAGTGAAGGGTCCTGCATCTGGGTCAAGGCAATCCCAGGCACAAACCCAGGCTGGGCAGGGACTGGCTGGAGAGCAGCCCTGAGGAGAGAGACTTGGGGGTGCTGGGGGACCAGAAGCTCAACATGAGCTCTCAGTGTGCACTTGCAGCCCAGAAAGCCAATCAGATCCTGGGCTGCATCAGGAGAAGTGTGGCCAGCAGGTCAAGGGAGGGGATTCTCCCCCTCTACTCAGCTCTGGTGAGACCCCACCTGGAGTACTGCCTCCAGTTCTGGAGCCCCTATTACAGGAGGGATGTGGACGTGCTGGAGCGTGTCCAGAGAAGGGCCACGAGGATGATCAGAGGGCTGGAGCACCTCTCCTATGAGGACAGACTGAAGGAGTTGGGGCTGTTCAGTCTGGAGAAGAGAAGGCTCCCAGGTGACCTAATTGTGGCCTTCCAGTATCTGAAGGGGGCCTACAAGAAGGCTGGGGAGGGAATTCTCAGGCTATCAGGTAGTGATAGGACTAGGGGAAATGGAATGAAGCTGGAGGTGGGGAGATTCAGGCTGGACATGAGGAAGAAGTTCTTCCCCATGAGAGTGGTGAAGCCCTGGAATGGGTTGTCCAGGGAGGTGGTTGAGGCCCCGTCCCTGGAGGTGTTTCAGAGCAGGCTGGATGAGGCTCTGGCCAGCCTGATCTAGTGTGGAGTGTCCCTGCCCATGGCAGGGGTTGGAGCTAGATGATCCTTGTGGTCCCTTCCAACCCTGACTGATTCTATGATTCTGTAGTTCTGGTGCTGGTACACACCCAGGAGTTCCCTTTAGTCTTACCAAACGTTTTAACAAGATACATCTACTCAGACAATGCTCCTCCTCCATGATTTCTCTCTAAGGATAAATTTAGGATGGAGAGACATTCTCTCCCATGTGACTAGCAAAGCAGTCTTGCATCTTGGCTCAGGAGAGAGCATTACATAATTTGTCCATGCCTCCCTTGCTCAGAACAGAACATCCCTTGACTTTAAAATCTCGGCTTCCCAGCAATTTATAAGGGCTTGGGCTTGGGTTTCTCCACAGTGAAAGGCAACTGTGGCTTTACATGTTACAATCCATGTATTGAATGGCTAATGCTGTGGCTACCCAATATTAAACAAAGGCAAACACTGGAAAAGTTGACCTTCAGGTATCACAGGGGCAATGGCCAGAGGGAGAAAACCCCAACATTAAAACCTCTCTACTCCTTCTGCCAGAGGGAAAAAAAAAAACCATAAAACCAACAAAACCCCCAACAAATTAAACCCTCTCTACTCCTTTCTACTTCTTGTTATTTCTGGCTTACTTCGTAGCTTTAGGAAAAAAGAGGAGAGGAGGGGAGGGGAGAGGAGAGGAGGGGGGTGGGGAGGGAATGGAGGGGGAATGAAAGGAAGAGGAGGGGGAGGGAAAGGGAAGAGGAGGGGGGGAGGGAAGGGAAGGGAAGGGAAGGAAGGGAAGGAAGGGAAGGGAAGGGAAGGGAAGGGAAGGGAAGGGAAGGGAAGGGAAGGGAAGGGAAGGGAAGGGAAGGGGAAGGGAAGGGAAGGGAAGGGAAGGGGGAAGGGAAGGAAGGAAGGGAAGGGAAGGGAAGGGAAGGGAAGGGAAGGGAAGGGAAGGGAAGGGAAGGGAAGGGAAGGGGGAAGGGAAGGGAAGGGAAGGGCAAGGAAGGCAAAAGGCAAGGCAAGGCGAGGCAAAAGGCAAGGGAAGGCAAAAGGCAAGGGAAGGGAAGGGAAGGCAAAAGGCAAGGCAAGGCAAAAGCAAAAGGCAAGGGAAGGCAAAAGGCAAGGGAAGGCAAAAGGAAGGCAAAAGGCAAGGCAAGGCAAAAGACAAGGCAAGGCAAGGCAAGGCAAAAGACAAGACAAGGCAAAAGACAAGACAAGGCAAGGCAAAAGGCAAGGCAAGGCAAGGCAAGGCAAGGCAAGGCAGGGCAGGGCAAGGCAGGGCAAGGCAAGGCAAGGCAAGGCAAAAGGCAAGGCAGGGCAAGGCAAGGCAAGGGAAGGCAAGGCAGGGCAAGGCAAGGCAGGGCAGGGCAAGGCAAGGCAAGGCAAGTCAAGGCAAAAGGCAAGGCAAGGCAAGGCAAGGGAAGGCAAGGCAGGGCAAGGCAAGGCAAGGAAGGCAAGGCAAGGCAGGGCAAGGCAAGGCAGGGCAAGGCAAGGAAAGGCAAGGCAAGGCAAGGCAGGGCAAGGCAAAAGGCAAGGCAGGGCAAGGGCAAGGCAAGGCAAGGCAAGGCAAGGCAAGGCAAGGCAAAGGCAAGGCAAGGAAAGGCAAGGCAAGGCAAGGCAAGGCAAGGCAAGAGGCAAGGCAGGGCAAGGCAAGGAAAGGCAAGGCAGGGCAAGGCAAGGCAAGGCAAGGCAAGGCAAGGCAAGGCAAGGCAAGGCAAGGCAGGGCAAGGCAAAAGGCAAGGCAGGGCAGGGCAAGGCAAGGCAGGGCAGGGCAAGGCAAGGCAGGGCAAGGCAAGGCAAGGCAAGGCAAAGCAAGGCAAGGCAAAGCAAGGCAAAAGTCAAGGCAAGGGAAGGCAAGGCAAAAGGCAAGGCAAAGGCAAAAGGCAAGGCAAAAGGCAAAAGCAAGGGAAGGCAAGGCAAAAGGCAAGGCAAAGGCAAAAGGCAAGGCAAAAGGCAAAGCAAGGCAAGGGAAGGCAAAGGCAAGGCAAGGCAAGGCAAAAGGCAAGGCAAGGGAAGGCAAAAGGCAAGGCAAGGGAAAAGGCAAGGGAAGGCAAAAAGGCAAAGCAAGGCAAGGCAAGGGAAGGCAAAAGGCAAGGCAAGGGAAGGCAAAAGGGAAGGGAAGGGGGAAGGCAAGCTTCCAACTCTGGCTGAGCAACCTGATCTAGTGTGAGGTGTTCCTGGCCACAGCAGGGGGTCTAGAACTAGATGATCCTTGAGGTCTCTTTCAACCCTAAGAATTCTATGATAATAATATATATATATACACACACACATGTACATAAATGTGTGTATATATGTGTGTGCATTGAGACACTTGAGCATGTCCAGAGAAGGGCAACGAGGCTGGGGAGGGGTCTGGAGCACAGCCCTGTGAGGAGAGGCTGAGGGAGCTGGGGTTGCTTAGCCTGGAGAAGAGGAGGCTCAGGGGAGACCTCATTGCTCTCTACAACTAGCTGAAGGGTGGTTGTAGCCAGGAGGGAGTTGGTCTCTTCTCTCAAGCAACCAGCACCATAACAAGAGGACACAGTCTCAAGCTGCACCAGGGGAGGTTTAGGCTGGAGGTGAGGAGAAAGTTCTTCACAGAGAGAGTCATTCGCCATTGGGATGTCCTGCCCAGGGAGGTGGTGGAATCACCATCCATGGAGGTGTTCCAGAGGGGATTTGACGTGGCACTTGGTACCATGCTTTAGTCATGAGGTGTTGGGTGACAGGTTGGACTTGCTGATCTTTGAGGTCCCTTCCAGCCTTGGTGGTTCTGTGATTCTGATTCTGTGATTCTGATTCTGTGATTCTGTATATACATCTATATATGTATTTATGTTTATTTAAATAGCCAGCAACTGCATCCTGTGTATACCATGGCAGCAGCTACAGTATAAAAAATCCTTTGCACTCTCAAGATAACCTTTTTAAATCATGGATTTGGAACCCTAAGATTTCCTGTTGCCATGACAGCATAATCAGTTGTTTGCCCATCATTATGGATCATGTGTTTTAGGGATTTGATTGCATTGCTCTAGTATTTAGGCTACTTGGAAAAGGCCTTCTGCTTCTCATTGTGTTTCGTTTGGAGGGAGATGGGGCTTGTTAATCCTTTCAAAAGGTTTTCTTAGGCAAGATGAAAATCAGAGATAGAGTAGGTTCTGTTCTCAGCAAGAGTACAAATAGTGCTTTGGATATTTCGTTAGCATAAACCCTAGGGCTGCAGAGTCCCAGAAATCTGCACCAGAGATCAGGCTCTGCTCACCGGGAAAGGTGAGGCTGTGACCAGTGGAAATAGGATGAATTTGCAGCATTTTAAACTCTTTCTATTCCTGAGTGTTGTTTTCTATTCCTGAGTGCTACAGTGCTAAGGGTACCGCATTAGCTATTGTGATGGGTTATGCCCACCCGGAAAACAAAGTGGGGAGGGCCTGCGAGTGCTTTGCCCTCCCTGCAGGGTGTTTTCCCCTGGGAAACTGAGTCTGCTCCACTCACAGAATCACAGTATCACTAAGGTTGGAAGAGACCTCAAAGATCATCAAGCCCAACCTGTCACCGCAGACACCATGACTAGACCATGGCACCAAGTGCCACGTCCAATCCCCTCTGAACACCTCCAGGGACGGTGACTCCACCACCTCCCCGGGCAGCACATTCCAATGGCAAATGACTCTCTCAGTGAAGAACTTTCTCCTCACCTCCAGCCTAAACTTCCCCTGGTGCAGCTTGAGACTGTGTCCTCTTGTTCTGGTGCTGTTTGCCTGGGAGAAGAGACCAACCTCTTCCTGGCTACCTTTCAGGTAGTTGTAGAGAGCAATGAGGTTGCCCCTGAGCCTCCTCTTCTCCAGGCTAAATAATCTCAGCTCCCTCAGCCTCTCCTCACAAGGCTGTGCTCAAGGCCTCTCCCCAGCCTTGTTGCCCTTCTCTGGACATGTTCAAGTGTCTCAATGTCCTTCTTAAACTGAGGGGCCCAGAACTGGACACAGGACTCAAGGTGTGGCCTAACCAATGCAGAATACAGGGGCACAATGACTTCCCTGCTCCTGCTGGCCACACCATTCCTAATGCAGGCCAGGATGCCATTGGCCTTCTTGGCCACCTGGGCACACTGCTGGCTCATGTTTAGGCAGCTGTCAATCAGCACCCCCAGGTCCCTCTCTGTTTGGCAGTTCTCCAGCCACTCTGACCCCAGCCTGTAGCTCTGCATGGGGTTGCTGTGGCCAAAGTGCCCTCCCTGAAGGGTGTTTTCCCCTGGGGAGCCTGTTCCACTCCCCCTCCCTGCCCAGCTAGGGTATAAAAGGCAGGACACTGCAGCCATTAGCTCATTTTGGCTCCTGCCTTTCCTGGACAAGAGCTACTGCATCCGCCTTCCTGCTCCTCTGCCACGTGATCGGGCCTGATCCTTCTCCCTGCTGCCTCTGTGCCTCTTCAGAGAGAGACTGGTTTTGTATTCTTGGCTTTTTTCCCTCCCATCCATCCTTGTTCCTTGCTCTTGTGAACCTTAACTCTTATTGTTATATATATGTTATATATATATATATAGGTTTGTGGTTACAGGTTGCACTCAATGATCTTCGAGGTCTCTTCCAACCTTGGTAATACTGTAAGAAAAAGATATATAACATATATATATTTTAAAGAAAACTCTTTAGCTCTCTTCTTCCAAGCCAACTCCAAATTATTTCTTGGTGGATCTGCTCCTTCCCTTTCTTTTTTCCTCTCTGTTGGAAGGGGGGAGTGGGGGAGCTGGGGAGGGATTCTCAGCCTTGCCCCCATCTGAGCTCTTCACCCCCAGTTAAGGTTCAAACCGCTACAGGTGTACAACACCTGTTTAAGGTAGTGTTTAGCACTATCTTTGTTTTCCCTTTTACACCAAAACCTTCAGCTATAGTGCTTCAGTAGCTGTCCTTTTCTTAAAGGCACAGCCTGAATCTGGCACAGGTAGGGACTCTGATTGGAGAGGGATGGGCTAATGGATGTATCAGCACATCCCCGTGTTGTGAAAGTTCTTTGTTTTGTTTATTTCAATGGGGATTTTTTTTTTCTTCCTGACTTTCACAACACAGCTGATGGGAAGGTCTTATTGAATTCTTTGCTGGCTGCAAAGGTAGAGTCCTCCAGACCCTGGGTAAAGTAAAAAAGTAGGTGACAGCATCTCTGGCAAGCTGATGGACAAACAGAATCTCCCCTGTTCAAACTTTAAGGAGCAACTTCACACTTCTGGTTGAGCTCATAGGGTCACAAGACCACAGGATGTTTGGGGTTGGAAGGGACCTTTCAAGATCATCAAGTGCAACCTCCCTGCCAGAGCAGGACCATAGAATCTAGTGCAGGTCACACAGGAATGCATCCAGATGAGCCTTGAAAGTCTCCAGAGAAGGAGACTCCACAACCTCTCTGGGCAGCCTGTTCCAGTGCTCTGTCTAAACTTCCCCTGGCACAACTTGAGATTGTGTCCTCTTGTTACGCTGCTGGTTCATAGTATCATAGTATCAGTCAGGGTTGGAAGGAACCACAAGGATCATCTAGTTCCAACCCCTATGCCATGGGCAGGGACACCCTGGTTGCCTGGGAGAAGAGACCAACCCCCTCCTGGTTACAACTTCCCTTCAGGTAGTTGTAGAGAGCAATGAGGTCTCTCCTGAGCCTCCTCTTCTCCAGGCTAAACAACCCCAGCTCCCTCAGCCTCTCCTTGTAGGGCTTGTGCTCAAGGCCTCTCCCCAGCCCCGTTGCCCTTCTCTGGACACATTCAAATGTCTCAATGTCCTTCTTAAACTGAGGGGCCCAGAACTGGACACAGGACTCAAGGTGTGGCCTGCCCAGTGCTGAGTACAGGGGCACAATGACTTCCCTGCTCCTGCATACTGCAGTAGCATGGGGATTGTTTTAACGAGTGCCCTTGCATTGCTGTTGGAGGAAACACATTCCATAGCTTTCCCAGAGCCCTTAATAGCGCTTCCTACAAACAGGATGAGGCTTGCTGACAGAAAAAGCTATTCAGAGGGCAAGCTCAGAGCAAACACATGCAGAAAAGCATCTAACACATGCAAAAGGAATTATATCACAGAGGGCACCCCAGCAGGGTTATCCTTGCATGGAGTTCTAGTAATTTGTTTTTTCTTACTTCAGTAGTCTAACAGCTCTTTGCCAACGTGCAAGGACAAGCCACATTTCTATCGTGGGGCATACAGGATTCATATGAAATGCAACCAGATAAATAAATAAATAAGCAGAGGTTAGACTTAGCCTTTCCCCCCGTCCTTCATTCCAATCATTTGTCAGAGTCTGTGTTTGGATCCACCAGGAAAAAATGGGGTTAAACGTAGAGGTGCGCAAGGCGGTGGTTATGCTTCACTGAACAGCATGCAGCGCAGGTCAGTCATGCATATTCCCCCATAAATATCTCTTTTGTTCTCAGGAGCAGAACAAGCTAATCAAGGAGGTTTTACCTGTTTTATTAGGAATTGCCCTGGGCATGTGGCAGAACAAGAACAAGAAGTCTGCAAGAAAAGAGTGGACTTCAGCCACATCTGAAATCATAGAACTGTCAGGGACCTCAAGGACCATCCAGCTGCAACCCCTGCCATGGGCAGGGACACCTCATACTACAGCAGGTTGCTCAGAGCCACATCCAGACTGGCCTGAAAAACCTCCAGGCATGAGGCTTCCACCACCTCCCTGGGTAACCTGTGCCAGTCTCTCACCACCCTCCTGGGGAAGAACTTCTTCCTAGCATCCAATCTGAATCTACCCATTTCTAGCTTTGCTCCATTCCCCCCAGTCCTATCACTCCCTGACACCCTAAAAAGTCCCTCTCCAGCTTTCCTGTAGCCCCCTTCAGATACTGGAAGCCTACAAGAGGATCTCCTCAGAGCCTTCTCCTCTCCAGACTGAACAGCCCCAGCTCCCTCAGTCTGTCTCCACAGCAGAGCAGCTCCAGCCCTCTGCTCATCCTTCTGGCCCTTCTCTGGACACTTTCCAGTGTGTATGAATGATGAATGAAGTGTGACAGCACAATCCTGGCTCTCCCAAGTGAGAGATGTGGCAGGAAAATATATCTGTAAGTCACATTGGGATTTTGAAGACCAAGAAGGTCTATGAACAGTAATGCTTTACTCTCAACATGCAAAGAACCAAGCCTTAGGTACCACTCCAGAGTGCTCGTTCAGCCAGAAGAGCTGAAGCAAGGCAGGAGAGGTCAAGATTTGGCCTACTGTTTGGTAGTGGTATCCTTGTAGCTCAGAGAGGACTCTTAGCCTTAACAGTCTTTGTAATGGAAGATCAAACAAAGCAAAACAAAAGCTCCATGTATTCAATGAGAACACATTCTGTACTTTTATAAACTACAGCACAAGTTCCACCTCAACATGAGGAGAAACTTCTTTGCTGTAAGGGTCATGGAGCACTGGAGCAGGCTGCCCAGAGAGGTTGTGGAGTCTCCTTCTCTGGAGACTTTCAAGCCCCATCTGGATGCATTCCTGTGTGACCTGCACTAGATTCTGTGGTCCTGCTCTGGCTGGGGGATCTGTCTGCTAGCAAACAAGGATGCAAAACATGCAGTGGAGCCTGGGTGTTTTCAGTGGGATTTTAAAGGAATATTTAGGGCCACAAGGATGAGCAGAGGGCTGGAGCACTTCTCCTATGAGGACAGACTGAGGGAGTTGGGGCTACTCAGAATCACAGAATCAATAAGGTTGGAAAATACCTCAGAGATCATCAAGTCCAGCCTATCACCCAACACCTCCTGACAACTAAACCATGGCTCCAAGTGCCACATCCAATCCCCTCTTGAACACCTCCAGGGATGGCGACTCCAGCACCTCCCCGGGCAGGACATCCCAATGGCCAACAACTCTCCCAGTGAAGAACTTTTTCCTCACCTCCAGCCTAAAGCTCCCCTGGCACAGCTTGAGACTGTGTCCTCTTGTTCTGGTGCTGGTTGCCTGGGAGAAGAGACCAACCCCCACCTGGCTACAACCTCCCTTCAGATAGTTGTAGAGAGCAATAAGGTCTCCCCTGAGCCTCCTCTTCTCCAGGCTAAGCAACCCCAGCTCCCTCAGCCTCTCCTCACAGGGCTGTGCTCCAGACCCCTCCCCAGCCTCACTGCCCTTCTCTGGACACATCCAAGTGTCTCAATGTCCCTCTTAAATTGAGGGACCCAGAACTGGACTCAGTCTGGAGAAGAGAAGGCTCCCAGGAGACCTTCTTGTGGCCTTCCAGTATCTGAAGGGGGCCTATAAGACAGCTGGGGAGGGACCTTTTAGGATGTCAGGGAGTGATAGGACTGGTGGTAATGGAGGCAAACTAGAAATGGGTAGATTCACATTGGATATCAGGAAGAGGGTTTTCCCCATGAGGATGATGAGACACTGGCACAGGTTGCCCAGGGAGGTGGTGGAAGCCTCATCCCTGGGGGTTTTGAAGGCCAGGCTGGATGTGGCTGTGAGCAACCTGCTGTAGTGTGAGGTGTCCCAGTCCATGGCAGGGGGGCTGGAACTGGCTGATCCTTGAGGTCCCTTCCAACCCTAACTATTCTATGGTTTTCCCACCCCACCCCCAAACAATCCTACACTTCATGAAACAGGTCAGCAAGAGCTGCCTTGCCTGGCATTGTATTGTACTGTACTAGCAGCCGTCCAGTGCATACAGATAACAGCTTGCCTTACTCTGCTCTGGGCTTTTCCATCCAGCTGCAAGTCCTGACTCCTGAGGGTTAGGGTTTTTTTTAGGTTTTGTTATTTTTGTATTGGTTTTCTTTTGTTTGGGGTTGGGGTTTGTTTTGTTGGTTTAGTTTGTGGGGTTTTAGGCTGGTAGGTAGGTAGGTGGTTTTTTTCTGCATGAATTGCACTGCTGTAGTTCATAGAATCATAGAATCACAGCGTGACTTGGGTTGGAAGGGACCTTAAAGATCATCTAGTCCAACTCCCCTGCCATTTGCAGGGACACCTCCCACTAGAATCATAGAACATATTGGGGTTACAATACAATACAATACAATACACCAGGTTGGAAGAGACCTTCAAGATCATCACATGCAACCCATCAACCAATCCAACCCACCCAACATCTAAACCATGCAGCCAAGCACCCCATCAAGTCTTCTCCTGAACACCTCCAATGAAGGTGACTCCACCACCTCCCTGGGCAGCCCATTCCAATGGGCAATCACTCTCTCAGTGTAGAACTTCTTCCTAACCTCCAGCCTAAACCTCCCCTGGCGCAGCCTGAGACTGTGTCCTCTTGTTCTGGTGCTGGCTGCCTGGGAGAAGAGGCCAACCTCTGCCTGGCTACAACCTCCCTTCAGGGAGTTGTAGAGAGCAAGAAGGTCACCCCTGAGTCTCCTCTTCTCCAGGCTAAGCAACCCCAGCTCCCTCAGCCTCTCCTCATAAGGCTTGTATTCCAAATCCCTCACCAACTTTGTTGCCCTTCTCTGGACACATTCTAGCAAGACAACAGCCTTCCTAAACTGAGGGGCCCAGAACTGGACACAGGACTCAAGGTGTGGCCTAACCAGTGCAGTGCACAGGGGCAGAATGACCTCCCTGCTCCTGCTGGCCACACTCTTCCTGATGCAGGCCAGGATGCCATTGGCCCTCTTGGCTGCCTGGGCACACTGCAGGCTAATGTTCAGCCTACCATCAACCAGTACCCCCAGGTCTCTCTCTGCCTGGCCACTCTCCAGCCACTCTGACCCCAGCTTGTAGCACTGCCTGGGGTTGTTGTGGTTGGAAAGGACCCTCATCTTGTCCAAACCCTATGCAGTGAACAGGGATGTCTTTAACTAGATCAGGTTAAACAACAAGACCAGGGGCAGAGATACAAGTTTCCAAGCAGAGACACTGCTGGTTTCGCAAATACATGACAGCAATAGATTATAGAATCATAGAATTGATAGGGTTGGAAGGGACCTCAAGGATCAGCCAGTTCTAAACCCTCTGCCATGGGCAGGGACACCTCACACTGCATCAGGTTGCTCAGAGCCACATCCAGCCTGGCCTTCAAAGTCTCCAGGGATGAGGCTTCCACTACCTCCCAGGGCAACCTGTGCCAGTATCTCACCAACCTCTTTGGGAAGAATTTCTTCCTAACATCCAGTTTGAATCTACACATTTCTAGTTTTGCTCCATTCCCCCCAGTCCTATCACTCCCTGACAGCCTCAAAAGTCCCTCCTCAGCTTTCTTGTAGCCCTCTTCAGATACTGGAAGGCCACAATTAGGCCTCCTTGGAGCCTTCTCTTCTCCAGGCTGAACAACCCCAACTCTCTCAGTCTGCCTCCATGGGAGAGCAGCTCCAGCCCTCTGCTCATCCTCATGCCCCTTCTCTGGACACATTCCAGCACCTCCAGATCTTTGCTGGAACAGAGGCTCCAGAACTGGACACAGAGCTCCAGGTGGGGTCTCAACAAAGTGGAGATGAGGGGGAGCATCACCACCCTTGACCTGTTTGCCACAGTTCTCTTGCTGCAGCCCAGGCTCTGGTTGGCTTTCTGGGCTGCAAGTGCACACTGGTGGTTCCTGTTGAGCTTCTCATCCACCAGCACCCCCATGGCCTTTTCTCCAAGGCTGCTCTCAAGCCAGTCCCTGCTCAACCTACACCGGTGCTTGGGATTGCCCCGACCCAGCTGCAGGACCTCGCACTTGGCCTTGTTGAACCTCATGAGGTTGCCATGGGCCCGGCTCTGCAGCCTGTCCCAGTCTCTCTCTGGAATGGAAGGGGATGGAAGGAATGATTTCTTGGGAAAAAAAAAAACCCAGCATTTCTGTCACTCCTCAGTCACAGCCAGCAGAACAATGCTTCCATTGATTGATAGCAACAGAGCTGCTGCTTTTTCAGAGCATGACATTTGCTATTATCTCCTTGCGAAGCACGACAAGCTCAGGACAATGGAGAGAAGACTTTGCTATCGATTAGAACTGAGCTGATTCGTTAAAAATACTGCTGACATTTCCACTGATCTCTGATATTCCATCCCTGCACCTTAAACAATGTAGTCATTTAAAGCTCTTAAGGTCACTGTTCTATAAACACATTGTGTCTAGGGCACATGCCAGTCACCCGTTCCTTACCAGAGAGGGGAAAGGGAAGGGAAGGTTTGGGAAGGGAAAGGGAAAGGGGAAGGGGAAGGGGAAGGGAAGGGGAAGGGGAAGGGGAAGGGGAAGGGGAAGGGGAAGGGGAAGGGGAAGGGGAAGGGGAAGGGGAAGGGGAAGGGGAAGGGGAAGGGGAAGGAAGGGGAAGGGGAAGGGAAGGGGAAGGAAAGGAAGGGGAAGGGGAAGGCAAGACAAGGGGAAGGCAAGGAAAGGGAAGGAAAGGGGAAGGAAAGGAAAGGGGAAGGCAAGGAAAGGGGAAGGCAAAACACAAGGCAAGGCAAGGCAAAAGGGAAGGGAAGGGAAGGGAAGGGAAGGGAAGGGAAGGGAAGGGAAGGGAAGGGAAGGGAAGGGAAGGGAAGGAAGGGAAGGAAGGGAAGGGAAGGAAGGGAAGGGAAGGAAGGGGAAGGGAAGGGAAGGAAGGAAGGAAGGGAAGGGAAGGGAAGGGAAGGAAGGGAAGGGAAGGGAAGGGAAGGGAAGGAAGGAAGGGAAGGAAGGGAAGGGAAGGGAAGGGCAAGGCAAAAGGCAAGGCAAGGCAAAAGGCAAGGGAAGGCAAAAGGCAAGGGAAGGCAAGGCAAAAGGCAAGGCAAGGGAAGGCAAAAGGCAAGGCAAGGGAAGGCAAGGCAAAAGGCAAGGCAAAAGGCAAGGCAAGGGAAGGCAAAAGGCAAGGCAAGGGAAGGCAAGGCAAAAGGCAAGGCAAAGCAAGGCAAAAGGCAAGGCAAGGGAAGGCAAGGCAAAAGGCAAGGCAAAGCAAGGCAAAAGGCAAAGCAAGGGAAGGCAAGGCAAAAGGCAAGGCAAAGCAAGGCAAAAGGCAAAGCAAGGGAAGGCAAGGCAAAAGGCAAGGCAAGGCGAAAAAGGAAAAAGAAATATGACAAAGGAAAATGGAGATGGGTGCCACAACTTAATATTGTTTTGCCTGCTTCAGAGCTGAGTTTCCCTCTGGTGAGGGAGAGAAGCCTGAGGGGCGACCTCATTCAAGTTGATCAAGATGTGCAGGGTGAGTGCCAAGAGGATGGAGCCAGGCTCTGCTGGGGGACAGTACAAGGGGCAATGGTGGGAGATGAGGCATAGGAAGTTCCATGTGAACGTGAGGAAGAATTTTTCCCCCTGTGAGGGTGACAGAACCCTGGAAGAGGCTGCCCAGTGCGGGTGTGGAGTCTCCTTCTCTGGAGATATTCAAGTCCTGCCTTTATGTTTTCCTATCTGATCTGCTCTAAGTGATCCTGCTCTGGCCGGTGGGGGTAGACTGGATGAGTTTTAAAGGTCCCTTCCAGCCCCTGACATTCTGTGATTCTGTTACTGGCTTGACAAATGCAGGCACCTCAGATATGGACTCTCTCATTAAGCAAAGTACTTTGAGGGATGTCACTTTAAAATTTCCATAACAGAAGATGATCTAGGAAAGTGCAGCCAGCACCTGAACACTTTGGAATTAAACCTCAAGGCAGAGTTACTGTGAGTTCAGCTCCCAGAACCTGTCAGCAGCCTCATCTGCCAGCAGCTCAGCTCTCTAGCAGCATATGACTGCACCCTGTTCCCTGCCGAAAGGAAGAGTACTGCGTTCAGTTTTGGGCTCCCCAGCTCAAGAGGGACAGGGATCTGCTGGAGAGGGTCTAGCAGAGGGCTGCAAGGATGCTGAAGGGACTGGAGCACTGCCTGGTGAGGAGAGGCTGAGGGACCTGGGGCTGTTCAGTCTGGAGAGGAGAAGACTTAGAGGGGATTTAATAAATCTTTGTAGATATCTGAGGGCTGGGGGTCAGGAGGGAGGGCACAGGCTCTGCTCACTTGCTCCCTGTGATAGGACAAGGGGAAATGCTGCAGCACAGGAGGTTCCACCTCAACACAAGGGCAAACTTCTTTACTGTGAGGGTCACAGAGCACTGGAAGAGGCTGCCCAGAGAGGTTGTGGAGTCTCCTTCTCTGGAGACTTTCAAGGCTCATCTGGATGCCTTCCTGTGTGACCTGAGCTAGATTGTATGGTCCTGTTCTGGCAGGGGGGTTGGACTTGATGATCTCTTTGGGTCCCTTCCAACCCCTGACATCCTGTGATCTGTGGTCCTGTGAAGAGTTAAGATCTTTGTGATTTCACAGCACAGCTCCTGCAGTCCCAGGGCAGAGCAGGAAACTGGTTAATTCCCTGTTTGTTTCACAGATAAAAACAGGCTTCTAGGGAATTTCCCATACCCAGTAGTGCTGCTGCCTGGGGAAATGTTAGTAATAGTGAAACTCTGCAACCTTTACCAGGAGCATTACTCATGCTCTAAAATGCCAAGGTTGTATCAATTGTTTGACTTCACTTCCAGTGGAGTGATGGTATTCTCTTCCTGGAGGAAGACAAATGCCTCCATTAGGCAGAGGTCCCGGAGAGTGAGACAAGCTGGTTTCTCCCTGGGCAAGCTGCCTTAGAGCTCCCAAGGCTTCTGTCTTTCACAAAGGACTGAAAGGCAGGTATGCACTTGTGACTCTCTACAAGAAACAGAGCCCCTGGAAAGTTATTTGCTCTGAAAATCAATCAATCAATAAATTTGCTTTCACAAATACATGACAGCAATAGATTATAGACTCATAGAATTGTCAGGGTTGGAAGGGACCTCAAGGATCAGCCAGTTCCAACCCCTGCCATGGGCAGGGACACCTCACACGACAGCAGGTTGCTCAGAGCCACATCCAGCCTGGCCTGAAAAACCTCCAGGCATGAGGCTTCCACCACCTCCCTGGGCAACCTGTGCCAGGGTCTCACCACCCTCATGGGGAAGAACTTCTACATAACATCCAATCTGAATCTACCCATTTCTAGTTTTGCTCCATCTCCCCCAGTCCTATCACTCCCTGAAACAGCCCCTTCCCAGTTTTCTTGTAGCCTCCTTCAGATATTGGAAGGCCACAATTAGGTCTCCTGGGAGCCTTCTCTTCTCCAGACTGAGCAACCCCAACTCCCTGTCTGTCTCCACAGGATAGCATCTCCAGCCCTCTGCTCATCCTTGTGGCCCTTCTCTGGACGCTTTCCAGCACCTCCAGATCCTTCCTGGAACAGAGTCTCCAGAACTGGACACAGAGCTCCAGGTGGGGTCTCACCAGAGCAGAGGGGGAGAATCACCTCCCTCAACCTGCTGGCCACACTTCTCTTGCTGCAGCCCAGGCTCTGGTTGGCTTTCTGGGCTGCAGGTTCTCACTACTGGCTCATGCTGAGCTTCTCATCCACCATCACCCCCCAGGCCTTCTCTTCAGGGCTGCTCTCCAGCCAGTCCCTGCCCAACCTATATCAGTGCTTGGAATTGCCTAAACCCAGCTGCAGGACCTTGCACTTGGTCTTGTTGAACCCTGTGAGGTTGTCATGTGAGAAGCACATTGACACTGAAGAAAGTAGCACAGAACTTCTGAGGGTATCAGAGAATCACCTGGGTTGGAAGGGACCTCTAAAGGTCATCTAGTCCTGGCCCCCTGCAGTCAGCAGGGACATCCTCAACTAAATCAGGTTGCTCAGAGCCCTGTTGAGCCTTACCTTAGCTATCTCCAGGGATGAAGCTTCAACCTCCTCCCTGGGCAACCTGTAGGACTTTTTATTATCATCAGTATTAAAAGCATCCACTACCTCTTCTCTTCCTGATACTCCCGACAATAAATTCTGCTCTAACACCACTTCTCAGTGGGTTGGTTTTTATTCTGCTCTAATCTACTGTTCTTGGCCAAATAATACAGCCTGTTAATGACTGTGGGTACCATCCAAGCATGCCTGTAAAGCATTTGTGCCCACAGAGATTTGCTAATAGCAGTGTTGCACATTTAAATGATCTGAAAAGTAAATAAATGGGGAAGTGATCTATCTTGCTGAATTACTTCTGCAACAGAGATTTGTCCCCTCCTAGGGACATTGTGGACGTCCTGCAAGAAGGCAGGAAGTGCACAAGACTTTTCCACCTGCATGGCAGCTGAAATTGGGAATGGAATTGGAATGCCTGATGGAAATCTCGTAGTACTGTCAGTAATTCTTTACCCAGGGGAACTGCAAGACTGTTCTTAGCCTACTTCACCAGGCTTGTCCTCAGACAGACACCTTTTCCTCTTCACATGTGGCACAAGGATTAGGATCTACGGTTGCAAGGTACTAGAGCATGTGAGGTGAAGGTGTACAACAATCTTCTCCCGGGCAACCAGCAGCAGAACAAGAGGACACAGTCTCAAGCTGCACCAGGAGAAGTTTAGGCTGGAGGTGAGGAGAAAGTTCTTCCCAGAGAGAGTTGTTGGCCATTGGGATGTGCTGCCCAGGGAGGTGGTGGAGTCACCATCCCTGGGGGTGTTCAAGAGGGGATTGGACGTGGCACTTGGTGCCATGGTTTAGCAGTCATGAGGTGTTGGGTGACAGGTTGGACTGGATGATCTTTGAGGTCTCTTCCAACCCTGTTGATTCTATGATTCTATGATTCCAATCAGCAGAAATAAGATGAGAATTTTTTCCTTCTTTTAAGATGAAGAAGTAATTTCTGTCCTCTAAGGAGACTCCAGAATCAGTCATTTGATTTTAAGGCTGCATGGGGTTTTGTTTTGCATGTATAGATTTCCTGAGAGATGATATTGCAAAATCACAGACTCACAGCATCAAGCAGGTTGGAAAAGACCTCAGAGATCATCAAGTCCAACCTGTTACCTAACACCTCATGGCAACTAAGCCATGGCTCCAAGTGCCACAGCCAATCCTCCTCTGAACACCTCCAGGGATGGTGACTCCACCACCTCCCTGGGCAGCACATTCCAATAACAAATTACTCTTTCTGTGAAGAACTTTCTCCTCACCCTGAGCCTAAACTTCCCCTGGCACAGCTTGAGACTGTGTCCTCTTGTTCTGGTGCTGGTTGCCTGGGAGAAGAGACCGATCCCCCACCTGCCTACAACCTCCTTCGGGTAGTTGTCTCAAGCTGCACCAGGGGAAGTTTAGGCTGGAGGTAAGGAGAAAGTTCTTCACTGGGAGAGTTGTTGGCCATTGGAATGTGCTGCCCAGGGGGTGGTGGAGTCACCATCCCTGGAGGTGTTCAAGAGGGGATTGGACGTGGCACTTGGTGCCATGGTTTAGTAGTCATGAGGTGTTGGGTGACAGGTTGGACTGGATGATCTCTGAGGTCTTTTCCAACCTTATTGATTCCATGATTCTGTGTCACAGAGTACAGCACAGGTGTGGACAAATCATGGTGGTCACTACCTCAGATGCAAAATCATGGACATACAGTTAGTTAGGGGGTTGGACTAGAGGAACCAAACCATTCTATGATTCTGTGATTCACTCAATGCTTCTTTGTCACCTTAAAACTGCATGGACCTTAGTGTACTTATATACTAAGTACCACCTCTTCTTTGCAAACTTCTTTACAGGCCTTGGGCAACCTGGTGTAGTTGGGGATATCCCTGTTGACTGTGGGGAGGTCAGACAGGATGATCTTTGGAGATCCCTTCTGGAACCATTCTACGCTTCTAAGATCCTGGTTCATCATACAGATAGCAGCAAATAAAGTTTGTGCTAGATACTAACCTCTGAAGCCCTGGACCTCAAGAGTTTTGAACTAACATCATAGCAAAATGGGCAGCAGGAAAGATGTGAAGGTTTTTGAAATAAAAGCTGGAAATGGCAGATGGCATCAGTGAAAAAATGAGAGGAGACTCTGGACAGAAGTTCCTGAATGTTAAACTGGACAAAACGGACGACACCAAACTGGGGGCAGGAGTTGACCTGCTGGAGGGCAGAGAGGCTTTGCAGAGGGACCTCGACAGGCTGGACAGATGGGCAGAGTCCAAGGGCAGGAGATTGAACACATCCAAGTGCCGGGTTCTGCACATTGGCCACAACAACCCCAGGCAGTGCTACAGGCTGGGGTCAGAGTGGCTGGAGAGCAGCCAGGCAGAGAGGGACCTGGGGGTGCTGGTTGATGGTAGGCTGAACATGAGCCTGCAGTGTGTCCAGGCAGCCAAGAGGGCCAATGGCATCCTGGCCTGCATCAGGAACAGTGTGGCCAGCAGGAGCAGGGAGGGCATTGTGCCCCTGTGCTCAGCACTGGTTAGGCCACACCTTGAGTCCTGTGTCCAGTTCTGGGCCCCTCAGTTTAGGAAGGATGTTGAGTTGCTGGAACATGTCCAGAGAAGGGCAACAAAGTTGGTGAGGGGTTTGGAACACAAGCCCTATGAGGAGAGGCTGAGGGAGTTGGGGTTGCTTAGCCTGGAGAGGAGGAGACTGAGGGGTGACCTTCTTGCTCTCTACAACTACCTGAAGGGAGGTTGTGGCCAGGCAGAGATTGGCCTCTTCTCCCAGGCAGCCAGCACCAGAACAAGAGCACACAGTCTCAAGCTGCGCCAGAGCAGGTTTAGACTAGACATTAGGAGGAAGTTCTATACAGAGGGAGTGATTGCCCATTGGAATGGGCTGCCCAGGGAGGTGGTGGAGTCACCATCATTGGAGGTGTTCAGGAGGAGACTTGATGGGGTGCTTGGTGCCATTATCTAGTTGTTTGATGGGTTGGACTCGATGATCTTGAAGGTCTCTTCCAACATGGTTTATTGTATTGTATTGTATTAAAAGTTCCTGAATGTTAAATTGAGGTTAATTATAGAATCATAGACTGGTCTGGGGTTGGAAAGGACCTTAAAGATCATCTAGTTCCAACCTCACCTTCACTAGTCCAGGTTGCTCGTTGGAAAAGACCTTAAAGATCATCTAGTTCCAACCTCACCTTCACTAGTCCAGGTTGCTCAAGGCCCTGTCTAACCCATCCTTGAACACCTCCAGGGAGGGGACATGCTTGACCTCCCTGGACAGCCTCTTCCATTGTGTAAGAGAAGCAGGTCAATTTAGGAAAGAAAAAATGTCAGCTTAGGTCCTAAAACTGGTTTTCTGGTGGCCTAGAGGAGGTAATGGTTCCTCCATGGAGAACCCTGTCCCCATGCCCCTCATGCCCTGTCCCCAAGTAATCTTGAAGATGTTAAACAGCCTGGCAAAGGTGTTCTTCTATCCACACCTTCTTTGTTATACTGTTTTAAAATGTATGTTGCCTGAATTCACTAAAGTCATGGAATGCTGTGTACCACATTGTGGAAGGAACAGCTATGTTTCAGTGACACGCCAGTGATGGAAAATGCCTTTGAGGTTCTGATGGCTTTAGACTGGCCGCTCTCAATCCATCAGTGCCTGTCAGAAGGGCAAAGGATCAACTTGAGCACCATAATCGTGGGAGGACCTCATTCTGCAGGTCATTACCCAAGCAATTGGCCTTGACTTGCTTGCTGCTGGGAAATAGGCTGATCTTTTAAGGCCAATTTGTCCAGGCCAAGCAATCCCATTCAGTCAAAAGCTTAAATTAATACAAAGTATGTGATAAAGCCTCCCAAAACCAGGAGAGGAAAAAAAGGCACTTGGGTAATAGAAACACAACTAATATGCAGTGCTCTGGCATTTAAATTCTGTTCAGGCTAGCCTTGCTGGAAGAGTAAATAACAGAGGTGCTATCATTACTACTCATCAGCTTAATACACTCAGGAATAGTGCAGAGAGAAATTAAAGTCTGGGTTTTTCTGTGCCTATCCAGACCTTTTCATGTCCTCCCTGTTCTTTTGTTTCCCTCAGTTGCTGATTCTGATCTCTGGAGTTTTAGGTCCTTTGCTTCAGGGACTCTCTTCTATGGCACCCCACTCCTCTACAGTGAGGGCCCTGAACTAGTTAAGGTTGTAAGAGCTAATGCAGTGCAAATAGGATAGGATAGGATAGGATAGGATAGGATAGGATAGGATAGGATAGGATAGGATAGGATAGGATAGGATAGGATAGGATGGAATGGAATGGAATGGAATGGAATGGAATGGAATGGAATGGAATGGAATAGGATAGGATAGGATAGGATAGGATAGGATAGGATAGGATAGGATAGGATAGGATGGAATGGAATGGAATGGAATGGAATGGAATGGAATGGAATGGAATGGAATGGAATGGAATAGGATAGGATAGGATAGGATAGGATAGGATAGGATAGGATAGGATAGGATAGGATAGGATAGGATAGGATAGGATAGGATAGGATGGAATGGAATGGGATGGGATGGGATGGGATGGGATGGGATGGGATAGAATAGGAATAGAATAGAATAGAATAGAATAGAATAGAATAGAATAGAATAGAATAGAATGGATAGGATAGGATAGGATAGGATAGGATAGGATAGGATAGGATAGGATAGGATAGATAGGATAGGATTAGGATAGGATAGGATAGGATAGGATAGGATAGGATAGGATAGGATAGGATAGGATAGGATAGGATAGGATAGGATAGGATAGGAATGGAATGGGATGGGATGGGATGGGATGGGATGGGATGGGATGGGATGGGATAGGATAGGATAGGATAGGATAGGATAGGATAGGATAGGATGGAATGGAATGGAATGGAATGGAATGGAATGGAATGGGATGGGATAGGATGGGATAGGATAGAATAGAATAGAATAGAATAGAATAGAATAGAATAGAATAGAATAGAATAGAATGGGATAGGATAGGATAGGATAGGATAGGATAGGATAGGATAGGATAGGATAGGATAGGATAGGATAGGATAGGATAGATTAGGATAGGATAGGATAGGATAGGATAGGATAGGATAGGATAGGATAGGATAGGATAGGATAGGATAGAATAGAATAGAAAAGGATAGGATAGAATAGAATAGAATAGAATAGAATAGAATAGAATAGAATAGAATAGATTAGGATAGGATAGGATAGGATAGGATAGGATAGGATAGGATAGGATAGGATAGGATAGGATAGGATAGGATAGGATAGATTAGGATAGGATAGGATAGGATAGGATAGGATAGGATAGGATAGGATAGGATAGGATAGGATAGGATAGGATAGGATAGGATAGACCAGACCAGGTTGGAAGAGACCTTCAATATCATCACGTCCAACCTGTCAACCAATCCAACCCACCTAAACAACTGAATTTAACTGAATTGAATTAACCAGGTTGGAAGAGACCTTTGAGATCATCAACTTCAACCTATCACCCAACACAATCTAATCACCAAGCACTCCATCCTAGCTCTTCCTAAACACCTGCATTGATGGTGACTTGAGGAAGATCTTCCCAGGGTCTGTGACATGAATGTGCAGAACTTGTGATCCATGTGGAATGAGGGTTCTGGTAGGTACCGTGAACTTGCAAGTGAAATGACAAACTAGTTTCATTACCTAAAATCCATGCACAGGAGCTGTTATATTTCTCTTTTAAGGCAAATACCTGCCCATAAGTAGTGGCTTGCTTGAAGAGTACCTGGTCTGAGAAAGAGAGCCTACAGGAGTCTCTGTTGCATCCCTCCCCGACAGACTTGGCGTCTCCCCGGTTCAGAATGAGATTTGCCAGTTTCCCAAGCTGCTGCCTCCATCTGCACAATCACAGAATCATAGCATTGTCAGGGTTGGAAGGGGCCTCAAGGATCATCCAGTTCCAACCCCCCTGCCAATGGGCAGGGGCACCTCCCACGACATCAGGTTGCTCGCAGCCACATCCAGCCTGGCCTTCAAAACCTCCAGGGATGAGGCTTCCACAACCTCCCTGGGCAACCTGTGCCAGTCTCTCACCATCCTCTTGGTGAAGAACTTCTTCCTAACATCTAAGCCAGGGAAGCTGGTAAATTCACCTCTGACAGCAAAACAGGATACAACCCCTGAAATCAGACAGGGAATGAAAGGTGTCAGTCTCTCTCACGCAGGAGTGCTTCTGGTAGCTCCAAAGACAGCCCACAGTGCACAAACTCCCAGATCCTCCTCTGTGCAATTACAGCTCCTTGAAGCTCTTCAGCATGGGATGAACTGTAAGCTCATCCAGTTCTGCATTCGACACTCATAGGGCTCCTCTTGCTTTTTGCCTGCAAGAGAGCTTGAGAGAAAGAGATATCCAGGAGAAACTTCATAAAGGAGGAGGGAAGGAGAAGGGAAAACAAGTTGCATTAGACAGGGAAGGAAGGAGAAGGGAAAACAAGTTGCATTAGACAGGGAAGGAAGGAGAAGGGAAAACAAGTTGCATTAGACAGGAAAGGAAGGAGAAGGGATAACACGTTGCATTAAACAGGAAAGGAAGAGCTCATCCAAGAATATGGAGAGAAGAAATACAGACTGCCTAAGGCCAGAGAGCCAGGAACTTGGTATTAAGGAGTACTAATATGTCAGTCAATGACATGAGATAGATATGAATTGTATATACAGTAAGCATTTACACTGGTGAGCTCTGTCTCCTGGCAAGCTTTATCACATTTCCCTGCCACAGAGCTTTCTTGGGCTCACTGTTCCAAGCAGGATTCATCTGCCTCCCGGCTTAGATGTTTCACTTTTAGGCACCTGAGTTACTCATCCCAAGCCCCCTTTATAGTCAAGGAGAAAAATAGATGCCTCCATAGTGCAATTAATTTGACCTACATTAGATGTCTTTCTTCAGAGGAGATGAATCACTCTCTAGAAAAACCTCGTTCTATAAAAGGAGCCAGCAGTAAGTAAGCTTCGTGTTTGATATCAGAACTTTAATGGCCTAAGAAGTTTACTTTCCCTGAGTTTCTGCATTAAGATGAAGCAAATGCCTTCTATTTTCAGAAAAATAATGTACTGAAAGATGAAGGTGAGATGCTTTGTCCTACTGAATCATGGAATCATAGTGTTGTCAGGGTTGGAAGGGACCTCAAGGATCAGCCAGTTCCAACCCCCTGCCATGGGCAGAGACACCTCACACTACAACAGGCTTCTCACAGCCACATCCCGCCTGGCCTTAAACACCTCCAGGGATGAGGCTTCCACCACCTCCCTGGGCAACCTGTGCCAGTCTCTCACCACCTTCATGCTGAAGAACACCTTCCTAACCTCCAATCTGAATCTACCCATTGCTAGTTTGTTCCATTCCCCCTTTCACTACCTGGCACCCTAAAAAGTCCCTCACCTTCTTGCAAACCATGTTGAGAAGCCAGTGACTGTGATCTACCACATGCCATTGCAGGAAAAGGGTTCTCAGGCAGCACTGTATAACTAGACAAGGATAGATCCTGCTGGCATGGATCACAGAATCAGTGTCAGAGAAGCAGAGAATTTCAGGGGCTGGAAGGGACCTTGAAAGCTCATCCAGTCCAACCCCCCTGCCAGAGCAGGATCGCCTAGAGCAGATCACACAGGAACTCATCCAGGCAGGCCTTGAATATCTCCAGAGAGGGAGACTCCACCCCACCCCCGGGCCGCCTCTTCCAGGGTTCCTTCAACCAGGGAAAAAAAATTTTCCTCATGTTTCTGTGGAACTTCCTATGCCTGAACTTCCACTCTCCAACAGGTCAGTCCCCAGCCTATCCTGATGCATGGGGTTTTCCTTTCCCAGGTGCAAGACTCCATGCTTATATATGAATTAGATGAGTTTGACCCTGAGTCAAGAAGACAAAAGTCTTAGGTATATAAGGGCAACAAAGTTGGTGAGGGGTTTGGAACACAAGCCCTATGAGGAGAGGCTGAGGGAGCTGGGGTTGCTTAGCCTGGAGAAGAGGAGGCTCAGGGGAGACCTTCTTGCTCTCTACAACTACCTGAGGGGAGGTTGTAGACAGGAGGGAGTTGGTCTCTTCTCCCAGGCAAGCAGCACCAGAACAAGAGGACACAGTCTCAGGCTGCACCAGGGGAGGTTTAGATTGGAGGTTAGGAGGAAATTCTACACAGAGAGAACGATTGCCCATTGGAATGGGCTGCCTGGGGAGGTGGTGGAGTCACCATCATTGGAGGTGTTTAGGAGGAGACTGGATGGGGTGCTTGGTTGCATGGTTCAGTTGATTAGGTGGGTTGGATAATAGGTTGGATGCGATGATCTTGAAGGTCTCTTCCAACCTGGTCTATTCTATTCTATTCTATTCTATTCTATTCTATTCTATTCTATTCTATGCCCTGCTCAGCTGAATCCAGACTGTGGTCCCAGTGCTTTGCTGCAGTGAAGTAACTGCTGCCCTAACACACTTTCAGGGGCCGATGAGGAGCCTTATAAGACCTGGCACCCTCAGCCTTCTGCCAGGGTACCGAGCTCCTGCACTAGACTTTGTCATAACTGCACGCGGTGACGAATTTGCCTCACACCCTGTGGTCCTATAAATCACTCTGCTGAGAAACTAAGTGCTGCCTGCATTTAAACAAGCCTGGTGGCAAATTGGTAGAGATTTAAGTTGGCAGCTGGACCAGCTGATTAAAACAGCCCTACAAGAGACACTGCACTGCCCCTCTCCACTGTGCTGTGCAGTTATTAGGAGGCTCCTGCAAAGAGCTGCAGCTTGGTTTGTTCTTTAATGTCGTGCCTCAACTTGACAAACACATGGTATGGCTTGTCCTCCTACACACTCCACGCTTCCTATAAAACCACTCAGAGAGTCTGGGAAAAAGGAGGCAGACTGTGCTCCTCCATCACAATTATAAGCAGCAGCAGACCAGTGAGAAAATGGAAAAATACTTCAGCTCCTTGCTTGCTTGCCTTGTTCCCTAGTCTAGAAGAAAACTCCTTCACTGCTTCTTCCCTTGCCTGCACTCTTAGGAGAGAAATCCCATTTTCATAACAAAGACAAATTAATGAACCCTCCTCTTGCAGGGGAAAAGAAATGCTTCTAGCACAGCTGCTTCTGCCAGATACTAGAACTGTGCTGACATCACGTCAGCACACCTGATTTTTAAGTCCCAGCAGCGTGCCCAGCAGTGAAGATGGAATGCTAGAAGCTTCCTATCATTTCATCTGCAGCCCTTATGAAATGGACAAGCTCCCTGCACAAAGAAGCAGCAGACAATCTCCAGAATCTGTGTAGCAGTATCATTTTGGCTGGGCCACAGCAATTATCTAACAAAGTGGCTGCCAACACAGGAGAAAAGAAAATCCTCTTGAAAACCTGCTATTTGCTGTGGGAGTCAGGAACTTCTATCTTAATACAAATCTTCCCTCTTTAAAGGCTTCCAGCTATTTTTGTTTTCCTCTGTGCACATTAAGACTGGGGGGAGGGGGTGTTAAACTGCTTTCTGTGCATATATTTATATCCACTGGAGATGGGTGGTAGCTGCAGCCATGCAGTGCTGACAGTGGCAATTACAGTCTTAAGCCACAGAAGCAGAAGATCTCATTTAGCCCATAATGTACCCCAGAGCCTGAAACTGGAACTCCATGCTTCCAGGTCTGTAATGACTGCTGAGCTCCAATACCTACACATTACCCTGAGCCATGTGTGGCTTGGGTATGAGTAGCAGATTTACACATGTCTGGGAAGAGCAGTCGGAATCAAACCTGGGAGCTCTAATCAACAAGCAGCTGAATAGGAGCCAGCAGTGTGCCCAGGTGGCCAAGAAAGCCAATGGCATCCTGGCTGGGATCAGACATGCTGTGTCCAGCAGGAGCAGGGAGGGGATTGTCCTCTTGCACTCAGCTCTGGGGAGGCCACACCTCCAGTTTTGGGCACCTCAATCCAAGAGAGATGTGGAGGTGCTGGAGCCAGGGCAGAGGAGGGCAAGGAAGCTGTGAAGGGCCTGGAGAATAAGTCTGATGAAGAGCGACTGAAGGAGCTGGGGATGGTTAGTGTGAAACAGAGGCTGAGGGGAGACTTCATTGCTGTCTACAACTGCCTGAAAGTACCTTGTGAAGAAGCTGCTGCTGGTCTCTTCTCACAGGTAATTAGTGATAGAACAAGAGAGAATGGCCTCAAGCTATGACTGGGTGGGTTTAGACTGGACGTTAGGAAAGCATTTTTCCCAGCGAGAGTGGTCAGGCATTGGAATGTGCTGCCCAGGGAGGTGGTAGAGTCCCCAAGCCTGGCTGTGTTTAAAGGAGGTTTGGATGTGGTGCTTGGGGCTATGGTTTAGGGGTGAACCTCGTAGAGTAGGATTCTGGGTCAGACTGGGTGATCCTGAGGGTCTTTCCCAACCTGATTTTTTCTGTGTGATACAAGGAGTAGACTCAGCACCAGGGAGCTGAAGTCCCACTCTTTCTGTCGTGAACCAGCTTGGCCACCTGGCACAGGCATACCAAAGACATGCTGACTTACTGTCCAAATGCCAATAAGGAACAGCAAAGCAGCCTCTGAGTCCCCAGTCCTCATTGTTTTTTGTTGCATTCTAGTATTTGGAGCACCTTTTGGCCAGCTATACTTTCTGTAGGCTCAGAGAGTATTGTGGGGAGATAGGATAGGATAGGATAGGATAGGATAGGATAGGATAGGATAGGATAGGATAGGATAGGATAGGATAGGATATAGGATAGGATAGGATAGGGTAGGATAGGATAGGATGGAATAGGATAGAATGGAATGGAATGGAATGGAATGGAATGGAATGGAATGGAATGGAATGGAATGGAATGGAATGGAATGGAATGGAATGGAACAGAATGGAACGGAATAGAATAGAATAGAATAGAATAGAATAGAATAGAATAGAATAGAATAGAATAGAATAGAATAGAATAGAATAGAATAGAATAGAATTAACCAAGTTGGAAAAGACCTTTGAGATCATCAAGTCCAACCTAGCACCCAACACCATCTAATCCACTAAACCATGGCAACAAGCACCCCATCCAGGCTCTTCCTAAACACCTCCAGGGATGGTGACTCCACCACCTCCCTGGGCAGCACATCCCAATGGCCAATCTCTCTTTCTGGGAAGAACTTCTTCCTAACCTCCAGCCTAAACCTCCCCTGGCACAGCTTGAGACTGTGTCCTCTTGTTCTGCTGCTGGTTGCCTGGGAGAAGAGACCAACCCCCACGTGGTTACAAGCTCTCTTCAGGTAGTTGTAGAGAGCAATAATGTCTCCCCTCAGTCTCCTCTTCTCCAGGCTAAGCAACCCCAGCTCCCTCAGCCTCTCCTCACAGGGCTGTGCTCCAAACCTCTCCCCAGCTTT
Source organism: Picus viridis (assembly GCA_033816785.1). Lineage (NCBI taxonomy): Eukaryota > Metazoa > Chordata > Aves > Piciformes > Picidae > Picus > Picus viridis. Next base: position 9,317,266 of record CM066567.1, read on the forward strand.
GTTGCCCTTCTCTGGACATGTTCCAGCAAGTCAACATCCTTCCTGAGCTGAGGAGCCCAGAACTGGACACAGGACTCAAGGTGTGGCCTAACCAGTGCGGTGCACAGGGGGAGAATGACCTCCCTGCTCCTGCTGGCCACACTGTTCCTGATGCAGGCCAGGATGCCATTGGCCTTCCTGGCCACCTGGGCACACTGCAGGCTCATGTTCAGCCTCCCATCAACCAGTACCCCCAGGTCCCTCTCTGCCTGGCTGCTCTCAGCCACTCTGTCCCCAGCCTGAAGGACTGCATGGGGTTGTTGTGGCCAAAGTGTTGTGGCCAGCACTTCTTAGCACCTTTTGTCCCAGAAGCAGTATTCAGCCTTCTCATACCCCAGCTTTTCCAACAGGTAATTTTCTCTCAGCTAGAAACTTGTCTGCATCTTTTACTGCTCAAGGCTCCTGCTCAACAGTTCCTAATACTTCTGTTTCTAATTGGAGACAGGCCTAGTGGAAAAGACTAAGTCTTTGGTGCCACACATTGCTTGCTGATGAGCCTGTTCTTTAGTGCATCAAGATGTCCTCTGTGTGGCAAAGACTGTCAACAGAGGAAAAGCAGTTTGAGCTGAAACTCATATTTAAAGAGATCCCAAATCCCAGTGACTTGGTTTTTATTGGAATCTGAATCCACATTCAGTAATTCAAGCTAAAATTAGTCTCTTGTGTTGTGTGTGGCTCCTTTTCCTTAGACAAGAACCTAAGTCATAAGCTTCAAGCAGGAACATTTGAAGAGACTCTTTCATAAGCCTTGATTTAAGTGAAACTAGGTGGCATTAGTCATGGCATGAAAAACAGGCAGAGTGCTCAGCTGCCCTGGCTTTATAAAAAGCCAGGAAAAGACAAAGTTCAGCAGCAGCCCACTCTGTCAGAGAGCAAGGAACTCTTTGCTTTTGTTCTTAAATGAAAATGGAGGCTTGTGACTAGCAGCAGGTCCCCATCTAAGTCTAGATCATAGAATTGTCAGGGTTGGAAGGGATCATCCAGCTCCAAGCCCCCTGCCGTGGCCAGGGACACCTCACACTATAGCAGGTTGCCCACAGCCACATCCAGCCTGGCCTGAAAAACCTCCAAGGATGAGGCTTCCACCACCTCCCTGGGCAACCTGTGCCAGTCTCTCACCACCTTCATGCTTAACTTCCTCCTAACATCCAATCTGAATCTATCAATTTCTAGTTCTGTTCCATTCCCCCCAATCCTATCACTCCCTGACACCCTAAAAGTCCCTCCCCAGCTTTCCTGTAGCCCCCTTCAGGTACTGGAAGGCCACAAGAAGGTCTCCTGGGAGTCTTCTCTTCTCCAGACTGAATAGCCCCAACTCTCTCAGTCTGTCTGCATAGCAGAGCAGCTCCAGCCCTCTGCTCATCTTCGTGGCATTTCTCTGGACACCTTCCAGCACCTCCAGGTCCTTCCTGTAATAGAGGCTCCAAAACTGGATGCAATGCTCCAGATCACTTGATAAAGATGCTGAGACAGACACTGTTTGAACTTGGCTGCATTTATAATAAGGCAAACACAGATCTGAGCTACAGGATTTCTAGAGGCTGCTTTCCAGCTGAGTCTGCTTTCACACAAGCACTTCATCTCCACCCACTCTCATCTATGCACAACTCAAGGTGGCCCCAGCATCAGTGAGTCTCCTGCACTGGGGAGGGTCTTCAATCTACCTTTTTCCCCCTCTTGCTGAACTCCTGATGAATACACTGATGTCATTGCTGCAAGAGCAAAAATCAGAGGCCACCAAACATAATGAGCCACTCCCCATGCACAGCCAGGCCAGCCAGATCTAGCTCCTGCTCTTTGCAGCTGTCACAAGTGTTATTTTCCAGCTACTTGCAAAGCCAGCAAGAAGCCTTCAGGCTATGCATCTGGATGATTTAAAGGTGGTGCTTATTACTGTATCTAAAACCAAGCAAATTCCCTCCCTGCTCTAGGAGCATTGCTGAGTCTTTGCCAGCTTGATTTGCCTCTCCAAACCATGGCACAAGGCCAGGCAGATGTTCTTCATCATTTCAAGGAGCCTCCTAATGCAGCTCCTTATCTAGCTGCTTGGGAAAATCGCTTCCCTGCTTTCCCACCTGCAAGCCTTTCTTCTTTCTCACCTTGCAGAAGGACCACAGCCTGACTAAGAGGGTATCCTTGCCATTGCCTCTTGGCTTCTCTGGAGAAGCCTTTCCAAGGCACCAGTCTTGGTTATTGCAAGAAAATGTCACTCATTAGAGAGGCAGCTCTTGACAATAAGGCAAAGAAGACATTACCTTCAGTCACCAAATGCCACTGCCAGAGGCAGCTCCTGACAATAAGGCAAAGAAGACCTTAACCTGGGACCCTTGGACCCCAAAATGCCACTGACAGAGGCAGCTCCTGACAATAAGGCAAAGAAGACTTTACCCTGGGCCACCAAATGCCACTGCCAGAGGCAGCTCCTGACAATAAGGCAAAGAAGACTTTACCCTGGGCCACCAAATGCCACTGACAGAGGCAGCTCCTGACAGTAAGGCAAATAAGACCTTACCCTGTGCCCCCAAATGCCACTGCTAGAGGCAGCTCCTGACAATAAGGCAAAGAAGACCTTACCCTGTGTCCCCAAATGCCACTGCCTGAGACAGCTCCTGAAAATAAGCCAAAGAAGACCTTACCCTGGGACCCAAATGCCACTGCTAGAGGCAGGTCCTGATAATAAGAAGACCTTACCCTGGGTCACCAAATGCCACTGCCAGAGGCAGCTCCTGACAATAAGGCAAAGAAGACCTTACCCTGGGCCACCAAATGCCACTGCTAGAGGCAGCTCCTGACAATAAGTCAAAGAAGATCTTACTCAGGGCCACCAAATGCCACTGCCTGAGACAGCTCCTGAAAATAAGCCAAAGAAGACCTTACCCTGGGTCCCCAAATGCCACTGCCAGAGGCAGCTCCTGACAATAAGGCAAAGAAGACCTTACCCTGTGTCCCCAAATGCCACAGCTAGAGGCAGCTCCTGACAATAAGGCAAAGAAGACCTTACCCTGTGTCCCCAAATGCCACTGCCTGAGACAGCTCCTGACAATAAGGCAAAGAAGACCTTACCCTGGGACCCAAATGCCACTGCTAGAGGCAGGTCCTGATAATAAGAAGACCTTACCTGGGCCACCAAATGCCACTGCCAGAGGCAGCTCCTGAAAATAAGCCAAAGAAGACCTTACCCTGGGACCCAAATGCCACTGCTAGAGGCAGGTCCTGATAATAAGAAGACCTTACCCTGGGTCACCAAATGCCACTGCCAGAGGCAGCTCCTGACAATAAGGCAAAGAAGACCTTACCCTGGGCCACCAAATGCCACTGCTAGAGGCAGCTCCTGACAATAAGTCAAAGAAGATCTTACTCAGGGCCACCAAATGCCACTGCCTGAGACAGCTCCTGAAAATAAGCCAAAGAAGACCTTACCCTGGGTCCCCAAATGCCACTGCCAGAGGCAGCTCCTGACAATAAGGCAAAGAAGACCTTACCCTGTGTCCCCAAATGCCACAGCTAGAGGCAGCTCCTGACAATAAGGCAAAGAAGACCTTACCCTGTGTCCCCAAATGCCACTGCCTGAGACAGCTCCTGACAATAAGGCAAAGAAGACCTTACCCTGGGACCCAAATGCCACTGCTAGAGGCAGGTCCTGATAATAAGAAGACCTTACCTGGGCCACCAAATGCCACTGCCAGAGGCAGCTCCTGAAAATAAGCCAAAGAAGACCTTACCCTGGGACCCAAATGCCACTGCTAGAGGCAGGTCCTGATAATAAGAAGACCTTACCCTGGGTCACCAAATGCCACTGCCAGAGGCAGCTCCTGACAATAAGGCAAAGAAGACCTTACCCTGGGCCACCAAATGCCACTGCTAGAGGCAGCTCCTGACAATAAGTCAAAGAAGATCTTACTCAGGGCCACCAAATGCCACTGCCTGAGACAGCTCCTGAAAATAAGCCAAAGAAGACCTTACCCTGGGTCCCCAAATGCCACTGCCAGAGGCAGCTCCTGACAATAAGGCAAAGAAGACCTTACCCTGTGTCCCCAAATGCCACAGCTAGAGGCAGCTCCTGACAATAAGGCAAAGAAGACCTTACCCTGTGTCCCCAAATGCCACTGCCTGAGACAGCTCCTGACAATAAGGCAAAGAAGACCTTACCCTGGGACCCAAATGCCACTGCTAGAGGCAGGTCCTGATAATAAGAAGACCTTACCTGGGCCACCAAATGCCACTGCCAGAGGCAGCTCCTGACAATAAGGCAAAGAAGACCTTACCCTGGGCCACCAAATGCCACTGCTAGAGGCAGCTCCTGACAATAAGTCAAAGAAGATCTTACTCAGGGCCACCAAATGCCACTGCCTGAGACAGCTCCTGAAAATAAGCCAAAGAAGACCTTACCCTGGGTCCCCAAATGCCACTGCCAGAGGCAGCTCCTGACAATAAGGCAAAGAAGATCTTACCCTGTGTCACCAAATGCCACTGCCTGAGACAGCTCCTGACAATAAGGCAAAGAAGACCTTACCCTGGGCCACCAAATGCCACTGCTAGAGGCAGCTCCTGACAATAAGTCAAAGAAGATCTTACTCAGGGCCACCAAATGCCACTGCCAGAGGCAGCTCCTGACAATAAGGCAAAGAAGACCTTACCCTGGGCCACCAAATGCCACTGCCAGAGGCAGGTCCTGACAATAAGGCAAAGAAGACCTTACCCTGGGACCCAAATGCCACTGACAGAGGCAGCTCCTGACAATAAGGCAAAGAAGACCTTACCCTGTGTCACCAAATGCCACTGCTAGAGGCAGCTCATGAAAATGAGGCAAAGAAGACCTTACCCTGGGCCACCAAATGCCACTGCCAGAGGCAGGTCCTGACAATAAGGCAAAGAAGACCTTACCCTGGGACCCAAATGCCACTGACAGAGGCAGCTCCTGACAATAAGGCAAAGAAGACCTTACCCTGTGTCACCAAATGCCACTGCTAGAGGCAGCTCATGAAAATGAGGCAAAGAAGACCTTACCCTGGGCCACCAAATGCCACTGCTAGAGGCAGCTCCTGACAATAAGGCAAAGAAGACCTTACCCTGGGACCCAAATGCCACTGCTAGAGGCAGCTCCTGACAATAAGGCAAAGAAGACCTTACCCTGGGTCACCAAATGCCACTGCCAGAGGCAGCTCCTGACAATAAGGCAAAGAAGACCTTACCCTGGGCTACCAAATGCCACTACTCTGCCTTGGGGCCTGCCTATGCAGTGTCCTAGTGGTCTGGGAATGGTCCTTCATGAATGCAGCTCTCCCTGTCCCTCATTGCTCTCTTTGAACTCTGCCTTGTCCTTGTTTTCCAAGTAAGGACAAGACCAGCCTGCCATCCAGTGTCTGAGGGGGGCTACAAGAAAGCTGGGGAGGGACTTTTTAGGGTAGCAGGCAGTGATAGGACTAGGGGGAATGGAAAAAAATAGAAATGGGTAGATTCATATTGGATGTTAGGAAGAAGTTCTGAAGCATAAGGGTGGTGAAACACTGGCACAGGTTGCCCAGGGAGGTGGTGGAAGCCTCATCCCTGGAGGTTTTTCAGGCCAGGCTGGATGTGGCTGTGAGCAACCTGCTGTAGTGTGAGGTGTCCCAGCCCATGGCAGGGGGGTTGGAACTGCATGCTCCTTAAGGTCCCTTCTAGCCTTAACAATTCTGTAATTCTATGATCCTCATAGCAACTCTGTGCCAGGATCACAAGCTGCAAAGTTTCGCCTGTGGCTAAAGCCAGGTCTGTAGAGTTCCAGAGCTGCCCAGTAACTGCTGGTGCCATCACAATGAGTCTGGGTATTGGTATTAATGGCATTCATGGCAGCATTAATGGCAGCTCTGTGGACTCAGGCTGGAGCTCTGCAGATCACTCTGTGGGCAATGGCCCCAAGAAGCATCAGCCAAGCAGCTGTGCTCTACTAAACACTTCAACATTCAACTATGAGTCCACAAATGGAGGCTGAGGGGCACCAGAGCTGACCATTGGCTTTTGGGAAATCCTTGACCAAACATTCAGCTTTCACAAAATGCTCAGAAAAGACCACAGTATCACAGTATCACCAAGGTTGGAAGAGACCTCAAAGATCATCAAGTCCAACCTGTTACCACAGACCTCATGACTAAACCATGGCACCAAGTGCCATGTCCAGTCCCCTCTTGAACACTTCCATGGATGGTGTCTCCACCACCTCCCTGGGCAGCACATTCCAATGGCAAATGACTCTCTCAGGGAAGAACTTTTCCTCACCTCCAGCCTAAACTTCCCCTGGTGCAGCTTGAGACTATGTCCTCTTGTTCTGGTGCTGGTTGCTAGAGAGAAGAGACCAGCCCCCACGTGGCTACAACCACCTTTCAGGTAGTTGTAGAGAGCAATGAGGTCGCCCCTGAGCCTCCTCTTCTCCAGGCTAAGCAACCCCAGCTCCCTCAGCCTCTCCTCACAGGGCTGTGCTCAAGGCCTCTCCCCAGCCTTGTTGCCCTTCTCTGGACACGTTCAAGTGTCTCGATGTCCTTCCTAAACTGAGGGGCCCAGAACTGGACACAGTCCTCAAGGTGTGGCCTAACCAATGCAGAGTACAGGGGCACAACGACCTCCCTGCTCCTGCTGGCCACACTATTCCTAATGCAAGCTATTGGCCTTCTTGGCCACCTGGGCACACTGCTGGCTCATGTTTAGGCAGCTGCCAATCAGCACCCCCAGGTCCCTCTCTGTTTGGCAGCTCAGAGGCGTCCTTCAACGAATGTGGGTCTTGATTTCTGGGGGTTTTCTCATTTGGTTGGGAAAAGCGTGGCAGCTGTTTCCTGGAGGTCTCCCAGCACCTATTCCTCTTTTGAGGCTTTTTTTTTCACCCATTTAAAAAAAAAAAAAAAAAAAAAAGAAAAGAGAAGCAGAGATGTTGTCATTTTTCATAACAGGGCTTGAACAGATGGGCGGGCAGACGGTGGGTATAAAATAGTGCTGCAGGAAACAGCCAGGGAAGCAGCTTGCTCCCATCTATCCCTGCCTGTTTGGTAGAGGAAAGATGCTATTTGAGGTGTGGACTATAAGGGGACAGTGCCTCAAAAGCATAAGGCCTAATCTCCTCCTGGTAGCTTCGCTCAAGAGCACCCACTGACTTCAGTGGGAATGGGGCCACACTCTACCAACGGTGTGATTTGAATGCTGCCTGGTATAAAAAGGGCATTTTGTGCAACTGTTCTCTCTTCCATGCCAACTGGCACGCTGTAGGAGACTGAACAGGGTGGGGGGAAAATGGGTTTTACATAATGCCTTTACATAGAGAGGGCTACTTACACTTTTGGGCTGCTGAGAGCTGCAGGACAGGCAGAGTGGGGCAGGCCTGCTTCCAAAGGGAATGATTTCATACCCAACCCAACTGTTCACATCCTAGACCTTTTCTAGCACTGATGTGGACTTGCTGCCTGTCAACAGACTTCTCATCCAGCTGTGAGCCTTCAGCAAACCCTGTTCTCTCAGAGCCCAGCTTTGTTCCTCTTTTCCAGCTTCTCTGCTGGCTGCCACACTCTCGGTGGGACCAGGATCTCCCCCGGCATTTGGTTCCTCCTGCCTGCGTCTTCGGTGAAGATCTGCGCTTTGGCAGCTCCTTTGTCCTTCCCAGTTGCTTCACCAGGGTCCCTGCTTCTTTCTGACTCCCATTTTTCTGCTCCTATTCCTCTGTCTTCATCTTTAACACTGCCTCCTGTGTTACCTCCACATGCCTGAGGAGCCTCTCGCTCAAAAATCACCTTTTCCTCATCACTGTCCTCACAGCTGTGGCTGGCAATAGAATAGAATAGAATAGAATAGAATAGAATAGAATAGAATAGAATAGAATAGAATAGAATAGAATAGAATAGAATAGAATAGGATAGGATAGGATAGGATAGGATAGGATAGGATAGGATAGGATAGGATAGGATAGGATAGGATAGGATAGGATAGGATAGACCAGACCAGGTTGGAAGAGACCTTCAAGATCATCACGTCCAACCTGTCAACCAATCCAACCCACCTAAACAACTAAACCATGGCACCAAGCACCCCATCAAGTCTCCTCCTGAACACCTCCAGTGATGGTGACTCCACCACCTCCCTGGGCAGCCCATTCCAATGGGTAATCTCTCTGTATAGAACTTCTTCCTAACATGCAGCCTAAATCTCCCCTGGTGCAGCCTGAGACTGTGTCCTCTTGTTCTGGTACTGGCTGCCTGGCAGAAGAGACCAACCCCTGCCTGCCTACAACCTCCCTTCAAGTAGTTGAAGACAGCAATAAGGTCTCCTGAATCTCCTCTTCTCCAGGCTAAGCAACCCATCACATACTTCTGAATTAAAGCTGTGCAGATGCATATATCATATAGAATCATAGAATTGTCAGGGTTGGAAGGGACCTCAAGGATCAGCCAGTTCCAACCCCGCTGCCATGGGCAGGGACACCTCACACTACAGCAGATTGCTCAAAGTCACATCCAGCCTGGCCTTCAAAACCTCCAGGGATGAGGCTTCCACCACTTTCCTGGGCTAAAATATTGTCTCAACAAGCTGTGAATACAAGCTGTGGATGAGGCTTCCACCACTTTCCTGGGCTAAAATATTGTCTCAACAAGCTGTGAATACGCCTGCATCACGAAGAGCAGCCCTAGAGTCAGGGAAACCACCTCAAAGAGCTTTTCCAAAGCACAGCTCCTTCAAGGACAATTTGTATGGAATACACATAAATAATTGAAGCCGAGACAAAAGAGGACTACGGCTCTAACAGCAACACCTCTGCACTTTGAAGGTGGTCCTTGCAGGAATCAGGCTTTGTGGGGTTTTGTGGAGTGACATGAGCCAAAACCTCCCCTCCTTCAACGGGTAGCTGTTGAAAGCCAACAGGTGTTTTTTTTCTTCACAGGGTCGCCTGATTAAGCCTGGAGTGAGCACGTGTCTTTTCTGAGAGCTCCTCTTACTCCAGATGCTGTTCTCCATGTTTAGCCTTTATTCCACAAAGGCTGTTTGTAATTTTAACAGCCAGGCTCTTTATCTCTGGGAAGCTGCATGTTAGGAAGGTTATTAAAATTTGTATGAGTGGTGGATCCTCAGAGCCGGCGAGCCTGGGCAGTCCTGTTCCGCATCAGCGCTATCGTGCTCCTGCAATACAAAGAGGTGCAACAGGGAGCTTAAATCCTGGCTGCTGTTTCCTTATCTCCCCTTTTTCTTCCTGCACTTCTACTGATTTGAATGCTCAGCTCTGTTATACCCCTGCATCAATACCTTCACAGTGGGGTTTTTTGTTGTCTCAACGGATTTCTTCTTATCCCATCAAGTATCTACTTATGAACAAGACTTTCCTGTTCCCTCTGATTATTAGTTCCGAGATGAAATTGAATAATAAACTTGCATAAACTGGGAATCATGTACCAAACCACACACACACCCCCCCCCATTTATGGCAACATTGAATTATCTGAAGATTTTTATCCAGCTGCCTATATAATTGTAACATTTCCCATAGTTACTTTTACTTGTTCATAGAGACAGAGAATCATAGAATCCACCAGGTTGGAAGAGACCGCCAAGATCACCCAGTCCAACCTATCACCCAGCCCTATCCATTTAACTAGACCATGACACTAAGTGCCTCATCCAGTCTTTTCTTGAAGATCTCCAGTGATGGTGACTCCACCACCTCCCTGGGCAGCACATTCCAAAGGCAAATCACTCTCCCTGTGAAGAACTTCTTCCTAATATCCAGCCTGAACCTGCCCTGGCACAACCTGACACTGTGTCCTCTTGTTCTGCTGCTGGTTGCCTGGGAGAAGAGACCAACCCCCACCTGGCTACAACCTCCCTTCAGGTAGTTGTAGAGAGCAAGAAGGTCACCCCTGAGTCTCCTCCTCTCCAGGCTAAGCAACCCCAGCTCCCTCAGCCTCTCCTCACAGGGCTGTGCTCCAGACCCCTCACCAGTTTCATCACCCTTCTCTGGACACATTCCAGTACCCCAGCATCTCTCTTGAGCTGAGGAGCCCAGAACTGGACACAGGACTCAAGGTGTGGCCTAACCAGTGCAGAGTACAGGGGCACAATGACTTCCCTGCTCCTGCTGGCCACACTATACTTGATGCATGCCAGGATGCCATTGGCCTTGAGGCACTTGGTGCCATGGTTTAGTTGATTAGATGGTGTTGGGTGATAGGTTGGACTTGATGATCTCGGTGGTCTCTTCCAACCTGGTTAATCCTATGCTATCCTATGCTATCCTATGCTATCCTATGCTATGCTATGCTATGCTATGCTATGCTATGCTATGCTATGCTATGCTATCCTATCTATCCTATGCTATCCTATGCTATGCTATCCTATCCTATCCTATCCTATCCCTAGCCTAGCCTAGCCTAGCCTATCCTAGCCTAGCCTAGCCTAGCCTAGCCTATTCTAACCTAGCCTAGCCTATTCTATGCTATCCTAGCCTATTCTATTCTATTCTATTCTACAGTGATCCTTGTGAAATCACTAATGAGGATAGACTGAAGGCAATGGCCTAATGCCTACAGCATCTTTGTGGCATATAGACAGTTGTAGAGAAAATCAGAAGAGGGATGAAGGTAGATCACAGACAGGTGGTATACCTGGAATTCTTTTGTCTTTCACAGTCACCAAAGAGAGAAACTGATTTGTTTGTTATTATTTCTTTTCTTTCTGTCTGCATGGGGTTTTCCCAGGTAATTCTTCAAAGAATGATAGTCTTTTCTCTGCTAACATATTTTGTTAGCCATCTGTGGCAGCTTTAGGCTATGCCTTTAAATTTTTTTCACAGATCTTCAGCAGAAAAGTAGTAAAATGTAAATAAATCACTACTGGGTGTGGGGTCTGGAGCACAAGCCCTATGAGGAGAGGCTGAGGGAGCTGGGGTTGCTTAGCCTGGAGAAGAGGAGGCTCAGAGGTGACCTTATTGTTCTCTACAACTACCTGAAGGGAGGTTGTAGCCAGGTGGGGGTTGGTCTCTTCTCCCAGGCAACCAGCACCAGAACAAGAGGACACAGTCTCAAGCTGTGTCAGGGGAAGTTTAGGCTGGAGGTGAGGAGAAAGTTCTTCACTGAGAGAGTCGTTCATCATTGGAATGTGCTGCCCAGGGAGGTGGTGGAGTCACCCTCCCTGGAGGTGTTCAAGAGGGGACTGGACGTGGCACTTGGTGCCATGGTTTAGTCATGAGGTTTGTGGTGACAGGTTGGACTCGATGATCTTTGAGGTCTCTTCCAACCTTGGTGATTCTGTGATTCTGTGTGATTCTGTGTTCCTGCCCAAAGCAGTGGAGTTGGAACTGGATGATCCTTGAGGTCCCTTCCAGCCCTGACAATTCTATGATTCTAAGATAAAAGGAGAAGCAGCCCATTGTTGGGAAGTCTGAACTAATTACAAAGAAGAGTCTGGACAAAGAAAATGCTAAGAATTAACAGGAGTGATAGAACTGTCAATAGTCACAAAAGGCAGAAAAAAGAAATCCATTTATCATCAGCAGGAAAAGATGATAAATAGTGCAATTATATGATAGAATGACAAAGTACTTTCTCTCCTGAAGTAATCTGAGATTTGGTTTAATGGCAGGGGGGATTCAACAGGAGCAATTTGAAAACCACAGAATTCTGGCATGCAGGAGTTCCATGAAAGGCCTGTGTGCACACTGATCACAGCCACAATAAGTAAACTGACAACTACTCCAGAAACTTCTGTCAACTTTAAAAGGAATAAATAGGGCAAACTGAATAACTCCAGCTCCTTCCATGGGGCCTCAGCCTCAGAGAAACAGTGACATGAATGATGGTAGACATATTTAAAACGTCTGAAGGAGAGCTGAACACAGGAAGTAAATTGTGTGGAGTTCCAAGATGGAATCACAGAATTGTCAGGGTTGGAAAGGACCTCAAGGATCAGCCAATTCCAAGCCCCTGACATGGGCAGGGACAACTCACATTACATCAGATTACTCACAGACACATCCACCCTAGCCTTAGAAACCTCCAGGCATGAGGCTTCCACCACCTCCCTGGGCAACCTGTGCCAGTGTCTCACCACCCTCATGGGGAAGAACTTCTCCCTAATATCCAATCTCAATCTACCCTTTTCCATTTTTCCCCCTTGCCTTCTAACTTACTTTTTAAAAACACTATCACTCCCTGACACCCTCAAAAGTCAATGCTCAAATCATACAATTGTCAGGGTTGGAAGGGACCTCAAGGATCAGCCAGTTCCAACCCCCTGCCATGGGCAAGGACACCTCACACTACAGCAGGTTGCTCACAGCCACATCCAGCCTGGCCTTCAAAACCTCCAGGCATGAGGCTTCCACCACCTCCCTGGGCAACCTGTGCCAGTCTCTCACCACCCTCATGGGGAACAACTTCTTCCTAACATCCAATCTGAATCTACCCCATTTCTAGTTTTGCTCCATTCCCCCCAGTCCTATCTCTCCCTGACACCCTCAAAAGTCCCTCTCCAGCTCTCTTGTAGCCCCCTTCAGGTACTGGAAGGCCACAAGAAGGTCTCCTGGGAGCCTTCTCTTCTCCAGACTGAACAGCCCCAACTCCCTCAGTCTATCTGCATAGGAGAGGTGCTGCAGCCCTCTGCTCATCCTCATGGCCCTTCTCTGGACACCTTCCAGCCAGATCAGATCTCTTAGTGTGAGTCTGACTTTTGTGACATGGCTGACTTAAAGGGGGGAGGGGGGGGGATGTGTGTGTGGAAAGAATAAAATTAGTCCAACAGCATAACAAAAAGACAGCCAGGATTCACACCACCTGTGCTTCCCTGCAGTGCTTGCCAGGGTAGACTTTGGTAGCAGAAATGCACATTCCTTGAAACAGCAGGTGGCCTTAGCCACACTCTTCAACTTTGTTTAGCTTTTATCACAGCAACTCAGGGTTTCCTGGGACTTTGTGCACGTAATAGTCCCACAGGTCACCTCAGGAAGAGATAAAAACTGGCTTTGGACTTCTGGTCGTCCCCCTAAATCAGCCAAAACCCTTGTGTCTGTGCGAAGACTTTGACATTTTATTCCACCAGTTGGTTTAGGGTGCACAAGACAGCATGATGCAAGCAGAACTGACTGCACACTGACCCTGGCTTGCTAAGAGTTTTACTCAAAACAGCCGGATAAGGACAAAATTGTGGTGGACCTTAATTTGTGCTTGCCCCAAGCTCATGACTTGAAAGAACAGCTATCGGTTACTAGACCCTATTTAGCCTTTCTGCTCACTATGCAGAAAAGCTTCTGCTCCATGAAAGCCATTCTGTGTCCAGTTCTGGGCCCCTCAATTTAAGAAGGACATTGAGAATTTTGAACATGTCCAGAGAAGGGCAACAAGGCTGGTGAGAGGCCTCAAGCACAAGCCCTATGAGGAGAGGCTGAGGGAGCTGGGGCTGTTTAGCCTGGAGAAGAGGAGGCTCAGGGGAGACCTTATTGCTCTCTACAACTACCTGAGGAGAGGTTGTAGCCAGGTGGGGGTTGGTCTCTTCTCCCAGGCAGCCAGCACCAGAACAAGAGGACACAGTCTCAAGCTGTGCCAAGGGAAGTTTAGACTCGAGGTGAGGAGAAAATTCTTCCCAAAGAGAGACATTCGCCATTGGAATGTGCTGCCCAAGGAGGTGGTGGAGTCACCATCCCTGGAGGTGTTCAAGAGGGCATTGGACGTGGCACTTGGAGCTATGGTTTAGTAGTCATGAGGTGTTGGGTGACAGGTTGGACTTGATGATCTTTGAGGTCTTTTCCAACCTTATTGATTCTATGATTCTAAGAGAAAAGAGGCAGTGGGTGGAAACTCAGCACATGTATGCATCAACTGTCTTACCCGATTTTAGGGCACACAGCCTGGAATGGAAACACTGTGCTCTTGTGGCCAAGAAGGCCAGTGCTATTCTGGGGTGTACTACAAGGGCCACGAGGATGATCAGAGGGCTGGAGCACCTCTCCTATGAGGACAGACTGAAGGAGTTGGGGCTGTTCAGTCTGGAGAAGAGAAGGCTCCCAGGTGACCTCATTGTGGCCTTCCAGTATCTGAAGGGGGCCTACAGGAAGGCTGGGGAGGAACTGCTCAGGATCTCAGGGAGTGATAGGACTAGGGGGAATGGAATGAAGCTGGAGGTGGGGAGATTCAGGCTGGATGTGAGGAGGAAGTTCTTCCCCATGAGAGTGGGGAAGCCCTGGAATGGGTTGTCCAGGGAGGTGGTTGAGGCCCCGTCCCTGGAGGTGTTTAAGAGCAGGCTGGATGAGGCTCTGGCCAGCCTGCTCTAGTGTGGAGTGTCCCTGCCCATGGCAGGGGGTTGGAACTAGCTGATCCTTGTGGTCCCTTCCAACCCTGACTGATACTATGATACTATGAAGGGTTGCGATTAGTAGGACCAGAGAGGTTCTCTTCCCTCTCTACTCTACTCATTGGCCATTGGAATGTGCTGCCCAGGGAGGTGCTGGAGCCACCAGCACTGGAAATGTTTAAAAAGAGACTGAATGAGGCAATTAGTGCAATGGCTTAGTTGATTAGAAGGTGTTGGGTGACAGGTTGGACTCGATGATCTCAAAGGTCTTTTCCAACCTGGTTAATTCTGTATTCTGGATTCTCAAACATGCCCTCATAAACTGTGACTATATAGCAGACTGACAGAATGTTAGGGCCTGGAAGGGACCTCAGTAGCTCATCCAGTCCACCCGCCCTGCCAGAGCAGGGTCACCTAGACCACATCACACAGGAACACATCCAGGCAGGTCTTGAGCATCTCCAGACAGGGGACTCCACAGCCCCCTGGACAGCCTGTTCCAGTGTTCTGTCACCCTCACAGGGAAAAAAATTCTTCCTCATGTTCACATGGAACTTCTTATTTCTCAGCTTCCACCATCTCTTAACCTGCTCAAAACATAAATTCCCAGAACCTTTTTCAAGCACTGGGTTTGGTTTTGTGTTTGGTTTTTTTCTTTCACTCCTTTAAACTATCTCACAGTTCTTCCCTGACCCACTACTTGTTTATGTACCTACATCTTGAAGTCTGAGCTTTGCAACTGCACAATTCTGGTGGCTGTAGGCTTCAACCCACCACAACAATCTATTCCAGACAGTGACATCTTGGAAACACGGGGGTACTGGTGGAGGAGAAGCTCAACATGAGCCAGCAGTGAGCACTTGCAGCCCAAAAGCCAACCAGAACCTGGGCTGCAGCAAGAGAAGTATAGCCAGCAGGGCCAGGAAGGTGATTCTCCCTGTCTGCTTACTCTGCTGAGACCACACCTGGAATACAGTGTCCATTTCTGTAGCCTCTATTACAGGAAGGATCTGGAGGGGCTGGGAGGTGTCCAGAGAAGGGCCACGAGGATGAGCAGAGGGCTGGAGCTGCTCTGCTACGGAGACAGACTGAGGGAATTGGGGCTGTTCAGTCTGGAGAAGAGAAGGCTCCCAGGAGACCTTCCTGCAGCCTTCCAAGGGGCTACAAGAAAGCTGGGGAGGGACTTTTGAGGATGTCAGGGAATGATAGGACTGGGGGGAATGGAGCAAAACTAGAAATGGGTAGATTCAGATTGGATGTTAGGTAGAAGTTCTTCCCCGTGAGGGCGGTGAGACACTGACACAGGTTGCCCAGGGAGGTGGTGGAAGCCTCATGCCTGGAGGTTTCTAAGGCTAGGGTGGATGTGGCTGTGAGCAACCTGCTGTAGTGTGAGGTGTCCTTGCCCATGGCAGGGAGGCTGGAACTGGCTGATCCTTGAGGTCCCTTCCAACCCTGACAATCGAGACACTTGAACATGTCCAGAGAAGGGCAACAAGGCTGGGGAGAGGCCTTGAGCACAAGCCCTGTGAGGAGAGGCTGAGGGAGCTGGGGTTGCTTAGCCTGGAGAAGAGGAGATTCAGGGGAGACCTTATTGCTCTCTACAACTACCTGAAAGGTGGTTGTAGCCAGGAAGGGGTTGGCCTCTTCTCCCTAGCAACCAGCACCAGTACAAGAGGACACAGTCTCAAGCTGCAACAGGGGAAGTTTAGGCTGGAGGTGAGGAGAAAGCTCTTCACTGAGAGAGTCGTTTGCCATTGGAATGGGCTGCCTGGGGAGGCGGTGGAGTCACCATCCCTGGAGGCGTTCAAGAGGGGATTGGACGTGGCACTTGGTGCCATGGTCTAATCATGAGGTTTGTGGTGACAGGTTGGACTAGATGATCTTCGAGGTCTCTTCCAACCTTGGTAATACTGTGATACTGTAATTTGAGCATTGAGCATGCAGGCACAGAGGCTGCGGTCCGGGAGCATGCAGGCACTGCCGTTGTGTGCCAGGGAACATTTCAGGGCTGTACAAGAGCTGTGCTGTGCTGTGTTCATATAGCTTTCTAGAATAACATTAAAAATTCTAGTTTTTCCCTTCTGTCTCTGGCTTTTCTTGGACACAGGGACCACTACCTGGCTGAATGTCTAACACTGATGCTCAGGGTGTGGGGAACGTGACCACGTGGGGACCTCCTGAGCCACTTTGGGACCTGCTGAGCCACTTGGACACTCACAAGTCCATGGGGCCAGATGGGATCCATCCTAGGGTGCTGAGAGAGCTGGCAGGTGAGCTGGCCAAGCCGCTCTCCATCATTTTCCTCCAGTCCTGGCTGACCGGTGAGGTCCCAGATGACTGGAAACTGGCCAATGTGGTCCCCATCCACAAGAAGGGACAGATGGAGGAACCCGGAAACTCCAGGCCGGTCAGCCTGACCTCAGTGCCAGGGAAAGTGATGGAGCAGATTATCCTGGCGGCAATAACTGCGCACCTGCAGGATGGCCAAGGGCTCAGGTCCAGCCAACATGGATTCAGGAAGGGCAGGTCCTGCCTCTCCAACCTGATCTCCTTCTATGATCAGGTGACCCGCCTGGTGGATGTGGGGAGGCCTGTGGATGTGGTCTACCTGGACTTCAGCAAGGCCTTTGACACCGTCCCCCACAGCAAACTGCTGGCTAGGCTGTCAGCTCGTGGCTTGGGCAGCAACACTCTGAGCTGGGTCAGGAACTGGCTGGAGGGCCAAGCCAAGAGAGTGGTGGTGAATGGTGCCACCTCCAGCTGGAGGCCAGTCACCAGTGGCATCCCCCAGGGATCAGTGCTTGGCCCCATCCTCTTCAATGTCTTCATTGACCATCTGGATGAGGGGATTGAGTAATTCGTCATTGGAATGTGCTGCCCGGGGAGGTGGTTGAGTCACCATCCCTGGAGGGGTTCAAGAGGGGACTGGATGTGGCACTTGGTGCCATGGTCTAGTCGTGAGGTTTGTGGTTACAGGTTGGACTTGATGATCTTTGAGGTCTCTTCTAACCTTGGTAATACTGTGATACTGTGATACACTGTGTTTCAGCAGCTCAATTTGTAACAGCTGGATGTGGGCCTCCTGCAATGGGGAAAATCCTTTTTCTCAGGCACATTGTTGGGTTATTATTTTTAGTCCTGACCCTTGGATGTTCGTGCTGAGATCCTTTGCCCAGCTGGGGTAGTATAAGGCTGTGCCTTTATAATTTTTCACAGAGCTTGAGCAGAAAAGTAGTAAAATGTAAATAAATCACTCTTGGGTGTAAAAGAGGAAAATAAAGATCATTCTAAACAATCCCTTTGGAGAGATAAGGAACTTCAACTGGTTGGACCATAACAATTTCTCTTCTCGCTTCTTCACTCGGGGAGAGAGATTAACTTGCTTCTGCTTGACCTTGGCTGAGTTGTTTGGATCTTAACTTAGAATCATAGAATCCTAGAATCAACCAGGTTGGAAAAGACCTCAGAGACCAAATCCAAGCTATTACCTAATACCAAACACCCCCTGACAACAAAACCATGGCTTCAAGTGCCACATCCAATCCTTTTTTCAACACCTCCAGGGATGGTGACTCCACCACCTCCCTGGGCAGCACATTCCAGTAGCAAATTACTCTTTCTGGGAAGAACTTTCTCCCCACCTCCAGCCTAAACTTCCCCTGACACAGCTTGAGACTGTGTCCTCTTCTTCTGGTGCTGGTTGCCTGGAAGAAGAGACTAACCCCCTCCTGGCTACAGCCTCCTTTCAGGTAGTTGTAGAGAGTAATAAGGTCTCCCCTGAGCCTCCTCTTCTCCAGGCTAAACAACCCCAGCTCCCTCAGCCTCTCCTCACAGGGCTGTGCTCCAGACCCCTCCCCAGCCTCGTTGCCCTTCTCTGGACACATTTAAGTGTCTCAATGTCCTTAAATTGAGGAGCCCAGAACTGGACACAGGACTCAAGGTGTGGCCTAACCAGTACTGAGTACAGGGGCACAATGACTTCCCTGCTCCTGCTGGCTTTGCCTCTGTCTCTTCTCCCTTTTGCAAGGGAGGGCAAGGGGAGGTCAGAGAGGGAGAAGCTAGCAGCTTCCCCTGAACAAAGACCAGAGGGGTTCTTGGGTTGTTCATTAATTGTAATCACCTGCAAATACTGTAAATCCTTTCTATTTTGTACATATTCATGTCATTGCATTGTAGATTGTGGTCCTGCTTGGAAGTACACTTTTCATTTGCTTCCAGGTGGGCTGGTCTGGCAAATTTGATGCTCGGGGAGGAAATTTCAACCCCCTCCCCCCCACACACACACACCAGCCGTGTTTGCGTCATGCATCCTGGCTATCAACAGCATCATGTTGGTTGTCCTCATCCTTCTCCATGTGGAGTACAGAAACAGGAAATTAAAAGCATTACTGTTTTTGGCTCCCTGTTATTGTGCATGGCTTTATGATCTGCCTGTCCTCCTGCTCGGCTTTACTTCCCCGAGGCCACCCCTGCTTATCTCACCTGCACTCAAATGCTCTTAATGATTTTCTTCTTTCAATGCCCCTTTTTCTTTTTTGTTTTTCAAACCAGAATCATCCCCACACCAGCTGAATGCAAAGTACTTAATCCTATCATACCCTGAGTGTTACTTTATATTCCCTTCTTCAGATCTCCCGGCAACCCACGTGCCTTTTGAATCAGCAGTAGGAAGCATGCAAGGGGTTTGTCACAGATGGCCAAGTGCTCACAGTTAACTGAGAACCCAGCAAGTGCATGAATAATTCCAGGGACTTATTAAAAGCTGAGTTACTTACATTTGCTGATGCATTTCTCATTTGTCATTGGGTGCCTTTTTCTTTTGAAGACTTCTTTAACCTTCTGAGAGCTCTGCAGAGGGACCTCGACAGGCTGGACAGATGGGCAGAGTCCAAGGGCATGAGACTGAACACATCCAAGTGCAGGGTTCTGCACATTGGCCACAACAACCCCAAGCAGTGCTACAGGCTGGGGTCAGAGTGGCTGGAGAGCAGCCAGGCAGAGAGGGACCTGGGGGTATTGGTTGATAGTAGGCTGAACATGAGCCAGCAGTGTGCCCAGCCGGCCAAGAAGGCAAATGGCATCCTGGCCTGCATCAGGAACAGTGTGGCCAGCAGGAGCAGGGAAGTCATTCTGCCCCTGTACACTGCACTGGTTAGGCCACACCTTGAGTCCTGTGTCCAGTTCTGGGCCCCTCAGGTTAGGAAAGATGTTGAGTTGCTGGAAGGTGTCCAGAGAAGGGCAACAAAGCTGGGGAAGGGTCTAGAGCACAGCCCTGTGAGGAGAGGCTGAGGGAGCTGGGGTTGCTTAGCCTGGAGAAGAGGAGGCTCAGGGGAGACATTATTACTCTCTGCAACTCCCTGAAGGGAGGTTGTAGCCAGGTAGGGGTTGGTCTCTTCTCCCTGGAAAGCAGCACCAGAACAAGAGGACACAGTCTCAAGCTGCGCCAGTGGAGGTTTAGACTGGATGTGAGGAAGAAATTCTTCATAAAAATCGAGATTGGCCATTGGGATGTGCTGCCCAGGGAGGTGGTGGAGTCACCATCCCTGGAGGTGTTTAGGAAGAGACTGGATGGGCTGCTTGGTGCCATGGTTTAGTTGATTAGATGGTGTTGGGTGATAGGTTGGACTCAATGATCTCAAAGGCCTCTTCCAACCTGGTTAATTCTATTCTATTCTATTCTATTCTATTCTATTCTATTCTATTCTTAGTACCTCCATAGTCTGGAGGGGTTCTCTTTCTGACATAACAATCCAAATAATGCTATAACCTGTGACTGTTGACATCTCAAAATTCAACCTTTTTCTGAATCATTAGCAATCATTCTAAACAATGATCACAGGATCAGAGTTCACAGGATGTGAGGGGTTGGCAGGAACCTCCAGAGATCACTGAATCCAAGCCCCCTGCCAGAGCAGGACCAGAGAATCCAGCACAGGTCACACAGGAATGCATCCAGACAGGGCTTGAAAGTCTTCAGACAAGGAGACTCCACAACCTCTCTGGGCAGCCTGTTCCAGGGCTCTGTGACCCTCCCAGTGAAGAACTTCCTCCTCATGTTGAGGTGGAACCTCCTGTGCTGGAGTTTCTATCCATTGCCCCTTGGCCTATCCCAGGGTGCAAGTGAGCAGAGTCTGTGCCCTTCCTCTCGACCCCCAGCCCTCAGATATTTATAAACACTTATTAGATCCCCTCTCAGCCTTCTCCTCTCCAGACTGAACAGCCCCAGGGCTCTCAGCCTCTCCTCCCCAGGCAGCGCTCCAGTCCCTTCATCATCCTCGTAGCCCTCCCTTGGACTCTCTCCAGCAGATCCTTGTCACTTCTGCACTGGGGAGCCCAGAACTGGGGAGCAATATTCCAGGTGAGGTCTCACCAGGGAAGAGTAGAAGGGATCGAGAACCTCCCTCAGTCTGCTGGACACACTCCTCTGAATGCACCCCAGGCAGCTCTAGATGCTGCCCCTCTTAGATGTAATGTTACCAGAGCACAGAAGTCTACAAAGCTGTCAGGCTCTTCAAGAAAACATTCATTCATGTGGGAAAAGACCCTCAGGATCACCAAGTCCACAGTCACTACATTTAACTGAAAACTATTCATGTTGAGCATTCCTGTTAGAGGTTCACTCATCCCTCTCACACTCCTTTGAATAATCAGGGACTAGCAATAGCTCTGCCCGTGAGGAGCAATCATTGTGTCTTGCAACAAAGCTGAGAACTCAGTAAAGAAAAAGCAAGCCCCAGAGCTGCAGGTGGTGGATTGCAGCAGCAAAGAGCAGACACTTTTGTTCAGAAGATAGGATGATTATGTGGGAATTCCTCTTACTGGCCTGTAGTCAAGAGATGTTGAAAAGCAGCATCCGTGGGAGTTGTTGCTGCTCCCACTTGTTCTCTTCAGAGCAGGATTTCAGATGGCTGCAGCTAGCTGCAGTATCTCATTTCAGCAAATTAAAGGAACTTTTTTCATGGAGCCATAGCTCCTTGGTTTCTTTTCTGATCTTTCTTTCTTGGAGTCACAGAATACCTAAGGCTGGAACTGACTTCCTAGCAGTTGGAGCAGGTTGCTTGTGATCATACTCTTTCCCATTCTAGAAATCTCCAGGGATGGAGATTCCATGGCAGCTCCTGGTAAGGTCTTCCAGTGTTTCACCATCTTCATTCTGACCCCTACTCAGCTTCCTCATGCTACAGTTTATTATTTTGGATAGTAAGAGACTCATAGAATCAGAGAATCGTCAGGGTTGGAAGGGACCTCAAGGATCAGCCAGTTCCAACCCCCTGCCATGGGCAGGGACACCTCACACTACAGCAGGTTGCTCACAGCCACATCCAGCCTGGCCTTAAACACCTCCAGGGATGAGGCTTCCACCACCTCCCTGGGCAACCTGTGCCAGTGTCTCACCATCCTCATGGGGAAGAACTTCTTCCTGACATCCAATCTCAATCTACCCATTTCTAGTTCTGCTCAATTCTACCCAGTGTCACTCCCTGACACCCTAAAAAGTCCCTCACCTTCTTGTATCCTCCTTCAGATACTGGAAGGCTACAAGAGGGTCTCCTCAGAGCCTTCTCTTCTCCAGACTGAACAGCCCCAACTCCCTCAGTCTGTCCTCACAGCAGAGGAGCTCCAGCCCTCTGATCATCCTCATGGCCTTAGTTCAGCTGACTCAAAAGGAAACTCCTTGGGTTACCTGAGACATGTCCAAGTAAAGTCTAGTTCACTCAGCTGTTAGTATTTCTTCAGCTGTTACCACTTCAGCCATCACTTTTTTTTGTTCTGTGAAACACAGGTCTCTATTTCTGAGCATAAAACTCCACACAGCTACAGGGAAGGATTTTTTCAGGGGAAAGGAGGAGTTATTTTCCCAACCATCTATTTCCTGGCACCTGATGCCCCCAAAGTAAATGGAATTGATTGCAGCCATCTCAGGAATACTGCTGCTGCCCTCTCCTGAGAATAGCTAGGCTGGGCATGTTTAATGGAGTTACAGAAGCTACTGCTGTTGCTGCTGCCAGAACATCTGTCTATCTGTGGCATAATAGACTGTCTGTCTGTGGCTGGACTAGACTAGTCTGTAAACCAGTTACATCTAAGATTAGTGCTGTCAGACCAAAAATTCAGGATCCAAAGCCATATGTCTGGCAGTTACCCAGAAATCTCATTTGTAGGCATAACATTAGACCACTGTACATGTGGTGATTAATCTTCTCTGCTTCATAGAATCATAGAATTGTCAGGGTTGGAGGGGATCTCAAGGGGCATCCAGTTCCAACCCCCTGCCATGGGCAGGGACACCTCGCACTACAGCAGGTTGCTCACAGCCACATCCAGCCTGGCCTTCAACACCTCCAGGGATGAGGCTTCCACCACTTCCCTGGGCAACCTGTGCCAGTGTCTCACCACCCTCATGGGTTAGAACTTCTTCCTAACATCCAATCTGAATCTACCCATTTCTAGTTTTGCTCCATTCCCCCCAGTCCTATCACTCCTTGACCCCCTAAAAAGTCACAGAATCACCCAGGCTGGAAAAGACCTCAGAGATCATCAAGTCCAACCTATTACCTAACACCTAACACCTCCTGACAACAAAACCATGGCTCCAGGTGCCACATCCAATCCTTTTTTGATCACTTCCAGGGATGGTAACTCCACCACCTCCCTGGGCTGCACATACATTGGATAACAACTCTCTCTGTGAAGAATTTTCTCCTCACCTCCAGCCTAAACTGCCCCTGGCACAGCTTGAGACTGTGTCCTCTTGTTCTGCTGCTGGTTGCCTGGAAGAAGAGACCAACCCCCACCTGGCTACAACCTCCATTCAGGTAGTTGTTGACAGCAATAAAGTCTCCCAGCAATAAGGTGTCCCCTGAGCCTCCTCTACTCCTGGCTAAACATTCCAAGCTCCCTTATAATGCTTCCAAAGCAGTAAGCACGTACTAAATAACATTATCTGATTGTTGTTAACTCCAGTGACAGCTATGGAAGGATGTTTTCTGTGTTTGCCCAGAGCTCATAATGACTACTGAACAAACATCACTATAGGAACACATCTATCTCTAACTTCCTTCCAAATGGCTAGTGAGACTTTGGTTCACTTTCAAGACAAGATATTTCTCTTTGTCCTTCCTGAATTGGAATCGAAATTCCAACAGTTTTTCCCAGTGAAAATTCACTGTTTTCACTACCTGAATTTGAATTGAAGTGCCCAAATTCTTTGCAGTGAAAATGCATTTTTTATCCTGTCTGAATTTGGATCAAAAGTCCAACATTTCAGCAGTGAAAATTCACTCTCTGTCCTTCCTGAATTTGGATCAAAAGTCCAAAGTTTCAGCAGTGAAAGTTCACTGTTTGTCCTTCCTAAATTTGAATCAAAATTCCAATGTTTTAGCAGTGAAAATTCACTCTCTGTCCTTCCTGAATTTGGATCAAAAGTCCAACATTTCAGCAGTGAAAATTCACTCTTTGTCCTTCCTGAATTGGGATCAAAAGTCGAATTTGGATCAAAAGTCCAACATTTCAGCAGTGAAAGTTCACTCTTTGTCCCTCCTGAATTTGGATCCAAATTCAGGCAGGGCAAAGTGTGAATTTTCACTGCTGAAATGTTGGACTTTTGATCCAAATTCAGGAAGGACAAAGAGTGAATTTTCACTGCTGAAATGTTGGACTTTGGATCCAAATTCAGGCAGGGCAAAGTGTGAATTTTCACTGCTGAAATGTTGGACTTTGATCCAAATTCAGGAAGGACAAAGAGTGAATTTTCACTGCTGGAATGTTGGACTTTGGATCCAAATTCAGAAGGGACAAAGAGTGAATTTTCACTGCTGAAATGTTGGACTTTTGATCCAAATTCAGGAAGGACAAAGAGTGAACTTTCACTGCTGAAATGTTGGACTTTTGATCCAAATTCAGGAAGGACAAAGAGTGAATTTTCACTGCTGGAATGTTGGACTTTGGATCCAAATTCAGAAGGGACAAAGAGTGAACTTTCACTGCTGAAATGTTGGACTTTTGATCCAAATTCAGGAAGGACAAAGAGTGAACTTTCACTGCTGAAATGTTTGACTTTTGATCCAAATTCAGGAAGGACAAAGAGTGAACTTTCACTGCTGAAATGTTGGACTTTTGATCCAAATTCAGGAAGGACAAAGAGTGAACTTTCACTGCTGAAATGTTTGACTTTTGATCCAAATTCAGGAAGGACAAAGAGTGAACTTTCACTGCTGAAATGTTTGACTTTTGATCCAAATTCGACTTTTGATCCAAATTCAGGAAGGACAAAGAGTGAATTTTCATTGCTGAAATGTTGGACTTTTGATCCAAATTCAGGAGGGACAAAGAGTGAACTTTCACTGCTGAAATGTTTGACTTTTGATCCAAATTCGACTTTTGATCCAAATTCAGGAAGGACAAAGAGTGAATTTTCATTGCTGAAATGTTGGACATTTGATCCAAATTCAGGAAGGACAAAGAGTGAACTTTCACTGCTGAAATGTTTGACTTTTGATCCAAATTCAGGAAGGACAAAGAGTGAACTTTCACTGCTGAAATGTTGGACTTTTGATCCAAATTCAGGAAGGACAAAGAGTGAATTTTCACTGCTGAAATGTTGGACTTTGGATCCAAATTCAGGAAGGACAAAGAGTGAACTTTCACTGCTGAAATGTTGGACTTTTGATCCAAATTCGACTTTTGATCCAAATTCAGGAAGGACAAAGAGTGAATTTTCATTGCTGAAATGTTGGACTTTTGATCCAAATTCAGGAGGGACAAAGAGTGAACTTTCACTGCTGAAATGTTTGACTTTTGATCCAAATTCGACTTTTTGATCCAAATTCAGGAAGGACAAAGAGTGAATTTTCATTGCTGAAATGTTGGACATTTGATCCAAATTCAGGAAGGACAAAGAGTGAACTTTCACTGCTGAAATGTTTGACTTTTGATCCAAATTCAGGAAGGACAAAGAGTGAACTTTCACTGCTGAAATGTTGGACTTTGATCCAAATTCAGGAAGGACAAAGAGTGAATTTTCACTGCTGAAATGTTGGACTTTGGATCCAAATTCAGAAGGGACAAAGAGTGAATTTTCACTGCTGAAATGTTGACTTTGGATCCAAATTCAGGCAGGGCAAAGTGTGAATTTTCACTGCTGAAATGTTGGACTTTTTGATCCAAATTCAGGCAGGGCAAAGTGTGAATTTTCACTGCTGGAATGTTGGACTTTGGATCCAAATTCAGAAGGGACAAAGAGTGAATTTTCACTGCTGAAATGTTGGACTTTTGATCCAAATTCAGGAAGGACAAAGAGTGAATTTTCACTGCTGAAATGTTTGACTTTTGATCCAAATTCAGGAGGGACAAAGAGTGAATTTTCATTGCTGAAATGTTGGAATTTTGATCCAAATTCAGGAGGGACAAAGAGTGAACTTTCACTGCTGAAATGTTTGACTTTTGATCCAAATTCAGGAGGGACAAAGAGTGAACTTTCACTGCTGAAATGTTGGAATTTTGATCCAAATTCAGGAGGGACAAAGAGTGAACTTTCACTGCTGAAATGTTGGACTTTTGATCCAAATTCGACTTTTGATCCCAATTCAGGAAGGACAAAGAGTGAATTTTCACTGCTGAAATGTTGGACTTTTGATCCAAATTCAGGAAGGACAGAGAGTGAATTTTCACTGCTAAAACATTGGAATTTTGATTCAAATTTAGGAAGGACAAACAGTGAACTTTCACTGCTGAAACTTTGGACTTTTGATCCAAATTCAGGAAGGACAGAGAGTGAATTTTCACTGCTGAAATGTTGGACTTTTTGATCCAAATTCAGACAGGATAAAAAATGCATTTTCACTGCAAAGAATTTGGGCACTTCAATTCAAATTCAGGTAGTGAAAACAGTGAATTTTCACTGGGAAAACTGTTGGAATTTCGATTCCAATTCAGGAAGGACAAAGAGAAATATCTTGTCTTGAAAGTGAACCAAAGTCTCACTAGCCATTTGGAAGGAAGTTAGAGATAGATGTGTTCCTATAGTGATGTTTGTTCAGTAGTCATTATGAGCTCTGGGCAAACACAGAAAACATCCTTCCATAGCTGTCACTGGAGTTAACAACAATCAGATAATGTTATTTAGTACGTGCTTACTGCTTTGGAAGCATTATAAGGGAGCTTGGAATGTTTAGCCAGGAGTAGAGGAGGCTCAGGGGACACCTTATTGCTGGGAGACTTTATTGCTGTCAACAACTACCTGAATGGAGGTTGTAGCCAGGTGGGGTTGGTCTCTTCTTCCAGGCAACCAGCAGCAGAACAAGAGGACACAGTCTCAAGCTGTGCCAGGGGCAGTTTAGGCTGGAGGTGAGGAGAAAATTCTTCACAGAGAGAGTTGTTATCCAATGTATGTGCAGCCCAGGGAGGTGGTGGAGTTACCATCCCTGGAAGTGATCAAAAAAGGATTGGATGTGGCACCTGGAGCCATGGTTTTGTTGTCAGGAGGTGTTAGGTGTTAGGTAATAGGTTGGACTTGATGATCTCTGAGGTCTTTTCCAGCCTGGGTGATTCTGTGACTTTTTAGGGGGTCAAGGAGTGATAGGACTGGGGGGAATGGAGCAAAACTAGAAATGGGTAGATTCAGATTGGATGTTAGGAAGAAGTTCTAACCCATGAGGGTGGTGAGACACTGGCACAGGTTGCCCAGGGAAGTGGTGGAAGCCTCATCCCTGGAGGTGTTGAAGGCCAGGCTGGATGTGGCTGTGAGCAACCTGCTGTAGTGCGAGGTGTCCCTGCCCATGGCAGGGGGGTTGGAACTGGATGCCCTTGAGATCCCCCTCCAACCCTGACAATTCTATGATTCTATGAAGCAGAGAAGATTAATCACCACATGTACAGTGGTCTAATGTTATGCCTACAAATGAGATTTCTGGGTAACTGCCAGACATATGGCTTTGGATCCTGAATTTTTGGTCTGACAGCACTAATCTTAGATGTAACTGGTTTACAGACTAGTCTAGTCCAGCCACAGACAGACAGTCTATTATGCCACAGATAGACAGATGTTCTGGCAGCAGCAACAGCAGTAGCTTCTGTAACTCCATTAAACATGCCCAGCCTAGCTATTCTCAGGAGAGGGCAGCAGCAGTATTCCTGAGATGGCTGCAATCAATTCCATTTACTTTGGGGGGCATCAGGTGCCAGGAAATAGATGGTTGGGAAAATAACTCCTCCTTTCCCTGAAAATCCTTCCTGTAGCTGTGTGGAGTTTTATGCTCAGAAATAGAGACCTGTGTTTCACAGAACAAAAAAAGTGATGGCTGAAGTGGTAACAGCTGAAGAAATACTAACAGCTGAGTGAACTAGACTTTACTTGGACATGTCTCAGGTAACCCAAGGAGTTTCCTTTTGAGTCAGCTGAACTAAGGCCATGAGGATGATCAGAGGGCTGGAGCTCCTCTGCTGTGAGGACAGACTGAGGGAGTTGGGGCTGTTCAGTCTGGAGAAGAGAAGGCTCTGAGGAGACCCTTTTGTAGCCTTCCAGTATCTGAAGGAGGATACAAGAAGGTGAGGGACTTTTAGGGTGTCAGGGAGTGACACTGGGTAGAATTGAGCAGAACTAGAAATGGGTAGATTGAGATTGGATGTCAGGAAGAAGTTCTTCCCCATGAGGATGGTGAGACACTGGCACAGGTTGCCCAGGGAGGTGGTGGAAGCCTCATCCCTGAGGTGTTTAAGGCCAGGCTGGATGTGGCTGTGAGCAACCTGCTGTAGTGTGAGGTGTCCCTGCCCATGGCAGGGGTTGGAACTGGCTGATCCTTGAGGTCCCTTCCAACCCTGACGATTCTCTGATTCTATGAGTCTCTTACTATCCAAAATAATAAACTGTAGCATGAGGAAGCTGAGTAGGGGTCAGAATGAAGATGGTGAAACACTGGAAGACCTTACCAGAGTTGCCATGGAATCTCCATCCCTGGAGATTTCTAGAATGGGAAAGAGTATGATCACAAGCAACCTGCTCCAACTGCTAGGAAGTCAGTTCCAGCCTTAGGTATTCTGTGACTCCAAGAAAGAAAGATCAGAAAAGAAACCAAGGAGCTATGGCTCCATGAAAAAAGTTCCTTTAATTTGCTGAAATGAGATACTGCAGCTAGCTGCAGCCATCTGAAATCCTGCTCTGAAGAGAACAAGTGGGAGCAGCAACAACTCCCACGGATGCTGCTTTTCAACATCTCTTGACTACAGGCCAGTAAGAGGAATTCCCACATAATCATCCTATCTTCTGAACAAAAGTGTCTGCTCTTTGCTGCTGCAATCCACCACCTGCAGCTCTGGGGCTTGCTTTTTTCTTACTGAGTTCTCAGCTTTGTTGCAAGACACAATGATTGCTCCTCACGGGCAGAGCTATTGCTAGTCCCTGATTATTCAAAGGAGTGTGAGAGGGATGAGTGAACCTCTAACAGGAATGCTCAACATGAATAGTTTTCAGTTAAATGTAGTGACTGTGGACTTGGTGATCCTGAGGGTCTTTTCCCACATGAATGAATGTTTTCTTGAAGAGCCTGACAGCTTTGTAGACTTCTGTGCTCTGGTAACATTACATCTAAGAGGGGCAGCATCTAGAGCTGCCTGGGGTGCATTCAGAGGAGTGTGTCCAGCAGACTGAGGGAGGTTCTCGATCCCTTCTACTCTTCCCCTGGTGAGACCTCACCTGGAATATTGCTCCCCAGTTCTGGGCTCCCCAGTGCAGAAGTGACAAGGATCTGCTGGAGAGAGTCCAAGGGAGGGCTACGAGGATGATGAAGGGACTGGAGCGCTGCCTGGGGAGGAGAGGCTGAGAGCCCTGGGGCTGTTCAGTCTGGAGAGGAGAAGGCTGAGAGGGGATCTAATAAGTGTTTATAAATATCTGAGGGCTGGGGGTCGAGAGGAAGGGCACAGACTCTGCTCACTTGCACCCTGGGATAGGCCAAGGGGCAATGGATAGAAACTCCAGCACAGGAGGTTCCACCTCAACATGAGGAGGAAGTTCTTCACTGGGGAGGGTCACAGAGCCCCTGGAACAGGCTGCCCAGAGAGGTTGTGGAGTCTCCTTGTCTGAAGACTTTCAAGCCCTGTCTGGATGCATTCCTGTGTGACCTGTGCTGGATTCTCTGGTCCTGCTCTGGCAGGGGGCTTGGATTCAGTGGATCTCTGGGAGGTTCCTGCCAACCCCTCACATCCTGTGAACTCTGATCCTGTGATCATTGTTTAGAATGATTGCTAATGATTCAGAAAAAGGTTGAATTTTGAGATGTCAACAGTCACAGGTTATAGCATTATTTGGATTGTTATGTCAGAAAGAGAACCCCTCCAGACTATGGAGGTACTAAGAATAGAATAGAATAGAATAGAATAGAATAGAATAGAATAGAATTAACCAGGTTGGAAGAGGCCTTTGAGATCATTGAGTCCAACCTATCACCCAACACCATCTAATCAACTAAACCATGGCACCAAGCAGCCCATCCAGTCTCTTCCTAAACACCTCCAGGGATGGTGACTCCACCACCTCCTGGGCAGCACATCCCAATGGCCAATCTCGATTTTTATGAAGAATTTCTTCCTCACATCCAGTCTAAACCTCCACTGGCGCAGCTTGAGACTGTGTCCCTCTTGTTCTGGTGCTGCTTTCCAGGAGAAGAGACCAACCCCTACCTGGCTACAACCTCCCTTCAGGGGAGTTGTAGAGAGTAATAATGTCTCCCCTGAGCCTCCTCTCTTCTCCAGGCTAAGCAACCCCAGCTCCCTCAGCCTCTCCTCACAGGGCTGTGCTCTAGACCCTTCCCCAGCTTTGTTGCCCTTCTCTGGACACCTTCCAGCAACTCAACATCTTTCCTAACCTGAGGGGCCCAGAACTGGACACAGGACTCAAGGTGTGGCCTAACCAGTGCAGTGTACAGGGGCAGAATGACTTCCCTGCTCCTGCTGGCCACACTGTTCCTGATGCAGGCCAGGATGCCATTTGCCTTCTTGGCCGGCTGGGCACACTGCTGGCTCATGTTCAGCCTACTATCAACCAATACCCCCAGGTCCCTCTCTGCCTGGCTGCTCTCCAGCCACTCTGACCCCAGCCTGTAGCACTGCTTGGGGTTGTTGTGGCCAATGTGCAGAACCCTGCACTTGGATGTGTTCAGTCTCATGCCCTTGGACTCTGCCCATCTGTCCAGCCTGTCGAGGTCCCTCTGCAGAGCTCTCAGAAGGTTAAAGAAGTCTTCAAAAGAAAAAGGCACCCAATGACAAATGAGAAATGCATCAGCAAATGTAAGTAACTCAGCTTTTAATAAGTCCCTGGAATTATTCATGCACTTGCTGGGTTCTCAGTTAACTGTGAGCACTTGGCCATCTGTGACAAACCCCTTGCATGCTTCCTACTGCTGATTCAAAAGGCACGTGGGTTGCCGGGAGATCTGAAGAAGGGAATATAAAGTAACACTCAGGGTATGATAGGATTAAGTACTTTGCATTCAGCTGGTGTGGGGATGATTCTGGTTTGAAAAACAAAAAAGAAAAAGGGGCATTGAAAGAAGAAAATCATTAAGAGCATTTGAGTGCAGGTGAGATAAGCAGGGGTGGCCTCGGGGAAGTAAAGCCGAGCAGGAGGACAGGCAGATCATAAAGCCATGCACAATAACAGGGAGCCAAAAACAGTAATGCTTTTAATTTCCTGTTTCTGTACTCCACATGGAGAAGGATGAGGACAACCAACATGATGCTGTTGATAGCCAGGATGCATGACGCAAACACGGCTGGTGTGTGTGTGGGGGGGAGGGGGTTGAAATTTCCTCCCCGAGCATCAAATTTGCCAGACCAGCCCACCTGGAAGCAAATGAAAAGTGTACTTCCAAGCAGGACCACAATCTACAATGCAATGACATGAATATGTACAAAATAGAAAGGATTTACAGTATTTGCAGGTGATTACAATTAATGAACAACCCAAGAACCCCTCTGGTCTTTGTTCAGGGGAAGCTGCTAGCTTCTCCTCTCTGACCTCCCCTTGCCCTCCCTTGCAAAAGGGAGAAGAGACAGAGGCAAAGCCAGCAGGAGCAGGGAAGTCATTGTGCCCCTGTACTCAGTACTGGTTAGGCCACACCTTGAGTCCTGTGTCCAGTTCTGGGCTCCTCAATTTAAGGACATTGAGACACTTAAATGTGTCCAGAGAAGGGCAACGAGGCTGGGGAGGGGTCTGGAGCACAGCCCTGTGAGGAGAGGCTGAGGGAGCTGGGGTTGTTTAGCCTGGAGAAGAGGAGGCTCAGGGGAGACCTTATTACTCTCTACAACTACCTGAAAGGAGGCTGTAGCCAGGAGGGGGTTAGTCTCTTCTTCCAGGCAACCAGCACCAGAAGAAGAGGACACAGTCTCAAGCTGTGTCAGGGGAAGTTTAGGCTGGAGGTGGGGAGAAAGTTCTTCCCAGAAAGAGTAATTTGCTACTGGAATGTGCTGCCCAGGGAGGTGGTGGAGTCACCATCCCTGGAGGTGTTGAAAAAAGGATTGGATGTGGCACTTGAAGCCATGGTTTTGTTGTCAGGGGGTGTTTGGTATTAGGTAATAGCTTGGATTTGGTCTCTGAGGTCTTTTCCAACCTGGTTGATTCTAGGATTCTATGATTCTAAGTTAAGATCCAAACAACTCAGCCAAGGTCAAGCAGAAGCAAGTTAATCTCTCTCCCGAGTGAAGAAGCGAGAAGAGAAATTGTTATGGTCCAACCAGTTGAAGTTCCTTATCTCTCCAAAGGGATTGTTTAGAATGATCTTTATTTTCCTCTTTTACACCCAAGAGTGATTTATTTACATTTTACTACTTTTCTGCTCAAGCTCTGTGAAAAATTATAAAGGCACAGCCTTATACTACCCCAGCTGGGCAAAGGATCTCAGCACGAACATCCAAGGGTCAGGACTAAAAATAATAACCCAACAATGTGCCTGAGAAAAAGGATTTTCCCCATTGCAGGAGGCCCACATCCAGCTGTTACAAATTGAGCTGCTGAAACACAGTGTATCACAGTATCACAGTATTACCAAGGTTAGAAGAGACCTCAAAGATCATCAAGTCCAACCTGTAACCACAAACCTCACGACTAGACCATGGCACCAAGTGCCACATCCAGTCCCCTCTTGAACCCCTCCAGGGATGGTGACTCAACCACCTCCCCGGGCAGCACATTCCAATGACGAATTACTCAATCCCCTCATCCAGATGGTCAATGAAGACATTGAAGAGGATGGGGCCAAGCACTGATCCCTGGGGGATGCCACTGGTGACTGGCCTCCAGCTGGAGGTGGCACCATTCACCACCACTCTCTTGGCTTGGCCCTCCAGCCAGTTCCTGACCCAGCTCAGAGTGTTGCTGCCCAAGCCACGAGCTGACAGCCTAGCCAGCAGTTTGCTGTGGGGGACGGTGTCAAAGGCCTTGCTGAAGTCCAGGTAGACCACATCCACAGGCCTCCCCACATCCACCAGGCGGGTCACCTGATCATAGAAGGAGATCAGGTTGGAGAGGCAGGACCTGCCCTTCCTGAATCCATGTTGGCTGGACCTGAGCCCTTGGCCATCCTGCAGGTGCGCAGTTATTGCCGCCAGGATAATCTGCTCCATCACTTTCCCTGGCACTGAGGTCAGGCTGACCGGCCTGGAGTTTCCGGGTTCCTCCATCTGTCCCTTCTTGTGGATGGGGACCACATTGGCCAGTTTCCAGTCATCTGGGACCTCACCGGTCAGCCAGGACTGGAGGAAAATGATGGAGAGCGGCTTGGCCAGCTCACCTGCCAGCTCTCTCAGCACCCTAGGATGGATCCCATCTGGCCCCATGGACTTGTGAGTGTCCAAGTGGCTCAGCAGGTCCCAAAGTGGCTCAGGAGGTCCCCACGTGGTCACGTTCCCCACACCCTGAGCATCAGTGTTAGACATTCAGCCAGGTAGTGGTCCCTGTGTCCAAGAAAAGCCAGAGACAGAAGGGAAAAACTAGAATTTTTAATGTTATTCTAGAAAGCTATATGAACACGGCACAGCACAGCTCTTGTACAGCCCTGAAATGTTCCCTGGCACACAACGGCAGTGCCTGCATGCTCCCGGACCGCAGCCTCTGTGCCTGCATGCTCAATGCTCAAATTACAGTATCACAGTATTACCAAGGTTGGAAGAGACCTCGAAGATCATCTAGTCCAACCTGTCACCACAAACCTCATGATTAGACCATGGCACCAAGTGCCACGTCCAATCCCCTCTTGAACGCCTCCAGGGATGGTGACTCCACCGCCTCCCCAGGCAGCCCATTCCAATGGCAAACGACTCTCTCAGTGAAGAGCTTTCTCCTCACCTCCAGCCTAAACTTCCCCTGTTGCAGCTTGAGACTGTGTCCTCTTGTACTGGTGCTGGTTGCTAGGGAGAAGAGGCCAACCCTTTCCTGGCTACAACCACCTTTCAGGTAGTTGTAGAGAGCAATAAGGTCTCCCCTGAATCTCCTCTTCTCCAGGCTAAGCAACCCCAGCTCCCTCAGCCTCTCCTCACAGGGCTTGTGCTCAAGGCCTCTCCCCAGCCTTGTTGCCCTTCTCTGGACATGTTCAAGTGTCTCGATTGTCAGGGTTGGAAGGGACCTCAAGGATCAGCCAGTTCCAGCCTCCCTGCCATGGGCAAGGACACCTCACACTACAGCAGGTTGCTCACAGCCACATCCACCCTAGCCTTAGAAACCTCCAGGCATGAGGCTTCCACCACCTCCCTGGGCAACCTGTGTCAGTGTCTCACCGCCCTCACGGGGAAGAACTTCTACCTAACATCCAATCTGAATCTACCCATTTCTAGTTTTGCTCCATTCCCCCCAGTCCTATCATTCCCTGACATCCTCAAAAGTCCCTCCCCAGCTTTCTTGTAGCCCCTTGGAAGGCTGCAGGAAGGTCTCCTGGGAGCCTTCTCTTCTCCAGACTGAACAGCCCCAATTCCCTCAGTCTGTCTCCGTAGCAGAGCAGCTCCAGCCCTCTGCTCATCCTCGTGGCCCTTCTCTGGACACCTCCCAGCCCCTCCAGATCCTTCCTGTAATAGAGGCTACAGAAATGGACACTGTATTCCAGGTGTGGTCTCAGCAGAGTAAGCAGACAGGGAGAATCACCTTCCTGGCCCTGCTGGCTATACTTCTCTTGCTGCAGCCCAGGTTCTGGTTGGCTTTTTGGGCTGCAAGTGCTCACTGCTGGCTCATGTTGAGCTTCTCCTCCACCAGTACCCCCGTGTTTCCAAGATGTCACTGTCTGGAATAGATTGTTGTGGTGGGTTGAAGCCTACAGCCACCAGAATTGTGCAGTTGCAAAGCTCAGACTTCAAGATGTAGGTACATAAACAAGTAGTGGGTCAGGGAAGAACTGTGAGATAGTTTAAAGGAGTGAAAGAAAAAACCAAACACAAAACCAAACCCAGTGCTTGAAAAAGGTTCTGGGAATTTATGTTTTGAGCAGGTTAAGAGATGGTGGAAGCTGAGAAATAAGAAGTTCCATGTGAACATGAGGAAGAATTTTTTCCCTGTGAGGGTGACAGAACACTGGAACAGGCTGTCCAGGGGGCTGTGGAGTCCCCCAGTCTGGAGATGCTCAAGACCTGCCTGGATGTGTTCCTGTGTGATGTGGTCTAGGTGACCCTGCTCTGGCAGGGCGGGTGGACTGGATGAGCTACTGAGGTCCCTTCCAGGCCCTAACATTCTGTCAGTCTGCTATATAGTCACAGCAATACGTAACCCTCCATCACCTTCAAATTTCCAGATGTATCCCAATGTCTTCCTTTGAGTTAGCAATATTTCGTCGCAGCTGGTCTCTTCTTCTGAAGAACTGCGTCATCAATATCTCAGAAGAATGTTTAGGCACATGATGATCCCAGAGAAATTTAGGATTTCACTCGCCCAGTTGACCAAAACAGTTTCGAGGTCTATTCTCAAGAGGATTGAGGATCAGAGGGCTGACACTCTCCATGAGGACAGACCGGCTGAGCAAGGCTCCGTGGCTCTCCCCAGGATCTGGCAGGGGCTCATTGTTGGGGGAGGACTTCAGATCCAGGCAGGACGTGGAGATGAGACCGCCGGACGCATAGAAAGTTCTTCATCGAGCAGGTGAGTTTCACAAGGTTCAGGGAGAGCAAATGACCCTGCCATGGTCAGGGACACCTCATACTAGATCAGGCTGGCCAGAGCCTCATGCAGCCTGCTCTTAAACACCTCCAGGAATGGGGCCTCAACCACCTCCCTGGACAACCCATTCCAAGGCTTCACCACTCTCATGGTGAAGAACTTCCTTCTCACATCCAGCCTGAATCTCCCCATCTCCAGCTTCATTCCATTCCCCCTAGTCCTATCACTACCTGAGATCCTGAGAAGTCCCTCCCCAGCCTTCTTGTAGGCCCCCTGCAGATCCTGGAAGGCCACAATGAGGTCACCTCGGAGCCTTCTCTTCTCCAGACTGAACAGCCCCAACTCCTTCAGTCTGTCCTCATAGGAGAGGTGCTCCAGCCCTCTGATCATCCTCGTGGCCCTTCTCCTGACACCTTCCAGCACCTCCAGATCCCTCTTGGAATAGGGCCTCCAGAACTGGACACAGTACTCCAGGTGGGGTCTCAGCAGAGCTGAGTAGAGGGGCAGAATCCCCTCTCTTGACCTGCTGGCCACAATTCTCTTGATTTTCCTGGGATCTTCTTGATCTTCCTGGGTTTTTTTTTCCATCTCTAAATGACCCTCATGTAGCCTTTTTAAACACATTCTTCTATAAGTCTTTGGGAATGAGGAAATTCTTTGTGGGCAGGAAAGCTGTGCCAGGGGAGGTTTACGCTGGATGTTAGGAAGAAGTTCTTCCCAGAAAGAGAGATTGGCCATTGGAATGTGCTGCTCAGGGAGGTGGTGGAGTCACCATCCCTGGAGGTGTTTAGGAAGAGACTGGATGAGGCACTTAGTGCCATGGATTAGTTGATTAGAAGGTGTTGGGTGGCAGGTTGGACTCGATGATCTCAGAGGTCTTTTCCAACCTGGTTAATTCTGTATTCTGTAAAAAAATTCCACTTTTCTAGGAGCAATAAAATGACACTCAAATGATCAAAAAGGCTGGAGTCATAATCAAATTAATTCCTCCACTCATCGTTAGGCACTCTTATTTCTTTCATTTATCATCCTTTTGTAGTTACAATACAATACAATACAATAAACCAGGTTGAAAAAGACCTTCAAGATCATTGTGTCCAACCCATCAACCAATCCAACCCACCTAAGCAGCTAAACCATGGCACCAAGTACCCCATCAAGTCTCCTCCCGAGCACCTCCAATGAAGGTGACTCCACCACTACTTTGCATGCTAGAAAGACATTTAGAAC
Organism: Picus viridis; assembly: GCA_033816785.1. NCBI lineage: Eukaryota > Metazoa > Chordata > Aves > Piciformes > Picidae > Picus > Picus viridis. The sequence continues at coordinate 9,353,948 of CM066567.1, forward strand.
CAGTAGAAAATTCTGTAGATCTTGTAGAATACGAGCATCATTCTTATGGAACACAAGCATCATGTAGGTTGGAAGAGACCCTTAAGACTGAGTCCAATCACATAGAATAGAATAGAATAGAATAGAATAGAATAGAATAGAATAGAATAGAATAGAATAGAATAGAATAGAATAGGATAGGATAGGATAGGATAGGATAGGATAGGATAGGATAGGATAGGATAGGATAGGATAGGATAGGATAGGATAGGATAGGATAGGATAGGATAGGATAGGATAAGATAGGATAGGATAGCATTGCATTGCATTGCATTGCATTGCATTGCATTGCATTGCAATGAATTGAATTGAATTGAATTGAATTGAATTGAATTGAATTGAATTGAATTGAATTGAATTGAATTGAATTGAATTGAATTGAATTGACCAGGTTGGAAGAGACCTTTGAGATCATCAAGTCCAACCTATCACCCAACATCATCTAATCAACTAAACCATGGCACCAAGTGCCTCATCCAGTCTTTCCCTAAATACCTCCAGTGATGGTGACTCCACCACCTCCCTGGGCAGCACATTCCAACGGCCAATCTCTCTTTCTGGGAAGAACTTCTTCCTAACATCCAGCCTAAACCTCCCCTGGCACAGCTTGAGGCTGTGTCCTCTTGTTCTGGTGCTGCTTGCCTGGGAGAAGAGACCAATTCCCACCTGGCTACAACCTCCTTTCAGTGAGTTGTAGACAGCAAGAAGATCTCCCCTGAGCCTCCTCTTCTCCAGGCTAAGCAGCCCCAGCTCCCTCAGCCTCTCCTCACAGGGCTGTGCTCCAGACCCCTCCCCAGCTTTGTTGCCCTTTTCTGGACACATTCCAGCAACTCAACATCTTTCCTAAACTGAGGGGCCCAGAACTAGACACAGGGCTCAAGGTGGGCACACTGCAGGCTCATGTTCAGCCGCTGTCAACCCGTACCCCCAGGTCCCTTTCTGCCTGGCCGCTCTCCAGCCACTCTTGCCCCAGCCTGTAGCCCTGCATGGGGTTGTTGTGGCCAATGTGCAGAACCCAGAACTTAGATGTGTAATAGTAATAATAATAATAATATTAATAATAATATTAATAATAATAATAATACAAATAAAGCAGTACCTGTTTTCATACTAAATCTGCTATCAACCAATGTCTGGAAAGATAATATCACTACCTACCAATCCAAATTATGACCAGGCAGCTTGGCACATTCCCAGCTGTACTCTTGCCTAGATTCTTTCTACAATTATTAGCCACATTTTTTATTGCTTCCAGAGATTGCATTATTCTTTGTGTGGAGTCTGTGTTAATGAGTGCTGCTTTGCTTCTGCTCTGCTCCTGGTTCTACTGCTACAGACAGCACTTCTGTTTCTTGGCTATATTATCAAAACAAGTGTAGAAGCCTTATTATCATAAACCCTATGGCATGGAAAATAATTGAATCTTAATGTTCAGGATGCAGTCCAAAGTTCTGCTTGCTTTCTCTCATTCACTGAAGACAATGAGACTGCTTAATAAGCCAGGCAGGGTTTGGCTCCTGTGGTAAATGGTGATTTGGTCCAACACAGGCTACCCAGATATACAGCATTTAAAGAGACTAAGAGGCAAAGCTAACTGAGACCAACTTCTGCCCCAGCTGCATATATGACTTGAAGCACAGGAAGCTGAGTGATAAAATATCTAGAAACAACAAAAAATGAAGTTTCATGTACTGTGCTCATATTTATCCCATAGGCAAAAGAGAATATGGAATGGAATGGAATGGAATGGAATGGAATGGAATGGAATGGAATGGAATGGAATGGAATGGAATGGAATGGAATGGAATGGAATGGAATGGAATTAACCAGGTTGGGAAAGACCTCAGAGATCATCAAGTCCAACCTATCAACCAACACCATCTAATCAACTAAACCATGGCACCAAGTGCCTCATCCAAGCTCTTCCTAAACACCTCCAGTGATGGTGATTCCACCACCTCCCTGGGCAGCACATTCCAATGGGCAGTCACTCTTTCTGTGATGAACTTCTTCCTAACATCCAGCCTAAACCTCCCCTTGTGCAGCTTGAGACTGTGTCCTCTTGTTCTGGTGCTGGTTGCCTGAGAGAAGAAGAATGTAATTCTCTATCTATTTGTCTATCTGTCTATCTGTCTGTCTATCTATCCCTCTATTTGTCTGTCTATTCTCTCTCTCTCTCTCTCTATATATATATATATGCATTTATCTATCTCTGTCTCTCTATTTGTCTATCTATCTATCTATCTATCTATCTATCTATCTATCTATCTATCTATCCATCTACCTATCTATCTAATCTATCCATCCACCTATTGTTCTTTTCAAGCAAACTATAAACTACATGATCAGAGAGTGTTATAAACTAGGTAGGAACTAAGCAAACATAACAAACAGTCTGTTGCTATTATTCAGAGCCTTCTCAAACCTGCATTTGCAGAACATTTTCAGCATTCTTCCTCATCTCAATCAGTGAATGTATATGTGATTTTTGCTTTAGTCTTATGAAGCATCATAACTTGCAGGCATGCTTGTTCTGGGAGATTTTGGTTGGTTTGGAAATAGACCTTCATTTGCTTCCAAAGCCATCTGAGCGAGTTGGGTGATTTATTTTGGGGGTAATTCTCCACATCAATGCTGGGTGGGGGGAGGTTAATTCCTAAAGCCACCACACTTGCTAATTGCTGAGGCATGTATGCATGCAAAATATATTTACCTGATGTTACAGGTTCAGTGATGTTTAAATTCTTCAGAGAAAGCCCTAGTGGCTGCCGTGAGGAATCACAGAGTCAACAAGGTTGGAAGAGACCTCAAAGATCATCGAGTCCAACCTGTCACCACAGACCTCATGACTAGACCATGGCACCAAGTGCCACATCCAATCCCCTCTTGAACACCTCCAGGGATGGGGACTCCACCACCTCCCTGGGCAGCACATTCCAATGACTAACAACTCTCTCTGGGAAGAACTTTCTCCTCACCGCCAGCCTAAACTACCACTGGCACAGCTTGAGACTGTGTCCTCTTGTTCTGGTGCTGGTTACCTGGGAGAAGAGACCAACCCCCTCCTGGCTACAATCTCCTTCAGGTAGTTGTAGAGAGCAATAAGGTCTCCCCTGAGCATCCTCTTCTCCAGGATAAACAATCCCAGCTCCTTCAGCCTCTCCTGGTAGGGCTTGTGCTTGAGGCCTCTCCTCAGCTTTGTTGCCCTTCTCTGGACATATTCAAGAGTCACAAGGGAGAGGGTGATGTGCTGCTAGAAGACTCTGAAGGTGGCCAGGCAGGCTTGCCAGTATTTCCAGTCTCTGCCTTTAAATGATCATTTTCAGCTTTCAGTATCTCAATTTCATTCTGGTGATTCAAAAGAAACCCACATCAAAGCACAGGAGGTTATTCTTTTGGAAAGCCAGCCATCGTGGTGCTGGCTGCTGGCTGCTTGCCTGCAGTTTGCAGCCTTCACAGCACAATCTAGCACTGTATAGCATAAGTAAAACGATGCCTGTGAAAACTGGATTGTCTTCAATTCTGAAACAAAGGTGGGGGGAGGAGGGGAAGAAAACCCTGTAGCCTTGCTTTAGCTGTTGTTTTGTTTTCAAGACAGTTCTTAAACAGGGGGGTTGGAACTAGATGATCTTTGAGGTCCCTTCCAACCCTGATAATTGTGTGATCCTGCATTTATTGGGCAGCTGACAAGAATACAGGTGTGGTGAGAATTTTCTCAGCTGGCTGGAGAGCAGCCAGGCAGAAAAGGGACCTGGGGGTATTGCTTGATAGTAGGCTGAACATGAGCCAGCAGTGTGCCCAGCTGGCCAAGAAGGCCAATGGCATCCTAGCTTGCATCAGGAATAGTGTGGCCAGCAGGAGCAGGGAGGTCATTCTGCCCCTATACACTGCACTGGTTAGGCCACACCTTGAGTCCTGTGTCCAGTTCTGGGCCCCTCAGTTTAGGAAAGATGTTGAGTTGCTGGAATGCATCCAGAGAAGGGCAACAAAGCTGGGGAGGGGTCTGGAGCACAGCCCTGTGAGGAGAGGCTGAGGGAGCTGGGGTTGCTTAGCCTGGAGAAGAGGAGGCTCAGGGAGACCTTCTTGCTGTCTACAACTACCTGAAGAGAGCTTGTAGCTAGGTGGGGCTTCGTCTCTTCTCCCAGGCAACCAGCACCAGAACAAGAGGACACAGTCTCAAGCTGCACCAGGGGAGGTTTAGGCTGGAGGTTAGGAGGAAGTTCTACACAGAGAGAGTGATTGCCCATTGGAATGTGCTGCCCAGGGAGGTGGTGGAGTCACCATCATTGGAGGTGTTTAGGAGGAGACTTGATGAGGTGCTCGGTTGCATGGTTTAGTTGTTTAGGTGGTGTTGGTTGATAGGTTGAACATGATGATCTTGAAGGTCTCTTCCAACCTGGTCTATTCTATTCTATTCCTATTCTAGTCTAGTCTAGTCTAGTCTAGTCTAGTCTATTCCATTCTCTCCTGCATTACACATTCAGCTGAGCTTTAGATTTTTAAGGTGCTTTGAAAACACACAGTATCCATATATTATTCCCACTAGTCCTACTTTCCCCTGCTACCAATCCTCATCAGTGTTGCAAAAGATCAGATTTTAGCAGCTCCAAGGCATCTGGGTGTCATTTTGGGAACACTTTAGAAGTGGTGACTATCAGTGCCAGCATCTGAACTAGCTGCTTCTGCCCAGCTTTGGTGAAATTCAACTCTGGAGGCCTGTGACTACAGCAGGGAGTACACCTGGTCTAGGCACTCATAGGCTAGTGTGAGACTATGACCAGCTGATAAGCCTTAATGTCTTGTTCTCCACCATTAACGGTGTTCCATCCCTTACAGTTCCCAAGCGCTTTTAGTGGGTCCAAGTTCTTCATTACATTCCAAAAGAGCTCAGATCAACTAAAGGATCTCCATCACATTGTGTGGCATTTGCAGATAGTTTTGGGTACCCAATGGGCACATGGACATGGGCAAGAGAGTTGACTTCCACAAAGCTCAGTGCTCCTCTGCTTGACATTGCCATTATTCCTGCATCATTTCAGCCTCATGAAAGGGAAAACCTGAAGAAAACTGTGTTCAGGAAGGATTTGCAGACATGTCACAAGATAATGCAATGACATTTTAGTGATGCTGGGTATAACGATTGTGGTGGTTTGAGCCTTAACTGGGACTTAAGAGCTCAGATAGAGGCAAGGCTGAGAATCCCTCCTCCGCTCCCCCCTCCTCCGCTCCCCCTCCTCCGCTCCCCCCTCCTCTTTCCCAATAGAGAGGAAAAAGAAAGGGAAAGAGCAAATACACCAAGAACACTTCTCATACCCACACCCACGCAGAAAGGGACCTGGGGGTACTGGTTGACAGTATCACAGTATCACAGTATCACAGTATCACCAAGGTTGGAAGAGACCTCAAAGATCAACAAGTCCAACCTGTCACCACAGACCCCATGACTAGACCATGGCACCAAGTGCCACGTCCAGTCCCCTCTTGAACGCCTCCAGGGATGGTGACTCCACCACCTCCCTGGGCAGCACATTCCAATGACGAATGGCTCTCTCAGTGAAGAACTTCCTCCTCACCTCCAGCCTAAACTTCCCCTGGTGCAGCTTGAGACTGTGTCTTCTTGTTCTGGTGCTGGTTGCTTGAGAGAAGAGACCAACTCCCTCCTGGCTACAACCTCCCTTCAGGGAGTTGTAGACAGCAAGAAGGTCTCCCCTGAGCCTCCTCTTCTCCAGGCTAAACACCCCCAGCTCCCTCAGCCTCTCCTCACAGGGCTGTGCTCAAGGCCTCTCCCCAGCCTTGTTGCCCTTCTCTGGACACGTTCAAGTGTCTCAATGTCCTTCTTAAACTGAGGGGCCCAGAACTGGACACAGGACTCGAGGTGTGGCCTAGCCAGTGCTGAGTACAGGGCAGAATGACCTCCCTGCTCCTGCTGGCCACACCATTCCTAATGCAGGCCAGGATGCCATTGGCCTTCTTACAATACAATACAATACAATACAATACAATACAATACAATACAATACAATACAGTACAATACAGTACAATACAATACACCAGGTTGGAAGAGACCTTCAAGATCATCGCGTCCAACCCATCAACCAATCCAACCCACCCAACAACTAAACCATGCAGCCAAGCACCCCAGCAAGTCTTCTCCTGAACACCTCCAATGAAGGTGACTCCACCACCTCCACGGGCAGCCGATTCCAATGGGCAATCACTCTCTTGGCCACCTGGGCACACTGCTGGCTTATTTTTAGGCAGCTGTCAACCAGCACCCCCAGGTCCCTCTCTGTTTGGCAGGTCTCCAGCCATTCTGACCCCAGCCTGTAGCTCTGCATGGGGTTGTTGTGGCCAAAGTGCAGCACCTGGCACTTGGACTTGTTGAATGCCATCCTGTTGGACTCTGCCCATCTGACCAGTCAGTCAAGGTCCCTCTGCAGAGCCCTTCTGCCCTCTAACTGATCAACAACTGCTCCCAACTTGGTGTCATCTGCAAATTTGCTGTCTCAATCCCCTGATCCAGATCATCAATGAAGACATTAAAGAGGATGGGGCCCAGCACTAATCCCTGGGGGACGCCACTGGTGACTGGCCTCCAGCTGGATGTGGTACCATTCACCACCACTCTCTGGGTTCAGCCCTCCAGCCAGTTCCTAACCCAGCACAGAGTGCTGCTGTCCAAGCCACGAGCTGACAGCTTAGCCAGCGGTTTGCTGTGGGGGACAGTAGGCTGAATGTGAGCCAGCAGTGTGCCCAGATGGCCAAGAAGGCCAAAGGCATCCTGTAGTCTAAACTTTGAGTTTAAAATGAATAAAGGCAAACTGAGAAGACATAGAAGAGAAATTGTTTTTAGAAGGTATAAAAGCCTACTGCCAAAATAAATAGCAATCCTGCCAAGATAGAGTTCCTTAGAGATGCATGCCAAGTTTCCCATGGTTTATATTCACCTCACTGCCTCTAGAGTTCACCTTGCAGAAACATGAAAGAGTGTGGAGTTACAAAGCAAGGGAATGAAGGCTGATCAGCATTTTGAAACACATGTTTGTGCAGGTAGTGTTTATAAAACAAGAGTCACAGCCTCTGATCGCTTGCTGAAAGCATTTGACGGAACAAATGGAGCACGCAGATGCCACGGAGCGCCACACGGTGCTACGTGGCATCTGTGTGTTCCACTTCACAAGTGCCTTAATTTCTCTAAACACCATACCACTTCCACATGAGAACAGATTTCACCTCTCTGCAGAGCTGAGTGATGTATTTCAGTCCAGCCTTCCAGTCAAACTCTTGCCTACAGAAACGTCAAACAAGGTTTCAGTGCAGCCCGGAGGTAGTTTTTTGTCACAATCGCTGTTTTAAGGCTCTTTTGTTTGTTTGCTGCTGGTGTGGTTGTTGTTGCTGTTGCTGTTGTTGTTGCTGTTGCTGTTGTTGTTGCTGTTGCTGTTGCTGTTGTTGTTGATGATGGTGGTGGGTTTCTTGGGTTTGTTTTGTGTTTAATTATTCTGATTGATGAAATCTGTCCTTCTTAAGCTGAGGGGCCCAGAACGGGACACAGGTCTCAAGGTGTGGCCTAACCAGTGCAGAGTACAGGGGAACAATGACTTCCCTGCTCCTGCTGGCCACACCATTCTTGATAGTCACCATCACTGGAGGTGTTCAGGATGAGACTTGATAGGGTGCTTGGTTGCATGGTTAAGTTGATTAGGTGGTGTTGGATGATAGGTTGGACATGATGATCTTGACGGTCTCTTCCAACCTGGTTTATTCGAACCTATTCTATTCCATTCCATTCCATTCCATTCCCATTCCATTCCATTCCATTCTATTCATTCTATTCTATTCTATTCTTCTATTCTATTCTATTCTATTCCATTCCATTCCATTCCATTCCATTCTATTCTTCTATTCTATTCCATTCCATTCCATTCCATTCCATTCCATTCCATTCCATTCCATTCCATTCTATTCTATTCTATTCTATTCTATTCTATTCCATTCCATTCCATTCCATTCCATTCCATTCCATTCCATTCCATTCTTCCATTCCATTCCATTCCATATTCTATTCTATTCTATTCTATTCTATTCTATTCTATTCTATTCTATTCTATTCTATTCTATTCCATTCCATTCCATTCCATTCCATTCCATTCCATTCTATTCTATTCTATTCCATTCCATTCCATGCTATTCTATTCTATTCTAAATAATTCCCCACTAATATTTAACAAGTTTTTGTTTGCTGGTAGTGTCACAGCACAGATCCACATGAATTGCTTCAGATCCATCTGGCCCCACAAGCATATTGTTGATTAAATGGACTGTTGGGATACTCAGGCACTAAGAAACAAAGCAATAGCTAAAAGATAAGCCTAAACCTAACAGATAGGTCTAAACCTGCTGAGCACTTACCCAGTTTTTCTTGTTTCTTCTTCCTGGAGTCAGCATCATTGCCACTGCCAACGCTTGCATGGCTGGTAGCACAGTTGATGCTGGAAACACTTTCTGAAGAGTGTTGCTGCCTTATATGTAAATCTACAGGAAAGAAATTACTGTGAAATCCATCTGGCTCTCAAGAGAATCATAGAATCATAGATTCAATAAGGTTGGAAAAGACCTCAAAGATCAGCAATGGGGTGCTTGGTGCCTTCAAGATCATCACGTTCAACCTATCAACCAATCCAACCCACCTAATCAAATAAACCATGGCACCAAGCACCCCATCAAGTCTCCTCCTGAACACCTCCAATGAAGGTGACTCCACCACCTCCCTGGGCAGCCCATTCCAATGGGGAATCACTCTCTCTGTATAGAACTTCATCCTAACCTCCAGCCTGAACCTCCCCTGGTGCAGCCTGAGACTGTGTCCTCTTGTTCTGGTGCTGCTTGCCTGGGAGAAGAGACCAACTTCTGCCTGTCTACAGCCTCCCTTCAGGTAGTTGTAGAGAGCAATAAGGTCACCCCTCAGTCTCCTCTTCTCCAGGCTAAGCAACCCCAGCTCCCTCAGCCTCTCCTCATAGGGCTTGTGCTCCAAACCCTTCATCAACTTCGTTGCCCTTCTCTGGACATGTTCCAGCAAGTCAACATCTTTCCTAAACTGAGGGGCCCAGAACTGGACACAGGACTTAAGGTGTGGCCTAACCAGTGCAGTGGACAGGGGCACAATGACCTCCCTGCTCCTGCTGGCCACACTCTTCCTGATGCAGGCCAGGATGGCATTGGCCCTTTTGGCCACCTGGGCACACTGCAGGCTCATGTTCAGCCTCCCATCAACCAGCACCCCCAGGTCCCTCTCTGTTTGGCAGCTCTCCAGCCACTCTGACCCCAGCCTGTAGCACTGCCTGGGGTTGTTGTGGCCAATGTGCAGAACCTGGCACTTGGATGTGTTCAATCTCCTGCCCTTGGACTCTGCCCACCTGTCCAGCCTGTTGAGGTCCCTCTGCAAAGCCTCTCTGCCCTCCAAATAAAAAATATATAAAAAAAAAACAATAAGGGATTGGACCCTGAATGATAACAACAGATAGGTTAATATAATTCCATTGCTGTACTGAAAACCTTCTGTCTTGCAGCAGAGTTTGTTCGTTCTTCCTTGCCTGCTGGCTCTTTGCTTCTCTCTCTGCTTTTGGCTTTTAGGCTGTGCTGTCTTCCCCCTGACCTTGGCAGCTTTTGCTCTAAAGGTACAGGTGGGGCTGAGAGGGAGCTTGTGGTTTGTGTAGCTGTCTTGGTGGACTTTGTCCCCAGGAGGGAGACAGCAATAAGGTCTCCCCTGAGCCTCTTCCTCTCCAGGCTAAGCAACCCCAGCTCCCTCAGCCTCTCCTCATAGACCCAATGTTCCATGCTACAGAAATATCTGTGTAGGATTAGGTAGCTTCATTCATGTATATAAATAGCCTGAATACTGCCTGTGATTTAAACCCTGTTTAGTCTAAAGTAAAAATATATCTTGACCATTGAATGAAGCATTTATATTTGGAAATAGATATCCTGGTGTCAGAGTTAAGTGCATTAAGGGCATTACTGGAAGTATACCTGCAGTAAAATATACAATGCTTTCCATGATATACATGTTAGTTGTATAGCTGATGCACAGCTCTTAATGTGTACATTCATTGCATATGGATTAGTTTTTGACTTCTATTAACAGCTGAAATTCCCAATGGAAATAGCCAGAGACATAGTCTCAGGATAGGACTTCAGTGCTAAGGTGACAGACTTGATTTGAAACATTTCTCTCCTACTAAACAATCCCAGTCAGTCAAATCCCTGTACTCAACACTGGTTAGGCCACACCTCGAGGACTGTGTCTAGTTCTGGGGCCCTCAATTTAAGAAGGACATTGAGACTCTTGAACATGTCCAGAGAAGGGCAGCGAGGCTGGGGAGGGGTCTGGAGCACAGCCCTGTGAGGAGAGGCTGAGGGAGCTGGGGTTGCTTAGCCTGGAGAAGAGGAGGCTCGGGGAGACCTTCTTGCTGTCTACAACTCCCTAAAGGGAGGTTGTAGCCAGGTGGGGATTGGTCTCTTCTCCCAGGCAAGCAGCACCAGAACAAGAGGACACAGTCTCAAGCTGCACCAGGGGAGGTTCAGGCTGGAGGTGAGGAGAAAGTTCTTCACTGAGAGAGTCGTTCATCATTGGGATGTGCTGCCCAGGGAGGTGGTGGAATCCCCACCCCTGGAGGTGCTCAAGAGAGGATTGGACATGGCACTTGGAGCCATGGTTTAGTCATGAGGTGTTGGGTGACAGGCTGGACTTGATGATCTTTGAGGTCTTTTCCAACCTTGTTGATTCTATGATTCTATGAAATACATCAGCTCAGCTTTACAGCCCATCCTGACCATGACATTGAGACTAGCTGCTGACACACTTTGTGATGTAACCTGTGGTGCTCAGGTCTATCAAATGAACATAAATAAATACATTTCCTCACACCTGATGTGGATGAATGAAAGGAGGTGTGAGAGCCCAGAAGGGATCAGGCTGATTGCAAGAAGCAGCTCTACATCTGGTGACATTTCCTGTTGGCCGCCTGCGATTATCTTCTGGTTTGGCTGCAGGAGAGTGGTTCAGCACTGGCCAAACAAGAGTATTAGCCACTCAACCCCCTCCACATTATACTGGCATCCTGAGTCTACTACAGTTTGTAAGCATGCAGCCTTCAGCTTTATGCAGTACAAAGCTGTGATGAGTTACGCCTATCCTGAAAACAGGGGGAGGACACTTATGAGATCCTTGCTCTCCCTGGAGGGCATTTTCCCCCTGGGAAACTGAGTTGGTCTGTTCCACTCCCCCTCCCTGTCCAGCAAGCCTATAGAAAGAAAGAGAGTGCAGTTATTGGCTCTCTCTCTTGGCTCCTGCCTTGCCTGGACGAGAGGACTGCTGCTGGCTTCCTGCTTCTCTGCCATGTGGTCAGGCCAGGTCCTCCTCTCTGCTACATCCACTCTTCTTCAAAGGACTGGTTCTGTATATGTATTTTCCCCATCCATCCTTGTTCCTTACCCTTGTGAACCCTTCCTGCTGTTGTTTTATTTATTTATTTGTTTGTTTCTTTGTTTGTTTGTTTATATATGGTTCAAAGAAAATTTTTACCTCTCTACTTCCAAGCTGACTCCAAATTATTTCTCAGTAGATTTGCTCCTTCCCTTTTCTTTTCCTTTCAATCAGGAAAGAGAAGGGGAGAGCAGGGGGAGGGATTCACTGAGAGAGTCCTTAGCCATTGGAATGTGCTGCCCAGGGAGGTGGTGGAGTCACCATCCCTGGAGGTGTTCAAGAGGGGATTGGAGGTGGCACTTGGCGCCATGGTTTAATCATGAGGTCTGTGGCGACAGGTTGGACTTGATGATCTTTGAGGTCTCTTCCAGCCTTGGTGATTCTGTGATTGTGGGTGATTCTGTGATTCTCAGCCTTGCCCCCATCTGAGCTCTTAAATCCCAGTCAAGGCTCGAACCACCACAAAAGCACTGACCAAAGTCCCTTCCAACAGGCTGGGTTCGGACTGCTCGTTGGAATTTGAGCCCTTGTCAGTCACATAGGAAGTCTGCTGGTTGGACACTTTCTGCCCTGGGAAGAGACTCTTTCTTAATTAGTACTGAGATTTGCCCTTCCCCAAGATCAAAACAGGTACCAAGGGAAAAAACTCCATCACAGGAAAAAAAACCACCAACTGTAAATTAAGCATCGAACCAACAGCTGGGCCCTGCTTGATTTTAATCATCTGCAAGCAAAACACTTTGGGGTTAATCAGCTGAAACAAACTGCTGAAATCAAGCACTCCAATCCAGCCAGAGGAACTTGGCTAATAAATGGAACCTAATCATAAAAGTCTCACCAGAGGCTTCCAAAAAAAACAAAGAGCCTGAGAAATTCTGTAACTTCCAATTGACAGATTTTGACACAAAACAATATATGAAGCAAAGGCTTAATGAAATAGGTCAAGTTTCAGCCTGACAGTCTTGTAATGACACATGCACTGCTCTCACCAACAGTCTTTTGTGGGGAAGCAAAGAAATACAAAGAGTGTTTAAACAAGAATAAGATGCTCCATATTCCCCCTTTCTTCCCCCCTACTTATATACAATACTTCAGCTCAGTTCTACAAAGGGAAGTAGTAATTCAAGCCCAAGAAGAACTGTGAGGGAACAGTCTGGCTGGTAAGAGTTTTCTTCTCTGGAGCATAGGGTGGCAAAAAAGTGCTACCTGCTTCCAGACATTGAAATCATGGAAATTGGAGGAGCTTAGGACTAAGGTGAATGCATTTATTGCAGAGGCATCAGAAAGGACAGGAATTCTGATGTCAGCAAAGCCACTGCAGAAGAATAGAATAGAATAGTATAGTATGGAATGGAATGGAATGGAATGGAATGGAATGGAATGGAATGGAATGGAATGGAATGGAATGGGATGGGATGGGATAGGATAGGATAGGATAGGATAGGATAGGATAGGATAGGATAGGATAGGATAGGATAGGATAGGATAGGATAGGATAGAATTCAATTGAAAAGGTTGGAAAAGACCTTCAAGATCATCAAGTCCAACCTATCACCCAACATCATCTAATCAAGTGCCACATCCAATCCCCTCTTGAACACCTCCAGGGATGGTGACTCCACCACCTCCCTGGGCAGCACATTCCAATGGCTAACAACTCTCTCTGGGAAGAAGTTTCTCCTCACCTCCAGCCTAAACTTCCCCTGGCACAGCTTGAGACTGTGTCCTCTTGTTGTGGTGCTGGTTTCCTGGGAGAAGAGACCAACCCCCACCTGGCTACAACCTCCCTTCAGGGAGTTGTAGACAACAATAAGGTCTCCCTGAGCCTCTTGTTCTCCGGGCTAAGCAACCCCAGCTCCCTCAGCCTCTCCTCACAGGGCTGTGCTCCAGACCCCTCCCCAGCTTTGTTGCCCTTCTCTGGACACCTTTCAGCATCTCAACATCCTTCCTAAACCGAGGGGCCCAGAACTGGACACAGTCCTCAAGGTGTGGCCTAACCAGTGCAGAGTACAGGGACACAATGACCTCCCTGCTCCTGCTGGCCACACTATTCCTGATGCAGGCCAGGATGCCATTTGCCTTCTTGGCCAGCTGGGCACACTGCTGGCTCATGTTCAGCTGCTGTCAACCAGTGCCCCCAGGACCCTTTCTGCCTGGCTGCTCTCCAGCCACTCTGACCCCAGCCTGTCACTCAGCATGGGGTTGTTGTGACCAAAGTGCAGCACCTGGCACTTGGACTTGTTGAATGCCATCCTGTTGGACTCTGCCCATCTCTCCAGCCTGGCAACATCCCTCTGCAGAGCTATCCTACCTTCTAACAGCTTGGTGTCATCTGCAAATCTACTGATGATAGACTCAATCCCCTCATCCAGATCATCAATAAAGATATTGAACAGGATGGGTCCCAGCACTGATCCCTGGGGCACACCACTAGTGCCTGGCTGCCAGCTGGATGTGGCACCATTCACCACCACTCTCTGGGCTCAGCCTCCAGCCAGTTCCTAACCCAGCTCAGAGTGCTGCTGTCCAAGCCAGGGGCTGATAGCTTGGCCAGCAGTTGGCTGTAGGGGACAGTGTCAAAGGCCTTGCTGAAGTCCAGGCAGGTAAATCCACAGCCCTCCTCGCATCCACCAGGCAGTCACCTGGGTATAGAAGGAGATCAGGTTGGTCAGGCAGGACCTGCCCTTCCTAAATCCATGCTGGCTGGGCCTGATCCCTTGGCCATCCGGTAAGTGCTGTGAGATTGCACTCCAGATGACCTGTTCCATAATCTTGCCTGGCACTGAGGTCAGGCTGACAGGCCTGTAATTCCCTGGCTCTTCCAACTGGCCCTTCTTGTGGATGGGCACCATGTTGGCAGCTTCCAGTCTTCTGGGACCTCCCCAGTGAGCCAGGACTGGTGGAAAATGATGGGAAGTGGCTTGGCCAGCTCATCTGCCAGCTCTCTCAGCACCCTAGGATGGATCCCAGAGCAGCTGGATGCCCAGCAGCTCAGTAGTTTGCCCATGGCATGTAAACAACAAACTTTAAAACAACAGGATGTGATACACAGCCACCAAAGTGAAGCAAAATTCTTACCTCTGAATATGCCTTTTCTTCTGCCTGGAAGAAAACAAACAAACAAGAGCTTGCAAGCAGTGTGCCACACAATTGTGGTAATAGAAAACAAAAGCCAGCTATGCTGGAGTGAAATGAATAGCTTCATTGCTCCATTACATTTAAGGCAGATAAGCAGTAAAAAACAAGAGATGGAATTCTTTTCACTTTACTTGGAGAGATTCCAGCTGAAACCTGAGAGTTTGCCAGCGTGCTGACAACGTGAAACAGTGGAGAAAGGGAGAACAGGGGCAGAACTGCAGAAAGAACAAGAGGACACCGTCTCAGGCTGTGCCCAGGGGAGGTTCAGGCTACATGTCAGGAAGAGGTTCTTCATAGAAAGAGAGACTGGCCATTGGAATGTGCTGCCCAGGGAGGTGGTGGAGTCACTATCACTGGAGGGGTTTAGGAAGAGACTGCATGAGGCACTTGGTGCCATGGTTTAGTTGATTAGATGGTGTTGAATGATGGGTTGGACTTGATGATCTCAAAGGTCTTTCCCAACCTGCTCAATTCAATTCAATCCAGTTCAATTCAATCCAGTTCAATTCAATCCAATCCAATCCAATCCAATCCAATTCAATTCAATTCAATTCAATTCAATTCAATTCAATCCAATCCAATCCAATCCAATCCAATCTAATCCAATCCAATTCAATCCAATTCAATTCAATTCAATTCAATTCAATTCAATTCAATTCAATTCAATTCAATTCAATCCAATCCAATCCAATCCAATCCAATCCAATCCAATCCAATTCAATTCAATTCAATTCAATTCAATTCAATTCAATTCAATTCAATTCAATCCAATCCAATCCAATCCAATCCAATCCAATCCAATCCAATCCAATCCAATCCAATTCAATTCAATTCAATTCAATCTAATCCAATCCAATCCAATCCAATCCAATCCAATCCAATCCAATCCATTCCAATCCAATTCAATTCAATTCAATCCAATTCAATTCAATTCAATTCAATTCAATTCAATTCATTTCAATTCAATTCAATTCAATTCAATTCAATTCAATTCAATAGGTTGGACTTGATGATCTCTGAGGTCTTGTCCAACCTGGTTAATTCTATTCTATTCTATTCTATTCTATTCTATTCTATTCTATTCTATTCTATTCTATTCTATTCTATTCTCTATTCTACTCCATAGAAGAAAACTTGCTGCATGGACTCAGCCTTTGCAAGTTACCAGCAAACTTTTGCACCATAATCACAGAATTGCTAGGCTCGGAAGGGACCTCAAGGATCATCCAGTTCCAACCCCCCTGCCATGGGCAGGGACACCTCACACTACAGCAGGTTGTTCACAGCCACACCCAGCCTGCCTTTAAAAACCTCCAGGGTTGAGGCTTCCACCACCTCCCTGGGCAACCTGTGCCAGTCTCTCACCACCCTCATGGGGAAGAACTTCTTCCTGACATCCAATCTGAATCTACCCATTTCTAGTTTTGCTCCATCCCCCTTCCCAGTCCTATCACTCCCTGACACCCTCAAAAGTCCCTCCCCAGCTTTCTTGTAGGTCCCTTCAGATACTGGAAGTCTCCTTGGAGATTTCTCTTCTCCAGACTGAACAGCCCTAACTCTCTCAGTCCTCATAGCAGAGCAGCTCCAGCCCTCTGCTCATCCTCGTGGCCCTTCTCCGGACACCTCCCAGCCCCTCCAGATCCTTCCTGTAATAGAGGCTACAGAAATGGACACAGTGCTCCAGGTGGGGTCTCATCAGAGCAGAGTAGAGGGGGAGACTATTACAGCTCCTGCAACTATATTGGTTTACTGCTGTGATGGTTTGAGGTTCAGGTACCTTTAAGAAGACCACAAATACAAAGCCCTTCAAAATGATAGAGTCCTAAAGGCTGGACTTGGCCATCCCAGGGTATGATAATGTTGTTCTATTCCTATTTCCAGTATCACTCTATTTAAGGCAGTGCTGAGCTGGTGTTGCTCTCCTCTCCTCCTGGAGAAGAGCTTTCATTCCTCTTTATGTCATGGTTTGTGTGTGGGAGTTGGCTCTGGCTGGCAGGGGAGTTCTGAGCCGCATCACAAGCCTGAGGAGGTGGTGTTGGGGTTACAGTTGTGACCTGCTCCTGTGCTGCTGAGGCTGGCAGGGGTGGAAGATTTTGGAAGGTTTGGGCCTGGTAGGCTCAGCTTAATTTATGAATGTATCCATTCTACCTGGGTGCCTTCTGTATGTACATTTGTAAATAGAATACCCATTTAAACTTCCAGTCTAGTTGTGCAGCCTTTTATTTCTGCTCCCCCAAAAGGGCTGCAGCAAGAGAAGTGTGGCCAGCAGGTCAAGGGAGGGGATTCTCCCCCTCTACTCAGCTCTGGGGAGACCCCACCTGGAGTACTGCCTCCAGTTCTGGAGACCCTATTACAAGAGGGATATGGAGGTGCTGGAAGGTGTCCAGAGAAGGGCCACGAGGATGATCAGAGGGCTGGAGCACCTCTCCTATGAGGACAGACTGAAGGAGTTGGGGCTGTTCAGTCTGGAGAAGAGAAGGCTCCCAGGTGACCTCATTGTGGCCTTCCAGGATCTGAAGGGGGCCTACAGGAAGGCTGGGGAGGGACTTCTCAGGCTATCAGGTAGTGATAGGACTAAGGGGAATGGAATGAAGCTGGAGGTGGGGAGATTCAGGCTGGACTTGAGGAGGAAGTTCTTCCCCATGAGAGTGGTGAAGCCCTGGAATGGGTTGTCCAGGAGGTGGTTGGGGCCCCATCCCTGGAGGTGTTTAAGAGCAGGCTGGATGAGGCTCTGGCCAGCCTGCTCTAGCCCATGGCAGGGAGGTTGGAACTAGATGATCCTTGTGGTCCCTTCCAACCCTGACTGATACTATGATACTATGACCAGAATATCTTTCTGCCCTCTGGCCTGGAGCAGCCTGTAGATGGAGCAGCAGCAGCTGCTGTAGATGGAGCAGCGTTCCTAATAGACTCATTCCTGCTAAGAGACGTTGAGAGCATCCCAGCAAAGCATGGCACAGGGGGAAGCTGAGGGGAGAGGGTTACTTGCACTTCAGCAAATTTCTTCCACAGAGATTAGTGACCAAAATGCCACAGGCTATCAGTCCATCTTAAGACTTAAACTTATACTTGCTACTAATGTTTAATAATGTCAGATATTTTCCATGCCCTTACCACAGAATCCCAGAAACATTCAGGTTGGAAGAGACCCTCAGGATCACCAAGTCCACCCCAGAACCCTGCTCTACCAGGGTCACCCCTAAACCATAGCCCCAAGCACCACATCCAAACCACCTTTAAACACAGCCAGGCTTGGGGACTCCACCACCTCCCTGGGCAGCACATTCCAATCCCTGACCACTCTTGCCCTGAAAAAATGTTTCTTAGTGTCCAGTCTAAACCTACCCAGTCTTAGCTTGAGGCCATTCCCTCTTGCTCTGTCAGTAATTACCTGTGAGAAGAGACCAGCAGCAGCCTCTCCACAAGGTCCTTTCAGGTAGCTGTTGACAGCAATGAGGTCTCCCCTCAGCCTCCTCTGTTTCACACTAACCATCCCCAGCTCCTTCAGGCACTCTGCAGCAGATTTATTCTCCAGGCCCTTCACAGCTTCCTTGCCCTCCTCTGCCCTGGCTCCAGCACCTCCACATCTGTCTTGGACTGAGTGCCCAAAACTGGACACAACACTCCAGGTGTGGTCTCCCCAGAGCTCCTCAGAGAAGGGCAATAAGACTGGTGAGAGGCCTCGAGCACAGCCCTGTGAGGAGAGGCTGAGGGAGCTGGGGTTGCTTAGCCTGGAGAAGAGGAGGCTCAGGGGAGACCTTCTTGCTGTCTACAACTCCCTGAAGGGAGGCTGTAGCCAGGAGGGGGTTGGTCTCTTCTCCCAGGCAACCAGCACCACAACAAGAGGACACAGTCTCAAGCTGTGCCAGGGGAGGTTTAGGCTGGAGGTGAGGAGAAAGTTCTTCCCAGAGAGAGTAACTGGCCTTTGGAATGTGCTGCCCAGGGAGGTGGTGGAGTCACCATCCCTGGAGGTGTTCAAGAGGGGACTGGACGTGGCACTTGGTGCCATGGTTTAGTTAGTCATGAGGTGTTGGGTGACACATTGAGATCTCTCTCTCACATTGAGATCTTTGAGATCTCTTCCAACCTTGTTGATTCTATGATTCTATGATTCTGATTCTATGAGTCCCAGGGAACAATGGGACTGCTGTGTCATGTAATGATGCTCTCTGCTCAAGAGCCTTTTCTTCAACAAAGAAACTGATTATTGCAAGCCAAACCCTGGCAAGTCATTAGACTGATAAGCATGAGAGCAGCCTAGTTTAGGAGGTGTTTGGTGGACAGAGAAATCTTGCTTCGGTGGCATCCTAATGGAAAGGAGCAGTGTGCTGTGAGAGAGGAACCCTTTCATAACACAAAATAAGGATCAGTTAATGCACTGAAAACCAATCCACCCCACAAAGTGAGGTGGCTCAAGTTCAGAGGAGCAGTCTGGAAGAGAAGTAAGTGGTAAAAGGAAAATATAGGCAGCAGAATCAGTTGTAAACAACACTAGAAAGGCTAAGAAAATGCAGGGTAAGGGTTCCCCTAGAAAATTCCCTGGCATCAGGCTGGGTCTGTGTTGTGACAAATTAACACAGCTGGTTCCTGAAGCCTGCAACCCACACTGCACAACTCTGTCTGGTTAGAATAGGAATAGTTTGTTACAGAAATGTTTTCTTGCTTTACTTGGGGGAGGGAAGACTTAGAAAATGCCTTTTCCTGTACTTGCCCACTCATCTCAGCAAAACAGACCTGGGAAATTCATACAATCATAGAATCAATCAGGGTGGAAAAGACCTCAGAGATCACCAAGTCCAGCCTGTCACCCAACACCTCATGACTGCTAAACCATGGCACCAAGTGCCACGTCCAATCCCCTCTTGAACACCTCCAGGGAGGGTTACTCCACCTCCTCCCTGGGCAGCACATTCCAATGGCCAACAACTCTCTCTGGGAAGAACTTTCTCCTCACCTCCAGCCTAAACTTCCCTGGTGCAGCTTGAGACTGTGTCCTCTTGTTCTGGTGCTGGTTGCCGGGGAACAGAGCTTGGCATTCAGCTTGGCATGTCAGAGGTGGCCCAGGTGAACTTCATGAGGTTCAACAAGAGCAAGTGCAGGGTTCTGCACCTGAGCCAGAACAATCCTCACTGTCAATACAGACTCGGGGAGGAGGTGAGAGAAAGCAGCCCTGAGGAGAAGGACTTGGGGGTGCTGGTGGATGAGAAGCTGGACAGGAGCAGGCAGTGTGAGCTTGCAGCACAGAAGGCAAATCACAGCCTGGGCTGCATCCAAAGCAGCATTGCCAGCAGAGCCAGAGAGGTGATTCTGCCACTCTGCTCTGCTGAGACCTCACCTGGAGTGCTGTGTGCAGGTCTGGAGCCCTCAATATAGGAAGGACATGGAGCTGATGGAGAGGGTTCAGAGGAGGCTATGCAAATGATCAGGGGTTTGGAGCAGCTCTGCTATAAGGACAGGCTGAGGGAGCTGGGGGTGTTCAGCCTGGAGAAGAGGAGGCGCCAGGGAGGTCTAAGAGCAGCCTGCCAGTACCTGCAGGGAGCTACAGGAAGGATGGAGAGAGACTGTTTGCAAAGGCCTGCAGGGACAGGACCAGGGACAATGGCTTCAAACTAGAGCAGAGCAGATTTAGATTGGATGTGAGGAACAAGTTCTTTCCTATGAAGGTGGTGGAACACTGGAACAGGTTGCCCAGGGAGGTGGTTGAAGCTCCTTCCCTGGCGGTATTCACGGTGAGGCTGGAGGAGGCCCTGGGCAACTGATCTAGTTGGGGATGTCCCTGCTGACTGCAGGGGTTTGGACTGGATGAGCTTTGGAGGTCCCTTCCAGCCCAGCCCATTCTATGGGGTCTGTGGTGACAGGTTGGACTCGAGGTCTCTTCCACCCTTAGTGATACTGTGACACTGTGATACTGTGATGATTCTATGTACATGGGCATGACTTAGAGCAATGATTGTTGTGTTTGCCATCAATCACCAATGTGGCATACCTACTGAAACTGCCTTCCTGATCTGTCTGCAAAAAGATCTGCCTGCAGAAGGACATGGAAATTCTAATCTCATTATCATTGCTTCTACCATGTCGTGGATGACGAGGCACAAAGGGATTAAGAAAGACCTCGGGCTCTTATGAATTCTGCTATGCCAAGAAAGGCAAAGCACCCTAAATGCTTAGGGTTAGTGACCTTCTCCTTAAACTGCCATTGTACTTATACCAGCAGCCCCCACCAGTGTTGTCAGTGCTCCAAGCTGGTACCAGATGACTCCTGTGCTGCACAAGGAAGTGCGGTCCCTCTCCCTGAGTTCAGAGGTGGCTCCCACAAGTCAACTGTTGTGGGCAGTGGAGAGGTGAATGAAAGGTAAAGAACACGATCCTGGGCTTGTCAACTTAAATAAAACCTGGCAAGCAATACATCTGAGCAGTTTTTCCTTGAGACTTCTCATACTGACCCCTGTTGCAGCCCAGCGTTCAGCCACTGGCTCCAAAGGCTCTGAAAAGGAAATAAGCTGCTGGGGTTTCCCACCCCCTCCCCCACCACCACCCCTCCCTACCTCTATTTCTCCATAATCTGCATGCATCTCATCCTTGTAAGGATTCTCCTTTTCCTTTGAAGACATACAATATTAGCATACAAATGCCATGTCCTTACACACCTCCTTTGAGCTTTGTGTGGCACAGCTAATGAAGGCTGGGAATTCTCAGTGTAGCCAATGCTGAAAGCCATTAACCAAGTGCATGCAAATTGCAGGGTTCCCCTGCTGAGCAGAAGGACATTAGCTGGAGACATTCTATCATAATTTGCACTGCCACACGTCTTTTGCCCCTTCTTGGAGAGCTGCACATATATTCACTGCCAGTGTTTCAATCCTACAGTCTACGAAGTCCTCTTATGCCTCACACTGTTCTGTGAAAGCAGGTGTTTGTCTCTCTGCATCCATGCCTCTACAAACTAGAGTTCCAGTCTGTAAGTCCTGAAAGTAAGACCTGAAAACTCAAATGCAAATCAAGAAGAAAGTTAATACACACACAGAAAGTGCTGGGAATGCAGAACTTGTGTCTTATTAGGCTGTGCCTCGTTGCAGCGGCAGCAAAGCGTGAAATGTCTCATCAGAACCTCGTAACACTCAAATGATATTCATAGAATCATTGGGGCTGGAAGGCACCTCAAGGATCAGCCAGTTCCAAGCCCCCTGCCATGGCCAGGGACGCCTCACACCACAGCAGGTTGCTCACAGCCACATCCAGCCTGGCCTTCAAAACCTCCAGGCATGAGGCTTCCACCACCTCCCTGGGCAACCTGTGCCAGTCTCTCACCACCCTCATGAGGAAAAACCTCTTCCAGATATCCAATCTGAATCTACCCATTCCTAGTTTTGTTCCATTCCCCCGAGTCCTATCACTCCCTGACACCCTAGAAGGTCCCTCCACAGCTGTCTTATAGGCCCCCTTCAGATACTGGAAAGCCACAAGAAGGTGACCTCGGAGCCTTCACTTCTCCAGACTGAACAGCCCCAACTCTCTCAATCTGTCTCCATAGCAGAGGAGCTACAGCCCTTTGTTCATCCTCGTGGCCCTTCTCTGGACACCTTCCAGCACCTCCTGTCCTGGAAGAGGCATTAACAAGCCAGCTTAACCTGTTTCAGCCACTACCTTCTCTCCTCCCTCTCTGTTGCAGAACCGAGCGGTGAGGGGGCAGCGCACATTCCTAGAGAACTGCAGTTCTGACAAGTAACCACCAGGTGGAAGCACTGAGCAGTCCCGAGGAAGCACGGGTCTCTCGGGAGATGTAGTGCTGACAATTAAACAGAGGGTGGCAGCACTGAGGAGTGAGGAGAAGGCACTTGTCACTAAGCATTGCAGTGCTGGCAGGAAACCACAGGGTGACAGCACTGACTGAGTGAGGAGGAGGCACTTGTCACTAAGCATTGCAGTGCTGGCAGGAAACCACAGGGTGACAGCACTGAGGAGTGAGGAGGAGGCACTTGTCACTAGGCACTGCAGTGCTGGCAGGAAACCACAGGGTGACAGCACTGAGGAGTGAGGAGGAGGCACTTGTCACTAGGCACTGCAGTGCTGGCAGGAAACCACAGGGTGACAGCACTGAGGAGTGAGGAGGAGACACTTGTCACTAGGCACTGCAGTGCTGGCAGGAAACCACAGGGTGACAGCACTGAGGAGTGAGGAGGAGGCACTTGTCACTAGGAAACACTGCAGTGAGGAGTGAGGAGGAGACTGTCACTAGGCACTGGAAACCACAGGGTGACAGCACTGAGGAGTGAGGAGGAGACACTTGTCACTACAGCACTGCACTGTCAGTGCTGGGCAGGAAACCACAGGGTGACAGCACTGAGGAGTGAGGAGGAGGCACTTGTCACTAGCACTGCACTGTCAGTGCTGGGCAGGAAACCACAGGGTGACAGCACTGAGGAGTGAGGAGGAGGCACTTGTCACTAGGCACTGCAGTGCTGGCAGGAAACCACAGGGTGACAGCACTGAGGAGTGAGGAGGAGACACTTGTCACTAGGCACTGCAGTGCTGGCAGGAAACCACAGGGTGACAGCACTGAGGAGTGAGGAGGAGGCACTTGTCACTAGGCACTGCAGTGCTGGCAGGAAACCACAGGGTGACAGCACTGAGGAGTGAGGAGGAGGCACTTGTCACTAGGCACTGCAGTGCTGGCAGGAAACCACAGGGTGACAGCACTGAGGAGTGAGGAGGAGACACTTGTCACTAGGCACTGCAGTGCTGGCAGGAAACCACAGGGTGACAGCACTGAGGAGTGAGGAGGAGGCACTTGTCACTAGGCACTGCAGTGCTGGCAGGAAACCACAGGGTGACAGCACTGAGGAGTGACAGCACTGAGGAGACACTTGTCACTAGGCACTGCAGTGCTGGCAGGAAACCACAGGGTGACAGCACTGAGGAGTGAGGAGGAGGCACTTGTCACTAGGCACTGCAGTGCTGGCAGGAAACCACAGGGTGACAGCACTGAGGAGTGAGGAGGAGGCACTTGTCACTAGGCACTGCAGTGCTGGCAGGAAACCACAGGGTGACAGCACTGAGGAGTGAGGAGGAGACACTTGTCACTAGGCACTGCAGTGCTGGCAGGAAACCACAGGGTGACAGCACTGAGGAGTGAGGAGGAGGCACTTGTCACTAGGCACTGCAGTGCTGGCAGGAAACCACAGGGTGACAGCACTGAGGAGTGAGGAGGAGACACTTGTCACTAGGCACTGCAGTGCTGGCAGGAAACCACAGGGTGACAGCACTGAGGAGTGAGGAGGAGGCACTTGTCACTAAGCACTGCAGTGCTGACAGGAAACCACAGGGTGGCAGCACAGAGGAATGAGGAGGAGGCACTTGTCACTAGGCACTGCAGTGCTGACAGGAAACCACAGGGTGGCAGACGTGCTCCGCATGCAGGGCCCGGTCCGCTTTCCTTCCCCTCTGCAGCCCCGGTGCTGGCGGCTGGCTGTTCCTGCCTGCTCCCGCGGCGTGGGGCACTGCTAGCCCTGCTGTACCCACCTGCAGAGCTGGGCACACGTGGCATTGCCCCAGCGCCTGTGCAGTCATTTGAGTTTGGACCGCAGAACCCCTGTAGGAGGAGATGAAGCTGAGGCCGTGGCAGCTGCAGGAAGCTGGCTGCGCCGTGTCACCAGCCAGCCCTCAGCTGCCGCCGCCCACAGCCACCCCACTCGCAGCAGCAGGTGGGTATTTTTTGTAATGGCTGGAAAGCGAAGCAGGCATTTCCTGAGAGGGTTTAAGCCATGGCAGCTTGCAGTGCCACGCCAGCCTGGCAGCAGTGCTGTGGTGGCCTGCTGGCTGCTGTGCCAGCATCCAGAGCGCCGCAGGGCATCCACGGCAGGGGCCCAGCAGGCATCAGCACCCGTGGGAGGAGGGTTGGTGTGACAGCCTCTTTGCAGAGGCCAGGTTTTGCAGTCCAAGAAACTGCCCCTTGTCCCATGCAGGGCTTGGCTCAGCAGCCTGGGCAGCCCAAAGGCGGAGGTCAAAGCCTTGCCTGTTGCCAGCAGCTGTCTGGTGCTATGTTAAATGGCCTTTTATGGCACTCCCTGGCACCAGCATGGCTGCAGGAGGTCCTGTGCTGAGCCCAGCACATGGCACTTGCAAAAACAAAGGCACAAACCTGCAGCTGTCGCCTTGTTCCCAACTGCTTTTTGCTGGTCTGCCACCAGAGACGTGCTAGGGGTGGCAGACAAGCGATGGCAGCGTGCCACCAGCAGCCTGGGTACCGGGAGCACTGAGCCCACTGCTGACATCCCAGATCTCGTGCCACTGGTGGCCCTGTGGCAGCACTGTGGTAGCCCTGGTGTGGCTCTGTCTTGATCCAGAAGTCAGGAAGGAGCTAGGGTTCTTTTGAACATTCCCATGAGGGAAATTAAGACACAAGTGAGAGGTCATGGATCAGGGTGAGACTGTTTATCACTTACAAATCAAACAGAGAAAGAAGGAAAAGAAATGGGAGAGAGAATGGAGAAAGAGGGAGCAGCAGAGATGGAGCAGAGAAAGTATGAAAAGAAAAGGGAGGGAAAAGGAGAGAGAATGGGGAAAGAGAGAGCAGAGAGATAATTACCACCCCCTGGTCCTTCTTTGGCGGGGGGGGGATGGGGGGTGTGATGCTGTCTCCAGCCTGAGATGCACAGGTGACTGCCAGGTGTGGTGTCTGGGTGGGCAGCCCTGATACACCAGGCGGGTGGCTCACCACCATCTTGCCTTTGTTGAGACGCCTCTCACCTGCACCACGCAGTCATCACCTTCACGTCCAGGAGACCGTTCCCACAGGCTCTGCCTGGGCTGCCTAGGCGCCCACCCTGCCCCGGCCCCGCACGGCTTTCCGCAGGGCCCCCGCACGTCCTGGTTGCGCAGGCTGTAGATGAGGGGGTTCAGCATGGGGGTGAGAACGCAGTAGAGCACAGACACCAGCGTGTCGGCCACCAGCGAGGAGCCGGAGCCGGCCCGGTTGTAGTTGAGGTTGGCCGTCACGAAGTAGAGGGCCACCACCAGCAGGTGGGTGGCGCAGGTGGAGAACGCCTTGCGCCGGCTGGTGGCTGTGGGCATCCTGAGGACGGCCAGCAGGATGCGGAGGTAGGAGACGAGGACCAGCAGGAAGGGACCGAGCCCCACGAAGAGGCTGGCGGCGTGCAGGGCCAGCCGGCCGGGCCGCGTGTCGCCGCAGGCCGCCCGCAGCAGCGGCGGCGCGTCGCAGAAGATGTGCTGCAGCCGGGCGGCCCCGCAGAAGGAGAGCCTGGAGGCCAGCAAGGTGTGCAGGGCCGAGTCCAGCAGCCCCCAGAGCCAGCAGGCGGCGGCCGCCGCCACGCAGAGCCCGCGGCGCATGACGTGGGCGTAGCGCAGGGGCTGGCAGACGGCGGCGTAGCGGTCGTAGGCCATGAGGGCCAGCAGGACGCACTCGGTCCCGGCACACCACATCAGGAAGAACATCTGGGCCAGGCACCCGCCGTAGGAGATGGTGGCCTGCGGGCGCAGGCTGTTGGCCAGGATCTTGGGCACCGTCACCGACGAGTAGCAGATGTCCAAGCAAGAGAGGTGACTGAGGAAGAAGTACATGGGGCTGTGGAGGCGGGGCTCCAGGCACACCAGCGTGAGGATCGTGGAGTTGCCCAGCAGCGTGGCCAGGTACATGGCCAGGAAAAGGACAAAGAGGAAAGGCTGGCCGTGGGCGAAGCTCAGCAGCATGAACGCTGTCACCCGAGTCTGGTTCTCAGCTGCCATGGGGACAGCTGGCTTGGTCTGTGGGCAGAAATGAGCACTCTGAGGAGGAGGGGTGACTGTGAGCCAGGAGGCTGGAGCACAGCCACCCAAGAAGCAAGGATGGCTTTAGTCCTGTTTCCAGAGGGGCTGAAAGCTTCCTGTGCTGGGGTTTCACAGACACGAGGATTTTGGATTCCAGAGAGCTGCCATTCACCGTTGGATACCCGTGGCCATTTAGGCTGGGAGCCTCCAAAGAGAAGCCACAGAGTTGAGCCCTCCAGTGTCCAGAGTGTCCATCCCAGCAGGTGGACACGGGCAGTAGTGTATTTCTATTCATAACTGCTGCACCCTTATCAATCTGGCTGCAAAGTTATTTAAACAGAATAGAATAGAATTAACCAGGTTGGAAGAGACCTTTGAGATCATCACGTCCAACCTGTCACCCAACACCATCTAATCAACTCAACCATGGCACCAAGTGCCTCATCCAGGCTCTCCCTAAACACCTCCAGGGATGGTGACTCCACCACCTCCATGGGCAGCACATCCCAATGGCCAATCTCTCTGTCTGTGGATGGGATAGGATAGGATAGGATAGGATAGGATAGGATAGGATAGGATAGGATAGGATAGGATAGGATAGGATGGAATAGAATAGAATAGAATAGAATAGAATAGAATAGAATAGAATAGAATAGAATAGAATAGAATAGAATAGAATAGAATTGAATTGAATTAAATTGAACTGAATTGAATTGAATTGAATTGGATTGAATTGGATTGAACAAAGTTGGAAGAGACCTTTGAGATCATCAAGTCCAACACCATCTAATCAACTAAACCATGGCACCAAGCACCCCATCCAGTCTCTTCCTAAACACCTCCAGTGATGGTGACTCCGCCACCTCCCTGGGCAGCCCATTCCAAAGGCCAATCTCTCTGTGAATAGAATAGAATAGAATAGAATAGAATAGAATAGAATAGAATAGAATAGAATAGAATAGAATAGAATAGAATAGACCAGGTTGGAAGAGACCTCAAAAATCATCAAGTCCAACACCATCTAATCAACTAAACCATGGCACCAAGTGCCCCATCCAGTCTCCTCCTAAACACCTCCAGTGATGGTGACTCCACCACCTCCCTGGGCAGCACATTCCAATGGCCAATCTCTCTGGGAAGAATTTCTTCCTACCATCCAGCCTAAACCTCCCTTGGCACAGCTTGAGACTGTGTCCTCTTGTTCTGCTGCTGGTTGCCTGGGAGAAGAGACCAACCCCTACCTGGCTACAGCCTCCCTTCAGGGAGTTGTAGAGAGCAGCTTCAGCTGCCTATGTAGGCAAACACTGTGGGAAGTATTGTCTCTCTCTTTCTTCCCTCTCTGCTCCCGTGGGAGAGAGAGAGATGTCTCTTATCTGGTAACAAGGGGGAGTACCAGAGGTCCCTTTGGCCCAAATAGTTTTCTTTCTTCACTTGCAATCCTGGCCTGTTTAGGCCTAATGCCAGGGCAAAAAGCAGGGGCAGTTCAGGCCTGGACAGCCTGAAACCAGCCTGGTAATGGAGGGGGGGAAGAAATAGCCCTGGGGTCTTTGTTGAACCCTAGCTGGGGAGAAGGGGAGTGTTGGGTTGTGTGGTAAGTTTATAGTGGGGATTTCTTTGAACTCGTATGCTTTGTAGTTTGTGTAGTATATGAATTGCTTTTCCATTTAACCTTCCCATGCCTATCCAGTCCAGTTCTTGAGCCTTACTCTTTTGCCCCTCTTGGAGCAACAGAGCAGTCTGTCTAGCTCTAGACTAGGACAATACCTGATTGCAAGAGGATCAGACATAAGAACTACAAGGACTAGATGACCTATGGAGCTCCCTTCCAACTCAGACCATCCCATCCTCTGGTGATTCTAGGAAGAAAACCAAAACCAGTGAGCATTCAGACCAACTCACATCTCCTGGGTTCTCACAGGATCCCAGGATGTCAGGGGTTGGGAAGGACCTCCAAAGACCAATGAGCACAACCCCCTTGCCAGAGCAGGACCAGAGAATCCAGCACAGGTCACACAGGAAGGCATCCAGATGGGGCTGGAAAGGCTCCTCAACCTCTCTGGGCAGCCTGTTCCAGGGCTCTGGGATCCTCATAGTGAAGTTCCTCCACATGCTGAGGTGGAACCTCCTGTGCTGTGGTTTCCATCCATTGCCCCTTGTCCTATCCCAGGGTGCAAGTGAGCAGAGCCTGTGCCCTCCCTCTTAACCCCCAGCCCTCAGCTATTGATAGACATTGATCAGATCCCTCTCAGTCTTCTCCTCTCCAGACTAAACAGCCCCAGGGCTCTCAGCCTCTCCTCACCAGGCAGTGCTCCAGTCCCTTCAGCATCCTCACAGCCCTCCCTTGGACTCTCTCCAGCAGATCCCTGTCCCTCTTGAACTGGGGAGCCCAGAACCGGATGCAGCACTCCAGGTGAGGTCTCAGCAGGGCAGAGTAGAGGGGGAGGAGAACCTCCCTGGCTCTGCTGCCCAACCCTGCCAGCCCAACCCTCTCTTTCGGTGAGTGCATGGAGCACGTCTCTCTTTTTCTCCTGGTTGTGCTTATGGCGACCGCATGGACGGGGTCACATCTTCTTTTAGATGCCAGAGAAGCAGTTAGGGCTCATAAAACCTCAGCCAAGGGCT
Organism: Picus viridis; assembly: GCA_033816785.1. Classification (NCBI taxonomy): domain Eukaryota; kingdom Metazoa; phylum Chordata; class Aves; order Piciformes; family Picidae; genus Picus; species Picus viridis. The sequence continues at coordinate 9,382,996 of CM066567.1, forward strand.
GCTGGAGGAGGTGCTCGGTGAGTGCTTGCAGCCAGGGCTGCTGCTGTCTGCCATGCCGGGTGCTTTGATGTGCAAATGCAGCCTGGGGCAGTAGCCTCTTTGAAGCTGCTGAAGAAACGGAGCTGAGAGACAGATTAAAACCCACCTGCAGTCACCGTGGGGTGCAGGTCTGTCCCACCCATGCCCTCTGCCAGTCTGAAACCAGGGGCTGAGTGAGGAAAAGGACCCAGAGAGGCTGAAGGTTCCACGTGTGATGATAAGGAGGCGAACAGGGCTGGGAAGCACCGGAGGGAGGCTGTGGCTCCATGACAATAAAGGGCGCCGTGGGGAAGCAGGAGTGATCCCGGGGCTCTGCACAATGAAATCGCAGTGCAGCTTTCTCCTTGGCTCTTTCGAGTGGCCTCTGGAGATGCCGGCACTCCAAGCTGTTCCTCAGCCAGGGAAGGATGCAACTGCCGTGTGCCGTCGCTGAGCAAAGGTTTGCCTGGATCTGTGGTGGAATCAGCCGGCAGGTTCTCACTGACAGCCCCAGGGCACGGCTGGGGTGTGAGGGAGGGTTGCACATGACTGAGCTCAAGTTTAGTTCCCTGCTCTTCCGACTTGGAAAGGTTCTGCCTGGAAGCAAGCTCTGCTTGCCTCAGGACAGGGCAGCCGCGGGCAGCCTTCCCTCACTGGTAGCTCCTACAAGCCTCCTGTGGTCAGGAGTTCCACAGCATTCCCAGACAAGCTGTCACTGAAGAGGTCACCTGGTGGCTCTGAAGGCGCCCATGGCCAGTAGCTAAGACCCGAGTGAATATTCTCTTCCTCTTTAGAGAAGTGATTTCACCAGCTGAGGTCAGTTGTGGTGGCTCCTCATGAGGTGAGACACCACGGTTACAGCTGAGGTTGGTAGCCTCACCTCTCTGGGTCCAGAGCTGGGATCTAGCCATCAGTTGTGATTTTAAAACACTGGAGCAAGGGAGAACTTGCTGCTTGTGTGGGCAGGTTTGTTCCTGGAGCTGCTTTCTAAAAGCAGCTCTCAAAGCACTGTTTAAAGTGTGTACTTCTTCCCTGCTGGAATGACTCAGACACCAGCTCTGCCTCAGCCTTGATGTCCAGGTCGTTCTTTCCCAGCCCAAGGACTCTCTGTTCTAACAACATCTTTCCTCCTTGTGCACTGCTCACTGCTTGCTAAGCAAAGAGCTAAGCTGTGACTCATTTCTCTTTGACTTCTCCAGTTTTCCAGCTGCTTCCAGCTGCTTTTAATACTGAGAGGAAAGGTTTCAGTGAGAAGATTCATACTTCTTTGCCTGCCATGATGACATCCAAACTTGTTATTCAAGCTTGGGTTTGGATGTGAGAAATCACTGCCTGGCTGAATCTCTCCAGCAAGTCTCCCAGACCAACAAATCAGTTTGGGGGGGGGGGGGGGGGGGAGGTTATTACAGCTTTTGCATGCATTGGAGAGGTGCATAAGGACCATATCATCCAATATTCTGGAGATCTTGGACCATCACTCTTCCTTCCAGCCAGCCCCCAGCCAAAGCCCAGCTTGTTTGGCCCAGTGCTGCAGCCAGGAGAGCCAGGAAGAGCTGGGAGAGATGGCAGCAGGAATCATTCACTACCTCCAGCTGTCCCTGCCTGCAGAGCTGCACCTTGGGCTGTGTGTGTCCACAGTGATGTGTCTGAGGACTTCCACAGCGTGGTTGGTGGTTGTGTCAGGGCACAAATGCCACTACGGTGTAGGTGTGAGAGGGGAAGACTCTGTCCAGGACCTCGTTGGATGCTTTTCCTACTGACTGATGGATCAGATGAGCCATCTCCAGAGGCCCTTTTCAACCCACACCACACTGTGAGCTGTCAGCCAGAAGCTGAAGTCTGCTGACAAGTTGAGGTGAAGCCAGCACCAGTGAAGGTGGGGACTTGCCTGTTACATGGGACAGGGGACCTCAGAAACCAGAGTGGTAAGAGTCAGTGGAGGAGGTTAGGCAGGGCAGGGTTAGTCATCTCCAAACTGGTACTCAGCAGATGGAAATAGGAGCAGGGGAGCAAGAGATGTGTGAGCCCATCCCATACTGCCAACAAGCCCTTGGCTTGGTGCTACAGTGGTGACACGTGGGGTTGGACTGGATGACCTTTGGAGGTAGGTCCCTTCCAACCCAAACCAGTCTATGAGCCTTGGAGTCCCCACCTTGCCTCAACTCCTTTCTCCTCTCTCATTTGCACTGAAGGTGATTTCTCCCAGCAGCTAAGGACTTACCAAGTACTGCCCAGTGCTGACCAGTTCAGAAGGGAGGTTGTAGCCAGGCAGAGGTTGGCCTCTTCTCCCAGGCAGCCAGCACCAGAACAAGAGGACACAGTCTCAGGCTGCACCAGGGCAGGTTTAGGCTGGATGTTAGGAAGAAGTTCTACACAGAGAGAGTGATTGCCCATTGGAATGGGCTACCCGTGGAGGTGGTGGAGTCACCTTCACTGGAGGTGTTCAGGAGAAGACTTGCTGGGGTGCTTGGCTGTATGGTCTAGTTGTTGGGTGGGTTGGATTGGTTGATGGGTTGGACGCGATGATCTTGAAGGTCTCTTCCAACCTGGTGTGTTGTATTGTATTGTATTGTATTGTATTGTATTGTATTGTAATGGGGCCAGAGATGCCACCGGTGCTAGGGGGCAGCTGGTTCCTGCCCTTCCCCCAGGAGAGGGAAGGTGTCCCTGGGCAGTGCACCAGACTAAGCCTCAGCTCTCCCTGAACCAGGGTGCCCTATGTGGCCACTGCGTGCTTCTGCAGAGCTCCAGCATTTTGGGGTGCAGCACATCCCCCTTTCTCCTTCAGGGAGCTAGATGTTCTCCGTGCCCATCCCAGGAAGCCAACAGCTCCTGCAGAAGGACGTGGCCTTCCTCAGCAAGCCACCACATCCCATTTGCACTCAGGTAAGCAGACAGGAGAGCCTGGAGCACCTAGGCATGGGAGGTAAGGTCCTGAGCCCTGGGCACATTGCAGTCCCAGGCTGGGCTGGGCTGAGGGAGCTGGCAGTGACACAGGCCTTCTTTCTCCTGGGTTTTTGGTTGAGGCATCACCAGCAGCCACAGCCTGCTTGCATAGCCAGACCACCCAGTGCTGGGTTTGCTCTCCAGTAGTGTGCCCATAAAGAGACCTGTGAGGACCCCACCATGAGTGAGCACCTAGCCCACCACAGGCAGCAGTCCTGCCCTCCCAACCCTCCCTTACCTCCACATCCAAGAGCATTCAGTGCTTGCCAGGAGGGAAAAGCCAGCAATGCCATCAGGCTTTTAACCCTGCCAGGGTCCTAGGGGAGAGGGTTCCAGAGGCAGCCTTTGTTCCCTGGCAGGAGCAAGGAGAAAAGCATTCACCCAATCAGCTGCACAAGTGGGATCTGAGCCCACAGGACCCACTTTGATCTCCTGTTCTGCTTCCAGCTGTGCCAGGTGCAGATCAGCCAGAGCTCTCCAGCCCCGGTCTCCTCCAGCCTGGTGGCAGCTCTTGGGGTGCCTGGGCTGCAGCAAACCGACCACACCTGGCACGCTGGGCTATAGGAGGGTGGCTTGCTGGGGGGAGCTGGAGGGCTGCAGACCTTGTGCCCTCGGGTCCTTCTTTGTGACCCTTCTTTATCTGTTGAAGGGCTGTGAGATACCTACAGTGGCTAGTGCCAGCAGGGAAGTGAGGAGGGCTGGCCAACAGAGCCAGAAGGCAACTTGCATGGCATCTGCAGCCCACCCGTGCTCCCACAACCTACTATAGCCATGCCCACCTGCCCAGCTGTGCAGGGCTCTCTACCCTGTGTGGTCCAGGACACAGGTAGAGAACACGACCATGGTGGAACTGTGATCTGGCAGAAACTATCATTAGGCTTAGCTAAGTCACCAAACAGTCCTGTGAGTGTTTGAAGAGGCGGGCAGCAGGATTCAATGGACTTACAGGGGATGGATGCAGCCTGCTCTGAGCATGGAGCCCATTCCTGACAGACACAGGAAGGCAGGCTGGAGTTCACCCTGAGCCAGCAGTATGCACTTGCCAAAGCAGTGTGGCCAGAGATGGAGAGAGGGAATCCTGCCCTTCTGCTCTGCTCTGCTCTGCTCTGCTCTGCTCTGCTCTACTCTAGTCTGTTCTGCTCTGCTCTGCTCTACTCTACTCTGTTCTGCTCTGCTCTGCTCTGCTCTGCTCTGCTCTGCTCTGCTCTGCTCTGCTCTACTCTGTTCTGCTCTGCTCTGCTCTACTCTGTTCTGCTCTGCTCTGCTCTGCTCTGCTCTGCTCTGCTCTGCTCTGCTCTGCTCTGCTCTGCTCTGGTGAGACCTCACCTGCAGGGCTGCATCCAGCTCTGGAGCCCTCAACACAGGAAGGACATGGACCTGATGGAGAGGGTCCAGAGGAGGGACATGAAGATGATCAGGGGGCTGGAGCAGCTCTGCTACAAGGACAGGCTGAGGGAGCTGGGGGTGTTCAGCCTGGAGAAGGCTCTGGGGAGACCTAAGAGCAGCCTGCCAGTAGCTGAAGGGGGCTCCAAGAAGGCTGCAGAGGGACTTTTGCAGAGGCCTGGAGGGATAGGAGGAGGGACAACGGTTTGAAATGAGAGCAGAGCAGATGTAGATTGGATGTGAGGAGCAAGTTCTGCACCATGAGGGTGCTGGAACACTGCAACAGGCTGCCGAGGTAGGTAGTTGAGGCTCCATCCCTGGAGATATTCAAAGTGAGGTTGGACAGAGCTCTGAGCAACTTGCTTTAGTGGAGGATGTCCCTGCTGACTACATAGATGGATATAGATGACATAAATGGACATAGATAATCTCTGAAGGTCCCTTCCAACCCAAGCCCTTCTATGATTCACCACATGGTACCATGGAAATGTGAGGTGGGAAATCCAGGGAATGTGAAGGCTGCAACAGAGGGTGAATCTAGGGAACCAGACTGAGCCATGATGGTGTTCCTGCCCCGGGCAGAGGGGTTGAGATTAGATGCTCTTCAAGGTCGCTCCCAAGCCAAGCCATTCTGAGATTCTGATCCTTCCTGCAGCAGCAGGACAGCGTCACTTTGCTTGCAACCTTCCTGCAACCTCTGTTTCCTGGTGGTGGGGGCATAGGAGCCCATCCCATGATAAGCTCAGTATCTGGACTATCAAGACCTGAGGACTAACATCATTGGGAAAGGAGGAGAAGCACAGACAAGCAACCCCACAGGGGAAGGGCCAACCTGTGTGAGACTCCAGCGGAGGCACTGGATGCAGCTGGGGGGCAAAAGCAGTCTCTGAGGGGGTGTCTAAGGCTGATCAGTAGCAGTCACAAGCCCTGGCTGTCTGCCAGTGTGTCTTCAGGGGAACTGGGCTGGCAGGGCAGAAGGACCATAAGAGGACTTTGCTTTGAGTGTGCACAGTTAGAACCATAGAACCATGGAATGGTTTGGGCTGGCAGGGACCTCAGAGCTCATCTCCTCCAACCTCCCCACCACGGGCAGGGACACCTCTCAACCAGACTCAGCTGCTCAAGGCCTCACCCAACCTGGCCTTCAACACCCCCAGGCAGGAGGCAGCCACAGCCTCCCTGGGCAGCCTGTGCCAGACTCTCACCACCCTCACACTCAAGAACTTCTTCCTCAGCTCCAGTCTAACCCTGCTCTCCTTCAGCTTCAAACCATTCCCCCTTGGCCTGGCTCTAGACATCCTCAGGAAAAGTCCCTCTGCAGCCTTCCTGTAGGATCCCTTCAGATACTCTAAGGCAGCTCTAAGGTCCCCCCAGAGCCTTCTCATCTCCAGGCTGAACACCCCCAGCTCCCTCAGCCTATCCTCAGAGCATCTTTGTGTCCCCTGATCATTCTTTGTGTCATGGTTTACTGTGATATCAATAAAACTCAGCATCCTGAACTTACAGCTCCCTTGTAGCAGCCAGACATTGCCATGCCAGTGGAGGTGGTGTGGAGATCACAGAGGTGGTTGGAGCTGGAGCACAGGACATACAAGTTAAGGTTGAGACTGGTTTGTTCAATCTGGAAAGGAGAAGGTGAAAGAACACCTTGCTGTCAAGAGGTGAGGGGTACAGACTCTGCATACAGTTGCATGGTGATGATAGGCAGGCAACCTGTGACAGAACAAGAGGACACAGTCTCAAGCTGCACCAGGGGAGGTTCAGGCTGGATGCTGGGAAGAAGTTCTTCACAGACAGAGAGATTGGCCATTGGGATGTGCTGCCCAGGGAGGTGGTGGAGTCACCATCCCTGGAGGTGTTTAGGAAGAGCCTGGATGAGGTACTTGGTGCCATGGTTTAGTTGATTAGATGGTGCTGGGTGATGGGTTGGACTTGATGATCTCAAAGGTCTCTTCCAACCTGGTTAATTCAATTCAATTCAATTCAATTCAATTCAATTCAATTCAATTCAATTCAATTCAATTCAATTCAATTCAATTCAATTCAATATTCTGTTCCATTCTATTCCATTCCACTCCATTCCATTCCATTCCATTCCATTCCATTCCATTCCATTCCATTCCATTCCATTCCATTCCATTCCATTCCATTCCATTCCATTCCATTCCATTCCATTCTATAGCCCTAGAATCCTGGAATCCTCCTGGTTGGAGAAGACTTTGAAGACCATTGAATCCAACCATTCTCTGGTGCTGAACCATGTCCCTCAGGACCACATCTCTTCCTCTGTCAAACCCCTCCAGGGGTGGGGACCGAACCACCTCCCTGGCCAGCATGTTCCAGTCTTTGAGAGTCCTTTCAGCCAACAAGTTTCTTCTAATGCTCAACCTAAACCTCCCCAGTGCAGCTTGAGGCCATTTCCTCTTATCCCATCACTTCTCATTAAGGAGAAGGGGACCAACCCCCCACACTCCAACCTCCTTTCGGGGAGCTGTAGAGAGCCAGGTCTCCCCTCCCTTCCTTTTCTCCAGGCTCCACAACCCAATTCCCTCAGCTGCTCTGTTGCTGTATTTGGTGACAGACAAAGCAACAAAAAAGCTCATGCAGAGTATGCTCAAGCTCAAGCTCAAGCAGAGTATAGAGACAAAAGACTCTGTTCATCCCCACAAAGCAACACATCTTTGTGTGTATGCTGTCAGGGTGGCTGCACGGGGGAGGTGAACAAACTATCCTCAAGGCTCTTACTGGTTAGTGATAGCATTGCTCTGGTTACTTGTGAAGCTGGCCCAGGTTGCTCCTCAGTCCCATCTTAGAATCATAGAATCAGTAAGGTTGGAAGAGATCTCAAAGATCATCAAGTCCAACCTCTCACCCAGCACCTCATGACTACTAAACCATGGCACCAAGTGCCACGTCCAGTCCCCTCTTGAACACCTCCAGGGATGGTGACTCCACCTCCTCCCTGGGCAGCACATCCCAATGGCCAACAACTCTCTCTGGGAAGAGCTTTCTCCTCCCCTCCAGCCGAAACCTCCCCTGGTACAGCCTGAGACTGTGTCCTCTTGTTCTGGTGCTGACTGCCTGGGAGAAGAGACCAACCCCCTCCTGGCTACAACCTCCCTTCAGGTAGCTGTAGACAGTAAGAAGGTCTCCCCTGAGCCTCCTCCAGGCTAAGCAACCCCAGCTCCCTCAGCCTCTCCTCATAGGGCTGTGCTCCAGACCCCTCCCCAGCCTTGTTGCCCTTCTCTGGACACCTTCCAGCAACTCAACATCTTTCCTAAACTGAGGGGCCCAGAACTGGACACAGGACTCAAGGTGTGGCCTAACCAGTGCAGAGTACAGGGGCAGAATGACCTCCCTGCTCCTGCTGGCCACACTGTTCCTGATGCAGGCCAGGATGCCATTTGCCTTCTTGGCCACCTGGGCACACTGCAGGCTCATGTTCAGCTGCTGTCAACCAGCACCCCCAGGTCCCTCTCTGCCTGGCTGCTCTCCAGCCACTCTGACCCCAGCCTGTAGCTCTGCATGGGGTTGTTGTGGCCAAAGTACAGCACCTGGCACTTGGACTTGTTGAATGCCATCCTGTTGGGCTCTGCCCATCTGTCCAGCCTGTCAGGGTCCCTCTGCAGAGCTCTTCTACCCTCTAACAGATCAACTCCTGCCCCCAGCTTGCTGTCGTCTGCAAATTTACTGATGACGGACTCAATCCCCTCATCCAGATCATCGATAAAGATACAGATCAATCCAGATCAATCAAGATCATCTTGAGGTTTCTCATCCTCAAACATTCAGTCCAGGGACTTCCCAGATTCTCCTGGGAACCCAGTGATGCTTTTGAGGTTGAACTCTTCAGAGGGCCTACAGGTTCATCACAGTTTCCCACAGTGCTCCTCACCAGGCCTGTTCTCCAGACCCTTCTTTGGGCCTGCTCCATCCCCTTAATAGAATAGAATGAACCAGGTTGGAAAAGACCTTTGAGATCATCGAGTCCAACCTATCACCCAACACCATCTAATCCACTAAACCATGGCACCAAGTGCCTCATCCAGGCTCTTCCTGAACACCTGCAGTGATGGTGACTCCACCACCTCCCTGGGCAGCACATTCCAATGGCCAATCTCTCTTTCTGGGAAGAAGTTCTTCCTAACATCCAGCCTGAACCTCCCCTGCTGCAGCCTGAGACTGTGTCCTCTTGTCCTTCTTGGAGTGAAGGCAGCAGGCACAAGCTTTAGCAGGAGACATCCTCACCTGGATGGGAAAAAATCTTGGCTCAAAGTCCTGAAAGACCATGGACTCTCTGTCCTTGAAGACACTCAGGAGGCACTGTGGCCAAAGGTCCAAGCTACCTCGAGGCTGGAGGTGAGGAGAAAGTTCTTCCCGGAGAGAGCTGTTGGCCATTGGAATGTGCTGCCCAGGGAGGTGGTGGAGTCACCATCCCTGGAGGTGTTCAAGAGGGGTCTGGATGTGGCACTTGGTGCCATGGTTTAGTAGTCATGAGGTGTTGGGTGAGAGGTTGGACTTGATGATCTTTGACGTCTCTTCCAACCCCATTGATTCCATGGTTCTATGATACCTTTGCTGGTGGGTCCTGAGCAGAGCTTGGACCAAGGGCTCCTTTCAGGCTGATTTCTGGAATGAGGCTTTCATCAGATTTTGTAAGGAGAATATTTTGCTTCGTTTTCCCCTTGATGTCCTCAGACATTTCCACTTTGGCCTCTCCAAAACCAGGACCAAAACCCCCACGCTGCATCTTGTGAGGGTGGCCAGGGAACACCGCCTGACCTTTCCACCCTGCTGGAAAGGGAGATGTTGGGTTGGGTTTTTTGGCTGAAGGCACTCTCTGAAGATCTCATTCAGTTCAATTGACCACTTGTCTTCATATTTCAGATCAAAAGGCACCCCCATGACCCAGCTGAGCAGAGCTGGCCTGGTTTCTTTGTCTTTGGCATGGGCTAAGAGCGTCCACGGACTCAACCACCATGACCATGAAGAATGAAGGGACTTGTGACCCTGCACTGTGGGGGTTGGGGCAGCCCTAACTCCTCCAGAGAGGTGAAAATTGGACGTGGAGGCCTGACTCCAGGTCTCTGAGTCTTCCTGTTTCTTCTTCTTGTACTTCCCCAGCACAAGAAAAGCACAGAGCTGTTGGAGCGAGTCCAGAGGAGGCCACAGAGATGACCCAAGGGCTGGAGCAGCTCTGCTGTGAGGACAGGCTGAGGGAGCTGGGGGTGTTCAGCCTGGAGAAGAGAAGGCTCTGGGGGGACCTTAGAGCTGCCTTAGAGTATCTGAAGGGATCCTCCAGGAAGGCTGCAGAGAGACTTTTCCTGAGGATGTCTAGAGCCAGGACAAGGGGGAATGGTTTGAAGCTGAGGGAGAGCAGGGTTAGACTGGAGCTGAGGAAGAAGTTCTTGAGTGTGAGGGTGCTGAGAGTCTGGCACAGGCTGCCCAGGGAGGCTGTGGCTGCCTCCTGCCTGGGGGTGTTGAAGGCCAGGTTGGGTGAGGCCTTGAGCAGCTGAGTCTAGCTAAGAGGTGTCCCTGCCCGTGGTGGGGAGGTTGGAGGAGATGAGCTCTGAGGTCCCTTCCAACCTGAGCCATTCCAGGATTCCATGAAAGCAACAAGGAGTCACAGTATCACAGTATCACCAAGGTTGGAAGAGACCTCAAAGATCATCCAGTCCAACCTGTCACCACAGACCCCATGACTAGACCATGGCACCAAGTGCTGTCCCCACTGAGCAGCACTTTTGTGTGATGATTGTGACCTGGTATTTCCTGGACAGCTCTGGCACCTGCAGCTCCATCCCTCCATGCTCCAGCTCCAGCCATGGCCAGCTCCAGCTCCATGATCCTGCTGTTTGGACCCAACTCTCCAAGGCTTCTCCCCCAGTGTGCCATCAGCGTTGCCCCAGGGGCCCAGTTAGTGCACTTCAGAGAAGATGCTTTAAATAGAAGGCTGAAGTTTGAGTGAGGAGTTTTCTTCTTCCCAGTTTCTCCCCCAGGTGCCCATCCCCACAGGCTCCTCTCCACAGAGATGCCTCTGGGGCTTCAGCACCAATTACTGAAAGCCTGCAGCCCTTCAGTGCCTCACCTGAGGTGCTGTGAGAGCTGCAAACAAAGCACCCTGTGGGCTATTAAAAGTTTGGGGCAGCCACTGGGGCCACAACTTGGCAGTTGTTTACATCTGCTGCAGTAGGTTACATCATCATCATCATCATCCACAACAGGCAGAAGGAGACATGAATCATGGAACCATAGAACAGTTTGAGTTGGAAGGGACCTCCAAAGGTCATCTATGTCCATCTCTCTCCATCTGTGCAATCAGCAGGGACATCCTCCAGAGCTGCAGGGTCTGTAGGGCTCTGGGGTCCCACTGCGGGAGCTGCAGGCTCTGTAGGGCTCTAGGCTCCCTGTGCAGGAGCTGCAGGCTCTGTAGGGCTCTAGGCTCCCTGTGCAGGAGCTGCAGGCTCTGTAGGGCTCTAGGCTCCCTGTGCAGGAGCTGCAGGCTCTGTAGGGCTCTAGGCTCCCTGTGCAGGAGCTGCAGGCTCTGTAGGGCTCTAGGCTCCCTGTGCAGGAGCTGCAGGCTCTGTAGGGCTCTAGGCTCCCTGTGCAGGAGCTGCAGGCTCTGTAGGGCTCTAGGCTCCCTGTGCAGGAGCTGCAGGCTCTGTAGGGCTCTGGGGTCCCTGTGCAGGAGCTGCAGGCTCTGTAGGGCTCTAGGCTCCCTGTGCAGGAGCTGTAGGCTCTGTAGGGCTCCAGGCTCCCTGTGCAGGAGCTGCAGGCTCTGTAGGGCTCCAGGCTCCCTGTGCAGGAGCTGCAGGCTCTGTAGGGCTCTAGGCTCCCTGTGCAGGAGCTGCAGGCTCTGTAGGGCTCTAGGCTCCCTGTGCAGGAGCTGCAGGCTCTGTAGGGCTCTAGGCTCCTGTGCAGGAGCTGCAGGCTCTGTAGGGCTCTAGGCTCCCTGTGCAGGAGCTGTAGGCTCTGTAGGGCTCTAGGCTCTCTGTGCAGGAGCTGCAGGCTCTGTAGGGCTCTAGGCTCCCTGTGCAGGAGCTGCAGGCTCTGTAGGGCTCTGGGGTCCCTGTGCAGGAGCTGCAGGCTCTGTAGGGCTCTAGGCTCCCTGTGCAGGAGCTGCAGGCTCTGTAGGGCTCTAGGCTCCCTGTGCAGGAGCTGTAGGCTCTGTAGGGCTCTAGGCTCCCTGTGCAGGAGCTGCAGGCTCTGTAGGGCTCTAGGCTCCCTGTGCAGAAGCTGCAGGCTCTGTAGGGCTCTGGGGCTCCCTGTGCAGGAGCTGCAGGCTCTGTAGGGCTCTGCGGTCCCTGTGCAGGAGCTGCAGGCTCTGTAGGGCTCTAGGCTCCCTGTGCAGGAGCTGCAGGCTCTGTAGGGCTCTGCGGTCCCTGTGCAGGAGCTGTAGGCTCTGTAGGGCTCTAGGCTCCCTGTGCAGGAGCTGCAGGCTCTGTAGGGCTCTAGGCTCCCTGTGCAGGAGCTGTAGGCTCTGTAGGGCTCTAGGCTCCCTGTGCAGGAGCTGCAGGCTCTGTAGGGCTCTAGGCTCCCTGTGCAGGAGCTGCAGGCTCTGTAGGGCTCTAGGCTCCCTGTGCAGGAGCTGCAGGCTCTGTAGGGCTCTGGGGTCCCTGTGCAGGAGCTGCAGGCTCTGTAGGGCTCTAGGCTCCCTGTGCAGGAGCTGTAGGCTCTGTAGGGCTCCAGGCTCCCTGTGCAGGAGCTGCAGGCTCTGTAGGGCTCTAGGCTCCCTGTGCAGGAGCTGCAGGCTCTGTAGGGCTCTAGGCTCCCTGTGCAGGAGCTGCAGGCTCTGTAGGGCTCTAGGCTCCCTGTGCAGGAGCTGCAGGCTCTGTAGGGCTCTAGGCTCCCTGTGCAGGAGCTGCAGGCTCTGTAGGGCTCTAGGCTCCATGTGCAGGAGCTGTAGGCTCTGTAGGGCTCTAGGCTCCCTGTGCAGGAGCTGCAGGCTCTGTAGGGCTCTAGGCTCCCTGTGCAGGAGCTGCAGGCTCTGTAGGGCTCTGGGGTCCCTGTGCAGGAGCTGCAGGCTCTGTAGGGCTCTAGGCTCCCTGTGCAGGAGCTGCAGGCTCTGTAGGGCTCTAGGCTCCCAGGAGCTGTGCAGGAGCTGTGCAGGCTCTGTAGGGCTCTAGGCTCCCTGTGCAGGAGCTGTAGGGCTCTGTAGGGCTCTAGGCTCCCCCTGTGCAGGAAGCTGCAGGCTCTGTAGGGCTCTGGGGCTCCCTGTGCAGGAGCTGCAGGCTCTGTAGGGCTCTGGCTCCCTGGTCCTCTGTAGGGCTCTAGGAGCTGCAGGCTCTGTAGGGCTCTAGGCTCCCTGTGCAGGAGCTGCAGGCTCTGTAGGGCTCTAGGCTCCCTGTGCAGGAGCTGCAGGCTCTGTAGGGCTCTAGGCTCCCTGTGCAGGAGCTGCAGGCTCTGTAGGGCTCTAGGCTCCCTGTGCAGGAGCTGCAGGCTCTGTAGGGCTCTAGGCTCCCTGTGCAGGAGCTGCAGGCTCTGGGGTCCCTGTGCAGGAGCTGTAGGCTCTGTAGGGCTCTGGGGTCCCTGTGCAGGAGCTGCAGGCTCTGTAGGGCTCTAGGCTCCCTGTGCAGGAGCTGTAGGCTCTGTAGGGCTCTGGGGTCCCTGTGCAGGAGCTGCAGGCTCTGTAGGGCTCTAGGCTCCCTGTGCAGGAGCTGTAGGCTCTGTAGGGCTCCAGGCTCCCTGTGCAGGAGCTGCAGGCTCTGTAGGGCTCTAGGCTCCCTGTGCAGGAGCTGTAGGCTCTGTAGGGCTCTGGGGTCCCTGTGCAGGAGCTGCAGGCTCTGTAGGGCTCTAGGCTCCCTGTGCAGGAGCTGCAGGCTCTGTAGGGCTCTAGGCTCCCTGTGCAGGAGCTGCAGGCTCTGGGGTCCCTGTGCAGGAGCTGTAGGCTCTGTAGGGCTCTGGGGTCCCTGTGCAGGAGCTGCAGGCTCTGTAGGGCTCTAGGCTCCCTGTGCAGGAGCTGTAGGCTCTGTAGGGCTCTAGGCTCCCTGTGCAGGAGCTGCAGGCTCTGTAGGGCTCTAGGCTCCCTGTGCAGAAGCTGCAGGCTCTGTAAGGCTCTAGGCTCCCTGTGCAGGAGCTGCAGGCTCTGTAGGGCTCTAGGCTCCCTGTGCAGGAGCTGTAGGCTCTGTAGGGCTCTGGGGTCCCTGTGCAGGAGCTGCAGGCTCTGTAGGGCTCTAGGCTCCCTGTGCAGGAGCTGCAGGCTCTGTAGGGCTCTAGGCTCCCTGTGCAGGAGCTGCAGGCTCTGTAGGGCTCTAGGCTCCCTGTGCAGGAGCTGTAGGCTCTGTAGGGCTCTAGGCTCCCTGTGCAGGAGCTGCAGGCTCTGTAGGGCTCTGGGCTCCCTGTGCAGGAGCTGCAGGCTCTGTAGGGCTCTAGGCTCCCTGTGCAGGAGCTGCAGGCTCTGTAGGCTCCCTGTGCAGGAGCTGCAGGCTCTGTAGGGCTCTAGGCTCCCTGTGCAGGACCTGTAGGCTCTGTAGGGCTCTGGGGTCCCTGTGCAGGAGCTGCAGGCTCTGTAGGGCTCTAGGCTCCCTGTGCAGGAGCTGTAGGCTCTGTAGGGCTCTGGGCTCCCTGTGCAGGAGCTGCAGGCTCTGTAGGGCTCTAGGCTCCCTGTGCAGGAGCTGTAGGCTCTGTAGGGCTCTAGGCTCCCTGTGCAGGAGCTGCAGGCTCTGTAGGGCTCTAGGCTCCCTGTGCAGGAGCTGTAGGCTCTGTAGGGCTCTAGGCTCCCTGTGCAGGAGCTGCAGGCTCTGGGGTCCCCCTGTGCAGGAGCTGCAGGCTCTGTAGGGCTCTAGGCTCCCTGTGCAGGAGCTGCAGGCTCTGGGGCTCCCCCTGTGCAGGAGCTGCAGGCTCTGTAGGGCTCTAGGCTCCCTGTGCAGGAGCTGCAGGCTCTGTAGGGCTCCAGGCTCCCTGTGCAGGAGCTGCAGGCTCTGTAGGGCTCTAGGCTCCCTGTGCAGGAGCTGCAGGCTTTGTAGGGCTCTAGGCTCTCTGTGCAGGAGCTGCAGGCTCTGTAGGGCTCTAGGCTCTCTGTGCAGGAGCTGCAGGCTCTGTAGGGCTCTAGGCTCCCTGTGCAGGAGCTGCAGGCTCTGTAGGGCTCTAGGCTCCCTGTGCAGGAGCTGCAGGCTCTGTAGGGCTCTGGGGTCCCTGTGCAGGAGCTGCAGGCTCTGTAGGGCTCTAGGCTCCCTGTGCAGGAGCTGCAGGCTCTGTAGGGCTCTAGGCTCCCTGTGCAGGAGCTGCAGGCTCTAGGCTCCCTGTGCAGGAGCTGCAGGCTCTGTAGGGCTCTAGGCTCTCTGTGCAGGAGCTGTAGGCTCTGTAGGGCTCTAGGCTCTCTGTGCAGGAGCTGCAGGCTCTGTAGGGCTCTAGGCTCCCTGTGCAGGAGGTGTAAGCTCTGTAGGGCTCCAGGCTCCCTGTGCAGGAGCTGCAGGCTCTGTAGGGCTCTAGGCTCCCTGTGCAGGAGCTGCAGGCTTTGTAGGGCTCTAGGCTCTCTGTGCAGGAGCTGCAGGCTCTGTAGGGCTCTAGGCTCTCTGTGCAGGAGCTGCAGGCTCTGTAGGGCTCTAGGCTCCCTGTGCAGGAGCTGCAGGCTCTGTAGGGCTCTAGGCTCCCTGTGCAGGAGCTGCAGGCTCTGTAGGGCTCTGGGGTCCCTGTGCAGGAGCTGCAGGCTCTGTAGGGCTCTAGGCTCCCTGTGCAGGAGCTGCAGGCTCTGTAGGGCTCTGGGTCTCCCTGTGCAGGAGCTGCAGGCTCTGTAGGGCTCTGGGGTCCCTGTGCAGGAGCTGCAGGCTCTGTAGGGCTCTAGGCTCTCTGTGCAGGAGCTGCAGGCTCTGTAGGGCTCTAGACTCCTTGTGCAGGAGCTGCAGGCTCTGTAGGGCTCTAGGGTCCCTGTGCAGGAGCTGCAGGCTCTGTAGGGCTCTAGGCTCCCTGTGCAGGAGCTGCAGGCTCTGTAGGGCTCCAGGCTCCCTGTGCAGGAGCTGCAGGCTCTGTAGGGCTCTAGGCTCCCTGTGCAGGAGCTGCAGGCTCTGTAGGGCTCTAGGCTCCCTGTGCAGGAGCTGCAGGGGTTGTGCTTAGTGCAGGAACCTTGCCAGGAGTAAGGTGAGGCAGAGCACAGCTCCATGCCTGGAGCAGAGCCTGCAATAGGGGCTTCAGCCAAAGCTGTGGGCTGCAGACACAGCCTCTGCTCTCAGCACCTGGAGAGACACAGCCTCACACCCAGCCTGGTGGAGCTTGGAAGGGACCTCTGGAGATCATCTCATCCAAGCTCCCCTGCTAAAGCAGGGTCACTTCACACCCTGAAGCTGGGCCAGAGGTTGTAATACAGGTGTGTGGTGTGGGTTTAGAAGTGCACTTGACTCACCACTGCAGGGATTCAGCAAGAGGCCAGCACTGAAGGTCAGGACATGGCACAAGCCCTTGAGAAAGATTTCACAGGGACAGTGCTGTGGATTTGACAGCCAGAGCCCAGCAGAGACACCAGCACTGACTGACTGCTTGACCTCTTGACATCTGGAGTACTGGGTCCACCAGTTCTAGGCTGCCCAGTACAAGAAAATCTGAGCAGAATGGGAGCCCATGAATACAGTGAAGGGATTTTAGCATCTGACATGTGAGGAAAGGCTGAGCTGGGGCTGTTGCAGCCTTGAGAAGGCTCACAGGAGTTTGTGTATCAACCCTTCACGTGTGTTCTGGGGGACCCTGTTCTCAGGCAGGGATTTTGGGCTAAATAATCACTCAGGGTCCCTTCCAGCCCCCAGGTTTCTACAATGCTGTGACTCAGGCATCATGAAGTTCAATAAAGACAAGGGCAGAGTCCTGCATCTGGGGAGGAACACCACCAGGCACTAGCACAGGGGTTGTCCTGCTGGAAAGCAGCTCCAGGGAGAAAGACCTTGGAGTGCTGGTGGACAGCAAGTTCTGCATGGGACAGCAATGTGCCCTGGGGGCCAAGAGAGCCAATGGGATCCTGGGGTGCAGTAAGGAAAGTGTGGCCAGCAGGGCTTGGGAGGTTCTGCTCCCCTCTGCTCTGCCCTGCTCAGACCACAGCTGCAATCCTGTGTCCAGTTCTGAGCTCCCCAGTTCAAGAGAGGCAGAGACCTGCTGCAGAGTCCAACAGAGGCTATGAGGATGCTTAGGGGACTGGAACATCTCTGCTAGGAAGAGAGGCTGAGAGCCCTGGGGCTGTTTAGTCTGGAGAAGAGAAGGCTGAGAGGGGATCTGATCAATGCCTATCAATATCTGAGGGGCTGGTGTCCAGGTGAAGGTGCCAGGCTCTGTTTGGTAGTGCCCAGTGACAGGACAAGGAACAGCAGGTCCAGGCTGGAACACAGGAGGCTCCACCTCAACATGAGGAGACACTTCTGTATGGTGAGGGTGATGGAGCCCTGGAGCAGGCTGCTCAGAGAGGTTGTGGAGTCTCCTTCTCTGTAGGTGTTCAAAACCCACCTGGATGTGTTCAGGTGTGACCTGCCCTGGGTGCTCCTGCTCTGGCAGGGGGTTGGACTGGATGATCTCTGGAGGTCCCTTCCAACCCCTAACCTTCTGTCACTCTGTATGGTGGGGCCTGTACCTCCAGGCTGGTCATGCACTCTGGGTGCTGCTGCAGCAGGACACAAGGGCACAGGGGTGCCAATCATCTCTTCCCTCCCTGCATGGCCATACATCAGACCATGCCTACCTCAGGGGCTCTACTGCTGTTTAGCATTTCCCTTTCTACCTTTGCCTACCCTTTCTCCAGCAGGCTGCCTCCAGCTCTCTTCAGGACTGGAGAAAAAAAAAACACCCAACAAAATAAAGGGAAGGTGTTTGTGCCTCTAGATCCAACTGCATGAACCACCCTCTCACTTTTCAAGTGCTGAACAGGACAAAGCTGTGAGTTGCCAGAGAATCCACGGCTTGGGTCTGCTCTTTTCACACTGTAAAGATGAGGACCCAGGAAGGACAGAGGTGCCTGAGAAAGCAGCCATGAATCAAAAGCAGAGGGGAGAGTTCAGGGAAGACTCTGTGCCAAAGGGATTCAATCCATCTCACTGCTGGAAGTGCAGTCTTGGAGTGGGAAGGCTACAAGCACGTCCTCAAGGAGCCTATGCACAGTGCCAACCATCAGGAGCTGCAGCAAGCTGAGGACTGGACACACCCAGGTTGTCTTCTAGAAGGGAAGCAGCATCTCACCAGTCCATCCATCCTTCCAGCCTGGGAGTGAAAATAACAAAACAGATGAGGGTTGCCTCCAGAGCAAAGAGCTAAGAAGCCAGGTTACTGTGTGCTGAAGCAAGATGATGTCAGCTGGCAGGAGGCTGTGGCGACCACAGGTGCCCAGCTGCGGCCACAGTCTCATGCTGCTGGAGTGGTTCTAGGGATGGGGCATCTCCCACCTCCCTTGGGCAACCTGGGCCAGTGTCTCACCATCCTCAGTGTCAAACATTTCTCCCTTGTGCCCAAACTAAAGCTCCCCTCTTTCAGTTTAAAGCTGCTGCCTCCCATCCTGTCACTAATCATAGTATCATAGCATCAGTCAGGGTTGGAAGGGACCACAAGGATCACCTAGTTCCAACCCCCTGCCATGGGCAGGGACACCCCACACTAGATCACGCTGGCCAGAGCCTCGTCCAGCCTGGGCTTAAACACCTCCAGGGATGGGGCCTCAACCACCTCCCTGGATAACCCATTCCAGGGCTTCACCACTCTCATGGGGAAGAACTTCTTCCTCACATCCAGCCTGAATCTCCCCACCTCCAGCTTCATTCCATTCCCCCTAGTCCTACCACTACCTGATAGCCTGAGAAGTTCCTCCCCAGCCTTCCTGTAGGCCCCCTGCAGATCCTGGAAGGCCACAATGAGGTCACCTGGGAGCCTTCTCTTCTCCAGACTGAACAGCCCCAACTCCTTCAGTCTGTCCTCATAGGAGAGGTGCTCCAGCCCTCTGATCATCCTCGTGGCCCTTCTCTGGACACATTCCAGCACGTCCACATCCCTCTTGGAATAGGGGCTCCAGAACTGGACGCAGTACTCCAGTTGGGGTCTCACCAGAGCTGAGTAGAGGGGGAGAATCCCCTCCCTTGACCTGCTGGCCACACTTCTCTTGCTGCAGCCCAGGATCTGATTGGCTTTCTGAGCTGTAAGTGCACATTGAGATCTCATGTTGAGCTTCTCGTCCACCAGCACCCCCAAGTCTCTCTCCTCAGGGCTGCTCTCCAGCCAGTCCCTGCCCAGCCTGGATTTGTGCCTGGGATTGCCTCGACCCAGATGCAGGAGCCTGCGCTTGGTCATGAGGTTGGCTTGTGCCCACCTCTCCAGCCTGTCCAGATCCCTCTGGATGGCATCCCTTCCCTCCAGCGTGTCTGCTGCACCACACAGCTTGGTGTCATCAGCAAACTTGCTGAGGGTGCACTCGATGCCACTGTCCATGGCACCCACAAAGATGTTGAACAAGCCTGGTCCCAGGACTGATCCCTGAGGGACTTTGCTTGTCCCTGGCCTCCACTGGGACATGGACCCGTTGACAGCCACTCTTTGGTGTGGCCATCAAGCCAGTTCTTTATCCATCTAGTGGTCACATATCAAACCCATGTGTCGCCAGCTTGGAGACCAGGAGGTGGTGCGGGACAGTGTCGAAGGCTTTGCTCAGGTCCAGGTAAACGACATCAGTTGCTCGCCCCTCATCTATTAATGCTGTCACCTGCTCATAGAAGGCCTCCAGGTTTGTCAGGCAGGATTTGCCCTTGGCAAAGCCATGCTGACTGTTCCTAATCACCTCCTCACTACTCTTCTGAGTCACTAGTGCCTCCAGGAGGATCTGCTTGAAAGCTTTTTCCCCTCTTTGTTCCAACCCCTATCTGGAGTCTGGCTCATGCAGTTGCCAAGCCACTCTGCAGGCATCTGAAGTCATGCCACTCAGGTGACTTGTCTGAAGGTGACCTGTCCATGAAGCAAGGACAGGAGAGTCAGCATGCTTAATGCTTACCACTGCCAGTTGTTCCCCTCTTTTCTCCTTAAGGGACTGTAGGAAGAGAGCAAACACTAAGAATCTGAGGCCTACTACCAGCAAAATCAATCCTACCCTAACTGCCACCCACATCCCTGCACCTGGCCTGCAACAATCCTCACTATCAATACAGCTTGCTGGAGGAGGTGAGAGAAAGTAGCCCTGAGGAGAAGGACTTGGGGGTGCTGGTGGATGAGAAGATGGACAGGAGCAGGCAGTGTGAGCTTGCAGCACAGAAGGCAAATCACAGCCTGGGCTGCATCCAAAGCAGCATTGCCAGCAGAGCCAGAGAGGTGATTCTGCCACTTGGCTCTGCTCTGCTGAGACCTCACCTGGAGTGCTGTGTGCAGGTCTGGAGCCCTTCATACAGGAAGCCTTCCAGTACCTGAAGGGGGCTACAGGAAGGATGGAGAGAGGCTGTTTGCAAAGGCCTGCAGGGACAGGACCAGGGCCAACGGCTTCAAACTAGAGAAGGGCAGATTTAGACTGGATGTCAGGAACAAGTTCTTCCCTGTGAGGGTGGTGGAACACTGGAACAGGTTTCACAGAGAGGTGGTTGAAGCTCCTTCCCTGGAGATATTCCAGGTGAGGCTGGAGGAGGCCCTGGGCAGCCTGATCTAGTTAGGGATGTCCTTGCTGACTGCAGGGGATGGGACTGGATGAGCTTTGGAGGTCCCTTCCAGCCCAGCCCATTCTATGATCCCCTTTCCACCTAGCTCCTTGAAGAGCTCACCACTCATACCCAACAAACACACGGTGCAAGGCTGGACCTGAAGAAAAGCTGGAGTGCTGCTGGCTTGAGCTGCTCCTCAAGTGCCCCAGCACCCAACTGCTGCAGGAGCAACGCAACCAAGGCAGCACAACACCACTTGCTCCAGGCCTTTCCCTGCGCAGAGAACACCCCACAGGTCTGCCTCTTGTCACAGGGCTGACCCAAGCCACGCCTAGCAGCTCCTCCCAGCTCAGCAGGCCATACCCCCGGGGTGTCCTCAGCCCTGCACAAGGTGGACACGCTCCTCTGTGTCGTAGTAGACCGGCCCGCAGCGCAGACGTGGCTCCTCCTGCTGGTACCACAGCTGCTCGTTGAACTCAGGAAAGAAGAAGGCAATTTCTCTGCTGGCTGATGCTGGAGAATCTGAGAGAAGAGAGGAAAAGCAGCTGAGACGCCAGCCTGGCACCGCAAACACCTGCTGGCTGCCCAGAGATAAGCACCAGGCTCAGTCACACCAGGAGAGGTGGAGGCGGGGTCTGCAGAGGTGAGCAGCTCCTCGGTTGGCAAGCAAGCAAAGGCAGACACAGTGCCACCACTTGTGCCTCCCTGAGCTCCAGTCTTTGCCAAGAAGGACAGGTCTACCTGAGCCATGAGTGGTATTCCTGGTGTCAGTGAGGCCATAAGCTCCTCGGATGGAGTCCGGGACGCTGTTTCGGGCTCGGAATACTTTGGTGGGACCCATCAGGGATCTCCAGAGGGGGACAGCATTCTCATGGGCTAAGATATATGCCCACATGGGGCCACTGAGGAAAGGATCAGGGAAGAGCAGAGGTAGATAAGGTTACAAGAGGGAGGGCACAACTCCTTCATTTGTAGAAGCATAGCAAGTGCAGCTGCCACTGGAGACAGGGACCTTCCATCACCCTGGGCACTGAAACCATGGCTCAGGACCAAAGCATAAGATGGTCTGGGTTGGAAGAGACCTCCAAAACTCACCTAGTCCAACCCCTCTGCAGTCAGCAGGAGCATCCTCCACTGGAGCAGGTTGCTGACAGCCTTGTCAAGCCTGACCTTGAAGATCTCCAGAGATAAAGCCTCAACCACCTCCCTGGGCACTCTGTTGCAGTGTTCCAGCACTCTCATGCTGCAGAACTTTTTCCTAACATCCAATCTAAACCTACTCTTCTCTCATTTCAAACCACTGTCCCTGCAAGTCTTTGCAAACAGTCCCTCTGCAGCCTTCTTGGAGCCCCTTCAGGTACTGGAGGCTGCTCTTAGGTCTGCCTGAAGCCTTCTCTTCTCCAGGCTGAACTCCCCCAGCTCCCTCAGCTTGTCCTTGTAGCAGAGGTGTTGCAGCCTCCTGATCATCTTCATGGCCCTCCTCTGGACCCGCTCCTTCAGGTCCATGTCCTTCCTCAGCCTCAGTGACCTTCTCCTAGGAGATGGCACCCACCACCTCTGGGGACGCCACCCCACCACTGACTACTGCCGCCACAGCAGCGCCAGCTCCTGACATTTCTCCACCCCTGTACGCAGAGCCTTCCAGCTCCCTACACCGCAAGCACCAGCTCCTGATGCGGCGCATCCCACGCCCAGGCGGAGCCCTCCAGACGCGGCAGCATTGTCCACCGGCACCGGGATGCGAGCTTCCTCCCGCGCCCCGCGCAGCCCGGCGGCGGGCACGGCAGGTACCTGGCCATGAACTCCACCAGCCGCTGGTAGAAAAAGCGTCCTGCGGGAGAAAGGCGGTCCCTGTCATACAGACGGTCCCTGTCATGCAGACGGACTCCGCCAACGACGACCCCACCCCGGTCCGTCCCGCCAGCACGTCCCGCCTACCCGCGTGCTCCCGGTAGAACCGGCGGCTCTCTTCCCGTCCGCAGCGTAGCTGCTTGGCACGCACGATAAGGAACTGGTTGCTGAGGATGGTTTCGTGCACGGCCTGCGGGCAGAGGCGCAGGGGCTGGGCGGGAGACTCGCACCGCCGGGACGCCCGTGCCGGACCGACACAGCGGAGCGGGTCGGGTGGGAGCGGGCCGGTCCGGGCGGGGGCGGGGGCGGAGGCGGGGCGACTCGGTCCGCCCAACCCTCACCTCTAGCACCAGGGGGTGGGCCACGGCATCTGGCTTCAGCAGCGCCAGCGTCAGCTGCAGCGGCCGCCCGCAGCGCCCCGCCGCCGCGGCAGCCGCCATGACGGGCGCCCAGCCCATCAGCGTCGCGCAGGTGACGTACCGGGAAGTCGCGCGCGTGACGTCATCAGAAAGGGCGCCTCGGAGGCGGCCCATGGGGTGGGGCCGGGGGCGGGCCCTGGGCCCGGGGCGGGCCTCTGCGGGTCGCGTAGCAGCAGCGGGACGCGAGGTCATGGCGGATGCGGCGGCCGGGGAGCAAACTCGGGATGAGCCCGCGGCCGGCGCCGAGGACGCCGTGAAGATCATCTGCCTGGGCGACAGCGCCGTGGGCAAGTCCAAGTGCGTGGCGCAGCGGGCAGGCCCCCGCCCGGCCGGAGTCCCGCGGGGAGGGAAGGGGTGGCGCGGGGGGCTCGGGGCTGCCCGGTCCCGCGGCCTCACGGTGCTGTGGTGCTCTCTCCGCAGGCTGCTGGAGAGGTTCCTGCTCGACGGCTTGTATCCTTGTGCTGAGCCGCCTTAGGCCCCGTCCGCCTTCCCGGGTCCGCTCCCGGAGCAGGCGGCGGCCAGGCCCGCCGGAGAGCGGCGGGAGCGCGGCCGGTGCGAACGGGGGCCCGGCTTGGGGAGCCGGTGCAGCGGGGGTGGGGCGGGGGCGAGCTCCTCGGTCGGCTCCTTAACTCGGGCGCAGCCGGCCGCAGCAGCTCTCCACCTTCGCCCTGACGCTCTACAAGCACCGCGCTGAGGTGGAGGGGCGGACGGTCCTCGTGGGTGAGTGGGGGCGGCCGGCGCGGGGGCCGTGGACTGCGGACGGGAGCGACGCAGGCTCCGTGCAGGGAAGCAAACGGCGCCGGGTCTGTCGGCGTACGCAGCACGACACGGGCTTAAAACGATGGCAGGGGAGCTCCTTGCGGTGGGCAGGGGGTGCCAGCACGACACGGGCTTAAAACGATGGCAGGGGAGCGCCTTGCGGTGGGCAGGGGGTGCCAGCACGACACGGGCTTAAAACGATGGCAGGGGAGCGCCTTGCGGTGGGCAGGGGGTGCCAGCACGACACGGGCTTAAAACGATGGCAGGGGAGCGCCTTGCGGTGGGCAGGGGGCTGCCAGCGGCGGCTCGCCCAGGGAAACGGGCGAGGGAGGGGAGTCGCAGACTGGGTGAGGCTGGCAGGGACCTCCAGCGACCGTCCTGTTCGATCCCCTGTTGAGGTAAGGCTACCTAAAGCCAGCTGCCCAGGACCATGTCCAGATGGGTTCCGAATGCCTCCAGCGATGGAACCTTCACAGCCTCCTTGGGCTGGGGCACCCTCAGAGCGGTCAAAGCGATTCCTGGTGTTCAGAGGGAACCTGCTGTTTGTGCTCACTGTCTCTGCCCTGTCAGTGGGTACTGCTGGAAAGAGCCTGGCTTCATCTCCTTTACACTCTCCCTTGAGATGTTTATGGTCATTGATGAGATCCTCTGAGCCTTCTCTGTGCCAGGCTTAACTGTCCCAGCTTTCTCAGCCTTTCCTCAAAGGTGAGGTGCTTGTGTTCCTTCATCATCTTTGTGGCTCTTCATTGGCCTTTCTCCAGGATGTCCATGGCTCTCCTGTACTGAGGAGCCCAGAACTGGATAAAGAACTCCAGGTATGGCCTCACCAGTGCTGAGCAGAGGCTAGGAATACTTTACCTCATGCAGGCCAGGATACCATCAGCCTTCACTGTGGCAAGAGCAGGCTACTGGCTCCCAGTCAGCTCAGGGTCAGCCAGGATCCCCAAGGCCTTTTCTGCAAAGCTGCTTTCCAGCTGGATGATTCCCCAGCATAAACTGGTGCTATGGGGTTGTTCCTGCCCAGATAGAGGGCTTTGTCCTTCTCCTTGATGAGCTCCATGAGGTACCTGCCAGCTTGTTTCTCCAGCCTGTCCAGGCCCCTCTGGATGACAGCAAACACAGAACTGATTTGGCTGGGAAAGGCCTTTAGGATCATCGAGTCCAGCCATTCTCTAACCCTACCAGGGCAGGTGCTGAACCGTGTCCCTCAGCACCACATCACTGCCTCTTCAAACCCCTGCAGGGGTGGGGATCCAACCACCTCCCCAGGGAGCCTGTTCCAGTCACTGAGAGCCCTTTCTGTGAAGAAGTTTCTTCTATCCAACCTAAACCTTTCCTGATGCAACTAACTAGATGCTGTTTCCTCTCATCACTTGTTACTAGGAGAAGAGACCAAGACCCCTGGCTCCAACCTCCTTTCAGGGAGCTGTAGAGAGCCAGAAGGTCTCCCCCTCAGCCTCCTTTTCTCCAGGCTCAACAATTCCATCTCCCTCAGCTGCTTCTTACCAGCCCTGTTCTCCAGACCCTTCCCCAGCTTCATTGCCCCTCTGTGGACCTGCTCCTGCCCCTCCATGTCCTTCTGGGAGTGAGGGACCCAAAACTGAGCTCAGGACTCCAAGTGTGGCCTCAGCAGTGCCCAGTGCAGGGGGACAATCCCTGCCCTGCTCCTGCTGGCCACACCATTGCTGATCCAGGCCAGGCTGCTGGTGGCCTTCTTGGCCACCTGGGCACATGTTGGCTCATCTTCACCTGCTGTCAACAAACACCCTCAAGTCCTTCTCCACTGGGCAGTTTCCACCCACTGTGCCCCAAGCCTGGAGCCTTCATGGGGTTGTTGTGACCCAAGTGCAGGACCCAACGCTTGGCCTTGTTAAACCTCATCCCATCAGCCTCAGCCCATGGATCCAGCCTGCCAGATCCTTCTGCCGACTCTGTTTCAGTGTAGCTGAGGTGTGGAACTGCCTCCAGACTCCTTTACTCCTCCAGTGTGGTGAACTAAGTGAGAAGAAATGCACCACAAGCTAATGCCAAACCAGCCTGCAGTGTTCTTTAGCTGCCTGTCACCACTAAAAGTCCAAGATCTCCTATCCCAGTGGATCTCCTGTTTTAATTTCTGGGGGGGGGGGGTGTTCATTCATTTTAGCACAGTCTTCCTGAGCAGTCTCAGCACAGCTCATAGCTAAGCCCAGCTAAGAAAAGGTCCCAGTTTTGCATAATCTGTGAGCCCTGTAACGTCTCAGATCAGTGAGGTGAAACCTGAGGAGCGAGAGCGGGCTTTGCACCCTGGCTTTCAGCTGTGGTCAAAGCAGAGCTTGGCAAGTTGTGGCATTCTGAGCTTCCCTTTTGTGTGTGTGTGTGTCTTTGCAGATTTCTGGGACACAGCAGGCCAGGAGAGGTTCCAGAGCATGCACCCATCCTACTACCACAAGGCTCATGCTTGTATCATGGTAAGGGTAAGGGGGGGGAGGGGTGTCTCAGTGAGCTCTGGTAGCACTTGGGCTAAGAGCAGTCCCCAGCTGACCCTTGGCCTGATTGTTGCCGGTGGTGATTGTGCTGCTTTCTATTCCTTGTCTCTTCCAGTGCCTAAAAACTTTTCCTGTGTTGTTCTTTCTGCTCCCACCTGGCAGAAACAGTGTAGTTGGGTGTGTTTAGCTCTCTCCTGGCTTTCTTGCATCCCCTGGCTTTGCTGTCTCCTGCCTTTCCTTACTTTTGGCCCTGTGTGTGACTGGAGGTTTGAGCCTAGAAGCAGTCCTGCCAGAGGTGGTGCAAGGGAGAGGTGCCATGGTTTAGTAGTCAGGAGGTCTTGGGTGGCAGGTTGGACTTGATGATTTTTGAGGTCTTTTCCAGCCTTCTGTGATTCCTTCCTTGTTCTGGATGGGACTGTTGGACTATGCAGTACAGAGCTCTCCTGACATGTTCTGCAGGGCTCCTACCTCAGACATTCCTCTCTGATCTTCTGCCCTTCCTATTTTTCTCTGCACTTTGCACTTCCCATTTCTTATCTCCAATCAGGTTTTTTCCCTCCCTCCCTCCCTACCCCTTTAGGTCTCTTGCTTTCACCTCTTGCTTCAACTTCCATCTTTCTCATCATCCATCTTCAACTTCCAACTCTTTCTCATCACTCAACTTCATTGATATTTTAATTGTTGAAGTGGAGAAACCTCACAGCTATGGAGCTGAACAGATCTGTCCCAGTGCCTGCTGCTCACTGTCATGGGGGATGGAGGTCTTACTAAAGAAGAATGTAAAGGGAAATGAGGGTCTGTGCATCATGCAGAAAAACGAGCTGGCTGGGTGTTTCAGGGCTTGCTGGACATTGATAGAATGGTCTGGGTTGGAAGAGACCTCCAAAACTCATCTAGTCCAACCCCTCTGCAGTCAGCAGGGACATCCTCCACTAGAGCAGGTTGCTCACAGCCTTCTCAAGACTGACCTTGAAGGGCCCCAGGGATGGAGCCTCAATTCCCTCCCTGGGCAACCTGTTGCAGTGTTCCAGCACCCTCATAGTGAAGAACTTGTTCCTCACATCCAATCTAAATCTGCTCTGCTCTCATTTCAAACTATTGTCCCTGGTCCTGTCCCTGCAGGCCTCTACCAACAGTCCCTCTGCAGCCTTCTTGGAGCCCCCTTCAGCTACTGGCAGGCTGCTCTTAGGTCTCCCCAGAGCCTTCTCCAGGCTGAACACCCCCAGCTCCCTCAGCCTGGCCTCACAGCAGAGCTGCTCCAACCCCCTGATCATCTTCATGTCCCTTCTCTGGACCCTCTCCATCAGGTCTATGTCCTTCCTGTGTTGGGGGCTCCAGAGCTGCACACAGCCCTGCAGGTGAGGTCTCCCCAGAGCAGAGCAGAGGGGCAGGATCCCCTCTCTCCAGCTCTGGCCACACTGCTTTGGATGCAGCCCAGGCTGCCCTTGGCCTTCTGTGCTGCAAGCTCACACTGCTGGCTCCTGCCCAGCTTCTCGCCCACCAGCACCCCCAAGTCCTTTCCTGCAGGGCTGCTCTCAGTCTCCTCCCCCCAGCCTGTGTTGCTCTCTAGGACTGGCCTGAGCTAGGTACAGGACCTTGCACTTTGCCTTCTTGAACCTCCTGAGCTTCTCCTCAGGCCAGTTCTGCAGCCTGCCCAGGTGCCTCTGGATGGCACCATCCCATCCTTCAGACTCCTCACCCACACCTCTCAGCTTGCTGCCATCCCGTTCCTCTGTGACCTTTCCTAACAAGGGCCAGCTCCTTTTGGTGAACATGCTGGGTTCTGTAGCTGTGTTGGGTGCAGTGGGGTGACCAGGAGCTGCCCTGCTGCTGGCCTCACAGCACAGCTGGTTCTCTTTTGGAAGGTGTTTGACGTGCAGAGGAAGGTCACCTACAGGAACCTGAGCAGCTGGTACAAGGAGCTGAGAGAATTCCGCCCGGAGATCCCCTGCCTCGTGGTGGCCAACAAAATTGATGGTGAGTTCATCTGCCTTCTCCTTGCAGCTTCCTGGGGAGGTGATGGGGTTGTCTTCTGACCTGGCTGAGAACAGGCCCTTATCTCCTAGATCCAGAGGAGTTCTTCAGGAATGGAATGGAATGGAATGGAATGGAATGGAATGGAATGGAATGGAATGGAATGGAATGGAATGGAATGGAATGGAATGGAATGGAATGGAATAATAGAATAGAATAGAATAGAATAGAATAGAATAGAATAGAATTGAATTGAATTAACCAGGTTGGAAGAGACCTTCAAGATCATTGAGTCCAACCTATCATCCAACACCACTTAATCAACTCAACCATGGCACCAAGCACCCCATCAAGTCTCCTGAGCACCTCCAGTGATGGTGACTCCACCACCTCCCTGGGCAGCCCATTCCAATGGGCAATCACTCTCTCTGTGTAGAACTTCTTCCTAACCTTCAGCCTAAACCTCCCCTGGCACAGCCTGAGACTGTGTCCTCTTGTTCTGGTGCTGGCTGCCTGGGAGAAGAGACCAACCTCTGCCTGTCTACAACCTCCCTTCAGGTAGTTGTAGAGAGCAATAAGGTCACCCCTGAGTCTCCTCTTCTCCAGGCTAAGCAACCCCAGCTCCCTCAGCCTCTCCTCATAGGGCTTGTGTTCCAAACCCCTCACCACCTTTGTTGCCCTTCTCTGGACACCTTCCAGCAAGACAACATCCTTCCTAAACTGAGGGGCCCAGAACTGGACACAGGACTCAAGGTGTGGCCTAACCAGTGCAGTATACAGGGGCACAATGACCTCCCTGCTCCTACTGGCCACACTCTTCCTGATGCAGGCCAGGATGCTATTGGCCCTCTTGGCCGCCTGGGCACACTGCAGGCTCATGTTCAGCCTACCATCGACCAGCACCCCCAGGTCCCTCTCTGCCTGGCTGCTCTCCAGCCACTCTGACCCCAGCCTGTAGCACTGCCTGGGGTTGCTGTGGCCAATGTGCAGAACCCGGCACTTGGATGTGTTCAATCTCCTGCCCTTGGACTCTGCCCATCTGTCCAGCCTGTCGAGGTCCCTCTGCAAAGCCTCTCTGCCCTCCAGCAGAGGCCGAATGAACAGCTGGCTCTACTCATGCAAGACCCTCTGCTGTCCATGCATGCAGTCAGCCTCATTTTACTACCAATCCCAAATGCTAATTTGACCCACTTCCATATTTACTTATTTTTTCCAAGTGATCTCTCTCCAGTTCTGCCCATTCCATCCAGCAAGAGCCCAGAAGCTGGCTGGAGCAGGAGGCAGGCAAGAGTCGGGGTGTCGGGGTGGAGGAGGGGCGCAGCCCTGCCACGCGGCCGGCGCAGGCCTTGCTGTGCTGCCCGTGGGAAGCTCTGTGCTGAAGAACCACACAGCGACAGAATGCTGCTGGGGGGGTTGGAAGGGACCTCCAGAGATCATCCACTGCAACTCCCCTGCCAAAGCAGGCCACACAGGAGCACGTCCAGCTTGGCTTTGAAAGTCTCCAGAGGAGGAGAGGCTACAGAAGTTCCTGTGGTTCAGGGCAAGGCCTTCAGAAAGCCTTTCTTCTGGGGTGTGCAAAGCCAGCTTGGAATCATAGCATTGTTCCAGGTGGGAGAGACCTCCAAGATCATCGAGTCCAACCATCAACCTAACCCCACCATAGCCATCAGTCTGTGTCCCCAGGTGCCATGGCCACATGTTTCTTGAACACCTCCAGGGACGGGGACTCCACCACCTCCCCTGGCAGCCTGTTCCAATCCCTGACCACTCCTGCAGCAAAGAAATTGTTCCTAATCTCCAACCTTCTATCACCTGATCCTAGGGAGAAGTGACCAGCCCCCACCTCACTCCAACCTCCTTTCAGGGCCCCTGTACTCGGCACTGGTTAGGCCACACCTTGAGTCCTGTGTCCAGTTCTGGGCCCCTCAGGTTAGGAAAGATGTTGAGTTGCTGGAAGGTGTCCAGAGAAGGGCAACAAAGGTGGGGAGGGGTCTGGAGCACAGCCCTGTGAGGAGAGGCTGAGGGAGTTGGGGTTGCTTAGCCTGGAGAAGAGGAGGCTCAGGGAGACCTTCTTGCTCTCTACAACTCCCTGAAGGGAGGCTGTAGCCAGGTGGGGGTTGGTCTCTTCTCCCAGGCAGCCAGCACCAGAACAAGAGGACACAGTCTCAAGCTGTGCCAGGGGAGGTTTAGGCTGGAGGTGAGGAGAAAGTTCTTCCCAGAAAGAGAGATTGGCCATTGGGATGTGCTGCCCAGGGAGGTGGTGGAGTCACCATCCCTGGAGGTGTTCAAGAGGGGCTTGGATGTGGCACTTAGAGCCATGGTTTAGTAGTCATGAGGTGTTGGGTGACAGGTTGGACTTGATCTTTGAGGTCTCTTCCAACCCTATTGATTCTATGACTTGTAAAGTGCAATGAGGTCCCCCCTCAGCCTCCTTTTCTCCAGGCTAAACAACCCCTGCTCCCTCAGCCTTTGACTAACAGGATCTCAGAGCCTTGGCTAGAGTCTGAAGAGATTTTGAAGGTGCTCCATGACCTCTCTCAAACCCTCCTTTGGCATCCTCTGGCAGACATTGCCTCTTGAACTCCAGAGCTTGAACCCCCTCCTTGCTTGGACGCTGCAGAGGGACTCAGTGCTCCCAGGCACGTGGAGGACAGAAGCTCTGAGCAGGTGAATCCTGCTCTAGGTGCTCCATGTGTCAGTGGACACTGCTTCCAAAGAGTCCTCTGCCCCGCTTTGGGTTGCTCTGTTCCATCCAGGCCAGGAGGTGCTCAGCTCCTGGCTCAGGCCCAACCTGCAGGCTTCCTGTAGAGGAGAGGCTGCTGGGCAGTGCATGCTGGGCAGCATTTGGAGTCTGAGCTGCTCCAGGTGTTGCCTTTTCTGTCCCCCTCCTGTGGTGACACATGGGGTGTCTGTGGAGCAGAACTTGGAGCTGCTGCTGTGGCAGCACCTCCTGTGAGCACGCTCTGGAGCTGGCTTCAAACTCAAAGGAAGCCTCTGGCTGAGTGAGGTTGGGGTGGCTGCACCTATCCTGCCACTGCTTGCATCACTTGCACACTGCCTAATGAGACCTCACTTGAAGTATTGCATCCAGTTCAGGAGGGACAGGGATCTGCTGGAGAGAGCCCAGGGGAGGGTTACAAGGGTGATGAAGGGACTGGAGCACTGCCTGGTGAGGAGAGGCTGAGAGCCCTGGGGCTGTTCAGTGTGGAGAAGTGTTGTAGTATGGATGTTCTATTCACCCTGAGCACTGCTTCCAGGGCAAGATATAAGCAGGTGAAGGCCTTTGTGACATTATGGAGCAAAGTGAAGGCACATGTGTCACCTCTTCACTGGTCATTTTCTACTGGCAGGAGTGGAATTGAGGCCTCCAACAGGCCAAAATAACCATGTTTTAACACATCCAACCCCATTCTGCCCAGTTCCTCTCCTTCAGTTACAAGGTGTTTGCATTCTTTTCTGAGTCAAAGACTAAACACAGCCTTCTCCAATTGGAGCAAAGGCAAATCTTCACCCATAGCCTTCCAAAGCTATCCCCAAACAACCCTTCTCCTACAGGGAACACAAGACTGAGAGGGGATCTAATAAATGTTTATGAATGGCTGAGGGCTGGGGGTCAAGAGGGAGGGCACAGGCTCTGCTCACTTGCACCCTGGGATAGGACAAGGGGCAATGAATAGAAACTCCAGCACAGGAGGTTCCACCTCAACAGGAGGAGGAACTTCTTCACTGGGAGGGTCACAGAGCACTGGAGCAGGCTGCCCAGAGAGGTTGTGGAGTCTCCTTCTCTGGAGACTTTCAAGCCCCATCTGGATGTGTTCCTGTATGACCTGTGCTGGATTCTCTAGTCCTGCTCTGGCAGGGGGTTGGACTTGAAGATCTTCAGAGGTCTCTTCCAACTCCTGACATCCTGGGATCATCTGTGGTCCTGTCAGCATGCCCCTGACTCACACAATGGGGGTAGCACAGTGTGAGGGCAATGGGGAGGAGCTCTGGCTCCTGTGGTCCAAAGTGGAGACAGAGGCACGACTTGTGCTGGCAGCAGTGCCTCGGTGATGTGGACACACAGCAAAGGTCATGGGGATGGGCCTGGAGAACATTCCCAGCTGCTGCACAGCAAGGGAACTGGAGCCATAGAGAACCTGTCAGAGTCCATCTGTCATTTAGTCAAGCAGCAAGGATCAACCCACCAGAATCTTTTTGGGCCTTCTTGGCAAGGGTTTGTTGATGTTGTAGCTTTTGGGGAGGATTCTTCTGCCCGTGTACCACTGTGGAGGCCTTGACAGCTAAATTGGTCTCCAGCTGTTCCACCACTCCTGAACTCTTTGGGGTCTTTTTGGCAAGGGTCTGCTGAAACTGTGGCTTTTCAAACCTTCTGGCTTTTGGGGAGGACTTTTAGAATCATAGAACCATAGAAGTGTCAGGATTGGAAGGGACCTCAAGGATCATCCAGTTCCAAGCCCCCTGCCATGGGCAGGGACACCTCACACTACAGCAGGTTGCTCACAGCCACATCCAGCCTGGCCTTCAAAGCCTCCAGGCATGAGGCTTCCACCACCTCCCTGGGCAACCTGTGCCAGTGTCTCACCACCCTCATGGGGAACAACTTCTTCCTCACATCCAGTCTGAATCTACCCACTTCTACTTCTGTTCCATTCCCCCAGTCCTGTCACTCCCTGACACCCTCAAAAGTCCCTCCCCAGCTTTCCTGTAGCCCCTTCAGATACTGGAAGGCCACAAAAAGGTCTCCTGGGAGCCTTCTCTTCTCCAGACTGAACAGCCCCAACTCTCTCAGTCTGTCTCCATAGCAGAGCAGCTCCAGCCCTCTGCTCATCCTCGTGGCCCTTCTCTAGACACCTTCCAGCACCTCCAGATCCTTCCTGGAACAGAGGCTTCAGAACTGGACACAGAGCTCCAGGTGGGGTCTCAGCAGAGTGGAGCAGAGGGAGAGAATCACCTCCCTGGCCCTGCTGGCTATGCTTCTCTTGATGCAGCCCAGGATGTGATTGGCTTTCTTGGCTGCTCTTGTACCACAGTGAGGAGGCCCTGACAGCTAAATTGGTCTCCAGCTGTTCCACCGCTCCTGTATGTGCTGGCATTCTGCTGCCAGTGCTGTCCTACTGACCACTTCTCCCTTCTCTGCCCTCAGCTGACATGAAGGTGACCCAGAAGAGCTTCAACTTTGCCCAGAAGTTCAGCTTGCCCTTTTATTTTGTGTCTGCTGCAGATGGCACCAATGTAGTGAAGGTAAAGCACAGCTCTTGGAGGCTCAGCACCCAGGAGAATCCTGCAAGAAGGAGCCTGCTGTGTAGGCACAGGGAGCAGAACGTGGGCCAGCCCACCTCTCTGGTGGCTTGTGAGGTCCTGGTAGCTAGTTGCAGAGATGGTTTCTTTGCCTGGGGGTGGGCAGAGTGTGTGTGTTAGAGAAAGCCAATGGCCCTTCCTCTGTGTGACAAGCATTCTCCTCCTCCTCAGCTCTTCAATGATGCCATCAAACTGGCTGTGGCTTACAAGCAGGATTCAGGAGATTTCATGGATGAGGTCATGAGAGAGTTGGAGGTAAGCCAGGCTCCACTTCCTGCTCTCCTCCCAAAGGATGGGCAGCTCTGCTGGGCTTTTTCCTTCAGGGACAGCAGACCCAGTGGCAAAAAGTAAAATCTAGAGAGAAGTGAAGCTTTGCCTTCTGCTGGTGACACCACAGGGTTAGTGTGCTGCTGCTGTCTAGGCTGGAAGGGGTGAGGTGGCGACCCTCCGAGGAGCCCACACTGCCCTAGACTGGTTTGGAAAGCAGCAGAGCAGAATGGAGGTGCTGCTGATTTGCTTCTCAGCACCTCCTTGTCCTGCTCCTTTCCAGAGCTTTGACCTGGAGAAGAAGAGTGAGAAAGTGTTGGATGAAGAGGAGAGCTGCCCTAAGGAGAAGCCTGCGTCTGCCTAAGTGCTGGACTCTGTTCTTCCTCTTGTTCTAGAGCTCTGGTGCTGGTTAGAGCTGACCTTCACTGGGGACAGTGGCTTTCCTTAGGCCATGAGAGCTCTGATGATGGGCACCTGGGCCTCTCCTTGTTGGGAGACTGTCTGGGCATGACTTGCCCCAGGCACTGCACATCATAGGTCAGGGAAGGGGCAGGAGGAGCCACGACTTTGCTGGCTCCTGAATGCTGCTTGGGGCAGAGCTTGCCAGGAGAGCTGAGCCACTCCTGGAGCTGCAGGAAGGGTCCTGCCCAGATGCTGACTGGAGAAAACAAACCCTAAAGGATGTTCTTTTTTTATAAAGCTTTGACCTTCATCCTTCCTTCTGCACTTGGCAGCCCAGTGACTGTGCTCTGCAGGTCCAACTGCCAGCCCTCCCCAGCCTCTGCCCTCCCCAGCCTCTGCCCACCCTGCCTCTGCCCTCTGCTGCAATTTCTTGGGCTCCCTCCCTGGTCTGCTGTGGAGCAGCCAGATCCAGGATCTGGGATGCTGTGTCCCAGGCACCACCAGCAGTCCCCGAGCCTGGACCTGAAGCTCTGTATGGAAACAGACTCGGCATGAAAAGGGCTCAGGCCCCTCAGGGCCCAGCCTGCCCCAGTCAGTGCCATGCTCCCTGCCCATCCCACGGGGATTTGGCACCCTCTGCCCAGCCTCCTGTGCTCTTCCAGAAGGTAGGAAGCTGGGAGCAGTGGGCTGGGCTGGACAAGCTGGAGATGTGAGCTTCTGTGAACCTCATGAGGTTCAAGGCCAAGCTTAAGGTCCTGTAGCTGGTTTGGAGCAACCCCAGCATCAGTCCAGGCCTGGGGGATGAAGGGATGGAAAGCAGCCTTGGTGAGACTTCCCCTGCAGTCCTGGGACAGCTCTGGAGTCCTCAGCACACACAGACCTGGTGGAGCAGGGCCAGAGGAGGCCACAGCAGTGCTGGAAGGGCTGGAAACCCTCTGCTGTGGGGCCAGGCTGGGAGAGTTGGAGTTATTCAGCCTGGAGAAGGCTCCAAGACCTTCTGGTGGCCTTCCAGTGCTTAAAGGGGCTGAGAAGGAAGCTGGAGACAGTTTTGAGCAAGGCCTGTTGTGACAGGATGAGGGGTGATGGTTGGAAACAAAAGAGGGACATTCAGAAGAGAGAAGGGAGATGTTCCTCACAGTGAGGGTGGTGAGAGCATGGCCTAGGTTGCCCAGAGAGGTGGGAGATGCCCCATCCCTACAGGACTCAGCATTGTCCCCCTGGGTGACCCCAGAGCCAAGGTCACTTGATGCTTTCCCGGTGTGTCCCCTGCCAGAGCCCAGGTCCTGTCCCAGGGGAACAGATCCTGGGGTGGCTGCAGTGGGAGAGGACTGGGAGAGGGGTGGGTACCATCGACTGGTCCCAGTACAGGAATGGAAAGAGAGGAGGGGAAAGTAAAAAGGAGGAGGAAAGGGAGAAAAAAGGGGAGAGGGGGTGAGAAAAAGGAGGGGGAGTGAGAAAAGGGAGGGGGCAAGAGAAGGGAAAGGAGGGGGAAGAGGGGAAATGGGAAAAAGTGGGGAAGAAGGGGGGGGGAAAAAAAAGGAAGGAAGTAGGAACAGAAGGAAAAAGGAGGAAGAAAAAAGGGGAGGAGAAAAAAAAAAATGAGGGAGGGGAGGAAACCTCTTCTGCTGCAGAAGCCTGCTGGGGGTGTGGAGCAAGCTCCTCCAGCCCTGGGCAGTTACAACCCCTGCCCCAGTGCAGGTGAGGGGTGACCTGCTGGGGGCAGCTCCAGGGAGGAGGAGCTGGCAGTGCTGGGGGACACCAAGTTGCCCAGGAGCCAGCAATGTGCCCTTGTGGCCAAGAAGGCCAAGAGTCTGCTGAGGGGGCATGAAGAAGTGTGGCCAGCAGGGCAAGGGAGGATCTGCTCCCCTCTGCCCTGCCCTGCCGAGGCACAGCTGGAGCCCTGGGGCCAGGGCTGGGCTCCCCAGTTCCAGAGAGACTGGGAGCTGCTGGAGAGAGTCCAGGGGAGGCTGGGAAGATGCTGAGGGGCCTGCAGCAGCTCTGTGAGGAGCAAAGGCTGAGAGCATGGAGAAGAGCAGCCCTAGAGGCATCAATGCTCAGCAAGAGTTAAAGAACCTGTGTGGGGCAAGAGGCTGGGGCCAGGCTCTGCTCAGTGGTGCTCAGGGACAGGACAAGGGCCAAGGGACACTAAGTGGAAGCCAGGAGGTTCCCTCAGGAGCAATTTGTTTGGTGTGAGGGTGCTGGAGGCCTGGAGCAGGCTGCCCTGAGAGGTTGTGGAGTCTCCTTCTGTGGAGAGCTTCCAACCCCCCTGGCCATTGTGCCCCTGGGCAAGCTGCTGTGGGTGCCCCTGGTGGAGCAGGGGGCGGGAACTGGATGAGCTCCAGAGGTCCCTTCCCACCCCAGCATGTAACTGAGCCCCTCACCCCACACCTGCCAGGCAGGGACACCTCAGTGCTGTAGGAGAAAGCCTCCATATCTAGATCTGCTTTGGAATCAAGCTCCACCTTGGAGCAGGTTCCCACACCAGAGGACAGGAGAGCGGTGCAGTTTTTGGCACGATTCTTACTTTAAGTTAGTTTGAAACCCCAAATCCTTCGCTGCAAGCTCCAGGGGCACGTTGGAGGTGTGGTGGCAGCACGAGTGAGCCCATCTCCAGTGAGGCAGCAGGAAGATGTCCCCAGGCTGAAGGAGGAGGAGCCGCCCTCATCTCTTCCCCGCGAGCCACCAGCTGCCGGCAGCCGAGTGCTTGGTAACCTCCTGTTTTCTTCCGGGCTGAAATGGAGGATGGTCAGGATGGCAGTGAGGGTCTGCTGGCGGCCAAGAGAATCTGGAAGGGTCAAGAACCTGTAGACAATGTTCTTGAGATACTCCAGGTTGGCTCCTTCCCTGCTCTTATCCCTGAAGTTCTTCTCGATTTTGCCTTGAAGGGCGGAAGCCTCTTCCCGGTGCTTCTCCTCCTCTGCCAGGATCTTCTCCTGGAGCTGGTGAACTTGCATCTCCAGTTTGTGCTTCTGCTTCCTGAGGGCCACAATCTCCACCTCCTTGCGAGCCAGCTGCTCTGCATACAAGAAGAAGGTGGACTCCTTGGAGGTGGAGAGCTGGAGAGCCTGGGGAGGATCTCTGAGGCATCGTTACTCGGGGAGTCGCTGCTGGCCGGGTCAGCCCCTGACGCCAGGTAGGTTTTGGAGTCCTGAAGGCCATAGGGCAAGGTGATGGACCTCAGCTGCTCCAGCTCGTGGTCCTTCTCTGCCAGCACAGCCAGCGCTCGGTCCCTCTGTTTGTGCATCTCCTCCTCCAGCCTCAAGGCCCTTTCCCTGTAGTCCAGTTGGCAACGTTCTAACTCCTGCCTGTGGAGCTGTTGCAGCTGGCACAACTCCTGCTTCTTGGCCTCCAGGTCTTGGTGGCGCTGCTTCTCCAGCTCGTCACAGGCCAGCTGCAGCGTGATGTACTTCTCCTTCAGGTCAGCCAGCTGTTCTTGAGCTTCCTCCAGTTCCTTAGCCAGGTTGCCATCTTTGCTGGACTTGTTCTTGAGGACCACTTGCGCTCGCAGCTTGTACCTTTCAAACTCCTCCTTCAGCTGCTTCAGCTCCTGCTGGTAGTACAAAGCAGTGGCCTTCTCCCCATCCCCAGCCTCAGAACCTTTGGGGAGCTCCAGCTCACACAACTTCTCGATGTCCAAAGCTGGCTGACTCTTCTCAGCTGCTGCCTTCAGGAGCTTTTTCAGCTTCTCCATCTTGTCCTTTAGAACATTGACGTCGAGGTTGGCTTCTTCCAGGTGGACATCAAGAGGGGAATGGCTGGAGGCAGCTATGGCCAGAGTCTTGTTCTCCAGGTCCAACTGCACGATGCGCTCCTTCAGCTTCTGAATGACCACTTGGTCCTTCTGCTTGGCTTTCTCATAAGTCCCAAGCAGCTCTGAGACCTCAGAGACTTGGCCTTCCAAACTGGCCACCCGCTGCTCCTCTACCTGGGCGTGCTGGCGGAGCTGCTCCTCGGCTTGCGCCGTCTGAGGGACACAAAACCAGGACGCATTAGGACGACAATTCAAGCAGAAGGTTCAGCCCTGCTCCGGTGGCCTCCACACCTAGCACAGGGCCACCCTTCCTCTTAGAATCCAACCCACCACCACCCCAGCTCCCCTCTTGGATCCTGGAGAGGTCTGGACAGCAGCAGGACTTGACAATCACCGTCACAAAGTCAACCAGAGGAGGAGTCAGGTCGCCCTCTCCTCTGGCAGAGAGAAGCTGTTGGGGATCACTCCCCCAAACCAGGGAAACTGCCTCAAACCAACCTGATACTTCAGGTGAGAAAGGACCAAACTCATTCCACAGAGCAAGGAAGGTCCCACCTCAGGGTGTTTCCAGATGTTCCTTCACTTATTGGTGCCAGCCCCTGAAGGTGTTGCTCCACAGGTTCCTCCTTTCCACCCCACCTTTCTTTCCAGCCCTTCCCTGGAGCCTTCCTGCTGGATTTGCCCTTTTTCCTTCCCTGAAGCACCCCAAGATTCACTGAAGGTCAGGTTTTATGAGCTCCTGGAGATCTGCCTTGCCTTGAACTTGGGACACTTCACAGAAACAAGGTCAAAAGGGGATGAAGCAAAGGTGTCTCAAAGGTGTCTTCTCCCAGTCTTGGTCACTGTCACACCACTTAGAGAATCATTTAGGTTGGAAAAGACCTTGAAGACCATCAAGTCAAATCTTTAGCCCAGCGCTGCCAGGTCACCCCCAAACCATGGCCCTCAGAACTACATCTCCACAGCTCTGAATCCCCTTCAGGGATGGGGACTCCAACACTGCCCTAGGCAGCCTGGGCCAGGCCTGGACAAGCCTCAAGGGG
Organism: Picus viridis; assembly: GCA_033816785.1. Taxonomy (NCBI): domain Eukaryota; kingdom Metazoa; phylum Chordata; class Aves; order Piciformes; family Picidae; genus Picus; species Picus viridis. The sequence continues at coordinate 9,421,150 of CM066567.1, forward strand.
CAGAAACTGTTCCCCATGGCCAACCTCAACCTCCCATGGGGCAACCTGAGGCCACTTCTTCTTGTTGCATCAGATGGGAGAAGACCTTGATGCCACCAGCCTTCTTTCAGGGAGTTGTAGAGAGCCAAAAGGTCTCCCCCAGCCTCCTTTTCTCCAGGCTCAACAACCTCAGGTCCCTCAGCTGCTCCTCACAAGTTCTCCATACCCTTCATCCGCTCTGTTGCCCTTCTCTGGACCTGCTCCAGCCCCTCAATGTCCTTCTTGGAGGGAGGAGCCCAAGACTGACCCCAGGCTTTGAGTTGTGGTCTCAAATACTCCTGTTCAGAACCAAATGCCACTGTGCAGGACAGCACAGAGTCAGAAATTGTTTTGGGTTGGAAAGCACCTTAAAGAATGTCCAGTTTCAACCCCCTACCATGGGCAGGGACACCTCCCATTAGCTCAGGTTGCTCAGGGCCTCATCCAACCTGGCCCTGCACACCTCCAGGCTTGCAGCCTTCATAACTTCTCTGGGCAACCTGAGTAATCAATTCACTATCTCATCCCCTCTGAAGCTGCTCTCACACCCATGTGCCACCACCCTCTGATCACAAACAGCTTTTGGGTTCCTCTAGGACTGCCATCTCCCCAAACAGAGCCAGGAGGTTCTCATCCATTTGGACTTTCTGGGGACTGGGAAGGGGAATTTGTGCTCCTCTAGCTTCCAACTCTGCCCCAGTTGATGCTGGTGCATTGTAGAGTGGAATGGAGGTTACCTTCTTCATCTCCTGCAACAGCTGCACTTGGAAGTGGTTCTTCAGGCTAGTCATCTCCTCCTGCAGGTGCTGTATCCGAGGGTCTGGCTTGTTGTTCTCCTCCTGAACAGCTCGCAGCTCTCTCTTCAGGTCCTCCACCTGCTGGCTCAGCTCCTTGATCTGCAGCTGGTAGCCCTCGGCACGATCAGCCATGCAGGACCTGCCGGCCAAAGCCTCCCTGGTCTCCTCCAGCTTCAGCTCCGCATCCTGCCTCAAGGTCCTCTCGTTCTGCAGCAGCTTCTGGAGCTCCCGGAGCATCACGGCGTGGTCGCTCTGCTCCTGGGCCCTGTCGTGCTGCTGAGTGATCAAACGAGCCTTGGTCTCAGCAAGCTGCTCCTGGAGGCACCTCAGCTCCAGCTCCAGCTTCTCCGTCTCGCCCTCCGCTTTCTTCAGGGTGTCGTCCAGGTCCTGCTTCATCTTCTTCTTGTCCGCTTGGTAGGAGGCTTCCATGCGGGACTTCTCCTGCGTGACTGTCGAGAGGGCGCTGGTCAGGGTGGCCAGCTGGGTCTTCAGCTGCACGACTCTCCTGTCCACCTCCCCGGGAGCGGCAGCCGCCTCCCCGCTGCCGGCGCTGGCACCGCTCTCAGAGCCGCTCGCCTCCTCCGAGCTCAGAGGGGAAGCGCTGGCTGTGGCCTTGTCATCCTCAGATCCCAGGTCCCCCTTGGAGTAGAACAGAATGGAATGGAATGGAATGGGAATAGAATAGAATGGAATAGAATAGAATAGAATGGAATAGAATGGAATAGAATGGAATAGAATGGAATAGAATGGAATAGAATGGAATAGAATAGAATAGAATAGAATAGAATAGAATAGAATGGAATGGAATGGAATAGAACAGATAGAATGGAATGGAATGGAATAGAATAGAAGGGAATAGAAGGGAATGGAATAGAATAGAAGGGAATAGAAGGGAATAGAATAGAATAGGGAATAGAATAGAATGGAATAGAATGGAATAGAATAGAATAGAATAGAATAGAATAGAATAGAACGGAACGGAATGGAATAGAACAGATAGAATAGAAGGGAATGGAATAGAATGGAATAGAATAGAATAGAATAGAATAGAATAGAATAGAATAGAATAGAACAGAATAGAATGGAATGGAATGGAATGGAATGGAAAGGAAAGGAATGGAAAGGAATGGAATGGAATGGAATGGAATAGAACAGAATATAGACCAGACCAGGTTAGAAGAGACCTTCAAGATCATCCAGTCCAACCCATCACCCAACACCATCTAATCAACTCAACCATGGCACCAAGCACCCCATCAAGTCTCCTCCTAAACACCTCCAGTGATGGTGACTCCACCACCTCCCTGGGCAGCACATTCCCATGGCCAGTCTCTCTTTCTGGGAAGAACTTCTTCCTAACATTCAGTCTAAACCTCCCCTGGCACAGCTTGAGATTGTGTCCTTTTGTTCTGGTGCTGGCTGCCTGGGAGAAGAGACCAACCCCCACGTGGTTACAACCTCCCTTCTGGGAGTCGTAGAGAGCAAGATGATCTCCCCTGAGCCTCCTCTTGCCAGGCTAAGCAACCCCAACTCCCTCAGCCTCTCCTCACAGGGCTGTGCTCCAGACCCCTCCCCACCTTTGTTGCCCTTCTCTGGACACCTTCCAGCAACTCAACATCTTTCCTAAACTGAGGGGCCCAGAACTGGACACAGGACTCAAGGTGTGGCCTAACCAGTGCAGAGTACAGGGGCACAATGACTTCCCTGCTCCTACTGGCCACACTATTCCTGATCCAGGCCAGGATGCCATTGGCCTTCTTAGCTGCCTGGGCACACTGCAGGCTCATGTTCAGCTACTGTCAACCAGTACCCCAAGGTCCCTCTCTGCCTGGCTGCTCTCCAGCCACTCTGCCCCCAGCCTGTAGCACTGCATGGGGTTGCTGTGGCCAATGTGTAGAACCCGGCACTTGGATGTGTTCAATCTCCTGCCCTTGGACTCTGCCCATCTGTCCAGCCTGTCGAGGTCCCTCTGCAGAGCTCTCCTACCCTCTAATAGATCAACTCCTGCCCCCAGCTTGGTGTCATCTGCAAACTTACTGATGACGGACTCAATGCCCTCATCCAGATCATCAATAATGATGTTAAAGAGCATGGGGCCCAGCACTGATCCTTGGGGGTCACCACTAGTGCCTGGCTGCCAGCTGGATGTGGCACTATTCACCTTGGTACTGGCCAGACTGGTGGCAGTGTCTGCGCTGGCCGCCGTCCCCATGCTGTCCTCGCTGTGCACCGAGCTCCTGTCGTCAGCGGGATCGGCACAGGAGGCGCTGGAAGGAGCCACCTGAGCGCTGCTCAAGCCCACATCCGCCTCATGAGACACAGACAGGACCTTCAGGCTGGCTTCCAGAGCTTCCTTCTCCTTCAGGAGGCTCTTGTAGGCTCTGACCACGTCCTTCAGTCGAACCTGGTACTGCAGGAGCTGCTTCTTCTGCGACTCAATAGTCTCTAGAAGATCCTTTTTACTTGGGCCCCCTCCAAAATTCATCCCAAACTTCTCCATGATTCAGACAGCCTTGAAAGGAAGAAAACAGTGCAAAGGTTAAACCACCAGCAAAGAGGCTTTGGGGATGGGGCAGGAGGATGAGATCTAGCAGAATCCCACTGTCCTGACATCCTCAGGACATCACAACTGCCAGTCACAGCTGACGCTCCCCAGGGCTCAGTAGTGGCACCTCTTGTGTGATGTCTTCAGCAATGGTCTGAACAAGGGGATCAGGGCACCCTCAGACAGTTTGCAGATGACACAAAGTCGGCTGAGATGCTGATCTGCTCAAGGGATCAGGCCAGGCTGGATCCATGGGCTGAGGCTGATGGGATGAGGTTCACCAAGGCCCAGGGCTGGGTCCTGCTCTTGGGTCTCAACAACCCCATGAAGGCTCCAGACTGGGGGCAGAGTGGGTGGAAACTGCCTGGTGGAGAAGGACATGAGGGGCTGGTGACAGCAGCTGGAGATGAGCCAGAGCTGTGCCCAGGTGGCCAAGAAGACCACCAGCATCCTGGCCTGGATCAGCAATGGTGTGGCCAGCAGGAGCAGGGCAGGGCTTGTCCCCCTGCACTGGGCACTGCTGAGGCCACACCTGGAATCCTAAGGTCAGTTTTGGGCCCCACACTCCAAGAAGGACACTGAGAGGCTGGAGCAGGTCCGGAGAGGGGCAAGAGAGCTGGGGAAGGGTCTGGAGCACAAGGAGCATGGTCTGGAGAACTTGTGAGGAGCAGCTGAGGGATCTAGGGACAGAGATGGCTTTTAGGCAGTGGCAGAGAGGCCAGTGGAACAGGGGAGTCCGCCGGGGTCCGGAAGGCAGAGTGAGGGGAAGACGAGACTGGGCAGCGGCAAAGAACGGTGGGGAAGGGGAGGCTGCGGGGAAGGAGGAGCCCGTGGGGGAAGGGACGGCCTTTGGGCAGCGGCGATGAGACCGGTGGAGCAGGGCAGGTCGGGGGCAGGCCCCAGGGGCTGTCCCGGGTGTCCGCGAAGGGGTCGTCTCCATAGCAACCCGCGCATCCCACCCCCTCCGGCCTTACCTGCAGGGCCGGAGCCAGCGGCGACTGCGCAGGCGCGGGGTGCTGCGTGTCACTTCCGGTGTAGCACTCACTTCCGGCAGGGCTCTGCTTCCGGTGGACACCTGACGCGTACAACGCATGCGCTTCTGCGGGTCAGGGAGCAGGCCTCAGGGAGGGGCATGGACGAGGGGGCGCGGTCAGGCAGCGGGGCGGAGGCATGCCTTGCGTCCGGGGCGTGGTCTGCTTGCGGGAGGCGGGATTTGTGAGTGATCGGCTTGCGGTGATTGGGTGCGTCCGCTGAGGGGGCGGGTCAACGGGTGTGGCTTGCTGCCTTGGGGCGGTGTCTCGGAGCGCGGAGGCGGGGCCTGCGGAGCGCGGAGGCAGTGGCGGTGACAGCGCGGCTCGGCTCGGCCCCAATCCGGTTTCCCTCCCAGTCCCCTCCCGGTCCCTTCCCGGTCCCCTCTCCGGTCCCCGCCGCTGCTGCCACCATGGGCCTCACGGTGTCCGCCATCTTCTCCCGCATCTTCGGCAAGAAGCAAATGCGGATCCTGATGGGTAAGAGCGGGGGCGGCGGAGCAAGGCCCAGGTGGGGGTGGGGAGGGGATGGTGTCGGGATCGGGGTGGGAACGGCGTTGGGATCGGAATGGGGATGGAATTGGAATCAGGACGGGGACGGGGAGGAGGCTGAGATAGAGATCTGGGTGGAAACGGAGTTGGGGATTGATCTAGCGATAGGGATGGAATTGGGATCGGGATCAGAATGAGAATGGGTCGAAATCAGGATGGGATTGGGATGGGAATCGAGGTGGGAATAGGATCAAGGTGGGAACGGGGTTGTGATGGCATGGAGTTAGGGATGGGGGTGGGGTTGAGATGGAGATGGGAGTAGGTTTAGGGATGAGGTTAGGGAGGGGGATGGGGTTGCAGTGGGGTTGGGGTTAAGGATAGGGATGGGATTGAAACGGGGCTGGGGTTGAGATGGGGATCGGAGCTGGGATAGGGATGTGATGAGGGATGAGGATGGGGCATGTACCAGTGACAGTGACATCATCTCTTCCTTCTAGTGGGGCTGGATGCTGCTGGTAAGACCACCATCCTCTACAAGCTGAAGCTGGGGGAGATTGTCACCACCATCCCCACCATCGGTGAGTGCTTCAGCAACAGGCTGGGCCCCCATTCACTACCGTTGCTCCCCTGCCAGATCATGGGGTGAAGCCTTCCAATGGGGTGCTCAGCACCATCTCCTGTAGTATCTTCCACCTAAGCTAGTGGAAAAATGTCTGGAAAAAGGGGCAGAGGAACCTCGTGGAGTTCAGCCAGGGCAACACCAAGTCTTGATCTCAGAGGGAAGCAACCTGAGCTCTTGGTACCTCCTGGAGAGCAGCTCTGGGGAGAAGGTCTTGGCAGTTCTGGTGGGATGGAACCTGAGCAAGGCCTATGTGTGGGACCACCAGACCCTGGGCTGCACTGAGCAAAGCATTGAGAGTGAGCTGGGAGAGGAGCTCCTGTCCTATTCAGCTCTTCTGAGCCACCTTGGGGTGCTCAGCTCCACAGTGCAGGAGAAGTGGGGAGATGCTGGAGTGATGATGGTAAAGGTGAAGGAGCTGGACAGACTTGGTGGACTGGGCTGCTTAACCTGGAGAGGAGATAGCTTGGGTGGGGGATCTCATCCACAGATAGAATGAAGAAGGTGGAGCCAGGCTCCTCTCAGCTGTACCCAGCAGCAGTGGACATCTTCTCTCCATGCCCATTCTGCTCTCCTTGCAGGATTCAACGTGGAGACGGTGGAGTACAAGAACATTTGCTTCACTGTCTGGGATGTGGGTGGCCAGGACAAAATCCGACCCCTCTGGAGACACTACTTCCAAAACACACAGGTACCTGATCTCAGGGGTGTGTCCTGCTCCCCAGTGGTGGTGGCCTTGCTGGGAGCACTGAGGTGGTTTGCTGCTAGTTGCCCCATGGCCCCCATCAGAAGGGCCTGGTGGAGGAGCAGGTGAAGGGACATCAACAACCCTGGGGTGCCCAGGGTGGTCTGGGGAGGCAAGGGGGCCGCTCTGCCCCTTGGCTGGGGAGATGGAATGGTCCCCATCTCCCTCATCTGCTTCAGCCTGGCTTTTTCCCCAGGGTCTCATCTTTGTGGTGGACAGCAATGACCGAGAGCGAGTGCAGGAGTCTGCTGAGGAGCTGCAGAAGATGGTGAGTGATGGAGTCACCCCCACCCTGTGCTGGGGCCAGCTCTGGAGTCCTCAGCACAGCAGAGACTTGGACCTGGTGGAGCAGGGCCAGAGGAGGCCACAGCAATGCTGGGAGGGCTGGAAGCCCTCTGCTGTGAGGCAGAGCTGAGAGAGTTGGGGCTGTTCAGTCTGGAGAAGGCTCTAGGGAGACCTTCTGGTGGCCCTTTCAGTACTTAAAAGAGTAGGAAAGATGGTAAGGGACTTGAGCAGGGCCTGTTGTGACAGGACAAGGAGTTCAAACTAAAGAAGGGACATACAGAACACAGAAGGAAGATGCACTCCACTGTGAGGGTGGTGAGACCCTGGGCCAGGTTGCCCAGAGAGGTGGGAGATGCCCCATCCCTGGCACCATCCCAGGTGAGGTTGTCTGGGGCTCTGAGCAACCTGCTCTGGTTGGGGATGTCCCTGCTGCCTGCAGGGGTTGCAGTAGATGACCTCTGAAGGTGCCTTCAGCCTAACCCACTTCATGTAGGATGAGACCCAGCTCTGCTCTCACCGTGGTGTGGTGCCAGGAGCACTTGGAGACAAACTTGAGGACTCAACAGTGACTTGTCTCCAGGCAGATGCTGGACCTGTAGGGATCAGGAACAACTACAAGGCACAAAAATGCCCCAAAAACGGTGGGGTTTGGTTTCCCTTAGTCAAGGCTTTGCTGGTGGAGTACCCAGGGTGCATGTGGAGTGGGGACAGCATCAAAAATGATGTCAGCTGGCAAGGTGAGGGTCCTTGAATGGCATCAGAGCACATTTGGGGACAGAAGCTGGCACAGAGTGGAGCATGCTGAGAGCAGGGAGAAGGGACAGGAGGGTGCCACTGTTTGTTGGGAGACCATCTTGTGGTGTCCCCACGCTGGGCACTGTGCCCAGCATCCCTGCAACCCCTCAATCCAACATGAGTATCCTTTCAGTGAAGGTGCCCTGTTTGGAGAATGTCATGTCCTCTCTTATGGTATCCCTGTGTCCTGCCCTCCACCCCTGGAACCTCTCAGTCCATCCTGAACATCTGCTCTGAAGGGCATGAGTGTTCTGGGAAGAGCATCTTGGTGCTACCAAGACCTCTGGGCTGTGATGGGGACAGGAGGGCAATAAGATGTTAAAGGTGAGGAGAGGAGCAGGAGGTGACCAGAGGAGCTGGAGGTGAACCAAGATGATGGAGATGAACAGAGATATTGCAGGTGCCCAGAGGAGATGCAGGTGTCCAGAGGAGCTTTGGGTGCCCAGAGGAGCTGCGGGTGCCCAGAGGAGTTGTAGGTGTCCAGAGGAGCTGTGGGTGCCCAGAGGAGCTGTAGATGCCCAGAGGAGCTGTAGGTGTCCAGAAGAGCTGTAGGTGTCCAGAGGAGCTGTAGATGCCCAGAGGAGCTGTAGGTGTCCAGAGGACCTGTAGATGCCCAGAGGAGCTGTGGGTGCCCAGAGGAGCTGCAGGTGTCCAGAGGACCTGTGGGTGACCAGAGGAGCTGTAGGTGTCCAGAGGAGATGTAGGTGTCCAGAGGAGCTGTAGGTGACCAGAGGAGCTTTGGGTGCCCAGAGGAGCTGTGGGTGCCCAGAGGAGCTGTGGGTGTCCAGAGGAGGTGTGGGTGGCCAGAGGAGATGTAGGTGTCCAGAGGAGCTGTAGGTGCCCAGAGGAGCTGTAGGTGCCCAGAGGAGCTGTGGGTGCCCAGAGGAGCTGCGGGTGGCCAGAGGAGATGTAGGTGTCCAGAGGAGCTGTAGGTGCCCAGAGGGGCTGCGGGTGTCCAGAGGGGCTGTGGGTGCCCAGAGGAGCTGTAGATGCCCAGAGGAGCTTTGGGTGCCCAGAGGAGCTTTGGGTGCCCAGAGGAGCTGTAGATGCCCAGAGGAGCTGTAGGTGTCCAGAGGAGCTGTGCGTGCCCAGAGGTGGTGTGGGTGACCAGAGGAGATGTAGGTGTCCAGAGGAGCTGTGGGTGCCCAGAGGAGCCGTGGATGCCCAGAGGAGCCGTGGGTGCCCAGAGGAGCTGCAGGTGCCCAGAGGAGCTGCAGGTGTCCAGAGGAGCTGTGGGTGCCCAGAGGAGCCGTGGATGCCCAGAGGAGCCGTGGATGCCCAGAGGAGCCGTGGGTGCCCAGAGGAGCTGTGGGTGACCAGAGGAGCTGTAGGTGCCCAGAGGAGCAGTTAGTGTCCAGAGAAGCTGCGGGTGCCCAGAGGAGCTGTGGGTGCCCAGAGGAGCTGTAGGTGTCCAGAGGAGCTGTGGGTGCCCAGAGGAGGTGTGGGTGGCCAGAGGAGATGTAGGTGTCCAGAGGAGCTGCAGGTGTCCAGAGGAGCTTTGACCAGGTGCCCAGAGGAGCTGTGGATGCCCAGAGGAGCTGTGGATGCCCAGAGGAGCCGTGGGTGCCCAGAGGAGCTGTGGGTGACCAGAGGAGCTGTGGGTGCCCAGAGGAGCAGTTAGTGTCCAGAGAAGCTGCGGGTGCCCAGAGGAGCTGTGGGTGCCCAGAGGAGCTGTAGGTGTCCAGAGGAGCCCCCAGAGGAGCTGTGGGTGCCCAGAGGAGCTGTAGGTGTCCAGAGGAGCTGCGGGTGCCCAGAGGAGCTGTGGGTGCCCAGAGGAGCTGTAGGTGTCCAGAGGAGCTGTGGGTGCCCAGAGGAGGTGTGGGTGGCCAGAGGAGATGTAGGTGTCCAGAGGAGCTGCAGGTGTCCAGAGGAGCTTTGGGTGCCCAGAGGAGCTGTGGGTCCCCAGAGGAGCTGTGGGTGCCCAGAGGAGATGTAGGTGTCCAGAGGAGCTGCAGGTGTCCAGAGGAGCTGCAGGTGTCCAGAGGAGCTTTGGGTGCCCAGAGGAGCTGTGCGTGCCCAGAGGAGCTGTGGGTCCCCAGAGGAGCTGTGGGTGCCCAGAGGAGGTGTGGGTGGCCAGAGGAGCTGTAGGTGTCCAGAGGAGCTGCAGGTGTCCAGAGGAGCTTTGGGTGCCCAGAGGAGCTGTGGGTCCCCAGAGGAGCTGTGGGTGCCCAGAGGAGATGTAGGTGTCCAGAGGAGCTGCAGGTGTCCAGAGGAGCTGCAGGTGCCCAGAGGAGCTTTGGGTGCCCAGAGGAGCTGTGGGTGCCCAGAGGAGCTGGCTTGCCCTCCCGCTTCCCTGTGTCTGTCCCAGCCGGAGCCGGCTCGGCAGCGCCGTGGGCGGTGCGGTGGGCAGCAGGGGTGCCAGCTGCCGCGTGCCCTGTGTGCCCAGCTGCAGGAGGACGAGCTGCGGGACGCGGTGCTGCTGGTGTTCGCCAACAAGCAGGACATGCCCAACGCCATGGCCGTCAGCGAGCTCACCGACAAGCTGGGGCTGCAGACGCTGCGCAGCAGGACTGTGAGTGCCCCGCAGAGCGCCGCCCGGCCCGCCGCGCCACTGGGGCTCCCGGCGCGCCGAGGCGCTGGCCGCACGGCCCCTCCGCCCGGGCAGCGTCCGCGGCGGGCCTGGCCGGGCTCCAGCCCTGCCCTCAGGTCAATGGGATCGGGTTCACCCAGGGTCACACCGAGCCCGGTCGCCAGGGGGTCCCCGCTGGTCCCCAGGGCTGGGACCGGTTGTGTTTGATGCCTCCAGCAATGGTCTGAGGGGGTCAGGGCACCCTCAGACAGTTTGCAGGTGACACCAGGCCAGGTGGAAGGGGTTGGAGGCTCTACAGAGGGATCAGGCCAGGCTGGATCCATGGGCTGAGGCTGATGGGATGAGGTTCACCAAGGCCCAGGGCTGGGTCCTGCTCTTGGGTCACAACAACCCCATGAAGGCTCCAGGCTTGGGGCAGAATGGGTGGAAACTGCCCGGTGGAGAAGGACCTCAGGGGTTGGTGACAGCAGCTGGAGATGAGCCAGGGCTGTGCCCAGGTGGCCAAGAAGGCCACCAGCATCCTGGCCTGGATCAGCAATGGTGTGGCCAGCAGGAGCAGGGCAGGGCTTGTCCCCCTGCACTGGGCACTGCTGAGGCCACACCTGGAACCCTGGGGTCAGTTTTGGGTCCCTCACTCCAAGAAGGACATGGAGGGGCAAGAAGGGCAACAGAGTTGGGGAAGGGTCTCAAGGAGGAGAAGGGTCTGGAGAACTTGAGGGGAGCAGCTGAGGGACCTGGGGTGGTTGAGCCTTGCAAGAAGGAGGCTGAGGGGAGACCTTGTGGTTCTCTACAGCTCCCTGCAAGGAGGCTGCAGCCAGGTGGGGGTTGGCCTCTCCTCCCAAGGAACAAGAGAAGAGGAAATGGCCTCAGGTTGGCCCAGGGGAGGTTTAGGTTGGACATTAGAAGAAACTTCTTCACTGAAAGGGCTCTCAAAGGTTGGCCCAGGCTGCCTAGGGAGGTGGTGGAATCCCCATCCCTGGAGGTGTTTCATAGCCATGGAGATGTGGTGCTGAGGGCCATGGGTTAGCCCCAGCCTCTTGAGTTTGAGTGGTTGCACTGGATGAACTTCAAGGTCTTCTCAGGCCAAACCATTGTGTGATTCTGTGATCCCAGAATCAGAAAGGTAAGGAAAACCCTCTGAGATCAAGTCCAACCATCCACCCCACCACAACCACTAACCCATGTCCCCAGATGCCACATCCACAGAATCACATAGCACAGGAACATTCAGGGTGGAAGAGACGCTCAGGATCACCAAGTCCACCCCAGAACCCTGCTCTACAAGGGTCACCCCTAAACCATAGCCCCAAGCACCACATCCAAACCACCTTTAAACACAGCCAGGCTTGGGGACTCCACCACCTCCCTGGGCAGCACATTCCAATCCCTGACCCCTCTTGCCCTGAACAAATGTTTCCTAATGTCCAGTCTAAAGCTACCCAGTGGCAGCTTGAGGCCATTCCCTCTTGTTCTATCACTGATTACCTGTGAGAAGAGACCAGCAGCAGCCTCTCCACAAGGTCCTTTCAGGTGGTTGTTGACAGCAATGAGGTCTCCCCTCAGCCTCCTCTTTCACACTAACCATCCCCAGCTCCTTTGGTCTCTCTGCATCAGATCTGTTCTCCAGGCCCTTCACAGCTTCCTTGCCCTCCTCTGCCCTGGCTCCAGCACCTCCACATCTCTCTTGGATTGAGGTGCCCCAAATTGGACACAACACCCGAGGTGTGGCCTTCCCAGAGCTGAGTACAAGAGGACAATCCCCTCCCTGCTCCTGCTGGACACAGCATTGCTGATCCCAGCCAGGATGCCATTGGCTTTCTTGGCCACCTGGGCACACTGCTGCCTCCTCTTCAGCTGCTTGTCCATGAGCACCCCCAGCTCCCTTTCTGCCTGCAGCTTTCCAGCCACACTGCCCCAAGCCTGTAGCATTGCTTGGGGTGGTTGTGCCCCAAGTGCAGGCCCTGGCACTTGGCCTTCTTGAAGCTCATCCTAGTAACACTGGCCTCTGGAAGATCCACAGCTTTCTTGACTGCTTCCAGGGCATGGTGATTGCACCAGCTCCCTGTGTGGGGCAGCCTGTTGCAGCACTTAACCATCGCTGCAGGAGGCAGCTGCTGGGATGTCCTTGGGGTTCTCCATACTGGGGGATGAGTGGCTGGAGAGCAGCCTGGCTGAGAGGGACCTGAGAGTACTGGCTGGCAGCAGCTGAGCAGGAGACAGCAGTGTGCCCAGGGGGCACGGAAGGTCAGTGGCATCCTGGCCCGGATCAGGAACAGTGTGGCCAGCAGGACTGGGGATGGAATTCTGTCCTGTACTGGGCACTGGGGAGGCCTCACCTCGAGCACTGTGTGCAGCTCTGGGCCCTCACTGCAGGAAGGATCTTGAGGTGCTGGGGCAGGTCCAGAGGAGAGTGACCAGACTGGGAGGGGGCTGGAGGGATGGCCTGATGAGGAGAGGCTGAGGGAGCTGGGGGTGTTCAGCCTGGAGAAGAGGAGACTTAGGGAGGACCTTACCACCCTCTACAACTACCTCAAAGGAAGCTGTAGTCAGGTGAGGGTCAGGCTCTTCTCCCAGGCAACTTATAGAATCAATAAGGTTGGAAAAGACCTCAGAGATCATCAAGTCCAACCTGTCACCCAACACCTCATGACTACTAAACCATGGCACCAAGTGCCACATCCAATCCCCTCTTGAACACCTCCAGGGACGGTGACTCCACCACTTCCCTGGGCAGCACTTTCCAATGGCTAACAACTCTCTGGGAAGAACTTTCTCCTCACCTCCAGCCTAAACTTCCCCTGGCACAGCTTGAGACTGTGTCCTCTTGTTCTGGTGCTGCTTGCCTGGGAGAAGAGACCAACCCCCTCCTGGCTACAACCTCCCCTCAGGTAGTTGTAGACAGCAACAATAAACTCGTGCCAGGACAGGAGGGCAGAGCTGTGCCAGGGGAGGATTAGGTTGGATGTCAGGAAGCACTTCCTCACAGCAAGGCTGATTGGGCACTGGGATGTGCTGCTCAGGGAGGTGGTGGAGTCATCACCCCCAGAGGTCTTTGAGACAAGCTTGGCTGTGGCACTTGGTGGCAGGGTTTAGCCGACGTGGTGGTGTTGGGTCACAGGCTGGACTGGGTGATCTCAGAGGTCTTTGCCAGCCTCAGTAACTCTGGGATGCTGCAGGCTGGTGGATCCAAAGCTCTTTGTGTCCCCTCCTCTTGCAGTGGTACGTGCAGGCAACGTGTGCCACCCAGGGCACGGGGCTGTACGACGGGCTGGACTGGCTGTCCCACGAGCTCTCCAAGCGCTAGGCTGGCACGGTGGCACGAGGACCAGATCAGCTGGGCACATCTCTTCCAACTGCTGTTTGTTTGGTTGTTTTGGGGGGGGTTGGTTTGGTTTTGTTTTGTTTTGTTTTGGTCTTCTTTCTCTCCCTGGGGTCGGGTGGGAGGGTTGTTTGCTTTTGGTCTGGTTTTTTTTTGGTTGGTTCCTTTCTCCTCAGCTGTGGCCTCGTCTCTCTCTCTCTCTCTCTCTCTCTCTCTTGTGTTTATCTGGTAGGACTTGAACCTCAAGGAAGGACTTCTTTGGGCCAGCTCTGTATCATGGTGGTCCTTGCCTTCCACCCCCAGCAGTGCTGGCCTCCCTTCCCCACCTGCATGTGCTGTTTGAAAGAGCTTGCCCAGACCTTCTCCCTGGGTGGCATGTCCCCAAACTGTCCTCACCCAAAGCTGGTGGGGCTGGGACCAGGAAGGATCCTCCCTTGGTTTTTGTTGGGTTTGGGTTTTTTTTTTTCCTTTCTCCTCCTTGGATAGACTTTCTTAGACCTCTTCCTCTTGAGGAGGGGAATGGGTGATGGCTGAAGAAGGTTGCTGTTGTACATTGAGTGATTAAACACCACCACTTCGTACCCTGTGCCCGCTGTCTTCCTGGTCTGGCTTCAAGGTGCCACCTTAGAACCTTCCTCCCCAGCCTGCTTCTTCCAGGGGTAGGAGGAGTTCACCTTTAATCCAACCCTTGTGTGCCCTAGACTGGGACATGCAGGTGGTGGGAGACAACTCCAAGATGGCATTTCAAGGTCATTTCATGTCCCTTGAGGTCAGGAGGGATCTGACCCGTTTTAGAATGGTTTTGGTTGGAAGAAACCTTGAAAGTCATGGGGTCAAGCCCTTGACCCAGCACTGCCAGGGCACCACCAACCCTCGGCCCTCAGCACCACAGCTCTGAAACCCCTCCAGGGATGGGGACTCCAGCACTGCCCTGGGCAGCCTGGGCCGGGCCTGGACAGCCCTCAAGGGGCAGAAATTGTTCTTCATGGCCAACCTCAGTCTCTCCTGGGGCAACTTGAGGCTGTTCCCTCTTGTCCTGTCACTTGGGAAGAAGACCTTGATGCCCACCTGCTCCCAGAAGGTCTCCCTTCAGCCTCCTTCTCTCCAGGCTGGACACCCCCAGCTCCCTCAGCTGCTCCTCACAAGTTCTCCAGACCCTTCTCCTTGTGCTCCAGACCCTTCTCCAGCTCCATTGCCCTTCTCTTGAGGCCAAGTTCCCCATCCCAGAGGTGGCTGCAGGACTCACCCAGGCCGAAGGGGCTCCTCAAGCTGTGCCACTGCAGGTGCAGGTGTACCAGCTCTCGGGGGGATGATGCCAGTGCAGGTCCCCTGGCGCCTCACACTGAGCACAGGAGGGTCCTTGGGGACGCTCATTGCTGCCTGCTCCTCCTCTGGGCTCCTGCAGCCACAATGCCTCACGAGCTCCACAGGCTCTGTTCCTTCTGCACACCCCCACCATGCCCCCCACGTCCCAGTTCCCCCACACCCTGTGCCACTCCCCACACCACATTCAGGTGCCCCATGGAGAAGCAGGTCCAGAGGTGGGCAATAAAGCTGGTCAAGAAGGAGAAGGGTCTGGAGAACTTGTGAGGAGCAGCTGTGGGACCTGGGGTGGTTGAGCCTGGAGAGAAGGAGGCTGAGGGGAGACCTTCTAGCTCCCTACAGCTCCCTGAAAGGAGGCTGGAGCCAGGTGGGCATCGAGGTCTTCTCCCAAGTGATGGGACAAAAGGAAATGGCCTCAACATTGCCCCAGGGGAGGCTGAGGTTGGCCACGAGGAACAATATCTGCCCCTTGAGGCTGCCCAGGGCAGTGTCGGGGTCCCCATCCCTGGAGGGGTGTCAAAGCTAAGGAGCTGTGGTGCCGAGGGGCACGGCTCGGTGGTGCCCTGGCAGCGCAGGCTTAGGCTTAGGACCCCGTGACCGTGGGGGGCTCTTGCCCACCGCAACCCGTTCCGTGATTGCACGGCTGCCCGGCGCCCGCCCGGCGCCCACAGAAGGTCCCTGGGGGCCGTGGTCACACCAAGCATATATTTTATTGAAAGACCAGGTGGGTGATGAGGTGGCAGCGGGGGGCGGAACCGGGCACCGGGGTTTGTACAAGTGGCAGCTGCTGGGGAGGTCGGGGGCTCCTGGTGTCAGTCGGGTGCCAGATAAATACCGGGGGCGCGGTGGGCGGCGGTGCGGGCACGACGCGGGCACGACACGGGCGCGGGGGCGGCAAGCGGAGGAGGCCACCCGGGCCGGCAGCCGGGAGCGGGACGGCCCCTGCCCGGCCGCCGCCCGGCCTCCTCCCGCGGGGCAAACACAGCCAGGCTGGGCGGGGGGCGGGGTCCCGTGGGGCTGGTGGCATCAGCTGTGTCCCCCCTCTGCGCTCTGGGCAGCCCCCCTCGGCCCCAGCGTGGCTCCTGCACTTCATGGCTACCCTGGGTCCAGGACCGTCATATCCTTATGGCCACCATGGGCTCGTGGCCACTGTGGTGCCGTGGTCAGCATGATCCTGTGGCCACCATGGCTCCATGGGCTCGTGGCCACTGTGGTGCCGTGGTCAGCATGATCCTGTGGCCACCATGGCTCCATGGGCTCGTGGCCACTGTGGTGCCGTGGTCAGCATGATCCTGTGGCCACCATGGCTCCATGGGCTCGTGGCCACTGTGGTGCCGTGGTCAGCATGATCCTGTGGCCACCATGGCTCCATGGGCTCGTGGCCACTGTGGTGCCGTGGTCAGCATGATCCTGTGGCCACCATGGCTCCATGGGCTCGTGGCCACTGTGGTGCCGTGGTCAGCATGATCCTGTGGCCACCATAGCTCCACATCCACCATGGCCTCATGGCCACTGTGGTGCTGTGGTCAGCATGATCCTGTGGCCACCAAAACTCCATAGCCTCATGGCCACAGAAGTGCCGTGGTCAGCATGATCCTATGGCCACCATGGTCCCATGGTCATCATGATCCTATGGGTGGCCATCATGGTCTCATGGTCAGCATGATCCTGTGGCCACCATGGTTCCGTGGCCAGTGTGGTCTCATGGTCAGTGTGGTCTTGTGGCCTGTGTGGTTCCAGGGCCTCATGGCCACCATGGTCAGCACGGCCCTGTGGTCAGCATGGTCTTGTGGCCACCACATCTCCATGGCCAGCATGACCTCATGGCCAGCATGGCTTGTGTGGCTCCACTTTGGTGTGGTCCCATTGCCAGTGTGGGCCCCATGGCCACTATGACCCCATGGCCACCATGGCCAGTGTGGCCCCAGGTCAGGAGGAGGTGGCAGAGCAGTGGTGGGGCAGGGGACACGGCAGGGGCTGGGGGCTGGTGGCAGGCTCAGAGCCCAGGGAGCCTCCCTGGGGCGTGGGGCTTTCCTGGGGGGCTGCAGACATGGGGGGGACTCCTGGGGGTTGGGGGGCGGCACTGCTGCTGTGCAGGGTGGGGAAGGCGCAGAGGGGGGTGTTCATGGCTGGGGGTGCTCACCCCAGCACCCCCTCCCCCTGCAGCCATCAGCCCCCCAAGGCCTCCCCAGCCCCACTTCCCCTCCCTGAGGCCCCCCCCAACACTTGCCCCCCACCCCCTTTGTCCCCATGCCCCCTGCAGCAGTGGGGGGCTCCTGGGCTGGCTTTGCTCATGCAGGGGAGGGGAAGCTTCTCCCCCAGATCCCCCCAGGCTCGGACGTGTCACCCCCCCAGGGCCAGGTGTCCCCAGGACCCACCCACAGGGTCCATGGCGGTGGGGGTGGCCCCCGGCCCCCACCCCCCTAAAGAAGCAGCAGTGAGGATGTGCTGGGGGGACAGTGGGGCTGGAGTAGGGGTGGGGGGAGCCAAGCCGGCTGGCAGGGGGGCTCAGAGTCTCTGGGGGGGGGCACTGGGCAGCGCTGCCCCCCCACCCTACTCCAGGTAGATGTCCTCTGTGGGGCAGGCGTATTCCAGGTGCTCCTGGTAGTATTCCTGAAAGGCTCGGCTGCCAGGGGGCACAGCAGGCTCAGGGGGCACCAGCACCCCTGCACCCCCAGCCCCCTTGCATGCCCAGCCCTGGCACATCCAGCCCCCAGACCCCCAGTATGACCACATCCCTGCCACTCAGCACCCTTGGCACGCAGATACCACCCATCTCCCCTGCACCCCCACCCCCCTTCATCCCCAGCCCTGGCACATCCAGCCCCCAGACCTCCAATTATGCCAACACCCCTGGCACCCAGCACCCTTGGCACCCAGACACCCACCACCCAGCTTCCCCTCACCCCCAGCCCTTGGCACCTCCAGGCCCCTTGCACCCAGACTTCCCATTATGCCCACACCCCTGCCACCCAGCACGCTTGGCACCCAGACACCCACCACCCAGCTTCCCCTCACCCCCAGCCCTTGGCACCTCCAGTCCCCTTGCACCCAGCCCTGGCACATCCAGCCCCCAGACTTCCCATTATGCCCACACCCCTGGCACCCAGCACCCTTGGCACCCAGATACTCACCACCCAGCTTCCCCTCACCCCCAGCCCTTGGCACCTCCAGGCCCCTTGCACCCAGCCCTGGTACATCCAACCCCCAGGCTTCCCATTATGCCCATACCCCTGGCACCCAGCACGCTTGGCACCCAGACACCCACCACCCAGCTTCCTCTCACCCCCAGCCCTTGGCACCTCCAGTCCCCTTGCACCCAGCCCTGGCACATCCAGCCCCCAGACTTCCCATTATGCCCACACCCCTGGCACCCAGCACCCTTGGCACCCAGATACTCACCACCCAGCTTCCCCTCACCCCCAGCCCTTGGCACCTCCAGGTCCCTTGCACCCAGACTTCCCATTATGCCCACACCCCTGGCACCCAGCACCCTTGGCACCCAGATACTCACCACCCAGCTTCCCCTCACCCCCAGCCCTTGGCACCTCCAGGCCCCTTGCACCCAGACTTCCCATTATGCCTACACCCCTGGCACCCAGCACCCTTGGCACCCAGATACTCACCACCCAGCTTCCCCTCACCCCCAGCCCTTGGCACCTCCAGGCCCCTTGCACCCAGACTTCCCATTATGCCTACACCCCTGGCACCCAGCACCCTTGGCACCCAGACACCCACCACCCAGCTTCCCCTCACCCCCAGCCCTTGGCACCTCCAGGCCCCTTGCACCCAGACTTCCCATTATGCCTACACCCCTGGCACCCAGCACCCTTGGCACCCAGATACTCACCACCCAGCTTCCCCTCACCCCCAGCCCTTGGCACCTCCAGGCCCCTTGCACCCAGACTTCCCATTATGCCTACACCCCTGGCACCCAGCACCCTTGGCACCCAGACACCCACCACCCAGCTTCCCCTCACCCCCAGCCCTTGGCACCTCCAGGCCCCTTGCACCCAGACTTCCCATTATGCCCACACCCCTGGCACCCAGAAACCTTGGCACCCACAAACCCACGACCCAGCTTCCCCTCACCCCCAGCCCTTGGCACCTCCACGTCCCTTGCACCCAGCCCTGGTACATCCAACCCCCAGGCTTCCCATTATGCCCATACCCCTGGCACCCAGCACGCTTGGCACCCAGACACCCACCACCCAGCTTCCCCTCACCCCTAGCCCTTGGCACCTCCAGGCCCCTTGCACCCAGCCCTGGCACATCCAGCCCCCAGACTTCCCATTATGCCCACACCCCTGGCACCCAGCACCCTTGGCACCCAGATACTCACCACCCAGCTTCCCCTCACCCCCAGCCCTTGGCACCTCCAGGTCCCTTGCACCCAGACTTCCCATTATGCCCACACCCCTGGCACCCAGCACCCTTGGCACCCAGATACTCACCACCCAGCTTCCCCTCACCCCCAGCCCTTGGCACCTCCAGGCCCCTTGCACCCAGACTTCCCATTATGCCCACACCCCTGGCACCCAGAAACCTTGGCACCCAGATACTCACCACCCAGCTTCCCCTCACCCCCAGCCCTTGGCACCTCCACGTCCCTTGCACCCAGCCCTGGTACATCCAACCCCCAGGCTTCCCATTATGCCCACACCCCTGGCACCCAGCACGCTTGGCACCCAGACACCCACCACCCAGCTTCCCCTCACCCCTAGCCCTTGGCACCTCCAGTCCCCTTGCACCCAGCCCTGGCACATCCAGCCCCCAGACTTCCCATTATGCCCACACCCCTGGCACCCAGCACCCTTGGCACCCAGATACTCACCACCCAGCTTCCCCTCACCCCCAGCCCTTGGCACCTCCAGGCCCCTTGCACCCAGCCCTGGTACATCCAACCCCCAGGCTTCCCATTATGCCCATACCCCTGGCACCCAGCACGCTTGGCACCCAGACACCCACCACCCAGCTTCCTCTCACCCCCAGCCCTTGGCACCTCCAGTCCCCTTGCACCCAGCCCTGGCACATCCAGCCCCCAGACTTCCCATTATGCCCACACCCCTGGCACCCAGCACCCTTGGCACCCAGATACTCACCACCCAGCTTCCCCTCACCCCCAGCCCTTGGCACCTCCAGGTCCCTTGCACCCAGACTTCCCATTATGCCCACACCCCTGGCACCCAGCACCCTTGGCACCCAGATACTCACCACCCAGCTTCCCCTCACCCCCAGCCCTTGGCACCTCCAGGCCCCTTGCACCCAGACTTCCCATTATGCCTACACCCCTGGCACCCAGCACCCTTGGCACCCAGATACTCACCACCCAGCTTCCCCTCACCCCCAGCCCTTGGCACCTCCAGGCCCCTTGCACCCAGACTTCCCATTATGCCTACACCCCTGGCACCCAGCACCCTTGGCACCCAGACACCCACCACCCAGCTTCCCCTCACCCCCAGCCCTTGGCACCTCCAGGCCCCTTGCACCCAGACTTCCCATTATGCCTACACCCCTGGCACCCAGCACCCTTGGCACCCAGATACTCACCACCCAGCTTCCCCTCACCCCCAGCCCTTGGCACCTCCAGGCCCCTTGCACCCAGACTTCCCATTATGCCTACACCCCTGGCACCCAGCACCCTTGGCACCCAGACACCCACCACCCAGCTTCCCCTCACCCCCAGCCCTTGGCACCTCCAGGCCCCTTGCACCCAGACTTCCCATTATGCCCACACCCCTGGCACCCAGAAACCTTGGCACCCACAAACCCACGACCCAGCTTCCCCTCACCCCCAGCCCTTGGCACCTCCACGTCCCTTGCACCCAGCCCTGGTACATCCAACCCCCAGGCTTCCCATTATGCCCATACCCCTGGCACCCAGCACGCTTGGCACCCAGACACCCACCACCCAGCTTCCCCTCACCCCTAGCCCTTGGCACCTCCAGGCCCCTTGCACCCAGCCCTGGCACATCCAGCCCCCAGACTTCCCATTATGCCCACACCCCTGGCACCCAGCACCCTTGGCACCCAGATACTCACCACCCAGCTTCCCCTCACCCCCAGCCCTTGGCACCTCCAGGCCCCTTGCACCCAGCCCTGGTACATCCAACCCCCAGGCTTCCCATTATGCCCACACCCCTGGCACCCAGCACCCTTGGCACCCAGATACTCACCACCCAGCTTCCCACCCCCAGCCCTTGGCACCTCCAGGTCCCTTGCACCCAGACTTCCCATTATGCCCACACCCCTGGCACCCAGCACCCTTGGCACCCAGATACTCACCACCCAGCTTCCCCTCACCCCCAGCCCTTGGCACCTCCAGGCCCCTTTCACCCAGCCCTGGTACATCCAACCCCCAGGCTTCCCATTATGCCCACACCCCTGGCACCCTTGGCACCCTTGGCACCCAGATACCACCCATCTCCCTGTGCCCCCAGCCCCGGCCGTGCCCAGCCCTCGGTGCCCCGTGCCCGCCGTACCCGACACACTCGGCCACATGCCGCATGGACTCCTGGGAGACGAAGACGTGGCAGGCAAAGCGGCTCAGCACGGGGTGCTTGGTGATGAACCCGAAGTAGCTGCCAGGGAAGGGGGTTCAGGGGGGCACCCCCAGTCCTGCCCTGGGAAGGGGCACCCCCAATCCTGTCCCTCCCTAGGTAGCGCCAGGTCTGTAGAGAGGGACCCCAGTAGGGCTTCGGGGCTTGGGACTGAGTGGGGGCACCTGGACTGGCACCATGAGGGACCCAAGGGGGCAACCTCGGGGCTGGGGGGGCTGGAGGGGATTTGGAGGAGGTCCCTTGGGAGTCTTTTGGGGGTGGGGGTGCTGGAGAGGTGGTTGCAGGGAGTGCCTTGGGGCTGGGAGCGCTGGACTGGGGCGGGACTGGAGGTGCTGGTCTGGAGGGTCCTTTGGGACTGGGAGCACTGGAGGGGAGGGTCTGGGGGTGCTCAAGGGTGGGTCTGGAGGCGTCCTTCGGGGCTGGGAGCACTGAAGGGGGGGGCTGGGGGATCCTTTGGGACTGGGAGTGCTGGGTTGGGGGGCTGGGAGCTCCTCTGGGGCTGGGAACACTGGGCTGGGGGCCTCGGGCTGGGAGGACTGGAGGGGGGTGCAGTCTGAGATTGGAGTGCTCTGGAGTTCCCATGGGACTGGGAACTCTGGTGTAGGGGTCTCCTCGGGCTGGGGGCACTGGAGAGGGGGGCTGGGGAGGTCTTTGGGGGTGAAAGCACTGAAGAGAGTTCTGGGGGCTTTGGGGCTGAGAGCACTGGAAAGGGGTCTGGGGGAGGTCTTTGGGGGCTAGGAGCACTGGAAAGGGGTCTGGGGGAGTGTTTGGGGGCTGGGAGCACTGGAAAGGGGTCTGGGGGAGGTCTTTTGGGGGCTGGGAGCACTGGAAAGGGGTCTGGGGGAGTGTTTGGGGGCTGGGAGCACTGGAAAGGGGTTTGGGGGCTGGGAGCACTGGAAAGGGGTCTGGGGGAGTGTTTGGGGGCTGGGAGCACTGGAAAGGGGTTTGGGGGCTGGGAGCACTGGAAAGGGGTCTGGGGGAGTGTTTGGGGGCTGGGAGCACTGGAAAGGGGTCTGGGGCAGTGTTTGGGGGCTGGGAGCACCGGAAAGGGGTCTGGGGAGTGTTTGGGGGCTGGGAGCACCGGAAAGGGGTCTGGGGGAGGTCTTTTGGGGGCTGGGAGCACTGGAAAGGGGTCTGGGGAAGTGTTTGGGGGCTGGGAGCACCGGAAAGGGGTCTGGGGCAGTGTTTGGGGGCTGGGAGCACTGGAAAGGGGTCTGGGGCAGTGTTTGGGGGCTGGGAGCACTGGAAAGGGGTCTGGGGCAGTGTTTGGGGGCTGGGAGCACTGGAGGGGGTCTAGGGGGTCTTTTGGTACTGGGAGTGCTGGAGAGGTGGTTGCAGGAGGTCCCTTAAGGCTGGGAGCAGTGGAGCAGGGTCTGGGGGTTCTTTGCGGCTGGACAGGGGATTCTGGGAGGTCCCATGGGGCTGGGAACACTGGAGGAGGATCCAAGGGGTCCTTTGAGTCTGGGGGTGCTGGAGGGGCTCTGGGGGTGCCATGATCCGTGGTGGGGAGGGTGTCTCACCAGCTGTTCCGTGGGTGGCACCCACAGAAGGAGATGTTCTTCATCTGGAAGAAGTGGCTGCACCGCTCAAA
Source organism: Picus viridis (assembly GCA_033816785.1). Classification (NCBI taxonomy): domain Eukaryota; kingdom Metazoa; phylum Chordata; class Aves; order Piciformes; family Picidae; genus Picus; species Picus viridis. The sequence continues at coordinate 9,443,797 of CM066567.1, forward strand.
CTGGGGGGTGGGGGGAGGCACAGCCACCGTGTGGGTGCCTGGCTGGTGGGCAGGGCAGGTGCCCAGACCCCCCCAGACTGGTGCCTCCCAGCCCCCCCGTGCCCACCCCAGCCCCCCACCTCCTCGTCCTGGCTGTACTCAGTGACGGTGAGGATCAGCTTGATGCCCTGCAGGGTGATCTCCAGGTCGCAGCTGGCCGGCGGGCGCAGGTGCACGGTCAGCTTCCTGGTGGTGGCAATCTGCACCAGGGGGTGAAGGGCACAGAGGGTATTGGGGTTGGAAGGGAGCCCTCCAAGCTCATTGGGTCCAATGATCAACCCAACACCGCCATGGTCACTAAATCATGTCACCAATGCCATGGCCACAGCTTTCCTGAACCCCTCCAGGGATGGGGACTCCACCACTGCCCTGGGCAGCCTGGGCCAGGCCTGGGCAAGCCTCAAGGGGCAGAAATTGTTCCTCATGGCCAACCTCAACCTCTCCTTGGCCAACCTGAGGCCAGTTCCTCTTGTCCTGTCCCTTGTTCCTTGGGAGAAGAGGCCAACCCCCACCTGGCTGCAGCCTCTTTGCAGGGACCACAAGGTCTCCCCTCAGCCTCTTTCTCTCCAGACTCAACCCCCCCAGGTCCTTCAGCTGCTTCTCACAAGTTCTCCAGACCCTTCTCCTCCTTCTCCAGACCCTTCCCCAGCTCTCTTGCCCTTCTCTGGACCTGCTCCTGCCCCTCCATGTCCTTCTGGGAGTGAGGGACCCAAAACTGAGCCCAGGATTCCAGGTGTGGCCTCAGCAGTGCCCAGTGCAGGGGACAAGCCCTGCCCTGCTCCTGCTGGCCACACCATTGCTGGTCCAGGCCAGGATGCTGGTGGCCTTCTTGGCCACCTGGGCACAGCCCTGGCTCATCTCCAGCTGCTGTCACCAACCCCTGAGGTCCTTTTCCACCAGGCAGTTTCCACCCACTCTGCCCCCAGTCTGGAGCCTTCATGGGGTTGTTGTGACCCAAGAGCAGGACCCAGCCCTGGGCCTTGGTGAACCTCATCCCATCAGCCTCAGCCCATGGATCCAGCCTGGCCTGATCCCTCTGTAGAGCCTCCAACCCCTTCCACCCGGCCTGGTGTCGCCTGCAAACTGTCTGAGGGTGCCCTGACCCCCCTCAGACCATTGCTGGAGGCATCAAACACAACCGGTCCCAGCCCTGAGCTCTGGGAACACCCCTGGTGACCAGCCACCACTCCTTGGGCCTGACCATCAGCCAGTTCTTAACCTAACAGAGCCCCCACCCCATTCAAGCCATGGGCAGCCATTAAGATGGCAGATTGGGGGTTGGAGTGAGGACACACCACCACTGACCTTCTGCATGGCTGCACAGAGGATGCCGTTGCCTTGGTGGTATGGGACCTCCACTGAGCCCAGGAACTGGACGTTGAACCTCTCCACCCAGCATGGGTTCCTCTTCAGACCTGCATGGGGAACATGGAGACGATGGTCTGAGACCACCCCACCCCCCACCACCACCACCATGTGCCCCCTGGAGACCCCCATGGGGCCGTACCGATCGTGTCCCTGGCTTGGCTGACCACCTCGTGGGCGTAGAAGGCGGGGAAGATGCCGCGCTCCCCCGTCCGCATGTTGTAGCCCCGGTACCAGTAGTCATCCTCCTCCAGCTCCACCAGGATGGGGTCATCCACGTCCAGCTCCAGCTCGTCATCGTGGCGAGGGATGAACCTGCATGGGGGTGGATGGGAGGGGGATGGGATGGGATGGGATGGGATGGGATGGGATGGGATGGGATGGGATGGGATGGGATGGGGGGAAGGGATGGGATAGAATAGGAATAGGAATAGGAATAGAATAGAATAGAATAGAATAGAATAGAATAGAATAGAATAGAATAGAATAGAATAGAATAGAATAGAAAGGAATAGGAATAGAATAGAATAGAATAGAATAGAATAGAATAGAATAGAATAGAATAGAATAGAATAGAATAGAATAGAATAGAATAGAATAGAATAGAATAGAATAGAATAGAATAGGAATAGGAATAGAATAGAATAGAATAGAAAGGAATATGAATAGAATAGAATAGAATAGAATAGAATAGAATAGAATAGAATAGAATAGAAAGGAATAGGAATAGGAATAGGAATAGGAATAGGAATAGGAATAGGAATAGGAATAGGATAGAAGAGAAAAGGAATAGAGGAGAATAGAATAGAGAAGAGAAGAGAAGAGAAGAGAAGAGAAGAGAAGAGAAGAGAAGAGAAGAGAAGAGAAGAGAAGAGAAGAGAAGAGAAGAGAAGAGAAGAGAAGAGAAGAGAAGAGAAGAGAAGAGAACAGAGTAGAGTAGAGTAGAGTAGAGTAGAGTAGAGTAGAGTAGAGTAGAGTAGAGTAGAGTAGAGTAGAGTAGAGTAGAATAGTTTGGTCAAGACCTTTGAGATCATCAAGTCCAAACCATCACCCAACACCATCTAATCAACTCAACCATGGCACCAAGTGCCTCATCCAGGCTCTTCCTAAACACCTCCAGTGATGGTGACTCCACCACCTCCCTGGGCAGCACAGTCCAATGGCCAATCTCTTTTCTTGGAAGAACTTCTTCCTAACATCCAGCCTGAACCTCCCCTGGCACAGCCTGAGACTGTGTCCTCTTGTTCTGGTGCTGCTTGCCTGGGAGAAGAGACCAACCCCTACCTGGCTACAACCTCCCTTTAGGGAGTTGCAGAGAGTAATAAGGTCTCCCCTGAGCCTCCTCTTCTCCAGGCTAAACAACCCCAGCTCCCTCAGCCTCTCCTCACAGGGCTGTGCTCCAGACCCCTCCCCAGCTTTGTTGCCCTTCTCTGGACACCTTCCAGCAACTCAACATCTTTCCTAAACTGAGGGACCCAGAACTAGACACAGGACTCAAGGTGTGGCCTAACCAGTGCAGAGTACAGGGGCAGAATGACCTCCCTGCTCCTGCTGGCCACACTCTTCCTGATGCAGGCCAGGATGCCATTGGCCCTCTTGGCTGCCTGGGCACACTGCAGGCTCATGTTCAGCCTACAATCAACCAGCACCCCCAGGTCCCTCTCTGCCTGGCTGCTCTCCAGCCACTCTGACCCCAGCCTGTAGCACTGCCTGGGGTTGCTGTGGCCAGTGTGCAGAACCTGGCACTTGGATGTGTTCAATCTCCTGCCCTTGGACTCTGCCCATCTGTCCAGCCTGTCGAGGTCCCTCTGCAAAGCCTCTCTGCCCTCCAGCAGATCAACTCCTGCCCCCAGCTTGGTGTCATCTACAAATTTACTGATGATGGACTCAATGCCCTCATCCAGATCATCAATAAAGATGATAAAGAGCATGGGGCCCAGCACTGATCCTTGGGGCACACCACTGGTGCCTGGCTGCCAGCTGGATGTGGCACCATTCACCACCACTCTCCGGGCTCGGCCCTCCAGCCAGTTCCTAACCCAGCTCAGAGTACTGCTGTCCAAGCCAGGGGCTGATAGCTTAGCCAGCAGTTTGCTGTGGGGGACAGTGTCAAAGGCCTTGCTGAAGTCCAGGCAGACTACACCCACAGCCTGCCCCACATCCACCAGGCAGTCACCTGGGCATAGAAGGAGATCAGGTTGGTCAGGCAGGACCTGCCCTTCCTAAATCCATGCTGGCTGGGCCTGATCCCTTGGCCATCCTGTAAGTGCAGTGTTATTACACTCCAGATGACCTGTTCCATAACCTTGCCTGGCACTGAGGTCAGGCTGACAGGGCCTAGGAGGTGAATCCCTCTTTAACAGATTGCCCAGAGAAGTGGTGGAAGGTCCCAGCCCTGAAGAACCATTCAAGGTCAAACTCGTTGGGGCCCTGAGCAACCTGATCTAGTTGGAGATGTCTCTGCTGGCTGCAGGGTGACCAACCCCATGCAGGCTGTGATGCTGTGATGCAGGGGGTCCTGTGAGAGCCCACCAACACCAAGGTGCCCATGGCCATGGCCATGGTGGGCTTGGTGTTCACCTGAAGACAGCGCGGTGGGTCTGCTCCCGCTCCTCCCCGTTGACCATGCAGGAGAACAGCCCAAAGGACTCTGTGCCTGCAGAGGAGAAAGAGGAGGAGGTTACCATGGGGCTGGGGGACAGCTCCCACCCTACTACATGCTGGGGGACCTAGGGGTGAGGAGGCTGGGGAGCTGATGGCCATCACCCATGGTTGCAAGGCTCTGACTTAGGGGAGTCCCACCTGAACCCACAGCCTTGGGGTCCAGCCCCATGAGGTAGACCCCATGGCTGCTGGGTCTAGCCCCATGGTGGAGAACCCATGGCTGCTGGGTCCAGCCCCACGGTGGAGAATCCATGGCTGCTGGGTCTAGCCCCATGGTGGGGAACCCATGGCTGCTGGGTCTAGCCCCATGGTGGGGAACCCATGGCTGCTGGGTCTAGCCCCATGGTGGGGAACCCATGGCTGCTGGGTCTAGCCTCATGCCCCTCACAGCCAACCTGCCCCACGTTCCATGCCATACTGTGCTGTGCCTTGTCACCCAGGGATGATGCCATGGCCAGGGGAGGATGGTGAAAGGCAAGCAGCCTCCCAACAGCACACAGAGCAGCCCAGGATGGCACAGCATGGCATCGAATGGCGTGGCATGGCGTATCATGACAGCACATCATGGTTTGACGTGGTATAGCACGACCTGGCACATTATGGCACGGCACAGCACGGCATGGCATGGCACAGCACGGCATAGCAGGGCATGGCACGGCACAGCACATGACAGGAGACATCGGAACCATGACATGGCACAGCAGGGCAGGGCACAGCAGGGCAGGGCACGGCACAGCACAGCGCACCACGGCGACTCACTGGAGGAGCGTGAGGTGCTGTTGACAAAGACATTGAGGAACTTCTTGGAGAAGTGGAGGTCAGCCTCTGGGGAAGAGTCCTCGGAGGAGCTGTGGGGGTCGGGGACGCCCAGCCCGTGCCCGTCACCATCGTCGCCGGGGGGCAGCAGGTCGCTGTTGTCACTCAGCACTGAGGTGCAGCGCCGCAGGCTGACCAGCTCCAGCTGGGTGTGCTCGTCCACCACCAGCGTGTACTTCAGAGCGTCGTATGCCAGCGACTCGTCCCTTGCCCGCGGCTCTGCCAGCCCGGGGGTGCCCGCTGCCGGCCCCCGAAGCCCCCCTGCAGCTGCTCCTCGGCGAATGGAGAACCCTTCAGGTAGGGCAGCTCCTCCTCCTCCTGCTGCTGCTGCTGGCTGGAGAAGGCCATGGTGAACCCCGGTTGGTCTTGGCGGTGGAGACGTCCAGGGTGGGCGAGATGGCGTCGGGCCCCCGCGGCCCTAACCGAACGTCATCGATCATGGCATCGGCCTCCAGGACGTCCGAGTCCAGGTCCCTGTCGACGGCCCAGCCCTGGGGGCCGGTGCCCAGCGGCTGGCTGCCAGGGGAGCCGCAGGGCGGCGCGGGGCGGCAGCCGAAGGAGGCCAGGACCTCGGCGGTGCCCAGCCGGTCGATGGTGACGGGCGCGATGGTGTCGTTCGTGGGGTTGCTCATGAAGAGGAAAGGACCCGGCTCGTCGCTGGGCAGCTCGGGCACTGGCTCGGTGCCCGCCTCCCCCTCCTCCCGCAGGGAGCTTCGCAGCGTCTCCATGTCCACCAACTCGATGGCACGGGGCAGGGCGCCCGGCTCGCCCGCACCCAGTGGCGAAGGCGGCGTGCCAGGCTCCAGGGCCTCGCTGAGGATCTCGGGCTCCAGGTCGGAGGCTGGCGAGATGGTGTCAGAGAGCGAGTGGCCCTGCTGGAAGCACTCGTCCGGGCACTTGATGGGGTAGGAACCCTCCGAGATCATCTTGTTGACCAGGTTGCTGAGCAGCCAGGGGAGTCCGAGTCCTCGCTCAGGTCGGGCTCCGACTCCGAGTCCGACTCGAAGTCGCTGTTGTCCTCCTCGTCCACCTCGGGCAGCAGCTTGGGCCCCACGGGCAGGTAGAAGGAGCGCCGGATGCTCTCCAGGCCGTGGTCAGGGTCGATCTTCAGGTCCGGGGGCTGGAGGCGTCCGTCTGCCCGGTGGGCACGACACAGGGGTCGGCAGGGTTGAGGCTGTCGTAGTAGCCTTCCATCTTCAGCTCCGCCAAGCTCTCCCTCCTCACCACCTCCCTCTCCGGCTTCTCCTCCACCTCCTCCTCCTCCTGCTCCTTGCCCTTATCCAGCAGCAGGGCGTCCTTGATGCCCATCAGGCCGGGCACCTCCAGCTCGGGTTCCAGCTCAGAGGCGGGGGAGCTGGCCTCCTCGATGGAGTTGGTGAGGTGTGAGGACCTGCCGCTGCTGCTGGCGCTGCTGAGGTCCAGCTCGGTCTCGGAGATGGAGGAGATCATGTTGCTGACCAGGTGCCCGCCGCCGAAGGCCGCCGCGATCTCCCCCTCCACCTCCGAGTCCGAGCCAGGCGAGCTCAGGTCCTCCCCGCGCCGCCCCCCCGGGCGCGAAGGCTTTGCCGGTCCTGCTGGTCAGGTCAGCCTCGATGCCGGGGTCCGAGGAGGGCGAGGTGGTCTCCGACGAGCCCGAGGGGTGCCCGCGCACGCTGGCCGCCCGCCCAGGCTGGGTGCCCTCCCCGTCGGAGCTCAGCGGCTCTGCGGGGCACGCGTAGGTGCCCGCCAGCCTAGCACCATGCCCGTCGTGACGGGCCACGGCCGCCAGCTCCTCTGGGGCTCGAGGGGAGCCAGGCTGCTGGCAGTGGGCTGCAGAGGACCCCGGGCTCCCGGTCCCCGTGCCACCCCTTGCCCGGGCCTGGCTTCGCGCCGGGGGCGTCACGGTGCCCAGCGGCGGGTGTGGGTGACGAGGTGGCATCGGGGCCGGCGGCGTGGCCGGGAGGTGCCGCGGGCCCTGTTGGAGAGAGAGAGGGTGAGGGGGCAGCGGGCAGGGGTGGGCAGGGGCGTGCGGAGCTTGGAGCACAGAGGAGATGAGGTTCATGTTCAAATCTTGCCCGCTGCCCGGGGGCGAGGGGTTACCATGTGCCAGCCACCCGGGGCTGTTGCCCTGTGAGTCAAAGGGGCAGGAGGGCGGCAGCGAGGCGGGGGCAGCCCAGGGGGTCTCCAGGCAGGGGCCGTCCTGGATGCAGGCGTGGGGCGACGAGTGTCCTGCAAGGGAAGGCAGAGCCCCACTGTCACCAGAGCCTGCCCACGGGATACCCTGTGCCAGCCCCTTACCCACGGCCCTGTTCCAGAGGCAAAACCCCAGCAGGATTTAACCCAAGGGGTCCTTGAAGCCAGCTGCTGCCCCACTCCAGGGCCAAAACCCCACCAGGAGTAAACCCAAGGGGTGCCCGGTGCCACCCACTCCCCCACAGCATTGCACCAGGGACAAACCCCCACCAAGATTTAACCCAAGGGGTGCCCAGTGCCACCCACTCCCCCACAGCATTGCACCAGGGACAAACCCCCACCAGGAGTTAACCCAAAGGGTGTCCATTCCTGTGCCCATGCCCACCCCAGTCTCACCGGTGTGTGAGGAAGTGGAGGAGGAGGAGGAGTGGCGAAGGGCATCCTGCCAGGTGGTGCGGTGAGCGGGCACAGGGAAGTTGCCATTGTTGTTCAGGGAGTCCTGGGGGCAGAGCAGTGCCAGGGGGTGGGCAATGGGTGGGTGAGCCCCCAGAGGGGGTGGATTTGGGGCAGCCAAAACAAGGGGAGGCCCCTTAGGGCACATCTGGGGCCATGGCAAGGGCAAGGAGCCGGGATGCCCAGTGAGGATGGCACAAGGGCACCCAAAGCAGTCCAGGGATTCCTCTTGGCATGGCTTGGAGCTCCTGAGCAGCATGGCAGTGCCCGTGCCACGTGCCCAAGGGCTTTGCTGGGATTAGAGCTGCTGCATCCCCATCTGCCCCAGCCTGGCAGCACAGGACAGGGGGACAGCACAGTGCCTGCCCCACACAGCCGTGGCCACAACAGCCTGGTACTGCTGTAGACCCAGGGCTGTGCCCAAGTGCCCCAGGAGCTGAGCCTGACCCATTGAGCTGGGCATGGCTCCCCCACACCTTCGAAGCCACCAGGCCCTGTGGGGAGGGATCATTCCCTCAGGAAGCATGGGCAGCAATAATCCCAACCAGCAGGGCTGGCACCATGTGCCAGCAGGCACACATCAGCCTGGCACAGCTAGGGAGGGCCGGGCATTGCCCTAGGGAAGGGTGCTGGGGAGATCCAGGGGGTAATGGGGTCTCATCCAGTCCTGGAACTGGAGCATAAAGGTTGGAGCTGGGAAAACTGGGATTAGTACCCCGGGCACATGGGTTTGGGCACCACCTGGTATCACAACCGAGCAGCGTGGCAGCAGGATGCGGCCATGCCCATGCAACCCCCAGGGTGCGGCGGGTCGGGGTGGAGGGTTCCCACTCCAGGGGTTTGGCACACTCCTGTGCCAGCTCCCCCTGCCAAATCCCAGTGCCCTCCTGGGAGAGGGTGCCCAGCATCTCAGAACCACACACCACCACCCCCCCCCGGCACCATGGCAACGCTGGCAGCTGCAGGCGGCTGCCCACGCACTGCGGTGGCGAGGCATGGCACACCCTGCCTGGGGACGTGGGGCACCCCTGCAGTGCCACCCCAGCGGGGACTCCCCACACGCACCCCCACGCAGGGGAGCCCCTGAGCACAGGGGTGGAACGGGGTGGGGCACAGCACATGTGGCACACAGGGCTGGCACATGATCCTTGCTGTGCCCGCTGCCAGCAGCTAGCCCTCAGGCACACAGAGATGGCCTGGGGAGCTCCAGACCCTCCAGAGGGCACAGACCCTTCCCCAGCGTTCTCAGCTCGGATGGTGCCGTCTTTCTCTTCTGTGCCCACTCCGGGGGTGCCTGGTGGGGGGTCTCTTCCCATGTCACCCCCCACAGAGCTCCCCTCTCCTCTCCCACCAGCTCGGGGTGGGGGGTGGGGGTGCAGAGACCCTGGGGGGCAGAGACCCCTGCCCACAGCCTCAGCCTCACCTGGGTGCCCGGGGCAGTCAGGTTGAGGGTGGTGGGTCGCAGCTTCTGGGTCTCCTCCAGGACGGGCGAGGGCACGGGTGAGGCCGAAGGGGACAGGGGAGCCTCATTGCCCTCTTCCTCCTCCTCCTCCTCCTCATTGTCGTCGATCATCTCGAACTCCTGGAAGTCCTCCTGGAAGGTGCAGACTGGGTGCGGCTGCTCCCCGCGCTCCAGCACCAGGCAGTCCTGGGCGGGGGGCAGAGGGTGAGCGGCACGGCCACCAACGGGTGGCACCACCCCTGCCCCAGCAGGGCGGAGGGCTCCAAGAGCAAAGTGCCCCCTGCCAAGGACCCCTGTGGGTCTGCCAGCACCCTGCCTGTCCTGGGCCCAGCACACAGCGCCCCATGGCGGGGGGACCCACGCAGATGCCTGCCAGAGCCACCAGGGCCACCAAAGCCACTGGAGCCACCAGAGCCCAGGGAGTCACAAAGCCTGGGGAGCCACCGGGGCCACAGGAGATGCTGCAGGGGCCCCAAAGAGACCAGAGCCACCAAAGCCAGAAGTGACACTGGAGCGACCAGAGCCACTGAAGAGCCATGGATCGACCACACAGCCACCAGAGCCACCAGATCCAGGAGAGCCACTGGATCTACCACACAGCCACCAAAGCCACCAGATCCAGGAGAGACACTGGATCGACCACACAGCCACCAAAACCAACAGATCCAGGAGAGACACTGGATCTACCACACAGCCACCAAAGCCACCAGATCCAGGAGAGACACTGGATCGACCACACAGCCACCAAAACCAACAGATCCAGGAGAGACACTGGATCGACCACACAGCCACCAAAGCCACCAGATCCAGGAGAGACACTGGATCTACCAAAGCCACCAGATCCAGGAGAGACACTGGATGGACCACACAGCCACCAGAGCCACCAGATCCAGGAGAGACACTGGATCGACCACACAGCCACCAAAGCCACCAGATCCAGGAGAGACACTGGATCGACCACACAGCCACCAAAGCCACCAGATCCAGGAGAGACACTGGATCGACCACACAGCCACCAAAACCAACAGATCCAGGAGAGACACTGGATCGACCACACAGCCACCAAAGCCACCAGATCCAGGAGAGACACTGGATCGACCACACAGCCACCAAAACCAACAGATCCAGGAGAGACACTGGATCGACCACACAGCCACCAAAGCCACCAGATCCAGGAGAGACACTGGATCTACCAAAGCCACCAGATCCAGGAGAGACACTGGATGGACCACACAGCCACCAGAGCCACCAGATCCAGGAGAGACACTGGATCGACCACACAGCCACCAAAGCCACCAGATCCAGGAGAGACACTGGATCGACCACACAGCCACCAAAGCCACCAGATCCAGGAGAGACACTGGATCAACCAAAGCCACCAGATCCAGGAGAGACACTGGATCTACCAAAGCCACCAGATCCAGGAGAGACACTGGATGGACCACACAGCCACCAGAGCCACCAGATCCAGGAGAGACACTGGATCGACCACACAGCCACCAAAGCCACCAGATCCAGGAGAGACACTGGACCACACAGCCACCAAAGCCACCAGATCCAGGAGAGACACTGGATCGACACAGCCACCAAAGCCACCAGATCCAGGAGAGACACTGGATCAACCAAAGCCACCAGATCCAGGAGAGACACTGGATTGACCACACAGCCACCAAAGCCACCAGATCCAGGAGAGACACTGGATCTATCATACAGCCATCAAAGCCACCAGATCCAGGAGAGACACTGGATCTACCAAAGCCACCAGATCCAGGAGAGCCACTGGATCGACCACACAGCCACCAAAGCCACCAGATCCAGGAGAGACACTGGATCGACCACACAGCCACCAGAGCCACCAGATCCAGGAGAGCAACTGGATTGACCACACAGCCACCAAAGCCACCAGATCCAGGAGAGACACTGGATCGACCACACAGCCACCAAAGCCACCAGATCCAGGAGAGACACTGGATCTATCATACAGCCATCAAAGCCACCAGATCCAGGAGAGACACTGGATCGACCACACAGCCACCAAAGCCACCAGATCCAGGAGAGCCACTGGATCTACCAAAGCCACCAGATCCAGGAGAGCCACTGGATTGACCACACAGCCACCAAAGCCACCAGATCCAGGAGAGCCACTGGATTGACCACACAGCCATCAAAGCCACCAGATCCAGGAGAGACACTGGATCGACCACACAGCCACCAGAGCCACCAGATCCAGGAGAGCCACTGGATTGACCACACAGCCACCAAAGCCACCAGATCCAGGAGAGACACTGGATCGACCACACAGCCACCAAAGCCACCAGATCCAGGAGAGACACTGGATCTATCATACAGGCATCAAAGCCACCAGATCCAGGAGAGACACTGGATCGACCACACAGCCACCAAAGCCACCAGATCCAGGAGAACCACTGGATCTACCACAGAGCCATCAAAGCCAACAGATCCAGGAGAAACACTGGATCTACCACAGAGACAGCAATGCCAACAGATGCAGGAGAGCCACTGGATCTACCACAGAGCCATCCAAGCCAACAGATCCAGGAGAACCACTGGATCTACCACAGAGACACCAATGCCAACAGATCCAGGAGAGCCACTGGATCAATCACAGAGACACCAAAACCAACAGATCCAGGAGAGACACTGGACATACCACTGATCCACCAAAGCCACCAGATCCAGGAGAGCCACTGGATCTACCTCATCCATTAAAGCCACCTGATCCAGGAGAACCATTGGATCTACACAGAGCCAGGAAAGCCACAGGAGACACTGGAACCACCAGAGCCAAGGCATCAGGATGGTAGGTGGGCACCTGGCTGGTGTGTCCAGCATTGGCATTGGCTGCTGAGATCCCCCCCGACATGTCCCCTCTGACCACTTCCTGGGGCTCAGCTGGGTGTGGTGGGACGTGCCAGGGTGCCCAGCCATGCTGAAGTCCTTGTGCTCAGCACCCTCTTCACGTCTCCCTGGTACCCAGACAGGAGGAACTCGCACCCTGGGCTCCAGGACAGGCTTTGCCCTCCCAGTGCCCTCCCCCCGCAGCGTGCCCAGGCCCTGCACCTTCTCATAGTGATCGGAGTCGTAGTTGAGGCCAATGCCGCAGTCGTCTGTGATCTCCGACAGGTCCTCGTCATCAAACTCCTCCAGGCTGATGTCCTGGGGGGCCTGGGCAGAGGGGCCGGCACATCAACGTCAGTGACACCCCCACAAACCCCAGGGAGATGCCACCAGCTCCCCAGCGTGGCACCACGAGGGCTTGGAGAGCCATGTGGCACCAGCACGGAATGGTGGCGCCCTACCTTCAGCCCAGGCGGCCCCTGGGACTGCAAGCAGGAGGCAAAGGAGGTTGGAGGTGAGAGGGAGGACAAAAGCCACAGGATGCATGGGACCCTGCCCCCTCGCACCCAGCCCATGCCTGGAGGGGTTTCAAAGCTGTGGAGCTGTGGTGCTGAGGGCCGTGGTGTGCTGGTGACCTGGCAGTGCTGGGGTAAGGCTTGGACTTGATGGTCTCAAGGGAGTTCTCCTGCCCCTCTGCTCTGCCCTGATGAGGCCACCTAGGGAGCCCTGGGGCTAGTGCTGGGCTCCCCAGTTCAGAGAGACTGGGAGCTACTGGAGAGAGTCCAGGGGAGGCTGGGAAGATGCTGAGGGGCCTGCAGCAGCTCTGTGAGGGGCAAAGGCTGAGAGCCCTGGGGCTGAGAGCCTGCAGAAGAGCAGCCCCAGAGGCATCAATGCTCAGCAGGAGATGAATGAGCTGTGGGGGGCAAGAGGCTGGGGCCAGGCTCTGCTCAGTGGTGCCCAGGGACAGCACAAGGGCCAAGGGCCAGCAAGTGGAAGCCAGGAGGTTCCCTCAGGAGCAACTTGTTTGGTGTGAGGCTGCTGGAGGCCTGGAGCAGGCTGCCCTGAGAGGTTGTGGAGTCTCCTTCTGTGGAGAGCTTCCAACCCCCCTGGCCATTGTGCCCCTGGGCAAGCTGCTGTGGGTGCCCCTGGTGGAGCAGGGGGGTTGGACTGGCTGAGCTCCAGAGGTCCCCTCCCACCCCAGCATGCTGGGATTCCATGAGGGCTTGTCAGATCTGGCCAGGCAGAGGTGCTGATGCCACCACCATGGTGGCCACCAACTTCCCAGCCAAACCCACAGCAAGTGGAGCACTGATGCCCCAACACCCTGCTCTTGCCCATGGTGCCACCAAGGTTGCCTCATCCCAAGATGACAGCAGCCAGAGCAACCAAGGCAAGAATCTGGGGAGGGGGCAGGAATCAATTCTCCAGGGAAAAGAGGAGAAAAGTTGTCTACCAACAACTGCTGGCAGGGTTTGGTGTTGGCTAAGGGAAGCCCAACACTTCTGGTGGCTCTGAAGGCTGGGAGATTCAGCAGCACCTGGGTCCTGGGTGCCAGCAGGCACCTCCTGGCCACCCTACTGGGAGGAACACCCAGAGCCCCCAGAGCCCAGCAGCACCTGGGTGCCAGCAGGGACCTCCTGACCACCCTACTGGGAGGAACACCCTAGAGCCCAGCAGCACCTGGGTGCCAGCAGGCACCTCCTGGCCACCCTACTGGGAGGAACACCCAGAGCCCCCAGAGCCCAGCAGCACCTGGGTGCCAGCAGGGACCTCCTGACCACCCTACTGGGAGGAACACCTAGAGCCCAGCAGCACCTGGGTGCCAGCAGGCACCTCCTGGCCACCCTACTGGGAGGAACACCCAGAGCCCCCAGAGCCCAGCAGCACCTGGGTGCCAGCAGGGACCTCCTGACCACCCTACTGGGAGGAACACCTAGAGCCCAGCAGCACCTGGGTGCCAGCAGGCACCTCCTGGCCACCCTACTGGGAGGAACACCCAGAGCCCCCAGAGCCCAGCAGCACCTGGGTGCCAGCAGGCACCTCCTGGCCACCCTACTGGGAGGGACACCTAGAGCCCAGCAGCACCTGGGTGCCAGCAGGCACCTCCTGGCCACCCTACTGGGAGGAACACCCAGACCACCCTAGAGCCCAGCAGCACCTGGGTGCCAGCAGGCACCTCCTGGCCACCCTACTGGGAGGGACACCTAGAGCCCAGCAGCACCTGGGTGCCAGCAGGGCACCTCCTGGCCACCCTACTGGGAGGAACACCCAGAGCCCCCAGAGCCCAGCAGCAGCTGGACAAGGAACAGGGCTGTGAGGCTCCTCTGGTGGGGATGAGTCTGGGGATGCACTGGGACTTGGTTTGGGTCCTGATGGGACCTCTTTGGGGTCTATTTAGGGCATTGTTGAGGTCTTACTGGAGTCTTGCTGGGGCATCACTGGGGTCCTGCTGGGGTCTCATTGGTGTCTAGCTGGAGCATCACTGAGCTCTTGCTAGGGCTTCAGTGGGGTCTTGTTGGGCCTCACTGGCCTGTCCCAGGACCCATCTGGCATGCATGGTGTTGGGTCACAGCCCTCAGAGCTTCCCCAACCCCCCTGCAATCCTTTGCCCCCCTGTTTTGCCCCCCCTTCTGCAGCCCCCGGCCCCCACTGCGCAGGGAGGAGATGTCCCCTAATCACTTAATGCCCAGAAGTAGGACACGGAGAGAGCAGCCAATATGGGCAGATTTGTGAGCAAAACAGCAGGGCTGCTGCTGGAGGCACCAGCTGGCCTCAGCTGGCAGCAGGGTGGGGGCCTGCCCCAGGGACCCCAGATCCCAGCAGTGGGGCAGCCCCAGGGAGCAGAACCTCAGAGGTGGCAGGAGCAGAACCCGCAGGAGGAGGGAAGCAGAACCTCAAGAATGAGGGGGAGCAGAATCTCAGGGGAGGTGGGGAGAGCAGAGCCCCCCGGGATGGGGGAGCAGAACATTGAGGATAGGGAGAGCAGAGCCCCCAGGATGCAGGGAGCAGAGCATTGAGGATGGGGAGAGCAGAGCCCCCAGGATGCAGGGAGCAGAGCATTGAGGATGGGGAGAGCAGAGCCCCCAGGATGCAGGGAGCAGAACATTGAGGATGGGGAGAGCAGAGCCCCCAGGATGCAGGGAGCAGAACATTGAGGATGGGGAGAGCAGAGCTCCCAGGACGGGGGGAGCAGAACATTGAGGATGGGGAGAGCAGAGCTCCCAGGATGGGGGGAGCAGAACATTGAGGATGGGGAGAGCAGAGCTCCCAGGATGGGGGGAGCAGAGCATTGAGGATGGGGAGAGCAGAGCCCCCAGGATGGGGAGAGCAGAGCCCCCAGGATAGGGGGAGGAGAACATTGAGGATGGGGAGAGCAGAGCCCCCAGGATGGGGGGAGCAGAACATTGAGGATGGGGAGAGCAGAACATTGAGGATGGGGAGAGCAGAGCTCCCAGGATGGGGGGAGCAGAACATTGAGGATGGGGAGAGCAGAGCTCCCAGGATGGGGGGAGCAGAACATTGAGGATGGGGAGAGCAGAGCTCCCAGGATGGGGGGAGCAGAACATTGAGGATGGGGAGAGCAGAGCTCCCAGGATGGGGGGGAGCAGAACATTGAGGATGGGGAGAGCAGAGCTCCCAGGATGGGGGAGAGCAGAGCCCCCAGGATAGGGGAGGAGAACATTGAGGATGGGGAGAGCAGAGCCCCCAGGATGGGGGAGCAGAACATTGAGGGTGGGGAGAGCAGAGCTCCCAGGATGGGGGAAGCAGAACATTGAGGGTGGGGAGAGCAGAGCTCCCAGGATGGTGAGGAACAGACCCTACAGGATAGGGAGAGCAGAGTCCCCAGGATTGGGGAAGCAGAACCTTGAGGACTGGGGTCAAGGGGGTGAAGAACCCTCAGGATAGGGGGAAGCAGAACCCCAGGATGAAGGGGAGCACAGCCCCGGTGTCGGTGGCAACCAGACATCAGTGGTGGCTCTGCAGGCCACAGGGTTGGGGACAGAACCTGCTGGGACCTCCTGCACTCCCCAGGGGCAAGCAGGGGCCTCAGGGGTCCCTCATCTGCCTGGGTCAACAGGGGCCAGCTCAGAGACGAGTTTTCCCGGGGTGGCCACCACCTGCTTGGGTGCTGCAAGCCAGGACCAACCAGGATCTTGTTCTACATCCCTGGACCCTCCTCACCCAAGGGAGCAGCTTCTCCAGCAGCCCGTGCCCTGGTCCTGGGGTGGTATGGCACGGCCCAGCATGGCATGGGCAGCTTCTGGCTGCCCAAGGAGGCCACATCCCCCTCATCAGGGAGCCACCACGGGGACAAACCAGGACTGCAGTTTCTAGGTCATGGCGCTCAGGAGCTGAGGCAGGCACGGCAGGGCGGTGGGGCACCGTGGTGGCACCAGGCCACCACAGCAGGGCATGCAGGGATGGGGCCACCACAGCAGGGCATGCAGGGATGGGGCCACCACAGCAGGGCATGCAGGGATGGGGCCACCACAGCAGGATGGGGCTGCCATGGAGGGATGGGCTCACCACAGCAGGATGGGGCTGCCATGGAGGAGGGATGGGCTCACCACAGCAGGATGGGGCTGCCATGGAGGAGGGATGGGCTCACCACAGCAGGATGGGGCTGCCATGGAGGAGGGATGGGCTCACCACAGCAGGATGGGGCTGCCATGGAGGAGGGATGGGGCCACCACAGCAGGATGGGGCTGCCATGGAGGGATGGGCTCACCACAGCAGGATGGGGCTGCCATGGAGGAGGGATGGGCTCACCACAGCAGGATGGGGCTGCCATGGAGGAGGGATGGGCTCACCACAGCAGGATGGGGCTGCCATGGAGGAGGGATGGGGCCACCACAGCAGGATGGGGCTGCCATGGAGGAGGGATGGGCTCACCACAGCAGGATGGGGCTGCCATGGAGGGATGGGCTCACCACAGCAGGATGGGGCTGCCATGCAGGGATGGGGCCACCACAGCAGGATGGGGCTGCCATGGAGGAGGGATGGGCTCACCACAGCAAGATGGGGCTGCCATGGAGGGATGTGGTCACCACAGCAGGATGGGGCTGCCATGGAGGGGGGCTGCCATGGGCTGCAAGATGGGGCTGCCATGGATGGGGCCACCACAGCAAGGATGGGGCTGCCATGGAGGAGGGATGGGCTCACCACAGCAAGATGGGGCTGCCATGGAGGAGATGGGCTCATGGGGCTGCCATGGGGATGGGGTCACCACAGCAGGATGGGGCTGCCATGGGGCTGCCATGGAGGAGGGATGGGGCTCACCACAGCAAGGATGGGGCTGCCATGGAGGAGGGATGGGCTCACCACAGCAGGATGGGGCTGCCATGGAGGGATGGGGTGGGGCTCACCACAGCAGGATGGGGCTGCCATGGAGGAGGGATGGGGCCACCACAGCAGGATGGGGCTGCCATGGAGGAGGGATGGGGCCACCACCACAGCAGGATGGGGCTGCCATGGAGGAGGGATGGGGCCACCACAGCAGGATGGGGCTGCCATGGAGGAGGGATGGGGCCACCACAGCAGGATGGGGCTGCCATGGAGGAGGGATGGGGTCACCACAGCAGGATGGGAGGAGGATGCTGGGGCCATGGAGGAGGAGGGATGGGCTCACCACAGCAGGATGGGGCTGCCATGGAGGAGGGATGGGCTCACCACAGCAGGATGGAGCTGCCATGGAGGAGGGATGGGCTCACCACAGCAGGATGGGGCTGCCATGGAGGAGGGATGGGGTCACCACAGCAGGATGGGGCTGCCATGGAGGAGGGATGGGGTCACCACAGCAGGATGGGGCTGCCATGGAGGAGGGATGGGCTCACCACAGCAGGATGGGGCTGCCATGGAGGAGGGATGGGCTCACCACAGCAGGATGGGGTTGCCATGGTGGAATGCAGGGACACCAGCAGGATGGGATGGGCTTGCCATGGTGGGATGGGACCACCACAGTAGGATGGTGACTTGTTCTGGCAAGATGCCACGGTGGGATGAGGCCCCCACGGAGGGTTAGGTTTGCCCTGGTGGGATAGCATCACCACAATAGGGTGGTGGGCTGCCATGGAGGGCTGAGCTCAGCACAGCAGGATGGGGCCACCAGCCAGAGCTGAGGGGCCCCTAGGGGATCTTGGCCATGTCCCAGCTGCAGCAGCACTGCTGCAGGCACAGGACGTGGCCATGGGCACCTCTGGCACGAGGGGACAAGGAGCAGCTGGGAAGGATAGGGTCCAGGCAGCACCAAGTGACCCCCAAAGAGGCCCAAGATCCCCCCACTGCCAGGGAGGGATGCAGGAGTAGCCCCAGGAGCAGGGAATTTCCTGCCCATTTCCAGAGCAGCTTCCAGGACACCTGGACCTGGCAGATGCTCTCCTGCCACAGCTTTTCCTGCAGCAACCAGCCAGGGACTGGCATGGACAGTATGCCACCAGCCCACCTCATGCCCACTCTCACCCCCCAGGGAGCTGAGTGCTCACCCTAGTGCTTGTTCCCCCACTCCAAACCTGTGACCAGCACCCAGACCAGCAAGAAAAAGCCACCCAGGAACCCTGCTGAGGTCCTGCTGCATGGGAACCACCATGGCCCTTCCAACCTTCGCCAGGTTCTCCTCTCTGCCAGGCAGGAGGACAGCAAAGGACTTCCAAAGAGCGTCCCACCACGCTGGGTGTCACCAGGGAGAAGGACATGAGGGGACTCTAACGAGCACCCCATCATGTTGGTTGTCACCAAGGAGGGGGGACACGAGGGTGGTGAAGAGATGCCACCCCCCTAGCCTTGGCATTGGCACCCACCAGTGGTACTGGCCGGGGCTTGGGGACAACAGCTGGGACATGTCCCCAGCTGGGACGTGTCCCTGGCCCGGGCCCAGCTGCAGTGAAGGGCAGGGACCTGCTGCAAACACCACAGGGAGGGGGTCACGGGAAAGGGGATGCCGGGGGAAGGGGACAGAGCGAGGAGAAGGAGGCCAGGATGAGGAGGAGGATGCCAGGGAAAGGAACATCTCATGCCAGGGGAAAGGGGATGCCAGAGGAAAGGGACATCTCAGGAGAGGAGGGTGCCAGGGGAAGGAAGGGCACAGTCCACGTCACCTGCCCTGAACAGGCCACCAGCTACCAAGGGCACCCCTCGCACACCCCCAGCCCCTCGCTCCGCAGCCTCTGCCCCACCAAAGCCCCCAAACAGCCCTGCAGATGCCCCCGGATTCCCCTCCCGTACTCCCCTAGATGTTCCCCGCTGTCAGCCCCCACCCTTCCCACCCCCAGCCGCGCACCCCCGGTGATGGGGCTTGCCCTCCCCGCTAAGCCCCCCCAGTCCCCGCGGGCCCGTTCCCGGGGGTCCCGCATCCTGCATCCCGCATCCCGGGGCCACTGCGGAGCCTCGGGAGAGACAAAGGGGCGGCGGCGACGGCGGCGGTGGCTCCCCCCGCACCGGCGGGATGCAGCAGCACCGGGGAGGGCGGGGAGGTGGTTTGGGACCGGCGGGGAGGGGGGGTCTGGGCCTTGGGGGTGGGTTCTGAGACTGGGGAGGGGTCCTGGAACCTGCGGGGAGAGGGGGGTCCTGGGATCTGGGGAGGGGCAGTCTGGAAACCGCGGGGGGGGGGGGGAGCTGAGATCGAAAAGGAGGGGGTCTGGAGCCTGGGGAAGGGGATCTGGGACCCGCGGGGGGAACGACCCCGGGGCTGACGGACCTGGGCCTAGAGGAGGGATAAAAACCCACGGAGTTGAGCCTGAGAGGGGGAAACTGAGCCGGGGGGGGGGGGGAAGGGGGAGGAAGGACACACACACTGTGACCCCAGAAGGGGGGTCTGGGATGGGAGAGGGAAAACGAGACCGGGGAGGGGCGGGGGAGCTGAGACCGGGGAGTGACGATCCTAAGCAGTGGGGGGGGGGTGTCTGGGATGGATGGGGGGTGTCTGGGACCGGCTGTGGGGAAGGGGGTTGACCGTCCGTGACTGGGGTCAGTGGGGCCGGGGGGGGCGGGGAATGGGATGCGGCCGGCGGCCGCTGCGCCGTTAACCGCGGTGCGAGGCCCCCGCCGCACCCTAAAGTGAAGGGGGAAGGCGGGGGCGCGTGGGGGGTGGTGCGGAGGATGAAGCCAGGGCCCCCCGCTTCGCCCCGCGGTACCCAGGGCAGCGGACAGAGCATCCCCGCAGTGCCCGGAGGCATCCCAGGGGGTACATCCCGCATCTTTCCCCCATCCCCCAACAATAACCCTCCCCGGGGCTTGTGTGTGCCCCGCACCCCCCAGCAGCGGAGCGGCCCTGACCTGCAGCCGGGGGGGGGGACAGCGAGTGGAAGGTGGAAAGCGAGAACATCTCGGCTCGATCCGCCATCTTCTCCCGGCCGGGGCTGCGCCGGACTGCGGAGAGCGGGGGGTGGGGGGGGGAAGCGGGGGGGGGGGGGAGGGGAGAGGGGGACGGAGGAATGGGGGGGGGCAGTGGGAGGGAGGAGCCAGAAAGGGCGGGGGCTGAGGGTTGGAGGGGGAGTAAGGGGTTGGGGGTATAGGGGCGGTATAGGGAGGGAATGGGGGCGGTATAGGCGAGGGTGAGGGGGGAGTAGGTATAGGGAGGGGTTAGGGTGGGCTGTAGAAGTGGTGTAGGGAGGGGATGGAGCGGTATCGGGAGGGGCTGGGGGGCTACAGGGGCGGTATAGGGAGGGGCAAGGACTGCGTGATGGGGAGGAGGGATGGCTTAGGAGGGGCAAGTAGGGGTACAGGGAGGGGATGGAGCGGTATAGGGACGGGTTGGGGGGCTGTAAGGGTGGTGTAGAGAGAGAAGGGGGATGGTATAGGCGGGGGGAACAGGTATAGGGAGGAGCGGGGGCTGCAGGACGGGGAGGAAGGGCTGGAGAGGTATAAGGAGGGGCGAGGAAGGATGTAGGGGGGTGATGGAGCGGTATAGGAAGGGGCGGGGGCTGCGGGATTGGAAGGAGGAGTTGTGGGGATTATAGGGGCTGTATAAGGAGGGGCTGGGAGCCGTATAGGGAGGGGGCAGTGCGGTATAGGCAGGAGGAGCAGTGGGTGGTATAGGGAGGGAGCAGGGGGGATATGGGGTGGTAAAGGCGAGGGTGTGTCTAGAGGGGAGAGGGGAGGGGCTGGAAGGGATCACTGGCGTGGGGGGGGATGGTACAGAGAGGGGCTGGGAGTGGTATAGGGGGATGGGAGGGCGGGCGTCCAGAGGGAGTCTGGTGGCTGTATAGAGCAGGAGCAGGACGGCTATAGGTAGATGTAGGGAGTCTATAGGGAGGGGCAGGGGGTATAGGAGAGTCCACACCCTACAGAGGAGGGTCTATAAGGGGGCTTAATAGGAAGGTCCATAGGGGGTCTATAGGAAGGTCTTTGGCGGGGGGCGTGGGAAAGGAGGGGTCTATAAGACGTCCACGAGGGGTCTATAGGAGTATCCAGGGGGGGTACAGTGCTCCATAGGCCGTCTATAGGGAGGTGCGGGGGTCTATATGGGGGGGAGGGGGTATAGGAGAAGTCCATAAGGGGTCTATAGGCAGGCACGGGGGTCCACAGGGGGGTCCGTAAGGAGGTGCAGGGGTCTACAGGAGCATCTGCGCGGCTCCACTGGGGGCGGGCGGAGCAGGCGGGGCCGGGCGGAGCAGGCGGGGCCGGGCAGCGGCGGGGCCGGGAGCTGTCCGCGGCGGGGTGCTGAAGCGGAGCTGTCCCGGTGCTGAACGGCCGCGGCTCTGCCCGCTGCCCCTGCGGGCCCCGCGTTGATGGCCCGGGGCTTGCCGGTGTCCGTGCCCGGTGACTGTGCCTGCTGTCTGTGCCCGGTGCCCAGAGGGGCCGTGGGGGAGGAGGGGCCCTGCCCATTGGATGCTGAGGAGGATCTGGGGGGTCCGAGGGGTGGGTGTCCAAAAGCCACAAGGAGCTCTGCAGGGACTGGGTGGGGGAGGAGGGGAAGAAATTCAGGGCTCCACAGCCTCCGCTGTGCCCACCCCCAAAGCTGTGGCACTCACCCCATCCCGGGCACTGGGCACCCAGCAGGTGGGTGCCCCTCCCTGGGCTCAGGGAGCACCAGAGGGTGATGGGGTGGGGGGCTGCACCCCAAAAGGCCCATAGTGAGCTTCTCCCCGTCACAGCAAGATCAGGCCCCCTGGCAGGAGCAGATGGCACAGCAGCACAGATGCCACCTGCCCCCCTCCTCGCTGACCCATCTGCTGCAGCATCAGTGCCATGCTCTCCCTCTCCATCCTTGGCACCGCTGCCCCCCCCCCCCCAATCCTAATCCTGAGGCCCCAGTGCCCACCACATCAGCCAGACACAGACACAGGTGCCAGTGGTGCTCAAACAGATGCCAGCAGTGCCCAGTTTTTATTGTGTAGCAAAAGGAAAGGGGATGGGGTGGGTGTAGAGTGGGCACAGGGTGGTAACTGCCTGTGTGGTGGGCATGAGGCAACAGCCATGGGTAGGGTGGGCATGAGGTGGCAGCCACTTGGGGTCTGGGTGTGGGGCAGCTGCCTGTGTGGTGGGCAATGGACAGCATCTGTGTGGTGGGCATGGGATGGCAGCCATGGGGTGAGCATGAATCAGTAGTCACGAGGTGGGGCAGGGTTGCAGTGTTTGTGGGGTGGGCAGGGGGTGGTGGCTGTGTGTGGGGTGGGCACAGGGCAGTGTCTGTGGGGTGGGCACAGGGTGGAACTGTGGGTGTGGTCAGCATGGGACAACAGTTGTCTGTGGGGTGGGCACAGTGTGGCAGCCATGGGGTGGCTGCATCTCCACCACCTTCAGAACCGTCACAGCCCAGGCAGTGGGTGGCACGGGGGGGGGCTCTGCCCATGCTGTGGGAACCCTGCCAAGTCCCCTGTTGCCCACCTAGCCCATGCCCAGCAGCAGGTCCAGGTATGCCCCAGAGATCAGGTCGTCTTCGGGCACCCCCAGCTCCCCAGCAGCTGCTGTGCCAGGTGCTGCCCATCCTCCTCACTCTGTCCCTCGTTCAGCACCACCTGCAGGCACAGCCAGAGTTAGGGGTGGGCATGAGCCCCTCGGGGTGCCCCCTAGGCTGGCACCTGTGCCCCCAGACTCACCTCAAGCTCCAAGAAGTCCCCCAGCCCCTCCACGCTGTCCAGGTGCACCCGGGTCTGGCCCCGCAGGAAGAGGTGCCGCCGCTTCCTCACCACCCCCAGCACGCCCAGCGCCTGCCCCAGCACCGCCTGGCACGGCCACACAGCTGTTCTGGCACCCACTGGCACAGCCCAGGGCACCAGGCAGTGCCCCAGGGTGCCCGTGAAGGGTTTGGGGTTTTTTTTGGGGGGGATGAGGGGGTCTCAGTGCTCACCTCCAGCCCGTCAGGGTCATCCGTGGGGACGATGGTGAAGGTGGAGAGCTTGGGGCCTGTGGTGTCAGGGCGCTCGTAGAAAATCAGCTCCCCCTGGCCTGCCTGGCAGGGGCAAGGAAGTCAGGATCAGGCTCAGGATGAAAGTCAGGGGCAAGGAAAGTCAGGATCAGAGTCAGGGACAAGGAAAGTCAGGCTCAGAGTCAGGGATAAGGAAAGACAGCATCAGGAGCAGCATGAAGGAAAAGTCAGGATCAGGGCCTGGGCTAAGGGTCAAGGGCATCAGGACCAAGGAAAGCTAGAATCAGTGTCAGGATCAGGGTCAGGCAGAACAGCTCAGGGTGGGTCAATCAGGGTCAGGTATGTGGGCAGGATCAGGCCAGGATGGGTCAGGGCGAAGGTCAGAGTAATGAAGGGTCAGGGCTGAGGTCAGCCAGGACCAAGCAGGGTCACGGTTAGGATCAGGCTGGGCTTGGGTCAGGGTTAGGATCAGCGTTGGGCAGAGTTAGGTGAGGCAGGGCCAGGTTCAGGGAGGGTCAAGGGTTAGGGTAGATCAGGCAGGGCCAGGGTTAGATGGGGTTGGGGTCGGGGTCAGGGTCAGAGCCAGGCATGACGAGTCAGAGTTTGCATCAGGCTGGATCAAGAGTGGGCAGGGGCAGAGTCCAGATCAAGCAGGCTGAGGAAGGGGCTGGGGCAGGCTGGATCAGGCAGGGTCAGGATCCGGATCCGGCAGGGTTTGGGGCAGGCATCGGCTCAGGGACAGGGTTAGGTCAGGTCAGGTTCACGGGCAGGGGCAGGCCTCCCACCCGAGCCCTCCCCGCCCTCACAGGGGTGCGGCGCAGTTTGAGGCGTCCCCGCGGCACACGGAAGAAGGTGTCGGCCTGGACCAGCAGCTGCCCTTGGTCCTGCTGTGGGCCCTGCCCGCCGAGCCGCCGGGCCGCGTTCTGCACCCCCTCCCGCAGCCGCGCCTTCACTTCCACGTTGCGCCGCATCCCTGCCGCCCTGGACCCGCTTCCTGACGTCATCACAAGGCGCGAGTTTCTATTGGTTGCGCCCGAAACGCAGCCATTAGGCGCGTGTTCCTATTGGTCTGGAGCTTTCCCCGCCTCGCCGCGCCCAGGTTCCGCCCCCAGCGGGTCGGGCCGGCCGGGCCGGGGCAAGACGCTATGGCGACAGCGGCGGCGGGATGTGGCAGTGGGGCCGGAGCCGTGCCCGCCGCCGTGCCCGCCGCCACCCGCCTGCAGGCCTACGCCTGGTGCCGGGAGTTCCTCTCCGGCTCCTGGAAGCTCATCGGGCCCGATGAGTTCGTTATCGGACCCATCAGGTACGAGCCGCCACCGGGAGACCCTGCCCCGTCTTCCCCACTCCAGGTCCACCCCGGGGCCCCTGTTCCGTGTACCCCTGAGCAGTAGCCCAGTCCCCTTCCCCGTCTTCCCCAACGTCCCGGTTCCCCTCCTGGTGCTCAGCCCCTCTCCCATTGTCTCCCAGCTGCCCCTCTAACCAGTGTTCCTCCCAGTGCTCCTGTTGCATCGCCAAACAGTGGCCCAATGTCCCACAGTTAGTCCCTCGACCAGTGACCCAGTCCCCCTCCAAGCTGTTCCTCACAACCAGTAGCTGCCCTCCTCCCAGTGCGCTTCCTTTCCCTCCCCGTCTGTTGCTCCAGTCCCTCTCCCAGTGTCGCAGTAGCTCCCCTGGGCAGGTGTCCCTCTCCCAGTCTCCCTCCCAGCTGCCCCCTGACTGGTGTCCCACTCCCTCTCCCAATTACTCCCCCCCCCAACACCCATGTCCCTCTTTCCTACCAGATCCCTCACTCCTCCCCACCCCGTTTCCCCTCTCCCACTCCCGTCACCGCCCCGGGGGCTACCCAGCTCTGCCCTGCCCCGTTCCCGGTGCCCCTCCCTGATGCGCTGTGCCCGCAGCGGGGGCTCAGCAACCTGCTCTTCAAGTGCGCCCTGCCCGAGCATGTCCTGAGCGTGGGGGATGAGCCCCGCCAGGTGCTGCTGCGTGTCTATGGGGCCATCCTGCAGGTCAGTGCCCCCTGCCACCAGTAACCCCACTGGGACCAGTACATTCCCCCCTCCCCCCCACCAAGCAACAGCCTTGAGGCATTCAAGGCTCCTCCATCACCCTTATTCCACCCTGGGCCTGGCAGCACTCCCGTAAGGGGGAGGGGAATCCTGGGGGGCTACTGTTAAGTGGGGGAGGCTACCTGGGAACACTGGGAAGAGGACAGAGTCGCTGCCTGGGGGTGCAACTTGGAGGGGAACTGGGGCACTGGTTGAGGGAGCCCCTGGGAGAGGGACTGGGCCACTGGTCACGGGGGCAACAGGGTCACTGGGATGGGGAACTGGGGCGACACTGGGATAGCAACCAGGGGGACAACAGGGACAGTAGGGGAATAACTGGGGGACACTGGGACAGCAGCCAGGGGGACAACAGGGACAGTAGGGGAATAACTGGGGGACACTGGGACAGCAGCCAGGGGGACAACAGGGACAGTAGGGGAATAACTGGGGGACACTGGGACAGCAGCCAGGGGGACAACAGGGACAGTAGGGGAATAACTGGGGGACACTGGGAAGGGGCTGGAAAGGGAACAGGGACAGCAGGGGAGGCTAACTGGGGGACACTGGGAAGGGAACAGGGACAGTAGGGGAATAACTGGGGGACACTGGGAAAGGAACAGGGACAGTAGGGGAATAACTGGGGGACACTGGGTAGGGACTGGGAAGGGAACAGGGAAAGCAGGGGAATAACTGGGGGCACTGGGAAGGGGCTGGAAAGGGAACAGGGACAGCAGGGGAGGCTAACTGGGGGGACACTGGGAAGGGAACAGGGACAGAAGGGGAATAACTGGGGGACACTGGGTAGGGGAATAACTGGGGGCACTGGGTAGGGAACATGGACAGTAGGGGAATAACTGGAGGGCACTGGGTAGGGGAATAACTGGGGAATGCTGGGTAGGGGAATAACTGGGGGCACTGGGTAGGGAACATGGACAGTAGGGGAATAACTGGAGGGCACTGGGTAGGGGAATAACTGGGGGGCACTGGGAAAGGAACAGGGACAGTAGGGGAATAACTGGGGGACACTGGGTAGGGACTGGGAAGGGAACAGGGAAAGCAGGGGAATAACTGGGGGGCACTGGGAAGGGGCTGGAAAGGGAACAGGACAGCAGGGGAGGCTAACTGGGGGGACACTGGGAAGGGAACAGGGACAGAAGGGGAATAACTGGGGGACACTGGGTAGGGGAATAACTGGGGGGCACTGGGTAGGGAACATGGACAGTAGGGGAATAACTGGAGGGCACTGGGTAGGGGAATAACTGGGGGATGCTGGGTAGGGGAATAACTGGGGGGCACTGGGAAGGGAACATGGACAGTAGGGGAATAACTGGAGGGCACTGGGTAGGGGAATAACTGGGGGGCACTGGGTAGGGGAATAACTGGGGGGCACTGGGAAGGGAACATGGACAGTAGGGGAATAACTGGAGGGCACTGGGTAGGGGAATAACTGGGGGGCACTGGGTAGAGGAATAACTGGGGGCACTGGGTAGGGGAATAACTGGGGGATGCTGGGTAGGGGAATAACTGGGGGGCACTGGGTGGGGGGGTGACTGGGGGGCACTGGGTAGGGGAATAACTGGGGGGCACTGGGTAGGGGAATAACTGGGGGGCACTGGGTGGGAGGTGACTGGGGGGCACTGGGACAGTGGTCAGGGGGTGGCTGGGGGGACACCCTGGGGCACCGGTGGCTGGGGGGTGCACTGGGACAAGGGGGTGAGCAGGGGTGCCGGGGCAGCGCTCAGGGCCTTGGGGTGGGGGTCCCTGACCGGCAGTGCCCGCAGGGGGTGGACTCCCTGGTGCTGGAGAGCGTCACCTTCGCCATTCTGGCCGAGCGGGCGCTGGGGCCGCGCCTCTACGGAGTCTTCCCTCAGGGCCGGCTGGAGCAATTCATCCCGGTACGGACGCGCGGTCCCCGGCGCCCCGTCGCGCCCGGGGGCGCCTGCCCGTCCTTGCCCAGCACCGCTGCCCGCCGCCTGTCCCCCCAGAGCCGGCGGCTGCACGGAGGAGCTGCGGGAGCCAGGCCTCTCGCGGCAGATCGCGGTGAAGCTGGCGCGCTTCCACGGCATGGCCATGCCCTTCAACAAGGAGCCCGGCTGGCTCTTCGGCACCATGGAGCGGTGAGAGGGGGCCTGAGCCGGCGCCGGGGGCAGCAGGGCACGGGTTGGCTCGGCTTGGGATGGGATGGAGGAGAGCTTGGAGATCCCCCGGTCCCAGCACGGTGAGGTGGGAAGGGCCCTCTGGAGCTCAGCCAGTCCAACCCCCCTGCTCCACCAGGGGCACCCACAGCAGCTTGCCCAGGGGCACAATGGCCAGGGGGGTTGGAAGGATCCAGAGGAGACTCCACAACCTCTCAGGGCAGCCTGCTCCAGGCCTCCAGCACCCTCACACCAAACAAGTTGCTCCTGAGGGAACCTCCTGGCTCCCACTTGCTGGCCCTTGGCCCTTGTGCTGTCCCTGGGCACCACTGAGCAGAGCCTGGCCCCAGCCTCTTGCCCCCCACAGCTCCTTTAGCTCTTGCTGAGCATTGATGCCTCTGGGGCTGCTCTTCTGCAGGCTCTCAGCCCCAGGGCTCTCAGCCTTTGCTCCTCACAGAGCTGCTGCAGGCCCCTCAGCATCTTCCCAGCCTCCCCTGGACTCTCTCCAGCAGCTCCCAGTCTCTCTGAACTGGGGAGCCCAGCACTGGCCTCAGGGCTCCAGCTGTGGCCTCATCAGGGCAGGAGAACTCCCTTGAGACCATCAAGTCCAAGCCTTACCCCAGCACTGCCAGGTCACCAGCACACCATGGCCCTCAGCACCACAGCTCTGAAACCCCTCCAGGGATGGGGACTCCAGCACTGCCCTGAGCAGCCTGGGCCAGGCCTGGACAAGCCTCAAGGGGCACAAATTGTTCCTCATGGCCAACCTCAACCTCCCCTGGGGCAGCCTGAGGCCTTTTCCTCCTCACTCATCACTCAGAGCAAGAGCTGTCACCCCCCCACCTGGCTGCAACCTCCTGTCAGGGAGTTGTGAGGAGCCAGACACTGTCCCCAGATCCCTCAGCCCCTGGTGTCCGGGTCTCAGAAGGTTTCCTGGCCAACCACCGGCAGGTCCCACGGGAACAGGGCTCCAGGCAGCCCCTCGGTGCCAGGCTGGGGACAGAGGAGGGGGTTCTGGGCATGGCAGCACTCAGGGGTGTCTGTGCCACCTGGCTGCTGTCCCCAGGTACCTGAAGCAGATTTCAGAGCTCACCTTCACTGAGGAGGAGCAGCTGGAGAAGTTCAACCACCTCAAGACCTACAACCTGCAGGAGGAGATGAGGAACCTCAGGTGGATTTGAGCTGCTGTGGGGCAGGGGGTCTCAGGGGGTTCTCTGGAGGGAGGGTCTCTGCTGTCCTTCTGGTGCCTCCCACCCCCGGCCCCTCGGGGTGGGAGCCCCTGGAGGTGTCCCCACATCCACGGGTAGGGCTCCTGCTGGGTTCCTCTGGCTCCCAGCCACGTCCAGAGCTCTGCTGGTGGCAGTGGTGGCCCTGCCCTTGCTGAGCCATCTGCCCCCTGACCACAGGGAGCTGCTGGAGGCCACCCCCTCGCCTGTGGTCTTCTGCCACAACGACGTCCAGGAAGGTGAGTGTGGCCTCCTGCCCCTACCAGCACCCCCTGGGCATCCCCTGGGCACAGCCTCATCCTCCTGCTCCACAAGGACCCCTCCAGGACCCCCACTTGAGCCCCACTCTGGGCACAGCCTCAACCACCCATCCCTGCCCCGGTCCTGCCAGGCCCCTCCCTGGGTACAACGCTGGCCTCTTGTCCTTGTGCACCTCCTGCCAGGACCCTTCTGGGCACAACCTCAGCCTTCTGCTCCCCACCCAGGAGCCCTCCAGAACCCTTCTGGGCACAACCTCAGCCTTTTGCCCCCCCCCCCAGGCAGGACCTCTGCCTTGATTCCCCCTCATTCCTGCAGGGAACATCCTGCTGCTGGCCGGGCACGAGGCCTCCTCCTCGGACAAGCTGATGCTGATCGACTTCGAGTACAGCAGCTACAATTACAGGTGCCCCTGGGGAGGGGGTCTCTTCTCAACCTTCTGAGGGGGTTCGGGGGGGGGGGTCTGTCCTCACCTCCACCCCCTTTTCTGTTTTCCCCCAGGGGTTTTGACATTGGGAACCACTTTTGTGAGTGGGTTTACAACTACACCCACCCCGCCTGGCCCTTTTTCGAGGCCACCCCGGAGAACTACCCCAGCAGGCAGCAGCAGGTAGAGACCCCCCCCCCCCCAGGCCTTGAGGGGGGTGGCAGTGTCGTGGGGAGGGTCCCCAACCCGCTGCCTGCCCCCTGCAGCTCCACTTCATCCGGCACTACCTGTGGGGGGACGCGGGGCGCTGTGGGGACAGCATGCCAGAGGAGCAGCTCCGTGCCGAGGAGGAGATGCTCACCGAGATCAGCCGGTGAGGGGCGCGGCCTGGGGGGGTCCCCATGGGCCTGGGGGGGGCACTCCCCTTGCTGCTGGTGGCACAGAGCGTGGGGCAGCAATCCCCAACCCCCCTTTCTCCCCCCCCTGCCTTTGTCGGTTTTCTCTACCAGCTTCGCCTTGGCCTCTCACTTCTTCTGGGGGCTGTGGTCCATCCTGCAGGCCAAGATCTCCACCATCAGCTTTGGGTACCTGGTGAGTGCCTCCCTGGGGAGGGGCTGCAGGTGCCCTGGGAGGCTCTGGAAGAGGGGGGAAGTCCCAGGCAGCCCCTAACTCCCTTTTTCCCACCCCCCCAGGACTATGCAGAGAGTCGCTTCCAGGCCTATTTCCAGCACAAGGCGCAGTGCTCCTGAGAGTCATCCTCCTGGGGCCCTGTGGGACCCTCCCCCAGCCCTGCCTGGATCCCCCTCTGTCACCTCTGCCTGACCCCCCCAGCTCTGCCTGGACCCGCCCCCCGTCACCTCTGCCTGACCCCTCCAGCCCTGCCTGGACCCCCTCCCAGCCTCCCCTTGTTTGCCCTGGCAGTGCCCAGGCTATGGGGCAGGACAAGGACAGGCTGTGCCCTCCCTGGGGAGGGGGCTGGAACGGTTTGGGGGGTGTGAGGGGTCTGGGATGGTTTTGTGGGGGCTGATGCCTACTTCAGGTACCCCCACGGTGCAGGGAAGGGAGTGGGTAGAGTAGGGGGGTCTGTGCCTGCCAGCAAAGGGGACAGCCCCTGCTGGGGAGCTGGCCCAGCCTTGTCCCTGCATTGCTGGCACTGAGCAGGTCTTGAGTTTGGGTGGGGAGGAGGGGCACTGGTGGGACCCCCTGCCCTGGCCAGTGAGTGGCACAGAGTTGGCACAGTTGCCAAGGGTACCCCCCTTGGGGGTCCAGGGGTGCTGAGAGCCCCTAAGGGGCTGCTATGGGGCCACCTTTTCCTCCCCCTCCACAGCTCTGGGGCAGGACCTGTGAGCTTTGTGGCCTGACCTGGTGGCCTCCTGGGTCAGTGGCCAGGGGCTGGGGGACAGTGGCCAGGGGCCAGGGTCTGCTCTCTGTCCCTCCCCACCCCCTACTCCGACAGCAGGATGTAACCTCCCCTCAGACCAATAAATGCTGCGGTGGGGCACAGCCCCATGGCCACCACCTTCTCCTTCACGGGTGCCCCAGGAGGTCCCAGAGGGTGGGGGCTGCCCCACAGCAGCTGCTGGGGACCCCTCCCCCCAAGTGCTGCCTGCGTGGATCCAGGGTCTTCGGTTCCTCCAAGGTTGGGGCTGGGTGGTGTGGGACTTGCTGACGGCCACCCCCAGCGGTCACACCCCCGTGGTGTCGCCTTTCTGTGGCCACCCTTCACGGTGCTCTCCCCCAGGGGGTCCTTCCCCAGGACCACCTTCTCCGTGGTCACCTCCTCCTGCAGCCCTGGGCTTGCCCTTCCCCATGGCCACCTCCTGTGGTCTCCTTGCCCTGCCCCCCAGGGCTTCACCTTTCATGGTCACCATCTCCACGACCGCCTTCCTCCTCGGCACCTTCTCTACAGGCCAGCCCTGGCCACGGTCCCCTTCCCCATGGTCTCCTTGTCTGCCTCCCTGTGGGCCACCTTCCCCCTGCCCACCTCCTGCTCACCTGCCCCATGGCTTCGCCTGCCCCCTTCCCCCTCCCCCTGCGCCCCAGCTCCCTCTGCCCCGCCAGCAACTGCCCGCAGCAGGCCGGTGGTGCTGTCCCGGGTGGATGCCAGGGCCCAGCCCTCCCTGGCACAGCCCCAGCTGCCCTTTCATCCACATACCAGCTATTTATAGCCTGTGGGCACTGCCATGCTGCAGGGCAGGGCCAGGGGGCTCCTTCCTTTGCACCAGGCCCTGGAGCTTGCATGGGAAGGGGGTCCCACCCTGGCACGTGCCCCATGTGCCCTCCGGCTGTTACCCAGCTGGGGGCTGTGAGCTTAGGCTGGGGTGGCCAGAGGTCTCCTCCAGGGGCACTTCCAGCTGTGGGGGGCAGTGTGGGCACAAGGAGAGCTGCAGGCACCATGGGCACTGGGGGCAGGATGGACACTGTGAGCATGGCAAACAGTGCGGGCACCGTGGGCAGCTGCTTCTGGCCTGCTCCCAAGCGGGCAAGAAGGCCAAGGCCAACGTCTTGGCAGCAGTGACCTCACCCCTGCCTGCCCTTCCCTGGCACTGCTCTGCCCTGGCAGGATCCAACCCCTGCAGCAGGATGGGGCACTCGTAACCCCGCCACGGGCACCCACCCCCGGGACAGGCAGGCAGCCATGGTGCCCAGGGGTTAGGGGTCCCCTCTCAGGGTGCCAGTCTGTTCCCAGAGTGTGGGCCCAGTTTGGCAAGTGCTGGCCCCTGCCCGGGGTGCCAGTTACTGCCTGGGGGTGCTGAGCCCATCGCAGGGTGTGTGTCCCTCTCTGGGACACACCCCTTCCTCCTTGGAACTTTGCCACCCCTGGTGCCATCCCCGGGTGTCAGTCTCTGGCTGGGGGCAGGTGCCACCCTGGCATCCTGCGCTCCCTTCCCGGGGTCCTGGTCCCTGCCAGGGGGTTCTGGTCCCCTCCCGGGGAGTCCCGGTCCCATTCCCGATCCCATCCTGCGGTTCTGGTCATTGCTGCGGTGCCGGTGCCATCGCAGGGGTCCCGGTCCCGTTCCCGGCCCCATTCGCGGTCCCAGGGGCGGAGCGGCCCCGCAGGCGGTGCAGGGCACGGCGGAGCGGAGGGAGAGGCGGGGGGGTCGCGGGGCAGCCGTTACCATTTGTGTCCCTGGCGCGGGGCCCGCCCGGTGCCCGCTGACCGGTGCCCGCTGTCCGGTGACGGGTGCCCGGATCCGCGGGCGCTCGGAACCGCCGACCCCGACCCCGGGGCTGCCGCCGTCCCCCCTGAGCAGGTACCGGACGCCGGGAGGGGTGGGGGGAACACGACCCGAAAAAATGGGGGGTGGGTTGAGACCCCCAGTACGGTAGACCCCTAGCCCACCACAGTCCGTAGCCCCTAGTCTCCTACTGCACCCCCTGACCCCCAGCCCCCAGTGCCACAGACTCCCACTCCTGTAGCTCCCCCATCCTACAGCCTCTGACCTTGCTAACCCCCCCCAGTCCCGCAGCCCCCAGACCCCCTCCCCTTGACCCCACAGCCCCCAGTCCTGCAGCCCCCCAGACCCGCACCCCTCGACCCCACAGCCCCCACTCCTGCAGCCCCCCAGTCCCACACCCCTCGACCCCACAGCCCCCAGTCCTGCAGCCCCCCAGACGCACACCCCTTGACCCCACAGCCCCCAGCCCTGCAGCCCCCCAGACCCCCTCCCCTCGACCCCACAGCCCCCAGCCCTGCAGCCCCCCAGACCCCCTCCCCTCGACCCCACAGCCCCCAGTCCTGCAGCCCCCCAGACCCCCTCCCCTCGACCCCACAGCCCCCAGTCCTGCAGCCCCCCAGACCCCCTCCCCTCGACCCCACAGCCCCCAGTCCTGCAGCCCCCCCAGTCCCACTCCCCTCGACCTCACAGCCCCCACTTCTGCAGCCCCCCAGACCCACACCCGTCGACCCCACAGCCCCCAGTCCTGCAGTCCCCCAGACCCACACCCCTTGACCCCGCAGCCCCCAGTCCTGCAGCCCCCCAGACCCACACCCCTTGACCCCACAGCCCCCCAAGCCTGCAGCCCCCCACCAGACTGGGGCTGCAGACTGCAAGCCCTCAGCCTCCAAGTCCTGCAGTCCCCTAAGCCCACAGCCCTCAAGCCTGCAGCCCCCCCAGCACTGCACCCCTGACCCTGCAGCCCCCCAAGTCCTGTAGCCATTGCTTCTGCTGCCCCCTCCCATTCCCAGTGACCTTGTGAGAGGTGGGCGGGGGGGCAGCAGGTGATAACCCCATGGTGGGGCTCTTCCTGCTCATGGGTGTGGGTCCTGTGGGGTGCCAAGGAGCCCACAGTGGCATTGCTGTGCCAGGCCTTGCTGTGTAGTGCCAGGCTGTGCCAGATCCTGCAGTGCTCTGCAGGCTGCTTGTCTGCGGTGGGGTCTGCTGCCCTGCTGTGCCGTGCCAGTGGCCACCGTGCCTCGGTTCATACCAGGCTGCTGCCGTTCCAGCCCAAGGGCACCGGTGCACAAGGGCACCAAGAGCTCACCTGCGCCAGGGGGCACCTGGCAGCACCAGCTGTGCCCGCATGGATGGTCCCCAAAGCCCCGGCTGTGCCATGTGTCAGTGCAGAGGTGGCATGTGCCATGTGCTGACGCTGGCACGGAGACGATATGTGCCTGTGTGCTGTGTGCCATGTCCCCGTGCAAGGACAGCATGTCCCATGTGCCCTGCTCTGCTGCTGGTGCAGGGGGGACGCGCCCCCCCCCGGCACAGGGACGCCGTGTGCCCCCCGGGGCCACCTGCCAGCAGGGCTGTGCCCCTCCTCGGTGACGTCTCCGGCACTGACCCTTCCCTCAGTGGGCACCATCCCAGCACCCCGTGACTGGCAGGCAGCGCAAGCAGCCGGCTTGGCAGAGCTCCCACGGGACAGGCGTGGCCACCCTGGCACAGCGGGTGCCCGTCCCCGCGCTCAGCACCCTCTGGCGCCCCCTGCTGCAGGTGCCCGCAGCCGCCCACCATGGCAGAAGCTCACCAGGCGGTGGCCTTCCAGTTCTCTGTCACCCCCGAGGGCTTGGACTTCCACCTGAGCCGGGAGGCCGTGCGCCAGCTCTACCTCGCCGTCATCTCCTCCTGGAAGAAGCGCTTGGTCCGCGCCAAGGTGGGCACCCAGGGGCACCCAGGCGGTCAGGCAGCCCCCAGCCTTGCCCACCTTGCCCACCTTGTCCCTCTTGCTCCCCTTATCCCTTGTGTGTTCCTTGTACCTTGTCCTCTTGCTGTCCCCCTTGCTCACCGTGTCCCTCTGTGTCTCCTTTGCACCTCAAGCTCCTTGCCCGCTTCTCCACCTCGTATCTTGTGTGTCCCTTGCGCACCTCGCCCCCCCTTGTGCCCACCACCCTGACCCCCCCCCGTGCTGTGCCCACAGAACAGCTTCCTGACCGGTGTCTACCCGGCCTCCCCGTCCAGCTGGATGGTGGTGGTGATGGCCACCGCTGGCTCCTTCTACTGCCAGGTGGATCCCTCGCTGGGGCTGATCGCCCGCATCCGCCACTGCCTGCCCGAGAGGTGAGCGTGGGGGGCACCACCCCACCCCCCCACCCCCCAGCCACTGCCACGGGCCCACCAGCCACAGCCTTCGGTGGAGACCACGCCCCACAGCCCACGGGCACGTTCCCGCTAGCCACAGCCCTAGGCAGATCCACCCCCACGTCCCAACCCATGGCCATGGTCCCTTAATGGTGGCCAAGCCCCTCCAGCTCGTGGCCATGGTCCCTTAATGGTGGCCAAGCCCCTCCAGCTCGTGGCCATGGTCCCTTAATGGTGGCCAAGCCCCTCCAGCTCGTGGCCATGGTCCCTTAATGGTGGCCAAGCCCCTCCAGCTCATGGCCATGGTCCCTTAATGGTGGCCAACCCCTCCAGCTCATGGCCATGGTCCCTTAATGGTGGCCAACCCCTCCAGCTCATGGCCATGGTCCCTTAATGGTGGCCAACCCCCTCCAGCTTGTGGCCATGGTCCCTTAATGGTGGCCAACCCTCTCCAGCTCATGGTCATGGTCCCTTAATGGTGGCCAACCCCTCCAGCTCATGGCCATGGTCCTACCCACCACCTCCCAACCCATAGACATGGTCCCACCAGCACATCCCTTAATGGTGGCCAACCCCTCCAGCTCATGGCCATGGTTCTACCCACCACCTCCCAACCCATGGATGGGGTCCCTTAATGGTGGCCAACCCCTCCAGCTCGTGGCCATGGCCCTATCCACCATCTCCCAACCCATGGATGAGGTCCCTTAATGGTGGCCAACCCCTCCAGCTCGTGGCCATGGTCCTACCCACCACCTCCCAACCCATGGATGTGGTCCCACTGCCACATCCCTTAATGGTGGCCAACCCCCTCCAGCTCATGGCCATGGTTCTACTCCCCACCTCCCAACCCATGGACATGGTCCCTTAATGGTGTCGAACCCTCCAGCTCGTGGG
Organism: Picus viridis; assembly: GCA_033816785.1. NCBI lineage: Eukaryota > Metazoa > Chordata > Aves > Piciformes > Picidae > Picus > Picus viridis. The sequence goes on from CM066567.1 coordinate 9,479,439, forward strand.
CCATGGTCCCTTATTGGTGGCCAACCTCCTCCAGCTCGTGGCCATGGTCCTACCCACCAGCTCCCAACCCATGAACATGGTCCCTTAATGGTGGCCAACCCCCTCCAGCTTGTGGCCATGGTCCTACCCACCACCTCCCAACCCATGGACGTCGTCCCTTAATGGTGGCCAACCCACTCCAGCTCATGGCCATGGCCCTATCCACCATCTCCCAACCCATGGATGAGGTCCCTTAATGGTGGCCAACCCCTCCAGCTTGTGGCCATGGTCCTATCCACCACCTCCCAACCCATGAACATGGTCCCTTAATGGTGGCCAACCCCCTCCAGCTTGTGGCCATGGTCCTATCCACCACCTCCCAACCCATGAACATGGTCCCTTAATGGTGGCCAACCCCTCCAGCTTGTGGCCATGGCCCTATCCACCATCTCCCAACCCATGGATGTGGTCCCTTAATGGTGGCCAACCCCCTCCAGCTCGTGGCCATGGTCCTACTCACCACCTCCCAACCCATGGACGTGGTCCCACCAGCCACATCCCTTGGTGGACACCACCACACCTCTACCAGTCCCACCTGCCCTGGCTCCTAGAAGCCCTCTCCCCACCTCCCCTGCAGCCTCTCCTGCGCGGGGGTCCCCTCCCACCTGGCTCATGCCGCTCCCTCCGTGGGTCCCGCTCCACCCACCCGTGCCCCGCTTCGGGCACGACCTTGCCCGCGTGGGGACACCTCCCTGCTGGGTGGGGTGCCAGCCGCCGGTGCCCTGGCGGCTCACCCCCGGTGCGGTCCCGCAGCCCCCTGCTGGGCGCCGAGGGCCGGACGGCGGTGAGCGTCGGCGTCTTCTCCACCGGGGTCTGGCTCTCGGCCGTCCTCATCTTCCGGCAGCTGCTGAAGCTCCTCCTGTCCTACCACGGCTGGATGTTTGAGCCCCACGGCAAGATGAGCCGCAGCACCAGGATCTGGGTGGTGAGACCTGATGGGCATGGGCAGGGCTTCTGCTGCTGGCCACCAGCTGCCCCTGCTCCGTGGCATGGAGAGGGTGGGTGCCAGGCAGCTGGGGAGGCCTCATGCTGGTGGAGCCAAGCTGCCCCTGCTCCATGGCATGGAGAGGGTGGGTGCCAGGGTGCTGGGGGTCTCCTGCCGGTGGAGCCACGCCGCCCCTGCTCCATGGCATGGAGATGCAGCTCCTGCCCCGTGCCCACAGGCGCTGATGAAGCTGCTGTCTGTCCGCAAGCCTCTGCTCTACAGCTTCCAGACCTCCCTGCCCAAGCTGCCTGTGCCCCCCGTGCAGGCCACCATCAGCCGGGTGAGGACAGGGGGCGAGGGCCGTCCGGCCCCGGTGGGCTGGAGCTGGGGAGGTGACGCCGGGCTCCTCTCCCTGCAGTACCTGGAGTCGGTGCGGCCTCTGATGGACGACGAGAAGTACGGCAGGATGGAGGCTCTGGCCAAGGAGTTCCAGGAGAAAACAGCCCCGCGGCTGCAGAAGTACCTGGTCCTCAAGTCCTGGTGGACAACCAACTACGTAGGTACCCTGAGCTGCCCCAGGGGCCCATCCCGGGCTGCAGCTGGGGTCCTCACCCCGGGCCCACGGTCCTGTTGCCCCCTGGAGATGGTGTGTCCCACCTCACCTTCCTGTTGCCCACTGGAGATGGCGACCCTGTGCCTTGTCCCTGTTGCCCCCTGGAGATGGTGACCCTGTGCCTTGTCCCTGTTGCCCTCTGGAGATGGTGACCCTGTGCCTTGTCCCTGTTGCCCTCTGGAGATGGTGACCCTGTGCCTTGTCCCTGTTGCCCTCTGGAGATGGTGACCCTGTGCCTTGTCCCTGTTGCCCTCTGGAGATGGTGACCCTGTGCCTTGTCCCTGTTGCCTCCTGGAGATGCTGACCCTGTGCCTTGTCCCTGTTGCCCTCTGGAGATGCTGATGGCTCCAACCCAAGTCCATCCTCCTGTTGTGCCTCCACGATCACGGGCAAGGGAGAGCTTGGCTCTCCCTGGGTGCCCCAGTTGGGGTTGTTATGGCAGGGTGGAAGGCCCTGCACCCCCATCCCTGTCCTGGTGTCCATCCTCATCCTCATCTTTGTCCCCTTCCCTGTCTCCCCCCAGGTGAGTGACTGGTGGGAGGAGTACATCTACCTGCGTGGCCGCAGCCCCCTCATGGTCAACAGCAACTACTACGCCATGGTAAGGGCTGGGGGGTGGTGGCGACCTCTCAGGCCAACAACCCTGCCCCTCCCCGAGATGGTCCCCAAGCCCCTCCCTTGGTCTCCAGGACTTCCTCTACGTGACCCCTAGCCCCATCCAAGCCGCCCGGGCGGGCAACGCTGTCCATTCCATGCTGCTCTACCGCCGCAAGCTGGACCGGGGAGAGATCCCCCCGTGAGCACCCTGGGCCTTAGGGGGACCAGGGGGAAGGCCCTGGGGGACCTGGAAGGTCTGGGGGGATCAGGGACGTCAGGGTCGGGGGAAGTCTGGTAGATCTGAAGTGGGGGTCTTGGGAAAAGCAGAGGGACAGGGAGAGGCGTAGCGGCAGGAGCACTAGGAATCACTGTGGGGCTGGTGGGAGCGTCTTGGGGATTCAGCAGGGTCGGGGGGCTCAGGGGGTGAGTGGGGGCACAAGACTGGGGGAGTCTGGTGAGACTGGGGGGCTCGGTGGGGCTGGAGGTCATGGGGAGAGCAGAGGGACAGAAAAGGTTGTAGGTCGGGAGTAGGACCAGGGGGAGTCACTGTGGGGCTTCCAGGGGTGGGCAGGGGGAGAGGGGAGGCTGTGGCACAGGGGGTGGCACCGTGGGGCTGGCAGACGAGGTTTGGGGCTGCGCAGGTTGCCAGGGGGATCTTGGGCTCCACGTTTGGGGTTTCAGGGGTCAGAGGGGGTGGGTCAGAGCCCCCCAGCGCCTCTCTGATGACTTTGCCCGCCTCCCCCAGATGATGGCGCTGGGCATCGTGCCCATGTGCTCCTACCAGTCGGAGCGGATGTTCAACACCACCCGCATCCCGGGCAAGGAGACGGGTACGGGCCTGGGGAGGGGGGCCTGGGCGGTGGGGGGGGGGGGGCTGGTGCCATGAGGTGCCCGTGATCCCCTCCTCACCGTGCCCCTGTGCCCACCCCCAGACACGCTGCTGCACTTGGTGGACAGCAAGCACCTGGCTGTGTACCACAGGGGTCGCTTCTACAAGGTCTGGCTCTACTACGGGGGGCAGGTGCTGCCCCCCGCGACCTGCAGCTCCAGTTCCAGAGGATCCTGGATGACCCCTCCCCCCCCCAGCCCGGGAGCAGCACCTGGCAGCACTCACTGCCGGCGACAGGTAGCCAGCAGGGGGCACAATGGGGACAGTGGGGCAAGGGGGTGATGGGGACAGTGGGGCAATGGGGACAGTGGGGCAAGGGGGTGATGGGGACAGTGGGGCAATGGGGACAGTGGGGCAAGGGGGTGATGGGGACAGTGGGGCAATGGGGACAGTGGGGCAAGGGGGTGATGGGGACAGTGGGGCAATGGGGACAGCGGGACAAGGGGGTGATGGGGACAGTGGGGCAATGGGGACAGCAGGGCAAGGGGATGATGGGGACAGTGGGGCAATGGGGACAGTGGGGCAATGGGGACAGTGGGGCAATGGGGACAGCGGGGTGATGGGGACAGTGGGGCAATGGGGACAGCGGGGCAAGGGGGTGATGGGGACAGTGGGGCAATGGGGACAGCGGGGCAAGGGGATGATGGGGACAGTGGGGCAATGGGGACAGTGGGGCAATGGGGACAGCGGGGTGATGGGGACAGTGGGGCAATGGGGACAGTGGGGCAAGGGGGTGATGGGGACAGTGAGGCAATGGGGACAGTGGGGCAAAGGGGTGATGGGGACAGTGGGGCAATGGGGACAGCAGGGCAAGGGGATGATGGGGACAGTGGGGCAATGGGGACAGTGGGGCAATGGGGACAGCGGGGTGATGGGGACAGTGGGGCAATGGGGACAGTGGGGCAAGGGGGTGATGGGGACAGTGGGGCAATGGGGACAGCAGGGCAAGGGGATGATGGGGACAGTGGGGCAATGGGGACAGTGGGGCAATGGGGACAGCAGGGCAAGGGGATGATGGGGACAGTGGGGCAATGGGGACAGCAGGGCAAGGGGGTGATGGGGACAGTGGGGCAAGGGGGTGATGGGGACAGTGGGGCAATGGGGACAGCGGGGCAAGGGGGTGATGGGGACAATGGGGAAATGAGGACAGTGGGGCAAGGGGGTGATGGGGACAGTAGGAGTAGGGGCACATTAAGGGCAAGTGGGGACAATGGGGACAGTGGGGACAATGGGGCAGGGGGGACAACAGGCACAATGGGTACAGTGGGCACAATGGGGACAATGAGACATGACAATGACATCATGACAATGGGACAGTGGGGACAAAGGGCTCAGTGGGGCCAATGGGGCCAATGGGCCAGTGAAGACAATGGGGCCAATGAGGACAATGGGGCCAATGGGCACAATGGGGCCAATGGGCACGATGGGGACAATGAGGACAATGGGGACAATGGGAAAAATGGGCAAAATGGGGGCAATGAGGACAATGGGGACAATAGGCACAATGGGGACAATGGGCACGATGGGGACAATGAGGACAATGGGGACAATGGGAAAAATGGGCAAAATGGGGGCAATGGGGACAATGAGGACAATGGGGACAATAGGCACAATGGGGACAATGGGCCAATGAGGACAATGGGCAAAATGGGCAGAATGGGAGCAATGGGGTCAATGAGGACAATGGGGTCAATGAGGACAATGGGGTTAATGAGGACAATGGGGACGATGGGGGCAATGGGGTCAATGAGGACAATGGGGACAATGGGCACAATGGGCACAATGGGGGCAATAGGGTCAATGAGGACAATGGGGACAATGGGCACAATGGGCACCATGAGGCCAACGGGACGATGGGCACCATGGGCACAGTGGGAGTGCAGGGCCCGTGGGGTTTGGGGCGGTCGGGCGGTGGAGGTGTTGGAGATGCTGGGAGGTGTCCCGGGGCTACTGGAGAGGGCGGGGACGCGCTGGGGACGCCGGGCACAGGAGCGGGTGCAGGCGGCCGGAGGAGACGCGCCGGTGTCCCCCGTGCCACCGGTGGGCAGCGGGCACCGTGCGTGGGCCAGGCCCCAGAGCCTCGCCGGGCCGGCGGCCGCCGCAACCTCAGCAGCGCCCTCTGGGCTCCTGGAGCCCGGCAGCCGCCCCCGAGCCGGGGCCGCGGCCAGCTTCTCAGGAGGGTGACCGGCCCGAGGGGCACGGTGCCGCCAGGGTGCCCTGGGCAGAGGCCCGTGCCCGCTTCTTCAGCCAGGGCAAGAACAAGGTGGCCCTGGACGCCATCGAGCGGGCAGCCTTCTTCCTGACCCTGGATGAGGAGGAGCACGGCTACGTCGAGGGCAAGGAGGGCTGCATGGACGCCTATGCCAAGTCCCTGCTCCACGGCCAGTGCTATGACCGGTGGGTGCCACCCCCAGCACCCCCGCCCCCTGCCACCCCGGCCGTGGTGCCCACCCTGCCCTCACCCCTCGCCCGCAGCTGGTTCGACAAATCTTTCACCCTGGTGGTCTACAAGAATGGGAAGCTGGGGGCCAACGCCGAGCACTCCTGGGCCGATGCCCCCATTATTGGGCACCTCTGGGAGGTAAGGGGGAGGGGGCACTGCCAGCCTGGGCATCGCCCGTGGGGCTGAGGAAGCCCCGTCAGGCACTCCTCAGTGGCACCCCTCATCGGGCACCCATGCTGAGGAGCTCTAGGCTGGAGACCTTCAGTTGGGTGTTCTCCAGCTGGGGAGCCCCATTTAGGTGACCCCCCCAGAGGTTGGCACCACCAGGGCTGCGTAACCCCATGGGGCACCCCAGGTGGCAGCCTCCTGGGGCACCATGAGGCTGATCAATCCCGTTGGGCACCACCCCTATTAGGGGACTCCAGGTTGCCCAACCCCAAGCTGGGGGACTCTTGTAGGGTGCCCCGGGCAAGTGAGACCCATGTAGGCAACCACCAGCGGTTGGCACCCCCAAGGTGGGCATCTTCTCTTGGTACCCTGGGGCTGACTACCCCAAGTGGGCACTCACATGACAGGAGGCCTCCAGCTGACACCCCAAAGCCAGGTACCCCAAGGGCTGGGGACCCCCATTGGACGCCCCTAGTTGGGCAACCTCAGGGCTGGTCACCTCCAGTTGGCACCCCCAACCGGGTACCCCCAGGGCTGGAGACCCCCACTTGCACACCCCCAGGTGACATCCCCAAGCTGGGCACCCCTCTTTAGGGGGCAAGGAGGGTCAGAGGCTTCTGGGTGTGGGGGCACCCTGGGGCAAGCTGGGGGTGGATGGGGCAGTAAGGAGGGTCTGGGGGGCATCTTGGGGGCGGGCAGAGGGTCCGGTGCCTCCCTGACTGGCACCTGTGCCCCCCAGTTCATGCTGGCAACTGACAAGTTCCATCTGGGCTACACAGAGGATGGCAACTGCAAGGGGCAGCCCAACACAGCCCTGGCACCGCCCCAGCGCCTGCAGTGGGACCTGCCCGAGGAGGTGGGTCCAGGGCAGGGGAGGTTTGGGTGCCCCCTGTGCCCCTTGGCATTGAGGCAGGCTCTGTGCCCCTCGCAGGCATCCCACTCTACTCCCCCCAGCTGGCCCTATGGCATCAGCATGGGCTGTGTGCCCCCGTTGGGCAACCCTTTGTACCGCTCCCAGACACCCGCCATGGCATTGGGGTGGGTGCTGTGCACCCCTAGACACACCTCGGTGCCCACTCGGACATCCCCTTGTGCCCCATGGCATCTGGGTGATCTCTGTGCCCTGCTGTACCTACATCAGGATGGTAGCCTGGTGCCCGGTTCCTGGTGACCTGATGGTGACCTGATGCTTGGTTCCCTCTGCACGTGCCATGATGTGTGCCCAGTGCCTGGTGCCCACACCACGACGGTGGGCTGGTGCTTGGTCCATCCCTGCCCATGCCATGATGTAGGCGCAGTGCCCACCCCACGGTGGTGGCCTGCTGTCCCATATCCACACCACAATGGGTGCCCAGTGCCTGCTGCCCACACCGTGATAGTGACCTGGTGCTCGGTTCCCTGTGCCCATGCCGTGATGGGTGCCCAGACAGCCTGGTGCCTGCACCATGTTGGTGGCCTGGTTCCCCATGCCCATGCCACGATGGACGTCCCGTGCCTGGTGCCAACATAATGATACTGGCCTGGTGCTCGTTTCCCTGTGCCATGCCATGGTGTGTGCCCAGTGCCTGGTGCCCACACCACAACAGTGGCTTGGTGCCCATTGCCCACACCATCACGTGTGTCCAATGGCTGGTGCCCACATCATGATGTGTGTCCAGTGCCCACGCCACGATGGGTGCCCAGAGCCCGCTGCCCACACCTCGATGGTGGCCTGGTGCTTGGTTCCCTGCGGCCACACCGCAGCATGTGCCCGGTGGTGCCCACATCATGACACGTGCCCACGGGCACGCCCCTCAGTGCCGCGCAGCCATCGAGGGCTCCCTGCGGGTGGCACGGGCACTGGCACAGGATGTGGACTTCTCCTGCTTCCACTCCTCAGCCTTTGGCAAGGGGCTGATCAAGCGCTGCCGCACCAGCCCCGACGCCTTCATCCAGCTCTCCCTGCAGCTGGCACACTTCCGCGTGAGGCGGGCACCGCGGGGGCGGGAACACGGGCATGGGGGCATGGGAGCAGGGGCATGGGTGTGGGCATGAGGGCATGAGAATATGGGAAAGGGGATGTGGGCATGGGAACAGGGGCATGGGTGTGGGCATGAGGGCACGAGAATATGGGAAAGGGGACATGGGCACGGGAACATAAGCATGAGGGCATGAGGATATGGGAAAGGGGATATGGGCACAGGAACATGGGCATGAGGGCATGAGAATATGGGAAAGGGGATGTGGGCATGGGAACATGGGCATGAGTGTGGGGGCATGAATGGCATGGGGACATGCATTTGGGTGTGGGCATGGGGACATGAGCATGGGGATGGGGGCAGGAAGGGGATGGGGGCATGAGGATGGAGACACAAGGACATGGGGACATGGGGGCAGGATGGGGATGGGGGCATGAGGATGGAGACTCAAGGACATGGGGACATGGGGGCAGGATGGGGATGGGGGCATGAGGATGGAGACCCAAGGACATGAGGGTGAAGATGGAGATCTGGGGACAGGGGAGCTGGGGAGGGGGCCATGGGGATGTGAAGGCAGGAGTGGGATGGGAAAAAGGATGAAGCCCTGGGGATGTGAGGATGTGAGGACAGGAATGGGACACAACAGAGGTGTCGGGGACATGGGGATGGGGACAAAGATAGAGACACGGGGCTGGGGCTAGAGGCATGGGCAGAGACGGGGCTGGGGACATGGAGAGCACCAGACCTGGAGACTGGGAGGGGGCTGGAGCCGCGGGGCCGGGCCGGGGCCGTCGGCCCCTGGGGACACGGAGCCGTGCTGGTGGCCGGCAGGACAAGGGCAGCTTCTGCCTGACCTATGAGGCCTCCATGACGCGGCTGTTCCGCGAGGGCCGCACCGAGACCGTCCGCTCCTGCACGGCCGAGGCCGTCGCCTTCGTGCGCAGCATGGGAGACCCCCGCCGCAGCGTGAGTCGCCCCCGGGCATGCCCGGCCCAGCGCCGCGGCCCAGCCTCGCCCTCTGCCCGCCAGCGCTCGCGGAGCCCCTCAGCCTTCATGGGGCTGGTCTCCATCCCCCGTGGAGGTCCCCATCCCCCATGGTGGTCTCCATCACCCGTGGCGGTCCCCATCCCCCATGGTGGTCTCCATCCCCCGTGGCGGTCCCCATCCCTCATGCTGGTCTCCATCCCCCGTGGCGGTCCCCATCCCTCACAGAGGTCTCCATCCCCCGGGGCGGTCCCCATCCCTCACAGAGGTCTCCATCCCCCGGGGCGGTCCCCATCCCTCACAGAGGTCTCCATCCCCCGGGGCGGTCCCCATCCCTCACAGAGGTCTCCATCCCCCGGGGCGGTCCCCATCCCTCACAGAGGTCTCCATCCCTCACAGAGGTCTCCATCCCCCGGGGCGGTCCCCATCCCCTGGGGACATTCCCTTCCCTTGGGGATATTTCCATCCAGCACAGAGGTCTCCACCTCCACCTGGCAGTCCCCATCCCTCAGTGCCATCCCCCTTGGGCCCAGTGCCAGCCCTCAGGAGCCCCTTCCCGGGCCGGGCCGGGCCGGGCCGGGCGCGTGTCCCACGGCCGCTGTCCGTCTGTCCGCAGCGCTCGGAGCGGCAGAAGCTGTTCCAGCTGGCAGCCACTAAGCACCAGCAGCTGTACCGCCTGGCCATGACGGGCGCGGGCATCGACCGCCACCTCTTCTGCCTCTACGTCGTCTCCCGCTACCTGGGGGTCCGCTCCCCCTTCCTCGACCAGGTGGGACCCCAGTGCCCGCCGCCGTGCCCGCCCCGCTACCCCCGGCGACACCCGGCGGTGTCCCGTCTGCGTGCGCGGGGGGTGGCAGTGTCACCGGGTGGGGGGTGCTGGGGGGCTCTGGGGTGGTATGGGGCGTGGGGAAGGCGCCCGCAGGTGCTCCCGGAGCCCTGGCAGCTCTCCGCCATTGGGTGCAGTAGGTCACAGTGGGGTGGCATGGGGGGCCCTGGGGTACAGTGGGGCACAGTAGGGTGGCATGGAGCATAGTGGGTCACAGTGGGGTAGCATGGGGCACAGTGGGGTGGCATGGGGGGCCATGGGGTACAGTGGGGCACAGTAGGGTGGCATGGAGCATAGTGGGTCACAGTGGGGTAGCATGGGGCACAGTGGGGTGGCATGGGGGGCCATGGGGTACAGTGGGGCACAGTAGGGTGGCATGGAGCATAGTGGGTCACAGTGGGGTAGCATGGGGCACAGTGGGGTGGCATGGGGGGCCATGGGGTACAGTGGGGCACAGTAGGGTGGCATGGAGCATAGTGGGTCACAGTGGGGTAGCATGGGGCACAGTGGGGTGGCATGGGGGGCCATGGGGTACAGTGGGGCACAGTAGGGTGGCATGGAGCATAGTGGGTCACAGTGGGGTAGCATGGGGCACAGTGGGGTGGCATGGGGGGCTATGGGGTACAATGGGGCACAGTGGGATGGCACGGGGCACAGCGGGGCGGCGCGGGTCAGAGCGGGTGCCCGCAGGTGCTGTCGGAGCCCTGGCGCCTCTCCACCATTGGGTGCAGTGGGTCAGAGTGGGGTGGCACGGGGCACAGCGGGGCGGCACGGGCACAGCGGGTCAGAGCAGGTGCCCGCAGGTGCTGTCGGAGCCCTGGCGCCTCTCCACCAGCCAGACCCCGCAGCAGCAGCTGAAGATGTTCGACATGGCACAGCACCCTGACCACGTCTCCACCGGGGGTGGCTTCGGCCCCGTGAGCACTGCGGGGCACTGGGCGGGCGCTGGGGGGCGCCGAGGGGGAGCCTGGTGGGGGAGGAGTTGGGGGCACGGTGGCTCTGGGGCGCATGGGTGCCCCGAACTGGGGCCCTCCCAGTCGCTATGGGCCGGGTGGGTGCCCACAGAGGTGCCCTGGGGTGGCCCTAGACCCACAGCCCAAGTGAGTGCCCCATATTGGGTTTCCCCGGTGCCATGGCACAAATCAATGCCCCTTGAGATGCCCCACGCTGGGTGCCTCACAGCCCGAGTTAGATACCCGAGGTGGGTGACCGCAGCACATGTGGGCGCCCCCGAGTAGGTACCCCCAGCCCCACGGCCAGGACAGATGCCCCGGCTGGGTGCCCCCAGCCCTGTAGCCCAGCTGGGTGGCTCCACGGCGGGTGCCCCCGGGGGGTGGCACTGCCCTGTGCCCACGCAGGTGGCAGACGATGGCTACGGGGTGTCCTACATCATCGCTGGGGAGAACCTCATCAACTTCCACATCTCCAGCAAGTTCTCCAGCCCCGAGACGGTGAGGCGCCCCCGCGGGCACCGCCGCCCCCGCCGGGCACCGCCGCCCCCCCCGGCAGCCCGCGGCACCGGGGCCCGGCTGGGCAGCGTGGGCACGGGGGAGGCTCTGATGATGCCACCCAGCCCTGAGGGAGGGCAGCTCCTGGCGGGGGCGGGGTGATGGAGAACACCAAAACCCAGACCCTGATCACCCTGGGACCCTTCCGTGGGACCCCCGCCCCTGCGGGACCCCCCACTCACCCCCAACCTCTCTCCCGTGGGATCCCCACCCCTGCGGGACCCCCACTCACCCCAAATCCCCTCCCGTGGGACCCCCACCCCTGCGGGACCCCCCACTCACCCCCAACCTCTCTCCCGTGGGACCCCCACCCCTGCGGGACCCCCACTCACCCCCAACCTCCCTCCCGTGGGACCCCCACCCCTGCGGGACCCCCCACTCACCCCAAACCCCCTCCCGTGGGACCCCCACCCCTGCGGGACCCCCACTCACCCCAAACCCCCTCCCGTGGGCCCCCCACCCTGCCCGCTGCTCTGGGTACCCCTGTGCCAGCCCTGCCAGGGTTTGGTGTGCAGGCGTGTGTGGTGTCCCCTGGCACAGGGGGTGCCCCGGGGGCAGGGGGATGCCACGTGCCGCCTTGGGGGCAGAGGGGGTGCCCGAAGGGTGGGGTGGTGCCAGGTGCCACCCTGAGGGCAGGGTGGGTGACGGATGGGCGGTGCCCCCCAGGACTCGAAGCGCTTCGGAGGCCACATCCGCCAGGCCATGCTGGACATCGCCCAGCTCTTCGACGTGCCCCCTGCCAAGGGGGCACTGTGAGTGGGCACTGCCCCCACACCGTGGGGGGCACCGGGGGCTGGGGAGGTGAGTGGGTGGGGGGCACGGGGAAGACGTTGCTACTCTGTATGTGACTCAAATAAAGGAGGTTGTGTGACCCTCCCGTGCCCGCCGTTAAGGTGGCACCACCGGAATGGGCAGGGGCGCCATGGGGTGGGGGTGTCTGTGCCCAGTGGGCACCCGTGAGGGTTCTGGCATCCCCCTGATGGGCACTGCCAGCAGCTTTGGGAGGGTGGGGGTGGGGGCAGGGTGGAAGTTGACAGTTGTGGGGCATTAAGAGGGTGCCCGGTGAGTTGTGCCCACGTCTGTGGCTGAGCTGTGCCCACGGGTGAGCTGTGCCCATGGGTGAACTGTGTCCGATGCCAAGCTGAGCCCACCACTGAAGTGTGCTCATGGTTGAGCCGTGCCAGGTGAGCTGTGCCTATGCACACCTCTGAGCTGTGCCTGCTGAGCTGTGCCTGCTGCTGACGTGGGTGCCATTGGCAGTGCCAGGCAGTGTGCACTGGGGCAAGGTGGCACGGAGGGTGCTGTGCTAAGCCCCTTGGCCATGTCTGGCTCAGCAGGGCACTGTGCCCCTGCCAGCACCCGAGCTTGGCAGTGGCTGGCACCCCTTGAGTGCACCAGTGTCTGCCCCAGAGGTGGGTACTGGGAGTGGGCAGAGCCAGAGACCTCCCACTGGGGCCACATCCTGTACCCAGCCCCTGAGCTGGGCTGCCAGTGCCAGGGGAATCTGAATGCCAGGGGCTGCCAGTGTTGGGCGGATGCCCGTGGCAGGGAGGTGCCAGGGGGATGTCAGGGGCTGTGGTGGGTCTCGGGGCAGCAGGAGGTGCTGGCAGGGGCACAGTGCCCCCATCCGTGGCGGTGCTGGAGCTGTGCAAAGATCCCGGCTCCTTATCTGATCCCAGCCTGGCACCATGCCCAGCCCTGGCACCGCATCCCTCCTGCCGTGGGTGCTCTGGCCAAGCACCCCGGGGTCCATCCTGGCATCTGTCGTCCCTCCCCAGTTCCTCTTGGCACCTCTGGGTTCTTCCTGGCACCCACTGTCCTACCCTGAGTCGCTTCTGGCACCCCCTATCCCACCTGGGGCCCTGCTGGCACCCTCCTGGCATCCTCTTTCTGCCGGTGTCCCTGCGGGCACCCACTCTGGTGCTGCTGCCCTGTGTTTGTGCCACTCTGCAGCTCCCACCATGGCTCTCTGCCCACCCTGGGGCTGTGCTTGCCCTACGGGTCCCGCCATGTGTCTGTGCCCACCTTGGGGGGCTCACCATGGGTCTGTGCCCACTCATCTGGAGCCATGGGGCGGGCACATCTCCCTTTGATCAGACGCCAGCACACTGGGTGCCCCAGCAGTGGGTGCCACCCTCCTGGTGCCCACACCCCAGCCTATAAAGGTGTGGGGGTGCCCACGTCCCCACCAGCTGCTATCAGCTTCACCTCACTATCAGAGCTGCCAGGTGGGTGCCCCCAGGGCGCTGGGTGCCAGGGCAGGGGGTGGCTGCTGGAGTGGAGGGTGCCCTTGGAGCAGGCAGTGGGTGCCAGGGCAGATGGTGGGTGCCAGGGCAAGTAGCGGGGTAAAGGCTGTGGGTGCAGGGATTGGCAGTGAGTGCCCAGGCAGGGAATGGGTGGTGAGTGCTGCGGAGGAAAGGGATGCCCAGGTGGGCAATGGGGCAGTGGGTGCCAGGGCAGGCGTGGGTGCAGGGACTGGCAGTGGGTACCAGGGCAGGCGTGGATGCCAGGGCAGGGAGTGGGTGCAGGGACTGGCAGTGGGTACCAGGGCAGTCGTGGGTGCCAGTGCAAGGAGTGGGTGCAGGGACTGGCAGTGGGTACCAGGGCAGGCGTGGGTGCCAGTGCAGGGAGTGGGTGCAGGGACTGGCAGTGGGTACCAGGGCAGGCGTGGGTGTCAGTGCAAGGAGTGGGTGCAGGGACTGGGTGCAGTGAGTACCAGGGCAGGCGTGGGTGCCAGTGCAGGGAGTGGGTGCAGGGACTGGCAGTGAGTACCAGGGCAGGCGTGGGTGTCAGTGCAAGGAGTGGGTGCAGGGACTGGCAGTGAGTACCAGGGCAGGCGTGGGTGCTAGTGCAGGGAGTGGGTGCAGGGACTGGCAGTGGGTGCCAGTGCAAGGAGTGGGTGGAGGGACTGGCAGTGGGTGCCAGGGCAGGCGTGGGTGCCAGTGCAAGGAGTGGGTGCAGAGACTGGCAGTGAGTACCAGGGCAGGCGTGGGTGCTAGTGCAGGGAGTGGGTGCAGGGACTGGCAGTGGGTGCCAGTGCAAGGAGTGGGTGGAGGGACTGGCAGTGGGTGCCAGGGCAGGCGTGGGTGCCAGTGCAAGGAGTGGGTGCAGAGACTGGCAGTGGGTGCCAGTGCAGGGAGTGGGTGCAGGGACTGGCAGTGGGTGCCAGGGCAAGGAGTGGGTGCAGGGACTGGCAGTGGGTGCCAGTGCAGGGAGTGGGTGCAGGGACTGGCAGTGGGTGCCAGGGCAAGGAGTGGGTGCAGGGACTGGCAGTGGGTGCCAGGGCAGGCATGGGTGCCAGTCCAGGGAGTGGGTGCAGGGACTGGCAGTGGGTGCCAGGGCAGGGAGTGGGTGCAGGGACTGGCAGTGGGTACCAGGGCAGGCATGGGTGCCAGTGCAGGGAGTGGGTGCAGGGACTGGCAGTGGGTGCCAGGGCAAGGAGTGGGTGCAGGGACTGGCAGTGGGTGCCAGGGCAGGGAGTGGGTGCAGGGACTGGCAGTGGGTGCCAGGGCAAGGAGTGGGTGCAGGGACTGGCAGTGGGTGCCAGGGCAGGCATGGGTGCCAGTGCAGGGAGTGGGTGCAGGGACTGGCAGTGGGTGCCAGGGCAGGCAGGTGGTGGGTGCTGGGGGTGGGTGCCCAGTGGGTGCCCCTCGCCCCTCACCAGCTGTGCCGCAGGCCGGGACAGGATGGGACCCGCTGCCGTGCTGGGGCTCGGGGTGCTGAGCTGCCTGCTCCTGCACCCCCGCTGCCTGGTGAGTGCCCAGTGCCTGTGCTCAGCACCCTGCACCCCGCACCCAGCATGCTTCATCCTGTCCCACCGAACCCAGCACCCCTGAGCTCAGCACCCCTGAACCCAGCACCCCTGAACCCAGCACCCCTGAACTCAGCACCCCTGAACCCAGCACCTCTGAATGCAGCACCTTTCATCCTGCACCCCTGAGCTCAGCACCCCTCGTTCTGTACCCTTGAACCCAGCACCCCTGAGCTCAGCACCGCTGAACCCAGCACCCCTTCATCCTGTACTGCTGAACCCAGCACCCCTGAGCTCAGCACCGCTGAACCCAGCACCGCTGAACCCAGCCCCCTTCATCCTGTACTGCTGAACCCAGCACCCCTGAGCTCAGCACCGCTGAACCCAGCACCGCTGAACCCAGCCCCCTTCATCCTGTACTGCTGAACCCAGCACCCCTGAGCTCAGCACCGCTGAACCCAGCACCGCTGAACCCAGCCCCCTTCATCCTGTACTGCTGAACCCAGCACCCCTGAGCTCAGCACCGCTGAACCCAGCACCGCTGAACCCAGCCCCCTTCATCCTGTACTGCTGAACCCAACACCCCTGAGCTCAGCACCGCTGAACCCAGCACCGCTGAACCCAGCCCCCTTCATCCTGTACTGCTGAACCCAGCAGCCGCTTGAGCCCAGCCCCGCGCACTCAGCACCCCTGCACCCAAGCGCTCTGCACCCCAAAGGAGTCAGGGTTGCCCTGAACAGCCCCGGGGCTGCTCCCCGGCTGCAGGGAGGGGTCCCGGGGAAGATATTCGTGACACAACCCTCCCCTCCCCCCCCGCCAGTCGCCCTCCACCCAGGAGTGCCGGTGGCGGCCAAGTGCCCCCGGGCTGGCTGGCACTCAGGGGGCACTGCTACGGCTACTTCGGACACGAACTGGCCTGGAGGAAGGCAGAGGTGGGTGCTGGGCGCTGCAGATGGGGGCTGGGGGTGGAGTGTTGGGTATTTATTGGGTGCTGAGGGTGGAGCGTTGGGTATTTTTTGGGTGCTGAGGATGCAGGATGATGCCCAAGGGTCGGGTAAGGTGGGCAAAGGGCCTGGGGCAGAGGGTGCTGGGTTTTGGGTGCGGGGCGTTAGGGTGCAGGGTGATGCCCAGGGGGTGGGTAAGGCGGGTGAAGGGAGGGCACAAAGGGGAGCGCAGGGTGCTGAGGTTCAGGGGATGCTGAGGGGGTGTCCCCCATCTTCCCGTCCCCCTCCCTCCCCACCATGCGCCCCCTCCGTGCCAGGCCTGGTGCCGAGCCACCGCCGGCGGGTGCCACCTGGCCTCGCTGCCCAGCCGCGACGAGCACCGAGCCCTGGCAGCCTTCGTCGCCCAGCGCCAGCGCCAGGAGGAGGAGGAGGGCGACGTCTGGATCGGGCTGTACCGCCGGGTGAGGGCTCCCCGTGCCCACCAGCGTGCCCGCCGCACCCCCCACCCCCAGCTGGCGACCCTGGTCCTGCACCCGGAGCCTCAGCTGGAGTCACATCCCGCCCCCGGCCCCGGAGCTGAGCGGCTCCCTGTGCCCGCGAGGGTGCCCACCCTCAGGGCGCCCACTGGCAGGGTGCCTATCAGGGTGCCCCCTTCACCGCCCCTCTCCCCGCAGGGTCCCGCGTGGCTGTGGGCGGACGGAGCCCCCCAGCGCTACTCAGCCTGGGACGAGGACGATGCCCCCCCGGGGGCCCCCTGCGTGGCGCTGGAGGACTCGGCGGGTGAGGGGGACTGGGGGGGTGGAGGATGGGGAGGGGCTTTGGGGGGAGTGGGGGGCTTGGGGTGGGGCGGGGGTGTTCTTCAGTGCCCCCAGCCCCAGCGCTCCCTCCTCTTCCTCCGCGCAGGGTTCCTGGCGTGGGACGATGACGCCTGCGGGGAGAGGAAGCCTTTCCTCTGCAAGTGCACGGCTTAGGGGGCCCAGGGCCCCCCAGTGCCCCCATCGCACCTCACTGCGCCCCCTTGCAGCCCAGCGCCCCCCGGCCTCAAACCCCGCCCCCCATGGCACCCCACTGCCCCCACATCCCCCCCAAACCCCATGCTCCAGTGGCCCCCAGTTCACCCCAGTTCAGCCCAGTGCCCCCCGGCCTCAAACCCCACACCCCCGTGCCCCCCATTGCATCCCAGGGCACCCCACTGCACCCCAAACCCACCCCCCCATGGCACCCCACTTTACCCCATTGCCCCCACGCCCCCCAAACCCCATGCTCCAGTGGCCCCCAGTTCAGCCCAGTGCCCCCCAAACCCCACACCCCAGTGCCCTCCAGACACCCAACCCCAACACCCCAGTTCAGCCCAACCCCCCAAACCCCACACCCCAGTGCCCCCTTGCCCCCTTCCTGCCAATAAAGTGCCCCCCAAGCACCTGTGTCCCCATGTCTTCCTCTGCAGTGTCTGTGGCCCTGGCACCACCCATCCTGGCACGCCTGGCACCCACAGGTGACGCCCACCTGGCGATGGGGTCCCCAAGACATGAGGTGCCCAGGTCAGTGCCAGGGCAGGGAGTGCTCAGCTCTGTGCAAGGGCAGAGGAGGTGCACCTGTGTGCCAGCGCTGAGGGCAAGCGATGGCCACTTCTGTGCCATGACAGAAGGCAGAGGATGCCCAGGCCTGTGCCAGGCTGAGGACAGGGAGTGCCCAGCTCCATACCAGGAGAGAGGGCAAGGGTTGTCCAGTTCCATGTCAGTATGAAGGGCAGGAGATGCCCAGCTCGGTGCCAGGACCAGAGCAGGGGTTGCCAGAGGTGTCTGTGCCACCTTCGTCCCACATCACACTCTCCACACCCTGCCACAAGGGCCTGCCCACGGTCCCCACACTGCCCATGGTGCCCATGGTGCCCATGGCTTTCCACACCCCTCATGCTGCTCACACTGCCCGTGCCTCTCATCCTGCCCGTGCTGCCCACAGTGCCCACTGCCCATGGTGCCCAGGGTGCCCATGGCTTTCCACACCCCTCATGCTGCTCGCACTGCCCATGCCTCTCATCCTGCCCACAGTGCCCACCACCCATGGTGCCCACATCTACCATGGTGCCCATGCCACCTACACCTCCCCACTCTGCCCGGCCTGCCACCCATGGTGCCCATCCTACCCACGCTGCCTACACCTCCCCACGCTGCCCAGCTTGCCCATGGTGCCCACCCTACCCATGCTGCCTACACCTCCCCACGCTGCCCAGCCTGCTCATGGTGCCCACCCTACCCACACTGCCTACACCTCCCCACTCTGCCAAGCCTGCTCATGGTGCCCACATCTCCAATGGTGCCCATGCTCCCTACACCTCCCCACTCTGCCCAGCCTGCCCATGGTGCCCACCCTACCCACACTGCCTACACCTCCCCACTCTGCCAAGCCTGCCCATGGTGCCCACATCTCCTATGGTGCCTGTGCTCCCTACACCTCCCCACTCTGCCAAGCCTGCTCATGGTGCCCACATCTCCAATGGCGCCCATGCTCCCTACACCTCCCACTCTGCCCAGCCTGCCCATGGTGCCCATGCTCCCTACACCTCCCCACTCTGCCCAGCCTGCCCATGGTGCCCATGCTCTCTGCACCTCCCCACGCTGCCCAGCCTGCCCATGGTGCCCACCCTACCCACACTGCCTACACCTCCCCACTCTGCCCAGCCTGCCCATGGTGCCCATGCTGCCTACACCTCCCCACTCTGCCCAGCCTGCCCATGGTGCCCATGCTGCCTACACCTCCCCACTCTGCCCAGCCTGCCCATGGTGCCCATGCTCTCTGCACCTCCCCACGCTGCCCAGCCTGCCCATGGTGCCCACCCTACCCACACTGCCTACACCTCCCCACTCTGCCCAGCCTGCCCATGGTGCCCATGCTGCCTACACCTCCCCCACACTCTGCCCAGCCTGCCCATGGTGCCCATGCTGCCTACACCTCCCCACTCTGCCCAGCCTGCCCATGGTGCCCATGCTCTCTGCACCTCCCCACGCTGCCCAGCCTGCCCATGGTGCCCACCCTACCCACGCTGCCTACACCTCCCCACGCTGCCCAGCCTGCTCATGGTGCCCATGCTGCCTACACCTCCCCACTCTGCCCAGCCTGCCCATGGTGCCCATGCTGCCTACACCTCCCCACGCTGCCCAGCCTGCCCATGGTGCCCATGCTCTCTGCACCTCCCCACTCTGCCCAGCCTGCCCATGGTGCCCATGCTGCCTACACCTCCCCACGCTGCCCAGCCTGCCCATGGTGCCCATGCTCTCTGCACCTCCCGACTCTGCCCAGCCTGCCCATGGTGCCCATGCTGCCTACACCTCCCCACTCTGCCCAGCCTGCCCATGGTGCCCATGCTCTCTGCACCTCCCCACGCTGCCCAGCCTGCCCATGGTGCCCACCCTACCCACGCTGCCTACACCTCCCCACGCTGCCCAGCCTGCTCATGGTGCCCACCCTACCCACACTGCCTACACCTCCCCACTCTGCCAAGCCTGCTCATGGTGCCCACATCTCCAATGGTGCCCATGCTCCCTACACCTCCCCACTCTGCCCAGCCTGCCCATGGTGCCCACCCTACCCACACTGCCTACACCTCCCCACTCTGCCAAGCCTGCCCATGGTGCCCACATCTCCTATGGTGCCTGTGCTCCCTACACCTCCCCACTCTGCCAAGCCTGCTCATGGTGCCCACATCTCCAATGGCGCCCATGCTCCCTACACCTCCCCACTCTGCCCAGCCTGCCCATGGTGCCCATGCTCCCTACACCTCCCCACTCTGCCCAGCCTGCCCATGGTGCCCATGCTCTCTGCACCTCCCCACACTGCCCAGCCTGCCCATGGTGCCCACCCTACCCACACTGCCTACACCTCCCCACTCTGCCCAGCCTGCCCATGGTGCCCATGCTCCCTACACCTCCCCACTCTGCCCAGCCTGCCCATGGTGCCCATGCTGCCTACACCTCCCCACTCTGCCCAGCCTGCCCATGGTGCCCATGCTCTCTGCACCTCCCCACTCTGCCCAGCCTGCCCATGGTGCCCATGCTCTCTGCACCTCCCCACTCTGCCCAGCCTGCCCATTGTGCCCATGCTGCCTACACCTCCCCACTCTGCCCAGCCTGCCCATGGTGCCCATGCTCTCTGCACCTCCCCACGCTGCCCAGCCTGCCCATGGTGCCCACCCTACCCATGCTCCCTACACCTCCCCACTCTGCCCGGCCTGCCCATGGTGCCCATGCTCTCTGCACCTCCCCACGCTGCCCAGCCTGCCCATGGTGCCCATGCCCCATGGTACCCACATCTCCCACAGTGCCCATGCCACCTCCACCTCCCCACCCTGCCCACGAGCAAGCTACCAGCAGGGCACTGGCTGTGGAAGCAGAGGGCACCAGGTGGAGCTTTCTTAGAAATTTATTACATAATAATAATAATAATCATAATAAATAATAATAATAATAATTAATAATAATAATCAGAATAATAATAATAATAATATAAGAAACATAGATCTCTGTGGGATGTATCACAACGTCGAGGGCAGGAGGCCCGCGGACACCTCCGCAGCTCCGTACAAAAAGAAGGGCGAAAAACCAAACCGACCCCGAGGGAGGGCAAATTAAACCCGGGGGGTGGGAGGGGAGGGGGAGAAAAAAGAGAGAGTTCAATCCAGCCCGCCCCGGCCCGCCCCGGCCCTGCCCAGCCCGCCGCCGGGCACGGGCGGGCACGGGCGGGCACAGGGCTGAGCCGCGGCCGCCCGTGCGCGGGGCAGGGCAGGGCGAAGGGCAGGGCCGGAGGGGGAGGGGGGGCGGAACGCGGAGCCGGTTTATGCACATGCAGCGGGTGAGTGGCTTGGGGGTGGCACATGCATGGGGCAGAGGGGCTGGCACCCCGCGGAGCGGGGCACGGCTGTGGGTCGGCGCCCGGCGCGGTGAAGCGGTTGGCACCCGGCGTGGCTGTCGGTCGGCGCCCGGCGCGGTGAAGCGGTTGGCACCCGGCGTGGCTGTCGGTGGGTGCCCGGCGCGGTGAAGCGGTTGGCGCCCGCTCAGACACAGCTGGCAGGCTGCTGGGGGGGTAGGGAGGGGGGGACACCGCAGCTTGGTACCATGTGGTTCCAGCTGTAAGTCGGCACCACATGGCTACAACCAGCGGTTGGCACCACTCAGGCATGCCTGTGGCCAGGGAAACTCCACAGTGGTGCCCACCAAGCGCTTTGGGTTTGGTTCTTCTAGAGTCCGAGTCACGGTGGGGGGATGGGGGGCGGGGCCGGGGGGAGCAGGGTTGATGGAGGACCAAGGTGGTGGTGGTGTGGTGGTGATGGCATCAGGCTGGGCAAAGGGGAGACCCCAACGAGTCTTAAGAAACCAAAAAAAAAAAAAACCCCAAGTGACCCCAAAACAGCCCCTTGGAGCCCCAAAAGAACCTCTTGGAGCCCCTAAATAACCTCTTGGAGCCCCCTAAAAACCCCTTGGAGCCCCCTAAAACCCCTTGGAGCCCCCCAAAAAAACCCCTTGGAGCCCTAATGAATCCCTTGGAGCCCCTAAATAACCCCTGGGAGCCCCACCCCCCACCCCCAAAAAAAACCCAACAACCCCAAAACAACCCCTTGGAGCCCCAAACGAACCCCTTGGAGCCCCCAAAAAGCCCAAGTTGAGTTGGTTTGGACCCCAGCTGGAGCTGGGTGTCCCTTTTGTACAGGAGATGACCCCAAGTCCTGGAGAAGAGAAGCCACAAGAATCACAGTAACGGTCCCGGTGGCACCAGGATGGCACTGCCACAGTGGGTGGGGGGCGGGGGTGGTGCCACGGTTTGTGGGGTCCTCATCGCCTGCCACCGCTCTGCCTTCTCCTGGATGGCTTTGTCACGGGGTGGGGAAAGGTCCCACTGGGGCAGGAGGTGCAGTGGTGGCCGGAGCAGGATGGAGGTGGGAAGCTCTTTTGTCTACACCAAAGAGGGGGATCCAGGTTCTCCTGGGTACAGCTGGGGAAAGGAGAGGAAGGGAGCAGCCAATGTGGTGGGCATGGCTCTGCCAGGGGGGGTGGCAGCTCTGCCAGGGTGGTGGGAATGGCCACAGGGCAAGCCCTTGACCCTCGGCCATCAAAGATCCCTGGTGGAGGGGGGCGAGTGGCTGGGCCCCAGCCGGGCGCTGAGGGTGGTGGGACATGGCCATGGGACAAGAGCTTGACCCTTGGCCATCAAGGTTCTTGATGAAGGCACCACTGGGCACCACGGTGCCAGGGTGAGTGGCTTGGCCCCACAGTTGGGTGCTGAGGGGCGTTGGGTGCAGGTGGCGCCAGTGGGCACAGACGGGCGCAGGGTGGGATTTGGGGTTGAGGGTGGAACAAGCTGAAGAAGGGATGTATGAAAGAGCTGCAGCACCTGGCACAGCACCAGCCACGGTACCCCAACGTACCTCCAGCCAGTGCCCCCGTGCTGTCCCCAAGCCCAGGGCCGTCAGGTGGGGGTGGGCATGGGGGGTGGGACAGGGAGGGCATGGCACTGGGTGGCAGGGTGATGAGGAGGAGGAAGCTGTGATGGCTGGGGCAGGGGGGAGGTTTGGGGTGAGGAGCAGGGCTAGGGTGAGGAGCAGGGCTGGGGTGAGGAGCAGGGCTGGCAGCCCCTCGCAGCCCTCGGGGGCAGGGGCCGGCGGCCCCTGCAGCAGGGGTTGGAAGTGGCCTTCTCTGGGTGTGCGTTGCCTGACTCGGGACGGGCCGCGGTGCCCTCCTTGCTGGCAGCGGTGGCCTGGGCCCCCGGTGCCAGCGGTGGGTGGGGGTCACCCAGTGTTTGCCAACAGAGGCGCGGCCGCAGCTGCTTGGCGCGGGAGCTGGGGGGGTGCGTGGGGGGGGGGGGTGCCAGGGCACGGCACGGGGTGGGTGGGGGTGGTGCACCCACCATTTCCAGGAGGATCTCAAAGTGGACATGGGGAAGAGGAGGAGGAAGAGGAGGAGGAAGAGGAGAAGAAGAAGAAGAGGAAGAAGAAGAGGAGGAAGAGGAGGAGGAGAAGGAAGAAGTAGAGGAGGAAGAAGAAGAGGAGGAGGAAGAAGAGGAGGAGGAAGAAGAGGAGGAGGAAGAAGAGGAGGAGGAAGAAGAGGAGGAGGAAAAAGGAAGAGGAGGAAGA
Source organism: Picus viridis (assembly GCA_033816785.1). Lineage (NCBI taxonomy): Eukaryota > Metazoa > Chordata > Aves > Piciformes > Picidae > Picus > Picus viridis. The sequence continues at coordinate 9,502,207 of CM066567.1, forward strand.
AGAGAAGGAGGAGGAGGAAGAAGAGAAGGAGGAGGAGGAAGAAGAGAAGGAGGAGGAGGAAGAAGAGAAGGAGGAGGAGGAAGAAGAGAAGGAGGAGGAGGAAGAGGGTTCCTCAGAAATGGCAAGAAGGCTCCAGCTCTCCTGGTCCCAGGGTGAAGGTCCTGCAGCGCTGCGGGTGGCTGCAGGCCGTGGCCTCTCGGTGCTGAGAGGGGGTGCAGGCAAGGGTCTCCTCCTGGTGGCCCCAGAAGCAGCTGCAGAAGGGGCAGAGACCCCGGGCTTTGCCCGGTGCCAACCCAATGGGCAGCCTGCACTCAGGCCAGCACACCTCACACTGCCAACCCCTTGCTGCCAGCTGGGCCTGGAGGACCACCGGGACCTCAGCGGGGCCACCTGGGTCTTCCATGGGCCACCAAGGTTTCCATGGGCTGCCTCCCTGGGACCACTGGGGTCTCCAAAGACCACCAAGGTCTCCAAGGACCACTGGGGTCTCCAAAGACCACCAAGGTCGCCAAAGGCCACTTGGGTCTCCAAGGGCCACCAGGGTGTCCAAGGGCCACTTGGATCTCCGAAGACCACTGGGGGTCTCCATGGACCACTGGGGTCTCTGAAGACCACGGGAGTCTCCATGGGCCACCAAGGTCTCCATGGGCCCCCGGGGGTCTCCGTGGGCCACTGGGGGTCTCCAAGGGCCCCGGGGTCTCTGTGGGCCACCAGGGTGCCCAGGGGCTGCCAGGGGCTGCGTTGCCCGCGGGCGGGGGGGGCCAGGGCGGTGGGGCGTGCGGGGGCTGGCGGTGCCAAGCAGGGAGGGTGGCACAGCCAGGGATGAGTCGGCAGCCGTGCAGAGGCTCGGCCAAGCCACGACATGCAGATGCCCGGCGGCCGCTGCTCATGCCACCCGTGACAGCCGCGCCCACCCATGCCCGCTCATGCCAGCCGTGACCCCGCAGCAGAAGCCGGTGCCAGAGGACCCAGAGGCTGGAGCCAGAGCAGGGACAGCCAGGGGCTCCGCGAGCGTGCCATGCCGTGCCAAAGCCAGCCAGCCCCTGGCAGAGGTGGCACACCACAGGCGGCACGCCACAGGCTGTCGGTGGGCAGGTGGATGAGCAGCTCCGGAGCAATCCCAGCTGAGCTACATGGGTTGGGAAAGAGGTGCCCAGGGATGTGCCAGGCTCCTCAAGGGGCTGTGCTGTGGCAAGCCTGGCATGCAGCGTGCTCACCACGAGCTGCGAGGATGGTTGCTCACTGGCATCCCAGGATGTGCCAATGCTGCTTCACCAGGCATGGAGATGGAGAGCCCACATCAGCCTGCAGTGCCAAGTGGAGGTGCCAGGGGACAAGTCACGGTGCCAGGGATAAACCAAGCAATGGTGCCAGGGTGAGCCAAGTGCCGATGCCAGGGCACAAGCAGTGGTTTGGTCCATGCCCAGGTGTCAGTGACCAGCACCAGGGGTGTGGGCACAGCAGAGCAAGCAGGAGGTGGCACAGGGATGGGCTGAGGGGGCAGTGGCCAGAGATGGGGGGTCTGGAGGGAGGTGACAGCAGCAGTGGCAGTGCCAAGGTGCGGCCATGCCGGTGGCATAGGTGCGAGCAAGCCCTTGTGATGGGGGAGTGCCCAGCAATGCCAGCCAGGATGTGGGCAGCAGAGGGAAGGGGCAGAGGGGTGCTGAGCACAGGGCATGGTGGGGGCTGTGTTGGCACATGCTGCCGGGCAAGGGTGCCAGTGGAGTGGGTTTGGAGGGAGAAGGTGCCAGGTAGGTGGGAGGGTGAAGGTGAACAAGTGGGCGAAGGAGATGGGCATGTGGGCTGGGTGAAGGTGCCAGGTAGGTGGGAGGGTGAAGGTGAACAAGTGGGCAAAGGAGATGGGCATGTGGGCTGGGTGAAGGTGCCAGGTAGGTGGGAGGGTGAAGGTGGAAGGTGTGCAGGAGGGATGAGGATGCTGGGCACATGGGATGGGGGATGCTGGGAGGTGCCCAGGTGGGGTGAAGGAGCTGGGCACATGAGGTGGGCACACAGGGGGGCTGAAGGTGGAGGGATGCAGGAGGGTGGAGATGCTGTGGCAGGATGAAAGTGCCCAGCAGGCAGGGGTGGGGGTGAAGGAACTGGGCACGTGGGAGGGTGAAGGTGCCCGGTGCACAGAGGGGGTGCCCGGTGGGGGTCCCGCTGGGGTGAATCTGGGGGTGCCCGGTGGCTCTATAGCGCCAGGCTGGGCTGTGCCCTTGGGCCAGGGAGATGGCAGGGGCAGGACCTGGGTGGTGGTGCCCTGCTCCAGGACACAAAGCATTGGCACAGAGAGGGGGCCAAGGGTGCCCACTGGGGCAGGATGGCACCTGGCAGAGCGGGCGGTGGCTCGGGCGGGCGCGATGGCTGCGGACACCGCTTGGGTGCCTCTTGGCTCACCCCGAGCTGGGGCACGAGGCCCGGGGTGCTCTGGGGCGTGGGCCACGGGCTGGGGCTGGACACTCCAGCTCCAGGCCCCTCTTGCCATCCCTCGGTGCCCACCATGGCTGGGAGGCAGCGGGTTGGCAGCTGGGGAGGGCGAGAGGCCCCGAACCCCCCAGGGTCCAGTGGGATGGAGCCATGTGGGCAAAAGCCCAGCAAAAGCTCAAGGAGAAGGTATGGCACCCTGGCACCTCAGGAAGCATCCCAGGAGGTCCTGCTGTGCCAGCACAGGGCAGGAACCAACCCAAGAATGTCCTGCTGTGCCAGCACAGGGCAGGATGCAACCCAAGGAGGTCCTGCTGTGCCAGCACAGGGCAGGATGCAACCCAAGGAGGTCCTGCTGTGCCAGCACAGGGCAGGGTCCAACCCAAGGAGGTCCTGCTGTGCCAGCACAGGGCAGGATGCAACCCAAGGAGGTCCTGCTGTGCCAGCACAGGGCAGAAACCATCCCAGGAGGTCCTGCTGTGCCAGCACAGGGCAGAAACCATCCCAGGAGGTCCTGCTGTGCCAGCACAGGGCAGGGTCCAACCCAAGGAGGTCCTGCTGTGCCAGCACAGGGCAGAAACCATCCCAGGAGGTCCTGCTGTGCCAGCACAGGGCAGGGTCCAACCCAAGGAGGTCCTGCTGTGCCAGCACAGGGCAGAAACCATCCCAGGAGGTCCTGCTGTGCCAGCACAGGGCAGAAACCATCCCAGGAGGTCCTGCTGTGCCAGCACAGGACAAGATCCATGCCAAAGAGGTCCTGCTGTGCCAGCACAGGGCAGGAACCAAGCCAAGGAGGGAGGTCCTGGTGTGCCAGCACAGGGCAGGAACCAAGCCAAGGAGGTCCTGGTGTGCCAGCACAGGGCAGGAACCAAGCCAAGGAGGTCCTGGTGTGCCAGCACAGGGCAGGAACCAAGCCAAGGAGGTCCTGGTGTGCCAGCACAGGGCAGGAACCAAGCCAAGGAGGTCCTGGTGTGCCAGCACAGGGCAGGAGCCACCCCAGGGAGGTGCTGGAGCTTGGGAGGGTCCTGCCTCCCCGGCCCCAGGCTGGACTGTCTCCCTGGCTGAAGGTTGTCACGGTTGGGAGATGTGAGGGTCAGGAGGAGCCTCCTTCTCCTCCCTTCTAGCACCAGAAGAGTTAATGCCTTCAGGGGGACTTGGCTTTTGGGGACACTGGGCACCAAGCCACCTCCCCCTGAGCTGGGCCAGCCGCGGCCAGCCCACAAGCAGGGGCAGCAGGCTGGGGCAGGGCGGTGCCACCTCCCCCAGCACCACGGCTGGCCGGGGCCGCCCGCAGCCGCTGGGCAGCCACAACGGCCGCCGCGACGGTGCCGCCACCAGCGTGCCGGCTGCCCGCGGGCATGGCCCCTCGGATGGCACCCTCCTGCGCCCACCGGCCGCTCGGGGAGCCGCCAACGGCCACTGCGGGAGCGGAGGCGGGATAAGGACCTGGTGCCATCACGAGGGGGCGCGGAAGCTCCAGCTCCCTGTCGGGGGGGTGGGGTGGAAGACCTTGGAGCGTCCCAAAAATGCCAAGTTTGGTGGTTTGGTTCCCCAGCTGTCCCCAACCCTGAGTGGCTGAAGGACCTTTGGGGGGGGGGGTCTGTGGGTTGGGTTTTTGTTTTCTTTCTAAAGGTTTGGAACATTCCTGGAGTCAGTGGCTAAAAAGGGCCCATCAAGCATGGGAGGGGGTGGCCCCTGGCCACCAGCTCAGCAGGTCCAGAGATTGGTGGACCCAAAGCCTACAGGGCCAGGGTGGCTCTAGGTGTAGATCTAGAGATGGTTCCTCTCTCTCTTGCCAAAGATAGAGACTAAAAGATGCAAAATAAGGGGGGAGAGGGGGGAGGGGCACACCATGACGACACGTGACACAACAGCATGGGGACCCTGGAGCTCAGGGCCCTCATCCCCTGTTGGTCATCACCTGCTCCCTACAGCATGGGGACCCTGGAGCTCAGGGCCCTCATCTCCCGTTGGTCATCACCTGCTCCCTACAGCATGGGGACCCTGGAGCTCAGGGCCCTCATCTCCTGTTGGTCATCACCTGCTCCCTACATCAAAGCAGGGGAGGTCAAAGATGTCCCCACAGACGTCCCCACCTTGGAAACGACCCCCCAGCCCAAAAGGAAAGCAAAGACCTCCCCCCTCCCCCCAGCCTCTCCCTGAGTGCTGGCAGCTGGAGTTCCACCAGCTCCACCCTGCTGCTTCTGGCCACGCGCTTCCAGTCTGCCCCAGGGAGCCCAGGGCCCAGCGCCCAGGGATGGCACTTCTCAGGTGGCAAGCATTCTTCAGGCTGGTGGGGCAAGGATGGCAGGTGAGCAGCTCTGGGCATCTACCCTGGGCATCCACCCAGCTCTGGGTGTCATCACAGGTGTCCACCAGCTCTGGGCACCACCACGGGCATCCGCCAAGCCACCGCCATGCTGGTACGACCCTTCCATGAAGACCTCCAGAACTCTTTCCCTTCAAGCACCAGCACAGCCACCTGTCTGGGTTGGCCACCTGCACGGCGCCAGGCCACCACGCTGGCCGTGGCGTCTCCTGCCTGCTCTTGCCAATGCTGAGTGCCAGCGCTGGTGCCAGCCCTGCCTGCCTCCAGCAGCAGCTCCTGCCCTGATGTGCTCCCTCCACCTGGCCAGCATGGAGCAGCTTGGGGTGCCCGTGGCATGGCTCACCTCAACCTGCCCAAGAGGGGCCTGCAGCCAGCTGCCTTCCCAGCTCGGAGCAGCCTGGTTGTGCTCGGCATGGGCCACCCCCGCCTGCCTGAGACGCAGCCGCCAGACCTCCCTGCCACCAACACCTCCCTGCCACTCTGCCACCAACACCTCCCTGCCTGCCCACACCTGAACGACGTAGCCAACACTTGGGTCTCCACCAGAAGCCCGCTCCTCGTCCCCTGGGGCTCAGCTCCTGGCTACCCTCAACCCCCCTGGCCCGAGCGTGGCTCTGGGAGGCCGTGGCCAGCACACGAGGGGGGAGGGGAGGGGACGACGAGCAGCCGAAGCGTCGGGAGGTGGCACTCTCTGAGGAGCAGCAGCAGAAGGGGTCTCGTTTCATGCAACATTCCTTGTCCTGGGGGTGGGGAGGGGAGTTGGGGGAGGGCTCCTCGTTGGGGGGAGGGTGTCTGCATTGGGGTGGGGTGGGCAGGAGCCCCCGGGGGCTCCTCACCCTTCAGTGCAGTGCTCAGAGTAGAAAGAGAATCCAAGTGTGGGCTTTATTGGTCTGGTAGAAACCCCCCACCCCGTGGTGCTGCCCGTGGTGGTGACGCCGAGGCACGGTCAGCTGTCTACCAGCTGCTTGAGCGCCCTCTCAATGTTCATCCGGTGCCCGACCCTGGTCACCCCCAACTCCACGAAGTCCTCCTTGGTGAGGGCAGGCAGGTGGGTGCCCTCTATCTCGTGATCCTCAAACTTGTCACGGTGCTCCACCAGGTTGATGCTCTCCAGCCAGTCCCCGACGTCGTACTTGTTCCACAGGTGGAGGGGTTTCTGCATGAAGGGCCGCGGAGGGTGCAGGGCGTGCAGCGCCGGCGGCGGCTGCGGCTGCTGCGGCCCCGGCGGCCCCGGCGGCGGCCCCGGAGAAGGGGACGGGGACGGGGAGCGGCTGCGGGCGCTCACGCTCCTGACCACGAAGCGGACCTCCTTGGGTTCGTGAGGGATGGAGAGGCTGGAGGATTTGAGGATGGTGGGAGGGGTGAGGCCGTAGGGTCGGACGGTGCTGAGGGGCTCTGCCCGCTCCAAAGGCGGCTTGACGGGGCTGGGGGTGCGGCGGGTGACCGGGTAGCGGCTGCCGGGCCGGACCGTGTAGGTGGTGGCGGAGCTGCGCTGGGAGATGGTGCTGAGCTCTCCTAAACTACTGAAAAGTCTGCGGAGAAGCCGAGGGGAGAGAAGAAGAGCAGAGGGCACAGGGGTGAGGAGCGGGGGCCACCGGCGGGCACGCGCGACACACACGGGGGGAGGGGGCCTGGGGGGGGAGGCAGGGGCGGGCAGGGGGGCCGGGGCGGCAACGAAAGGCTCGGAGGACTTCAGCCAAGGCTTCCCTGCAAGGGTTTGGTCCGGAGGAGGTGGAAGAGGCCGGAGCAAGGAGCTGCTCCGCTTCCCTGGTCTAGCTGGCAGGGGGCTGACGCTCACCCCGAGCCCCCGGGGAAGAAGGTGGCCTGGTGGGCTCCACAGGAAGGCTCGCTGAGGATCCCGCATCTTGTCCACACAGAACTACCACACTGCCCCAGGCGCTCACCAAGCACTCCCCCACCACTCATCAGGGCCCCTTTCAACCCCCTCAGTACCACCGGTGCCCTCTTAGGTCTCACCAAGGAGTCAAGCCCAGCAGCCCCCACTCATCAGGGACCTTCTCAGCCCCGCTCAGTACCATCAACAAGCTCTTAGGTCTCACCAAGGAGTCAAGCCCAGCAGCCCCCACTCATCAGGGACCTTCTCAGCCCTGCTCAGTACCATCAACAAGCTCTTAGGTCTCACCAAGGAGTCAAGCCCAGCAGCCCCCACTCATCAGGGACCTTTTGAACCCCCTCAGTACCACCAGCGTCCTCTTAGGTCTCACCAAGGAGTCAAGCCCAGCAGCCCCCACTCATCAGGGACCTTCTCAGCCCTGCTCAGTACCATCAACAAGCTCTTAGGTCTCACCAAGGAGTCAAGCCCAGCAGCCCCCACTCATCAGGGACCTTTTTGAACCCCCCTCAGTACCATCAACAAGCTCTTAGGTCTCACCAAGGAGTCAAGCCCAGCAGCCCCACCACTCATCAGGGACCTTCTCATCTTCCCTTGCTACCATCAACATGCTCTTGGGTGCCATCAGAGCCCAGAAGCAAACCAAGTGCTCCTGAGAACACTGGCCAGTGGGGCAGAGCCTCTTCCCAGAGAAGAAGGAACCTTCTGCCACGTCCCCAGAGAGTGGTGTGGGGACAAGAGGTCCATCATGCCACCCAAGGGTGGAGCAGCAGGGTCTCAGCAACACCTGATGATGGCCCTTGCTCCATGACCTGTTCACCTCACTCTGCATCCTAGTGGGCACAGGCCATGGAGCTGGACAGGGGCAGCCCTTCCAAATGGGGAACCTGGGGACACCAGGGGCTGTCCTACTGCCCTCACCTCCTGCCTTCAGGCCTCCTCTACCATTAACTCCTGTCCTGCTCTTGAGTCCCACAACCCCATAGAGGTTCCAGGATGGGAACAAGTGGCTGGAAAGGGTGGAAAAGGACCTCAGGGGCTGTTGGTCAGTAGTGGCTGGAGATGAGCCAGGGGTGTGCCCAGGTGGCCAAGGAGGCCACCAGCAGCCTGGCCTGGACCAGCAATGGTGTGGCCAGCAGGAGCAGGGCAGGGATTGTCCCCCTGCACTGGGCACTGCTGAGGCCACACCTGGAATCCTGGGCTCAGTTTGGGGCCTCTTGCTTTAAGAAGGACATGGAGGGGCAGGAGCAGGTCCAGAGAATGGCAACAGAGATGGGGAAAGGTCTGGAGAAGAAGGAGAAGGGTCTGGAGAACTTGTGAGGAGCAGCTGAGGGACCTGGGGGTCTTTGGCCTCAATATGCCCCAGGAGAGGTTGAGGTTGGCCATGAGGAACAATTTCTGCCCCTTGAGGCTTGTCCAGGCCTGGCCCAGGCTGCCCAGGGCAGTGGTGGAGTCCCCATCCCTGCAGGGGTTTCAAAGCCCTGGAGCTGTGGTGCTGAGGGCCATGGGTTGGTGGTGCCCTGGCACCTTGGTGTCCATGCCACCCATCAAGCTCTACTCTCCCACCTCAGGTCCTTCCTGGCACAGGTGGAGGCTCTGAGAACCTTCTGCTGGCAAGAGACTCCCGGTGACTGACACGCACCTGCTGGCCCCCACCACACAACACCTCCACTCCTGCGAGGCCAACAAGCACCAAGAGGCTCTGAGATGGCTCCAAGCTGAGGTGAGCAGGGAGCTGAAGCTCTGCTGATGGTGTGTGGGCTCAGCTCCTCTCCTCCTCTGTGCCCCTGCTGCCTTGGCAGAGAGCAGGGGCCCGCGGAGGAGCGCGACGATGACTCACGGCCGGGAAGCTCCGGCGGTGCAGGAGAGCTGAACGACCTTGAGGACAACACAAACTGCAGCAGCTCCTGCCTGGAGGACTGCCCAAGGACCTCCACCCCATCCTGGAGGTGATGGAGGGAAAGAGAAGAGCCAGGAAGCCCTGGGGCTCCTGACAGAGCCCGGGAAGGGGGCTGGGGGCTGCCGGCGCCGCGTGGCCAGGGGAGGTCAGAAGGAGCACTGCAAGACCTGAGCTGAGAGCTTCTGACAGACACACTGCAGGTGCCCAAGGCACCAAGGAGACACAACCACTATGCTTTGATGTTCCAAGTGCAGGCCTGGACCCCAGGTCCAAGGAAGGTCACTGTAAAAAGGAACAGCTGCAGACAGAGCAGCTGCAGTGCCAGTGGTGTGTCCAACCTGCCCTAAACCATCTCCAACCTGCCCCAAGCCATCTGAACCTGCCCAAAGCCATCTCCAACCTGCCCTAAGCCATCTGAACCTGCCCAAAGCCATCTCCAACCTGCCCCAAACCATCTGAACCTGCCCAAAGCCATCTCCAACCTGCCCCAAACCATCTGAACCTGCCCAAAGCCATCTCCAACCTGCCCCAAACCATCTGAACCTGCCCAAAGCCATCTCCAACCTGCCCCAAACCATCTGAACCTGCCCAAAGCCATCTCCAACCTGCCCCAAACCATCTCCAACCTGCCCCAAACCATCTCCAACCTGCCCAACCCCATCTCCAACCTGCCCAACCCCATCTGCAACCTGCCCAAAATCATCTGCAACCTGACCAACCCCATCTGCAACCTGCCCAAAATCATCTGCAACCTGCCCAAAATCATCTGCAACCTGACCCAAATCATCTGCAACCTGACCCAAATCATCTCCAATCTGACCAAAATCATCTCCAACCTGCCCAAAATCATCTCCAACCTGCCCAACCCCATTCTCAATCTGCCCAACCCCATCTCCAACCTGCCCAACAGCTATGTGCAACCTGCCCAACCCCATCTCCAGCCTGCCCATGCTGGGACAGAGGGGTGAAGCAGGGCCAAGGTGAGTGAAAGCAGCAGAGAGGCCTGAGCTGAAGGTGCTGAGCCCTGCAGCAGTGCCATGTGAGCCCTGCAAGCAGTGGGTGCCTGATGGCTGTGCAGCAGTGCAGGCCTTGGCAATGGGGGAGATGCAGCTCTGCCAGAGGCTCAGGCTGAGCTGAAGCCTCCTCAGCTCTCAGCGGCATTTCTTCTTCTTCTGGTGATGGCAGGGCTGGAAGGTGGCTTTGAGGGACACCTGCTGGAACCACACATCAGGGAGCAGCTGCATGGCCAAGCTCCCATGGCTTGGTCTCCTCCATGTCCTTGCCACAAGAAGCTGCTGATGCCACAGCAGAACGTCCTGGGCACAGCTGCTCAGCAGATGTCACCTGAAGAGCAGCTCTGGGCAACGTGCTGTTGGCTCTGGACACCTGCAGCAGCCAACCACATGTCAGCTGTGGACATCCCACCGAGCTTCTGCCGTCTTCTCCAGCTTCCCACATGTCATCAGGCCACTTACTCACTCACCACAGCTTCATCCTGCCAGGAAAGCTCCTCTGGAGGTGATCATTCGCTGCTGGCACCTTGGCACAGCGTCCCTTCGTGAGGACTTCATGCAAGGAGACAAGGCCTGCTCTTCTTGGGTCATGGCTCTTCTTCCCTGCTGCCACATCGTGCTTGAGGCACACAAGCTGATGGAGCTGTTCCCCAGCCAAGCTGTGGCCAAGCCCTGCTGTGGTTTAAAGCTGCTGCTCTCCAGGACCTCAGCTCTGTCAGGTTCCCTGGACACCATGGCATTGCCCACTTCCCCTCTCCTTGAGGCAACACCAAGTCCATGGAGCTCACTAAGGAACAGGAGAGGCCTTCTACCCTGTGGTGGTGCTCCAGCTGCAGCTTCCAGGCCCTTCAGCCCATGGTGCAGTGGTTTCTCTGTAGGCTGGGATGCTGCCGAGTTCAAGCTCATCTTTTGGGGGTTGTTCAGCGTGGAGAAGGCTCCAGGGAGACCTTCTGGAGGCCTTTCAGTGCTTAAAGGGGCTGAGGAGAAAGCTGGGGACAGCGATTTGAGCAGGGTCTGTGTGCCAGGAGCAGGGGTGATGGTTTGGGACTCAGAGAAGGAGATTTGGAAGACAGAAGGGAGAAGTTCTTCACACTGAGGGTGCTGAGAGCCTGGCCCAGGCTGCCCAGAGAGGTGGGAGCTGCCCCAGCCCTGGCACCATCCCAGGGGAGGTGGTTTGGGGCTGTGAGCAGCCTGCTCTGGCTGGGGATGTCCCTGCTGGCTGCAGGGTTGGACTAGAGGAGCTGGGAAGGTTCCTTCAACCCAACCCATCCTGTGGTTCTCTGAACATGTGGAAGCCAGGGTCTGGCAGCCCTCCAGCCCTGCCCTGCCCAGCTGGGTTGTGGCTCCCCCAGCACCACCACCAGCAGCTCCTCCTTCCCTGGATCCCTTCTTCAGCACAACCAGACAGAAAACCCCAACCCAGGTTCTTTGGGAAGCAGAAGACAAGGCTTGACTGGCATCAGCAAAGAGCCACAGGAAGTCTCCTGGGGTGCAGCCTCACAGGCACAGGACCCCCAGGCTGCCGAGAAGGGACGTGCTGACCCGAGCAGGGTTTGTGGGCCAGCTAATGAAGCCTTCTGGGAGCACTTTGCTGGAAGTGTGGAAGAGCAGATCCCTTGGGTGAGTCACTCAGGGCTGAGGAACCTTCCTTTGAACTCCACATCTCAGCCCAGATACCTTCAGGGGCAGCAGAGTGATGACAGAGTCTGCCACAGACGTGGCTCCAAGGAGAAACATTTGGGCTCCTGCTCATCAAGTCCTTCATGACCCTGCTCTTGGCTTCCAGGTGTTTTCAGACCACCCTTCCAAAGCATCTCCATGGCTTTCCATCAGGCCTTGGTGAAGGACCCTGCTCCTGCCATGAGTGACCTGCAGTCCCATGAGTGGGACGTGAGGCTGCCGTCCTGAGGCTCCCTCGCTGCTGGTGGGACCTGAGGCTCCCCCTCACAGCTGTGATCCTGGCCAGGATGTGCTTCAGGGCCAGCCCTGGAGACCAGCCCTCTGCTTGGCAAGGCAGGGGGACACTTGGAGGCTTCTTGCCCTGGGTGGTGACACAAGACCTCTACTGCTACCTTCTCCAGAAGCTTCTGTCTCCAGAATTCTCTCACCAGAACCTGGGGCTTGGAGTAGGGGACCATGAAAGGTCATTGAGCCAGCAAGGAGCCCTCATGGCCAACAAGGACAAGGGTCTGCTGTGGGGGCATGGGGAAGAGTGTGGCCAGCAGGACAAGGGAGGTTCTGCTCCCCCTCTGCTCTGCCCTGATGAGGGCACAGCTGGAGCCCTGGGGCCAGGGCTGGGCTCCCCAGTTCAGAGAGACTGGGAGCTGCTGGAGAGAGTCCAGGGGAGGCTGGGAAGATGCTGAGGGGCCTGCAGCAGCTCTGTGAGGAGCAAAGGCTGAGAGCCCTGGGGCTGAGAGCCTGCAGAAGAGCAGCCCCTGAGGCATCAATGCTCAGCAGGAGCTAAAGGAGCAGTGGGGGGCAGGAGGCTGGGGCCAGATGTGCTGCAGGATGAGGCTCTGCCCTCAGCTGCCCACCGCCATCAGCACTGACCTGCCTCTGCTCTCCTGCCTGTCACCCACTGAGCTTGGACCACTTCAGGTTTTCTGCTCATGGATCATGGTGCTTTGCCTCCAGCTACTGAGTCCCTGAGGTGAAACAGGATCCCACCACCCTGTCTGCTGCCAACCTGCTTCCACCAGGAAAACAGAGAAGCTGCTTCTTGCTCTTCACTTTTCCCCTGGAGAGCTTCCAAACACACACACATACACCCCCCCAGCCACTGTGCCCCTGGGCAAGCTGCTGTGGGTGCCCCTGGTGGAGCAGGGGGTTGGACTGGAAGAGCTCCAGAGGTCCCTTCCCACCCCAGCATGCTGGGATTTGAGGATTTGGGGTATTTCTGTCTCTGTCAGGTCCAGACTGAAGTCTTCTCACACTGAAAGAACTTCTCCATATCAGCAAGCCTCCTCCTGCACGTCCAACACCCAGCCTCTGAGCCACAGGCTGGACAAGGGCCCCCTCACCCTGCCCAGAGAGCTGGGAGCTGCCCCATGCCTGGCACCATCCCAGGGGAGGTTGTCTGGGGCTGTGAGCAGCCTGCTCTGGTTGGGGATGTCCCTGCTGGCTGCAGGGGGTGGACCAGAGGAGCTTTGGAGGTCCCTTCCCACCCACCCAGGCTATCCCTCACCCCTCCCTGTCTCAGTGCCACCTGCCATGAACCCCACTGAAGGATGCAGTGCCAGGAGACCTCCCAGAGGATCCTTCACCCCAAAGCTGGTTCCATGGTTCTACAACTCTCTGGAACCCCCTTGGCTAGGAGAACATCGACCCAAGGCACAAGCACAGCGCTGAGAACCCTGCCCAGGGCTGGGGCAGGTGGCACAACCATGGCCAAGCCTGGACACAGCCTTGGCAGCATGGCTGAAGACCTCATCTCTGCAGCTTTGCCAAGCAGAGGGAAGGGCACAGTGCAGGTCCTTCACGTTCCCCCCTCTTCCTGAGGCCACCTGAGAAGATGAATGACAAGAACCCCACAGCTGCAGCAGCTGCAGGAGGAGGTGGGTTTGGGCTCTGAGCAGCCTGTCCCAGTTGGGGATGTCCCTGCTGACCGCAGTGGGGGGTGGCACCAGATGACCTTTGAAGGTCCCTTCCCACCCAAACCATTCCACACTTCCCAGAGCTGACCTCCTCCTCCCTGCAAGAGCAGGGAAGAAGCAGCAGCCCCAGAACCAGCACAGCTCCACCATCTTCTTTGGTACTGGGCTGACCAAGAGGACAAAGCCAGCTCCTCCAGCTCTGGAGTCCACCTGCTGACCCGCGGTGTGGCTCAGGCCACTGCTGGCACGTCCCCCAGAGACCCCCGTGTGACAGGGCAGCTCCGTAACTCCACCCTGGTGCCACAGCACTGCAGGGTCACGCTGAGGCCCGCGGGACAGTGGCCAGAAGCTGCGTCAGCACAGGGAGCCTCACAGGCAGGAGGACACCCCCAGCACCCCTGTGGACAAGGACTTCCAGACCCTGCAGCAACAAAGGAAGCCACCTGAGCCAGGAGCTCCTGCGTGCCGCGGCGAGGGGCGGTGCTTCCTGACCCGCCGCTGGGCCGAGCCGCTGCAGCTGCACTGCGCAGGGGCAGCCCCAGCTGCTGCGGGGGGAGGGGAGGGTGGGCAGTCTGCAGCTCCGAAGAGCCTTGCCCCCCACAAGCGGCGCCCTGCAGGGCCGCCCCGAGGTGGACTGGAGCGCCAGAGAAGGGGGGGGACGGGGGACGGGGGGGACAGGCAGCACACACAAACAGCAGCTGCGCCACACGGCATGGGCTGGCGGGGACAGGACGATGGAGGCGGCTGTGGAGAGCCACGGCAAGTGGACACGGATGGAACACAGCGCACGCGGGCCGGGCCGCCGGCCCGAGCGACACGGGAGCCCCCCTGTGCCGCCCCCGTGCCACCCCCCTCTGCGCCGCCCCCTGCGCCGCCCCTGTGCCGCCCCCTGCCCGCCCTCGGGCCACCGAACAGACAAACAGCGCTGGGGGCAGGGGCTTGTGAGGGACTGCACCCATCCTGAAAGCAGGAGGGGGAGGGGAGGGGTTGTGAGAGCCCTGCTAAGCCTGGAGGGGATTTTCCCCCTGGGAAACTGAGACAGCCTGTTCCACTCCCCCTCCCTGTCCAGCAAGGCTGCAAGCAGGAAGAGACTGCAGCCATTGGCTCTCTTTCAGAAGAGAAGAGAATTAACCAGGTTGGAAGTGACCTTTGAGATCATCCAGCCCAACCTCTCACCCAGCACCACCTAATCAACTCAACCATGGCACCAAGTGCCTCATCCAGGCTCTTCCTAAACACCTCCAGGGATGGTGACTCCACCACCTCCCTGCCTTGCTCCTGCCTTGCCTGGCTGAGAGGGCTGCTGCTGGCTTCCTGCTTCTCTGCCATGTGGTCAGGCCTGGTCCTCCTCCCTGCTGCATCTCCAAGGGGCTGCTGGGTTTGTACATGCTCCCCATCCATCCTTGTTCCTTGCCCTTGTGAACCCTTCCTGTTACTGTGTTACCCATACAAAGAAAATTCTACCTCTCTACTTCCACACTGACTCCAAATTACAGATTTACCTCCTCCCCTTTTTCTTTATCCCCCTTTCTTCCCTTTTTTTCCTTCCCTCTCTCTCCCTTTTTCCTCCTCTCTCTCCCTTTTTCCTCCTCTCTCTCCCTTTTTCCTCCTCTCTCCCCTTTTCCTCCTCTCTCTCCCTTTTTCCTCCTCTCTCTCCCTTTTTCCTCCTCTCTCCCTTTTTCCTCCTCTCTCTCCCTTTTTCCTCCTCTCTCTCCCTTTTTCCTCCTCTCTCTCCATTTTTCCTCCTCTCTCTCCTTTTCCTCCTCTCACTCCCTTTTTCCTCCTCTCTCTCCCTTTTTCCTCCTCTCCCTTTTTCCTCCTCTCCCTTTTTTCTCCTCTCCCTTTTTCCTCCTCTCTCTCCTTTTTTCCCCCTCTCCCTTTTTCCCCCTCTCCCTTTTTCCTCCTCTCCCTTTTTCCTCCTCCTCTCTCTCCTTTTTTCCCCCTCTCCCTTTTTCCCCCTCTCTCTCCTTTTTTCCTCCTCTCTCTCCTTTTTTCCTCCTCTCTCTCCCTTTTTTCCTCCTCTCTCTTTTTTCCTCCTCTCTCTCCTTTTTCCTCCTCTCTCTCCTTTTTTCCTCCTCTCTCTCCTTTTTTTCCTCCTCTCTCTCCTTTTTTCCTCCTCTCTCTCCCTTTTTTCCTCCTCTCTCTCCCTTTTTCCTCCTCTCTCTCCCTTTTTCCTCCTCTCTCCCTTTTTCTTCCTCTCTCTCCCTTTTCCCTCCTCTCTCTCCCTGTTCTTTCCCCCTGCCCTTTTTCTCTCCATCAGGAAAGAGGAAGGGAGGAAGCAGGGGAGGGATTCTCAGTCTTGCCCCCTCCCCCTTCCCATCTGAGCTCTTCAAGCCCAGTTAAGGCTCAAACCACCCCAGGGCTGAAGCTCTTCTCAGCAGGAGAAAGCTGCACTAGGGTCATGTGAATGGTTTCCTGGAGTTGGGTCCAACCACTTCAAGTAGAGGAGGAGAAGCCCCTCCAGAAAGCTGTGGTCACCACCATGACCACCCCTCCACCTCATCCTTCAGAGAGCTGAAGGTCTAAGCAAGGCTTGGGATCACTGAGGAAACCTGGACTCTTAAAGGCCTTCTCCAGGCCAAGAGATCCCTTGAAACCAGTGCTCCTGCTACTCTTCATGCTCCCTCTTGGAACAAAGCAAGCTGCTTCTCTTCACCCAAATGCCTCCCTGGTGGAAAAGGAGCCAAGAACTTCCTTGAGCTGGCCTGGGGAAGCTGGTGGGGAAGGACAAGATGAAGAACCTCAGTTGGTCCCTGAAGCTGCTGCCCTGAGGCTTTGGGCCCCTCTGCAGCTTGAGGTGAACCCAAAAGCTGAGTTCTGAAGTGAGGATGAGTCACCTATGGAACATCCCCTGGCTCAGGTCCTCCTCCTTCTTCTGGGCCAGCCTCTCCCAGTCAGGTGAGACCAAACCACACTTGTCTATGTTCTCCCAAACTGAGTCTAAGATATTGACTAGACTTGTCCAGCCTGGAGAAGAGGAGTCTGAGGGGAGACCTTCTGCCTCTCTATAGCCCCCTGAAAGGAACTTGGAGCCAGGTGGGGGTTGTTCTCTTCTCCCAGGAAACAAGGGACAGGACAAGAGGAACTGGCCTGAGGTCACCCCAGGGGAGGTTGAGGTTGGCCATGAGGAACAATTTCTGCCCCTGGAGGGCTGCCCAGGGCAGTGTTGGAGTTCCCACCCCTGGAGAGGTTTCCAAGCTGTGGAGATGGAGTGCTGAGGGCCACAGTTTGGAGGTGATCAAGAGCTAAAGGGTAGGGGGCAAGAGGCCAGGGTCAGACTCTGCTCAGTGGTGCCCAGGGACAGGCCAAGGGGCATAAACTGGAACCCAGGAGGTTCCATCAGGAGCAGCTTGGTGTGAGGGTGCTGGAGGCCTGGAGCAGGCTGCCCTGAGAGGTTGTGGAGTCTCCTTGTGTGGAGAGCTTCCAACCCCCCTTGGCCATTGTGCCCCTGGGCAAGCTGCTGTGGGTGCCCCTGGGGGAGCAGGGGGGTTGGACTAGCTGAGCTCCAGAGGTCCCTTCCCACCCCAGCATGCTGGGACCTGGGGACTCTGTGACAGGTTGGAGCAGGCAGGAGGTTCTTCCAACCCTGACGTTCTACAACTCGGTGATCCCATCAGCAAAGGTGCTCAGCCAAGCAGGCGCCTGGGGAAGCCCCCATGGGTCACAAATCCAGGCTTTTGGACCAAGGTGGAAGCCACTCCCAATTCCAGTGCCAATCATGACCCTAATCCCAGCCCAAACTCCAGCCCTAGCTCCACCTCTGCCTTCTCCCCGAAGCAAGAGAGCGATGCCACCCGTGACGGACCCTGGGCAGAGGCAGCCTGACCGTGGGGCTGGAGCTCCTGGGGCAGCACCAGGACACCAAGCACGGGTGAAACCACACCCAGATCTCTCACAGCAGCTGATGGTGCTGGCTGGAGCTGGCACTGCCACTGAGATGCTGGCTCAGCACCACGGGGGCCATCTGGCTCCCATCCAACGCCACCATCCACCATCCTTGGGCACCTTCCCACCAGCTGGAAGCTGCTGGACAGCATCCCAACAACCCAGGGGCAGAAGATGGACCAAGCAGCCAAACCTACCCTGTCCTGTGGCAGGCAGCAACAAGCTGAGGTGGTGCCAGCATGGGTGGCATCTCCCCAAAGATGGTGACACCAGCAGGAGGACTGAATGCATGGACATGGGCATGGGGATGACATGAGGAGCCTCCCACCACTGACCACACAAACCAGGGGAGGGAGCTGGAGATGGGCTTCTGAGCAGGGCCTGCTGGGGTGGGACCAGGGCTGGTGGGCTTGAACTCAAAGAGGGAGCTTCAGAGTGGAGAGAAGATGATGCCCTTCACACTTGAGGGTGGTGAGAGCCTGGCCCAGGCTGTTCAGAGAGCTGGGAGCTGCCCCATGCCTGGCACCATCCCAGGGGAGGTGGTCTGGGGCTGTGAGCAGCCTGCTCTGGTTGGGGATGTCCCTGCTGGCTGCAGGGGGTTGGACTGGGGGAGCCTGGAAGGTTCCTTCAACCCAAACCACCCTGGACCTCCATGGTTCTATGACTTGCTAGGCAGAACCTGCAGCAGGACCCTTTCCACCCAGCTCTAGCCAGACCCAGGGGTTCTAGCACCTCTTGCTCCACTGGAAGGACCCAAGTGGGACAGATGAGGACTCCCAAGGCTCCCACGTCTCCACTTCAACAGGCCTGGACGAGAGCTGCCCCCAGGGAGGGCATCAGTGTGGTGGGATGGGAAGGTGGCAGCCACCACCAGCCTGTGGAGGAACCTCCTACTGCTGCCCTTCTGCTTTCTTGGGACTGGCCCTGCCCAGCTGGGCAGGAAGAAGGGGACATGGACCCAGGGGAGTCAGCACTTGGCAGAAAATGAGAAGTCAAAGCCACCAGGAGACCAAACAGAGCTGGGCTCCAGGTGGGGTTCACACAGGGAAGCGACACAGAGAGAAGGAGCTGGGGCCACACACACCAAGGGTCAAGAACCAGGACAGACAGATGCAGGAGAAGCACAACCAAGAGCACACTGTTGGCCATGCATGCTGGGGAAATTCTCCTGGTGGGCTCCCAGACCACCTCAACCCCTCCCCAGTGCCCACCCAGGCCTGCAAGTAATTTCCTGCTGCTGAAGAGGGATGGTGCCCCTCAGCCCAAGGGACCTTCTGCAGGCAGTGGTGGCCTTGGCAGGGCCCCACTGCCCAGCCTAGCCTGCTGGACACAGCTCACCAGCCAGGGGCTTCTGAAGGGCTTCCAGCAGCTCAGGTAACCAGTGGGACCTGCTGGGGACGTGGCCAAGGAGCCACTCCAGCAAGGACACCGAGAGCTGCCGGGGACATGGCCAGGGAGCCACAACACAGAGGCCACCAAGACCTGCTGGGGACATGGACCAAGGAGCTCCTGGTCGGTCATCTGCACTCTAGTGTCCCTACAGCTCTCTCAGGTGATCTCCTACCCATGGCTGAAGCTTGGGACCTCCTGGGGGTGGCAGCAGGTTCAGCCCCACCCTTGCTGAGCTCCTTCTCTACCCTTTCTCAAAGCCTTCCCCACCCTTGCTGGGGTCTTTCTCCACCCTTGCTGAGCTGCTTCTCCCCTCTTGCCTAGGTCCTTCCCCACCCTTGCTGGGGTCTTTCTCCACCCTTGCTGAGCTGCTTCTCCCCTCTTGCCTAGGTCCTTCCCCACCCTTGCTGGGGTCTTTCTCCACCCTTGCTGAGCTGCTTCTCCCCTCTTGCCTAGGTCCTTCCCCACCCTTGCTGGGGTCTTTCTCCACCCTTGCTGAGCTGCTTCTCCCCTCTTGCCTAGGTCCTTCCCCACCCTTGCTGGGGTCCTTCTCCACCCTTGTTGAGGTCCTTCCCTACCCTTCCTGAGATCCTTCTCCATCCTTGCTGAGGACCTTCTCTGCTCTGGCTGAGGGAGGTCCTTCTCTGCTCTGGCTGGGGAGGTCCTTCTCTGCTCTGGCTGGGGAGGTCCTTCTCTGCTCTGGCTGGGGGAGGTCCTTCTCCTGCACTCCCTCCCCACTGGGCTGAGCCGCCCCTGCACAGCCCTCGCTGGTTGGCCCCTGGAGACCCCCTGAAGGTCCCACCCAGGCCAGGGGCAGGGATCCCAAGGAACCCCAAGGGAATTCCCTCAGCAAGGAGCAGCAGCAGGGACACCACAGCACAGGGACACCATGGGGACACCACCGGGACACGGACATGCTACGGGGGGCACACCAGGCTGGGTTTGGGGACACACTCAGGTGCCAGAGCCGGCCCTGCTGCCTGCTCCTGGGCTGGGTGGGTGGGGAGAGCGGGCAGCAGGGCCGGGGTGGCAGCACGGGGGGGGTCCGAAGGTGGGGCTGCTATGGGATGAGGAGATGTCACTTACACAGCTTGCCCACCCGCCGGTGGCCAGAGGTGGTTCTAGACAGAGCAGCGTGGACATGCAGATGGAGAGCAGGAAGAGAGGCAATGAGAGAGAAGGTTAGCACCACGCCGGGGCAGCCACCAGCCCGGCCGTGCCAACCGGCCCTGCGCCGCGCCAGCCGCCGGCGCCCGCCCGCCTGGCACGGCACCCGCCGCTGGCCTGCTGGCACCGCCTGGGCTGGGGGGCTAGGGGAGCCCTGGCAGAGGGGGGAGCCCGGGGGGGGGGGGGGGGGGCACCGGGAGAGGGGCCGCCCCGGGGCTTGTGGGGCTGGCGGAGGTCGGTGATGGTTCCGCAGTGCGTGAGGGCTGGTCCGGGTGGTGGCTACAGGAAATGGGACACTCAGAACGGCATGGGTTGCACAGCTGAAGCCTGCGGGACTGGACAGAGCTGCTTGGCAGGGGGAGGAAGTGGGAGAATAGGAGGGTGAAGAAGAGGAGGGAAAGGAAGAGAAGGAAGAGGAGGAGGAGGAAATGAAGGAGGAAGAGAGATAAGGAGGAGGAGGAGAAGGAGGAGGAGAAGGAGGAGGAGAAGGAGGAGGAGAAGGAGGAGGAGAAGGAGGAGGAGAAGGAGGAGGAGAAGGAGGAGGAGAAGGAGGAGGAGAAGGAGGAGGAGAAGGAGGAGGAGAAGGAGGAGGAGGAGGAGTAGGAGGAGGAGAAGGAGGAGGAGAAGGAGGAGAAGAAGGAGGAGAAGAAGGAGGAGAAGGGAGAGAAAGAGGAGAAGAAGAAGAAGGAGGAGGAAAGAAGGAGGAGGAGGAGGAGGAGAAGGAGGAGGAGAAGGAGAAGGAGAAGGAGAAGGAGAAGGAGAAGGAGAAGGAGAAGGAGAAGGAGAAGGAGAAGGAGAAGGAGAAGGAGAAGGAGAAGGAGAAGGAGAAGGAGAAGGAGAAGGAGAAGGAGAAGGAGAAGGAGGAGAAGGAGAAGGAGGAGGAGAAGGAGGAGGAGAAGGAGGAGAAGGAGGAGGAGGAGAAGGAGGAGGAGAAAGAGGAGGAGGAGAAGGAGGAGGAGAAAGAGGAGGAGGAGAAGGAGGAGGAGAAAGAGGAGGAGAAGAAAGAGGAGAAGGAGGAGGAGAAGGGAGAGAAAGAGGAGAAGAAGGAGAAGGAGGAGGGAGAAGGAGGAGGGAGAAGGAGGAGGGAGAAGGAGGAGGGAGAAGGAGGAGGGAGAAGGAGGAGGGAGGAGGAGGGAGAAGGAGGAGGGAGAAGGAGGAGGGAGAAGGAGGAGGGAGAAGGAGGAGGGAGAAGGAGGAGGGAGGAGGAGGGAGGAGGAGGAGGGAGAAGGAGGAGGGAGAAGGAGGAGGGAGAAGGAGGAGAAGAAGGAGGAGAAGAAGGAGGAGAAGAAGGAGGAGAAGAAGGAGGAGAAGAAGGAGGAGAAGAAGGATGAGGGATAGAAAGAGGAAAAGAGGAAGGAAGAGAAGGTGGAGGAGAAGGGGAGAAGAAGAAAAGGGAGAGAAAGGAGAAGGGGGAGGAAGAAGCGGAGAAGGGGGAGGAAGAAGAAGAGAAGGGGGGAGGAAGAAGAGGAGAAGGGGGGAAAAGTGGAGAAGGAGGAAGAGAAGAGCCAGGACAGAGATTGGGGAAGGGCAGAAGAGGGAGGGGAAGGAAACAAAAAAATGCATGAGAAAAAACTCCTGCCCCAGAGCAAGAAGGAGAGAGAGCCAGAGAAAGCCAGGCCAGCATCTCCACCCCCAGCCGGGGAGGTGCTGCAGGCGTGGCTGGGAGGACAGCAGCTCAAGCTCTAGGAAGCCCTGGCTGGCCTGCAGGGACCATGGCAGTCCCCTGGGCACGGAGCTCCGCCTGAGGCCCTCACTGAGGCCAGGAGACCATCAAGGCTTGCTCTGCATGGAGCAGGAGGGCCAAGGGACACCAAGTGGAAGCCAGGAGGTTCCATCAGGCGCAACTTGTTTGGTGTGAGGGTGCTGGAGGCCTGGAGCAGGCTGCCCTGAGAGGTTGTGGAGTCTCCTTCTCAGGATCCTTCCAACCCCCCTGACCATTGTGCCCCTGGGCAAGCTGCTGTGGGTGCCCTGGTGGAGCAGGGGGGTTGGACTGGCTGAGCTCCAGAGGACCCTGCCCACCCCACCGTGCTGGGATCTGGGTCATGTCACATTTCCTCACACGGGACCACAGCTGGAAAGTGCTGCTGAGGTTCCCACCAGCAGGGTCAGGTGAAGCCCAGGCCTGGCCAGCCAAGAGGGACCCATGGTCATCCCCTGGGAATGGTGGACACCTCCAAGGAGGGTGTCCCAACTGTGTCCTGGTGACCAGCTGCACTGGAGGAGTGATGTACAAGAGGACTTCTAACCACACTTTGAACCTTCTCCCTGAGCTTCTCCACACCAGAGGGGCTTGGCCCCAGCTGTGGATTTTGTTGGCCAGGTCTGCAGATAAGTACTGCACTGGACCATGGGTCCTTCAGCCACCAGCCTTCTCCTGCCTGTGGTCCAGCATGGAACAGGATCAGGATCAGGCAACACCAGTGAGGTCCTGCTAGGGTCAGAGGGTTATGGACCCAAGAGCTGCTCAGGCCTCAACTGACCTCATGGAGCTGCAAGCCTGGTCTGTGCTGCTCTGAGCTTGGAGCTGTGCTGCTCTGAGCTTGGGGCTGTGCTGCTCTGAGCTTGCAGTTGTGCTGCTCTGAGCTTGGGGCTGTGCTGCTCTGAGCTTGCAGTTGTGCTGCTCTGAGCTTGCAGTTGTGCTGCTCTGAGCTTGCAGTTGTGCTGCTCTGAGCTTGGGGCTGTGCTGCTCTGAGCTTGCAGTTGTGCTGCTCTGAGCTTGCAGTTGTGCTGCTCTGAGCTTGGGGCTGTGCTGCTCTGAGCTTGCAGTTGTGCTGCTCTGAGCTTGGGGCTGTGCTGCTCTGAGCTTGGGGCTGTGCTGCTCTGAGCTTGCAGTTGTGCTGCTCTGAGCTTGGGGCTGTGCTGCTCTGAGCTTGGGGCTGTGCTGCTCTGAGCTTGCAGTTGTGCTGCTCTGAGCTTGGGGCTGTGCTGCTCTGAGCTTGGGGCTGTGCTGCTCTGAGCTTGGAGCTGTGCTGCTCTGAGCTTGGGGCTGTGCTGCTCTGAGCTTGCAGTTGTGCTGCTCTGAGCTTGGGGCTGTGCTGCTCTGAGCTTGGAGCTGTGCTGCTCTGAGCTTGGAGCTGTGCTGCTCTGAGCTTGGGGCTGTGCTGCTCTGAGCTTGCAGTTGTGCTGCTCTGAGCTTGCAGTTGTGCTGCTCTGAGCTTGGAGCTGTGCTGCTCTGAGCTTGGGGCTGTGCTGCTCTGAGCTTGCAGTTGTGCTGCTCTGAGCTTGCAGTTGTGCTGCTCTGAGCTTGGGGCTGTGCTGCTCTGAGCTTGCAGTTGTGCTGCTCTGAGCTTGGAGCTGTGCTGCTCTGAGCTTGGGGCTGTGCTGCTCTGAGCTTGCAGTTGTGCTGCTCTGAGCTTGCAGTTGTGCTGCTCTGAGCTTGGAGCTGTGCTGCTCTGAGCTTGGAGCTGTGCTGCTCTGAGCTTGGGGCTGTGCTGCTGTGAGCTTGGAGCTGTGCTGCTCTGAGCTTGGAGCTGTGCTGCTCTGAGCTTGGAGCTGTGCTGCTCTGAGCTTGCAGTTGTGCTGCTCTGAGCTTGGAGCTGTGCTGCTCTGAGCTTGCAGTTGTGCTGCTCTGAGCTTGGAGCTGTACTGCTCTGAGCTTGGAGCTCTCCTCTGATCCCTTCTTTGCAGGAAAAGGGAACTGAGGGCTGCAATCTCATGGAGGCCTCCAGCCTGCTCATGCATTGCCCCTGGGGCTCTCCTAGCCCAGCTCACCTGAGCTCTCTCTGCAGCCCCTGCCCAAGCCTGGCAGTTGCCAGCGAACAGGAGTTCTCTTCTCCCGTGCGTTCCACCTCTGGCCTACTGAGGCTCCAGGAACAACCCTCGGAGCTCTTCTCCTGAGCTTGGGCGAGCACGGGGGACCTCCCTGAAGCAAAGAGTTGACCTCTCCAGGCTTGAACTCTTCCTTCCTTTGGGCCACCCTGACACTGGCAGCATCTTGGTGGGACCCAGAGCTGCTGCGGCCAGGCCCTCCCTGCTGGTCTCCCGTCTGGCTCTGGACAGGAGGCAGGTGCTGGGTTGCTGAGCGGAGGGGATGGCCATGGTTAGTAGATGTTAGTGACCAGATGAGGTGAAGCCAGCTGTGACATGGACACATGCTCAGGCCTGCTACCCACAATGCCCCTGGCTCTTTGTAGGCAACCAATGTCAACATCAAGGCCAAAGCCAGACCCTCCCTGGGCAGCGGTGCAGCAGGGGCGGAGCTGGGGCTGCCTCGGTGGCACCAGCTGACCTCCAGCCCATTGACCTCCAACCCATTGACCTCCACCCAGCTGACCTCCAGCCCATTGACCTCCAACCCATTGACCTCCACCCAGCTGACCTCCAGCCCATTGACCTCCAACCCACTGACCTCCACCCAGCTGACCTCCAGCCCATTGACCTCCAACCCATTTGCCACCAACGCATTGAACTTCATCCAGCTGACCTCCAGCCCATTGACCTCCAACCCACTGACCTCCACCCAGCTGACCTCCAGCCCATTGACCTCCAACCCATTGACCTCCACCCAGCTGACCTCCAGCCCATTGACCTCCAACCCACTGACCTCCACCCAGCTGACCTCCAGCCCATTGACCTCCAACCCATTTGCCACCAACGCATTGAACTTCATCCAGCTGACCTCCAGCCCATTGACCTCCAACCCACTGACCTCCAACCCAGATGACCTCCAGCCCAGTGACCTCCAACCCATTGACCACCAACGCACTGACCTCCAACCCAGATGACCTCCAGCCCAGTGACCTCCAACCCATTGACGACCAATGCATTGAACTTCATCCAGCTGACCTCAAGCCCAGCTGACCTCCAGCCCATTGACTTCCAACCCATTGACCTCCACCCAGCTGACCTCCAGTCCACTGACCTCCAACCCATTGACCTCCACCCAGCTGACCTCCAGCCAGCTGACTTCCAGCCCACTGACCTCCAACCCACTGACCTCCAAGCCAGATGACCTCCAACCCATTGACCTCCAACCCATTGACCACCAACGCATTGAATTTCACCCAGCTGACCTCCAGCCCATTGACTTCCAACCCATTGACCACCAACCCACCCAGCTGACCTCCAGCCCATGACCTCCAGACCTCCAACCCCCATTGACCACCAACACTGACCTCCAGCCCATTGAAACCCATTGACCACCAACAGAACTTCACTGACCTCCAGCCCAGCTGACCTCCAGCCCAGCTGACCTCCAGCCCACTGACTTCCAACCCATTGACCACCAACCCACTGACCTCCAGCCCATTGACCTCCAACCCATTGACCTCTACCCAGCTGACCTCCAGCCCACTGACCTCCAAGCCAGATGACCTCCAGCCCACTGACCTCCAACCCACTGACCTCCAGCCCAGCTGACCTCCAGCCCAGCTGACCTCCAACCCATTGACCTCCACCCAGCTGACCTCCAGCCCACTGACCTCCAACCCACTGACCTCCAACCCAGATGACCTCCAACCCATTGACCTCCAACCCATTGACCTCCAGCCAGCTGACCTCCAGCCCGCTGACCTCCAACCCAGATGACCTCCAGCCCACTGACCTCCAACCCACTGACCTCCAGCCCAGCTGACCTCCAGCCCAGCTGACCTCCAACCCATTGACCTCCACCCAGCTGACCTCCAGCCCACTGACCTCCAACCCACTGACCTCCAACCCAGATGACCTCCAACCCATTGACCTCCAACCCATTGACCTCCAGCCAGCTGACCTCCAGCCCACTGACCTCCAACCCAGATGACCTCCAGCCCACTGACCTCCAACCCAGCTGACCTCCAGCCAGCTGACCTCCAGCCCACTGACCTCCAGCCCATTGACCTCCACCCAGCTGACCTCCAGCCCATTGACCAACCAACACATTGAACTTCACCCAGCTGACCTCCAGCCCAGCTGACCTCCAGCCCAGCTGACCTCCAGCCCACTGACTTCCAACCCATTGACCACCAACCCATTGACCTCCAGCCCATTGACCTCCAACCCATTGACCTCTACCCAGCTGACCTCCAGCCCACTGACCTCCAAGCCAGATGACCTCCAGCCCACTGACCTCCAACCCACTGACCTCCAGCCCAGCTGACCTCCAGCCCAGCTGACCTCCAACCCATTGACCTCCACCCAGCTGACCTCCAGCCCACTGACCTCCAACCCACTGACCTCCAACCCAGATGACCTCCAACCCATTGACCTCCAACCCATTGACCTCCAGCCAGCTGACCTCCAGCCCACTGACCTCCAACCCAGATGACCTCCAGCCCACTGACCTCCAACCCAGCTGACCTCCAGCCAGCTGACCTCCAGCCCACTGACCTCCAGCCCATTGACCTCCACCCAGCTGACCTCCAGCCCATTGACCAACCAACGCATTGAACTTCACCCGGCTGACCTCCAGCCCAGGTGACCTCCAGCCCATTGACTTCCAACTCATTCACCTCCACCCAGCTGACCTCCAGCCCATTGACTTCCAACCCATTCACCTCCACCCAGCTGACCTCCAGCCCATTGACTTCCAACCCATTCACCTCCACCCAGCTGACCTCCAGCCCACTGACTTCCAACCCATTGACCTCCACCCAGCTGACCTCCAGCCCATTGACTTCCAACCCATTGACCTCCACCCAGCTGACCTCCAGCCCACTGACCTCCAACCCATTCACCTCCACCCAGCTGACCTCCAGCCCATTGACTTCCAACCCATTCACCTCCACCCAGCTGACCTCCAGCCCATTGACTTCCAACCCATTCACCTCCACCCAGCTGACCTCCAGTCCACTGACCTCCAACCCATTGACCTCCACCCAGCTGACCTCCAACCCACTGTACTCCAACCAGCTGATGTCCACCCAGCTGACCTCCACCCATTGACCTCCAAGCAGCTGCTCTCCTGCTGCCCTGCTGGCTGCAGAAGTATGTCTATGTAGCAGAGCTGCTGAGGTGGACCAGGCTTGTCGTCATCCTGACATCCCAGTGGTGAAGGCTGAGAGAGTCCACGGCAACCAGGAGAGAGGGGAACTCCCAGCAGCTGCTCTGAGCTGCCAGCAGCTGGTGTGGCAAACCCTGCTGTCACCCAGGGGCCCTGTTGTCACCCAGGGGCCCCACTGCAGAACACGTCTATGAGCAGAGGCCTCCTCCCCAGGTGGCCATGGAGTGAGGGATGTTGTCACCTATGGAGATGCTTTAAGCATCTTCAGGCCCAGCTGGGCCAGGACAGCTTGGTGGAGACCTGCCAAGCCTGCATCATGGGACTGCAGGTCCACCTTCAAGGCTGCACCCAACGAGAGGTGCAGGGCTCGGGGTGCTGGTGGGCCAGCGCTGGCTGGGACCTCAGGCTCTGTGCTCCTTGGTGGCATTGGGTTTGTGGTTGGACCTGATGATCTCAAAAGTCTCTTCCAACCAAGACAACTCTGTGACCAGCAGCCTGTGCTGGGGGACATCCTGCTTGATGTCACCCATGGCTGCTGCTGCTGCCTGCTGAGGGCCTTCAGCCTCCTGGCACAACCCACCCAGGGCTCTGCTGCTCAGCTGGAAGGTCACCTCCTGCCCAGACCTCACTGCAGCTTCGGTCACCTCCTCTCCAAATCCCAGCTCCCCACATCCCCCAAACCTCTCCCAGATCCGAAGTGTGCCTCGACCAAGGCCCATCTCCAGCTTCCCACCATCAACCAAGCCCCTGAAGGAAGCTCAGCTCTGCTTTGGGCAGAAGCTGAGGCCCCGTGGAGAGCCCCAAGAAGCCTACAAGGAAGCAGGGGGTTGTGTCTGCAGCAGCTGGAAGCTTGCACCGGAGATGTTAACGCCAGTGGGTGATGAGTTGAGGGACAAAGAGGTGGCTTTACCCTAGGAGCTAAATGTCTAAGGGACCTGGACCTGATTTTTCTTCTCTCCCTCTTTCAGATCTGTAGAAATACAAAGCAGGTGGTGGCGGTGGGTTTCCAGAGCAGCAACCTGGGTGGCAGCTACACTTCTGATTCCCACCAGACGTGGCCAGGCT
The DNA here is from genome assembly GCA_033816785.1 of Picus viridis. Lineage (NCBI taxonomy): Eukaryota > Metazoa > Chordata > Aves > Piciformes > Picidae > Picus > Picus viridis. The sequence continues at coordinate 9,529,743 of CM066567.1, forward strand.
GTGGCTTGGGAGACAAAGAAGAGCAGCAAACAGAAGAAGACACAAAGAGCCCTGCTGGAGGCCCCCAGACCACCCTTGGACACCCTGAGAAGCTTCTGGCTGGGGGCCCCCACAAGCTGGCACTAGGGAGGGGGGGAAGGGGGAGCTGTGTGCGGCGGTGCGGTTGGCCGCCAGCCCAGCAGCAGGGGTGGTGGAGGTCTGGGAGTGCCCATGAGGGGTGGTGAGGGATGAGACAAGGCTGGATGGCCACAGCCAGTCACAGGACAAGGGGACGCACATGAAGCCACCTCAGCGCAGGGGGGAAGCTGCAGGGCGGGAGGCCTCGGGTCCCCTGCCAGCCCCTGGGGGATCGCATGGGGGGCTCAGGGTGGTCTCCATCCTGCTCTGCCTGCCTGGTGTCTAGTGAGGAGCACACACCTCCTGTTCCTCAGCATCAGCTCCCCTGGGACAGCCAGCTCCCACCCAACAGCTCCTGCTCCCTGGGGTGGCCGCCCGGCAGCCGCCGCAGCAGGAGCTCTGCGGAGGGCTGGCCGGGACCTTCAAGGTGCCAAGGTGCTTGGTGCCTCTCCTGCAGCTCAGCTCAGCTGGGACACTGGATCTTCAAGGATCCTCACTGCTGTAATGGCTGAGGAGAGCTGCTGGTGGCCTCAGGTGGGCCCCCAGAGCAAGGCTCGGGGTTGCTCCTGGTGGAGCAGAGCCCGCGTGTCCCCACCTCGAGGGTCACCATCAGCTGTGGGGCAGTTGGGACGGAAACTGTCCTCTGCTCTGCCACTGCCAGCCTTGCAGCTCACAATGGGGACCTCTGTGGGAGCAGAGCCTTCATGGGACAGCACAGCAGAACTTCACTCAGCCCTGGCCCACCACAGAAGCCCCAAGGAGTGTGGGGGGGTGGTCCAGAAGGTATCATCTCTGTGGTGGCCTTAACTCTGCCCTCAGCGGTCCTTGGGCTCTTTCTCAGGCCCTCTCGTCACATGTTCCCCTGGGGAAGACCAGCTTGGAAGGAGACACAGCCAGAGTTAGGGTGGTGGAGGAAGGGTTTGGGGCTTCTGCTCTTGGACTCCCCAAGCAGGACCCACACAGACCTCTGCATGAGAAACCCACCAGGGCCCTGCTCTATTGTCACCACGGGCAAGGAGGAGTCAGGAGGAGTCCCCTGCTCTTCCATGGAACTGTTGTGAATTCAGAGGTAAGCTGCTGAGGAGGAAACCCCAAGAGTGCCACCTGGCCCCATGGTGCTCCCTGGATGGATGTGGCCAAGTTGAGGACAGCTTCTGCAAGGGACACCTCACTGTCCTCAAGCTCTGCAGAACTCCAGCTCACCTCTGGCTCCAGTTTGGCTCAAGACCCTTTCAGGTGGTGGCTCTTTGGTAGTCCCAGCACCATGGAGAGCTTCAGAGGGGCTCTACCTGCAGCCCCTGGGCTCCCCAGGATGCCTGGCCAAAGGGTAGAGAACCCTTCAGGAGATACTCAAGGACCAAGGAAGGTTGCTGAAGGAAGCCTTGAGCAACGTGGTCTGTGGCAGGTGGAACCAGATGAACTTTGAGGTCCCTTCCAACCCAGCCCAACCCAATCTCTGGATCTATGATGACCATCCTTCATCGAGCATGGTCCTACCTCACTCCTCCTCAGCAGCATGGCTGAGGCTGGGGGCTGCTGGGGGAGGTTCAGGCAACACTGTTGCCCCCAGGAGAAGCCCAGGGCCTGGGGCATGTGTCCTGGCACGGGTGACCCAGCAGCTCTCCAGATTATCTTCTGAATTCACAGCAGTTTGGTGGAAGAGGCCTTGTCACCACCCTGGGGGTGGCAGTGTTGAACCTGGCTGCTGGAGGCACCTCGAGTCTCTGACCCCCAACCAGGAGCACAAAACCTTCAGAGATGGATTCCAGAAGTGGGCTGAGAGCTTTGGGCTCGGCAGGACAGCAGCCAGACATGGGGTGGGTCAGGAGAGGACAGACAGGACCTTCCTGGTGCAGGGGGACAAGGTGGTGGTGGAGGGGGTCTGGAGAACTTATGAGGAGCAGCTGAGGGACCTGAGGGTGTTCAGCCTGGAAAAAAGGAGGCTGAGGGGAGACCTTCTGGCTCTCTATAGCTCCCTGCAAGGAGGCTGGAGCCAGGTGGGCCTCCAGGTCTTCTCCCAAGTGATGGGACAAGAGTAACTGGCCTCAGGTTGCCCAAGGGGAGTTCAGGTTGGCCATGAGGAACAATTTGTGCCCCTTGAGGCTTGTCCAGGCCTGGCCCAGGCTGCCCAGGGCAGTGATGCAGTCCCCATCCCTGGAGGGGTTTGAGAGCCCTGGAGCTGTGGTGCTGAGGGCCATGGGTTGGTGGTGCCCTGGCAGTGCTGGGCTGGTGGTTGGACTCCATGAGCATCGAGATCCCTTCCAACCCAACCCATTCTGTGATTCTGCAGGAGGTGACAGGCAGCAGCACCATGCTGCAGCCTGGGTCTGGCTGCTCCTGGGAAGCATGGGGTGAGGGGACCATATCACTGCTGGAGGCACAGGGGTCAAAGGGAGGACAGGAAGGGGTTAAAGAGAGGCAGAGGATGGAGAAGATCTTCTAGAGATGGAGGAACCTGTGAGGAGGCTGCAAGGAGGGTCTGGGTGGACATGGGAAGGGAGAGGAGAGGCAGCACTGGGGCAGCGCCTGGCTGGGGAAGCTGTGGAACTGCCATGCCTGGTGGACTCTACAAGCTGGCCAGGGTCCCTGGTGTCACCGAGGACATGCATGGCCAACACTCTTCAAGAGCATGGGCCATGAAGTGGCTCACTGCAGGAGGCTCCCAACACCCAGCACAGGTCCCCACAGCTCCCAGGTGAGGGTGGTGGCACCCTGAGTGCCACTCAGATCCTCGGGGAAGGGCCAGAACGCCCACGCGGGGCCAAGCCCAGCCAGGAAACTCTGCTTGGAGCCTCATGCTTGGTGCCCCCCAGGAGGGGGATCACCAGTGGCTGCCAACACAGGCACCAGCAGATGTGGGCCGAGGGAAGGATGGAACTACCTGAACACTGCCTGGGGGGATGGCAGGAGAGGACATCTTGTCCCTGGTGCTGCAGCTTGGACTGTCCCCAGCGGTGCTAGCACCACGTGGCCTTGGAACCCACCACCGTGGTGAGCTGGGTGGGGGAAAAAACCTCTCCAGAAGAAGCTCTCCTTGGGTCAGAGCTCCCTGCTGAGCCAGCAAGCACCCCCTGGGGATGCTGGTGGGAACTGCTGCCGTGGGAGGTGGTGTGGAGCTGGGTCCCCTAAGGGCAGAGCGAAGCTGGAGACGTTGGGTCAGCTCCATGTCGCCCGGCCTCCAGGGCTTCACCTCGGGCTCTGCTGGGGAGGCTTTGGGGCAGGTTCAGCTTGGTGGGGTCTGTGGTGAGGGTCTGTGGTGAGGGCCCGGGGCAGAGGATCTGCTGCCACCAGGGGGACAGCAGCTGAGAACAGAGCCTGGGTGCTGGCGAGTGGCCTGGCACGGAGGGCACGCTGGGCACAGCACCGAGGACACAGAGGTCCTCGCTGCCTGGGGAGCGCTGCGGTCACAGCTGCAGGCTGGGAGAGGGGGCTGGCGTCTCCTGGGTGCCCTGAGGGATGAGGGAACCCAAGGAGGGCTTCACAAGAGGAAGAGGCTCCTGCTCGGCCTCGGGTCCCTCAGCTGGGACCTGTCGGTTCTCCTGGGCTGGCTGAGTTCCACGCTGGGCTGTGCATGGAGGAGAACGAGGGCTGAGAAGATCCACCACGCCTGGGTGCTGTGCAGATACTTCTGAGTCACCATCCCACAGGCCTGGAGATCTGTGAGACCCAGCACCGTGCTCAGCATCCCCTGAGCTCTGCACTCCCAACCCCCCCCACACACACAGCTCCCTGTGGACCAACATGGCTCAATCATCCCAGGAAAGGCCCCAAGCAGACAAGCACCATGGGGTGCTGGCCGTGACCCTCTCTAGGGGCTGTCCCAGCCCACCCCAGTGGCGTCTGCTCAGCTGTGGCCAAGCCAAGCTCTAGCACCTGGAGGTCCTCTGGGATGGGAAGCACTGGAGAAACACAGACCCCCGCTGGACTGTCCAGGAGGAGACACTGGGGAGAGGGAACCCGTGAGCAGAGGTACAGCAGCTTCACAACAGCATCAAGACAGGAGGAACATCAACAAGGGGGAGAAGGTTTGAGGTGGGGGTGGAGAAGCAACAGTGCGAGGTCACCAGGCGTGCGGTGGGGACAGAGAGAAAGAGAGAGAGAAAGAGGGAGGGAGGGAGGGAGGGAGAGAGAGAGAGAGAGAGAGGAGCCACGGCCGAGGTCACACCGGCTTCTGGAAAGCATCTCAGCACTGTCCGCTCCCCAGAGGGAGAAGTCCTGCCCCTCACAATGCTCCTGCCTCGCTCAACTTCCTTCCTTCCTTCCTTCCATCCCACGCCCGCCGCGCCCCCAGCCCCCCGTCGCTCGTCCTCTTACCGTGCGGCGACCACTGGCGACTTCTTCCCGGGGTCCAGGGTGGAGCCTGTGGGTTCCTCGCCCAGCGAGCGGCTGTCCTTGTTGAGCTGCTGGAGCCGGGAGCTCAGCTCGCTGATCACAGTTGGCTTGTCGTCGTCAGCCCCGTGGACTGGCCTGCTGCTGCTGCTGCTCTCCATGGGGTCCCCCCATAGCTTGGACCTTCTCTGAAAGAGGTAGCGTGGCCGGCCGATGCTGGCGGACGCCAACGTGGCCGCGTGTTGCTGGGAGATGAGCTCGCTGTCCGAAGACTGCTTCAAAAGTGGGTCCCTGAAAGTAACCGGCCCCTTGCTGAGCTGGGACTTGAGTTTGGGCTTTGGAGGCACTGGTGGCTTCTCGAGTATAAAAGTTTGTCCGTCCGCAAAGGAAGTGTAGGTGTCGGTGGGCTCCCCGCTCTCCGAGGACAGGGTCGACATGCTGGAGACGGTCGAGATGGTGCTTGTGGTCTCCAGGTGGTGGTCGCTCGAGCTCCTGGTGTCCACCTCTTCCACGCCCGAATCCGCGGCGGACTCGGGGCCGACGGGGGCTTCGGAAGGCTTCCCTGAGGGTGTTGTTGCTGCTGCTGGGGGGGTCGCTGCGCCGCCGGTGGGAGAAGGCGCTCCCGCCGCCGGCAGGGGCGGCGTGCCGGGCAGCGCCAGCTGGCTCACCGGGGTGCCCGGGGTGGTCACCAGCACCCCGTTGGCAAACTCGTCCGGCGGAGGCACCAGCCCGATCTTGGCCAGCTCCTCCCGGGTCTCCTCGTCGCTCGAAGACAGCTGGGCGGGCGGGAGGGTCACCGTGTAGGGCTCCACCTCTTCCTCCGAGCTCCCTTGGCCCAGGGTCTTGTCCGAGGCCGGGCTGACCGGGGGCTTCCCCACGGGGCTGGGCTGGGGCTCTGCCGGGGCCGCCTGGGCCGGCTCCGGGCGGCCCTCGGGGACCATGGGCTTCTCCTCTTTGATCTCCAGGCCCATCTCGTCTTGGCCGTTGCTCGTGGCGTGAACCATGATGAGGCCGGCGGTCTTCTGCTGCGAGGTGTCCACGATGCTGATGATCATGGACTTCTTGTCCTCCTGCTTCTTCTCCTCCTTGCTGGCCGCCTCCGCCCGCACCTCGGCGTCCTTCCTCAGGGTGGACGGGGTCCCCCAGGGGCTCTTGGTGGGGGCCAAAGGGCTCAGGTCTGTCCCGATGATGACGCCTTTGCCTCCGGGGGAGTAGGCGGGGGACACCAAGGCCTCCAGCTCGACCCGCTCCGGCTCTTTGGTTTGGATGTCCACGAAGAGGGGCACGGCGCGGTCCGAGTCGGGGCTGTGGATGGGGGTGGGCGAACGGGACGGCACCTGGCTGGACAGGGCCCGTTCCCTTGCGGCCAGCGCAAGCGCCAGGGGCGAGTTGGGGTCCAGGGGCTTCCCCGTCAGCGGGTGGATGAAGGTGGAGGAGGGGGAGGGGGTGGGGGAGGAGCTGCTGATCAATGGCTTTAAAGCTGAGACGGGGGAGGGCAGGAGAACGTCTCGGCTGCCCAGCAGGCGCTCGTCGATGGACCTGGACTGCTGCAGGGAGGGCATCTCGCTGCTCGGGGGGTGCCCTCGATGGCCCCCACCGAGAGGAAGACGGTGGATTTGCGCCGCTCGTCCAGGCGCCGGTCGCGGTCCTTCATCACCCCGGCGATGGTGGTGGCGAAGGGGATGCCGGCGGCCTCCACCGGGGCCATGCCGGCGTGGTGCTGGTACTCCACGGCCCCGCCGGTGCCCAGGCGGTGCCCGCGGCGGGTGGGAGAAGGCTCCCTGGAGAAGCCTCCCGTGATGGCCAGGGCCGCCCGCTCCTGCGCGTCCTCCACCTGCAGCTGCTTCACCAGGGGGCTCTTCTTGCGCTGGGGCTTGGTGGGGCGAAGAGGCTGACGTTGAACTGCCCCATGTTGGCGTAGGGGTTGTCGATCACCCGCCCCTTCCTCTTCAGCTTCTCCGGAGGCGTCGCCGAGGGGCCCGGCCGCGGGATCTCGGTGGGCTCCACGGGGAGGTGAGAGGAGTCCTGGAGGATGATCATGGAGCGAGCCCTCTTCTGCCTCTCGGGGTAGGGGATGGAGCTCCTGGCCTGGTCGTACATCTCCGCCGCCGAGATGACCTGGGGCAGGCCGTGCAGCTTGGCCTCCAGGCCGGGCTTGAAGCTGGAGCGGATGGTGTCGTAGGCCCTGCCCGGCGGCGGGGGAGGCGAGAAGGAGGGAGGGGGCCCCGTGTCGAAGTAGTATGGCGACGGAGGGGGCGGGGGGGCCGTCTGGGGCGGCGGGGGATCCCGTGGCCTTCCCGCATGGTGTCTTGCATGGAGGTGCTGCGGGGAAACTTCCCGTCCAGCAGGGACGCAGCCAGCTTCTCGTCTTCACCTGGGCACAGAGAGGAGAGGCAGAGTCAGGGCGGGAGGTCCCCAGGGAACCCACGCCTCGCCGCAGAACCGCCTGCCTTGGAAGGCACCTCCAAAGCTCGTCCAGCCCAACCCCCCTGCAGCCGGCAGGGACATCCTCCACCCGATCAGGCTGCCCACCGCTCCAGGGATGGAGCCTCAACCACCGCCTTGGGCAGCCTGTTGCAGTGCTCCACCACCCCCACGGTGCAGAACCTGCTCCTAACAACCCATCTAAATCTCCTCAGACTGGGGTCTGGGCCATCCCCTGGCTGCCCTCACCTCACCTTCTTCCTCAGGGGCTTCCTACTTCATCCCTGACTTGCTTGCTGCAGGTGGGGACCTCTCACTGGCTGGGCTCAGAGCCTCTTCCTGAGGTCTCTGTGGTGCGCCAGCCCTCAGAGCGCCATGCCCCACACCCCACCCAGGCTGGATGCTCTCCAGACCTCTCACTCCACCCAAGCTCCCAGCTGCCAAGGTGCCAGACAGCCAGCCCCGTGACGCCAGGCTGCGCAGCTCACACCCAGTGCTGTCACCTCCTGTCAGCAGCTTCTTGTCTCCTGTCACATCTCCACCTGCCAGACTGGAGCTGAGGAGCAGGCTCCAGAGGAACCTCTGCTCCACCCTGCTAAGACCATCCCCCTGAAGCGCTGGGGGCAGCTCTGGAGTCCTCAGCATAGGATAGAGGTGGAGCTGGTGGAGTGGGGCCAGAGGAAGCCACAGCAATGCTGGGAGAGCGGCTTTGGGTTGAAGGGACCTCCAAAGCTCCTCCAGCCCAACCCCCTGCAGCCAGCAGGGACATCCCCAACCAGAGCAGGCAGCTCACAGCCCCAAACCACCTCACCTGGGCTGGTGCCAGGCATGGGACAGCTCCCACCTCTCTGGGCAGCCTGGGCCAGGCTCTCAGCACCCTCAGGGGCAAACATTTCTCCCTTCTCTCCACTCTGAAGCTCCCTCTCTCAGTGCCAAACCCTCACCCCTGCTCCTGGCACAACAGCCCTGCTCAGAACTCTGTCCCCAGCTTTCAGCTCAGCACTGAGAGGCCACCAGAAGGTCTCCCTGGAGCCTTCTCTTCTCCAGGCTGAACAAGCCCAACTCTCCCAGCCTGGCCCCACAGCAGAGGGCTTCCAGCATGGCTGTGGCCTCCTCTGGCCCTGCTCCACCAGGTCTCTGTCTGTGCTGTGCTGAGGACCCCAGAGCTGCCCCAGCACTGCAGGGGGTCTCAGCAGAGAGGCAGAGTCCCCTCCCTCTGCCTGCTGCCCACACGGCTGGGGACCGGCCCAGGACAGGGCTGGCTCTGGGCTAGGAGGACTCAGGGCTGGCTCATGTCCACCCTTTCTCATCTGCATGCTGGTGGACATCACAAAGACAAGAGCAGAGCTGCAGGGGGTCACCACCAAGCCAAAGAGCCAGACCTGCTCCAGCCTCCCCCACCACCCTGCCCCTCCTCACTGGAACCCGCTCCATGATGCTCACCCGGTCCTCGCCACATCTCTTCCCCCTACAGATGCCACCCAGATGCTTCCAAGGTCTCAAGCTGGTGCTGGGAGAGGGCTGGAGATGGCAGAAAGCCACCCCTTGGCACAGCAGTGTGGTTCTGTGCCTGCTCCTCAGGTTCTAAAGCTGCTTCTGGGCTGTCCAACAGCAGCCCCAGCAGCTGGCAGCTGCCCCCTGGCATGACGTCACCAGTGCCACCAGTGCAGCTGCAGAGCTGCTGGTGGGAACAAGGAGTGGGGAAGGGGTTTTTTTTTGGCCAGAGCGGGATCTTCTCATCTCCCCAGGCTGCCCAACCTCAATCTGGGCTATTTTGGGGACTTTTCACGAGCAAAGCAGCAGGAGGAGCTGGAAGCACGGCAGCAGCTCAAAGAGGGACGGACAAAGCCATGGAGCAGGCACCTTTGAGGGCTGTCATGTGGCCAGAACCCTCTGAGATGAGGACAGCAGCGACAGCAACATCATCTCCTTGGCCTCTTCTCACCCTTCCCTGGACAGCTGCTGAAGGGCAGTGCTCAAGAGGAGCTCCTGCACTGGCTGGAGCCATGGTGTGCTGCAGAGCAGCCACTGGCACCCTCCCAGCACCCCAGAGATCCCAAAGCCCTCAAACCTTCCTGCTGACTTCTGCTTCCCACCTGGGAAGGGCCAGGAGCTGCAGCAAGGACATTGCTATCCCCTCCTGGGAAGGGCCAGGAGCTGCAGCAAGGACATCTCTATCCCCACCTGGGAAGGGCCAGGAGCTGCAGCAAGGACATCTCTATCCCCTCCTGGGAAGGGCCAGGAGCTGCAGCAAGGACATCTCTATCCCCTCCTGGGAAGGGCCAGGAGCTGCAGCAAGGACATCTCTATCCCCTCCTGGGAAGGGCCAGGAGCTGCAGCAAGGACATCTCTATCCCCACCTGGGAAGGGCCAGGAGCTGCAGCAAGGACATCTCTATCCCCACCTGGGAAGGGCCAGGAGCTGCAGCAAGGACATCTCTATCCCCTCCTGGGAAGGGCCAGGAGCTGCAGCAAGGACATCTCTATCCCCTCCTGGGAAGGGCCAGGAGCTGCAGCAAGGACATCTCTATCCCCACCTGGGAAGGGCCAGGAGCTGCAGCAAGGACATTTCTGTCACCATGACTGCTAGAGAAGATGGAGCAGAGCCACGAGCTTGTGGCAGGGCTGTGCTGACCACCCTGCAGATGGACACTGAGCTATTTCAGGAGATACAACTGGAAAGCTTCATCCTTCTTAGGCCTCCTGGTCTGCAGACAACAGACTGGCCTGGTGGCTGCCAGGTCAGAGGAGACACCAGCTTCAAGATCAGGTTGGTTTGGGCTCTGAGCAACCTGCTCCAGCTGGGGATGTCCCTGCTGCCTGCAGGGGTTGGACTGGATGAGCTTGGAAGGTGCCTTCCAAGCTGAACCAATCTATGAGCCTGTGATGAGGAGCAGCCTGCTGAGCAGCTCAGCCCACAACTGGAAGCTTGGGGGAAGGACCACAAAGGCAAAGAGGGGTCAACAAGGTGGGAGCTGCCCCATCCCTGGAAGCATTCCAAGGTGAGGCTGGCTGGGGTTCTGAGCAGCCTGCTCTGGCTGGGGGTGTCCCTGCTGCCTGCAGGGGAGCTGGGCTGGATGACCTTGGAAGGTGCCAGCAACCCAAAGCACTCCATCGCTCCAGGGCTTTGAGAGCATTAAGAGCAAAATCTTTGCAGTTAAAGAGACACTTGGCCAACCCCAGACCTGTTCAAGGCCTGGCTCTTAGGTTTTGGGTGGTTTTCCACAGCTGCCCATGCAGCTCTTCACTTTCTTGTCCCTGCTGCCCACATCTTCTCTGCAGTCACCATCCCTCCCCATTTTTCTGCAGTGAGGTGACCACCACTCTGGAGACATCTCAAGAGGGCATCCCAGAAGAAACTCCATGAATTGATTGCAAACTGGCTCCACAACAGAGCTCAGAGGGCTGGCATCAGTGGCAGAGAGTCAGCCTGGAGGCCTGTGGCCAGTGGTGCTCCCCAGGGATCAGCACTGGGCCCAGTTTTGTTCAGTATCTTCATCAATGAGCTGGCTGAGGGCACTGAGTGCACCCTCAGCAACTTCCTGATGATACCAAACTGGGGGGTGGCTGACACCTGCCAGGCTGTGCTGCCATCCAGGGAGAGCTGCACAGGCTGAGAGCTGGGGGAAGGTGACCCTCATGAAGGTCAATAGGGACAAGGGCAGGGTCCTGCAGCTGGGGAGGAGCAACAGCAGGCACCAGGACAGGTTAGAGGCTGCCCTGCTAGAGAGCAGCTCCTGGGCTCCACTTTCCTGGCCACAGCAGACAGCAGAAGCAGCTCTTGGAGCCCAGCTAATGAGTGTGGTGGCTCCCCTGGGTGCAGACTCAGCAGCTCCATGGAGAGGGACCTGGGAGTGCTGGTGGACAGCAAGTTCTGCATGGGACAGCAATGTGCCCTGGGGGCCAAGAAGGCCAAAGGGGACCTGGGGTGCATTCAGTGGAGTGTGTCCAGCAGATCCAGGGAGGTTCTCCTCCCCCTCTACTCTCTCCTGGTGAGATCTCACCTGGAATATTGCATCCAGTTATGGGCTCCCCAGTTCAGGAGGGACAGGGATCTGCTGGAGAGAGTCCAAGGGAGGGCTGTGAGGATGCTGAAGGGACTGGAGCGCTGCCTGGGGAGGAGAGGCTGAGAGCCCCTGGGGCTGTTCAGTCTGGAGAGGAGAAGGCTGAGAGGGATCTGATCAATGTCTATCAATAGCTGAGGGCTGGGGGTCAAGAGGGAGGGCACAGGCTCTGCTCACTTGCACCCTGGGACAGGACAAGGGGCAATGGACAGAAACTCCAGCACAGGAGGTTCCACCTCAACATGAGGAGCAACTGCTTCACTGGGAGGGTCCCAGGGCACTGGAGCAGGCTGCCCAGAGAGGTTGTGGAGCCTTTCCAGCCCCATCTGGATGCATTCCTGTGTGCCCTGTGCTGCATTCTCTGCTCCTGCTCTGGCAGGGGATGGAATTGATGATCTCTGGAGGTCTCTTCCAACCCCTAACATCCTGTGAGCTGTGATCCTGTGACACCCAGGAGGAAGAACTCAAGGAAGTGGGCAGACTGGGAAGGAACCCAGGGGGAAAAGACCCTGGGGGCTTGGCAGGCAGTGAGGTGAACATCTGGCCCTGTGGGCAGTGATGTCCTGGGCTGCAAGAACAGGAGAGCGAAGTCATCCCTCTCACTCCTACTCAGAGACCACACCTCCATCCCTGCAGCCAGATCTGGGGCCTGCAAGAGAAGAACCACACCACCAAACTGAGGGCACTGCAGTGAAGAGCCCCCAGGATGGGCAGGGCTGGAGAGCTGGCTCTGTGTTCAGGGAGCCTGGGGGAATGGCAATGGCTTTAGGGGACGCCCAAGAACAACCTCCTGGGAGCTACCAGACATTGGCAAGAAGATAAAGCCTTGGAGGGGACCTAAACCCTGACTTCTGGTACCTGCAGGAGGTTAGCAAGAGGACAAAGCCAAGCTTCCCACCATGGTATGTGGTGGGAGGCCACGGTGGGGGGACAAGAGGCCATGGGGAGGGGACAAGAGGCCATGGTGGGAGGACAAGAGGCCATGGGGAGGGGACAAGAGGCCATGGGGAGGGGACAAGAGGCCATGGTGGGAGGACAAGAGGCCATGGGGAGGGGACATGAGGCCAGGGGGAGGGGACAAGAAGCCATGGGGAGGGGACAAGAGGCCACGGAGAGAGGACAAGAGGCCATGGGGAGGGGACATGAGGCCATGGGGAGGGGACAAGAGGCCATGGTGGGGGGACAAGAGGCCATGGTGGGGGGACAAGAGGCCATGGTGGTGCTGTGGCAGTGCTGGGTGAAGGGATTGGACTCCGTGAGCTTCAAGGTGTTTCCCAACCTGCATCCTCCTACGACTCCATCCATGCAAAGCCACCTCCTGCATCGCCTCTGAGCTGCTGAGGGAAGAGCCCTGCAGCCCCCACGAGAGCTCTGCAGGCTTCCCAGAGCCTGCTGCTCCTCAGGCTGCAGCAGATGGTGTGGTGGCTCTCCTGGAAGGCTGACAGATCTTCTCAGCCTCCCCACTGCAGCACACTTCTCCTCTCCACATCCTGGTGGGATGAGCTCTTCCCCTGCGCTCCTTGCCTTGGCCAGCTGAGGGTTAACCCCACCAGGGTCTCCAGGCACTTGGGAGATGCAGCCATGGAATTCTTGGCTCTTCTGCCACAAGTGCCTGGGAAGCCACCTCAGCTCTGTGAGCCAAAGCAGCCAAAGCTCTGCTGGCTTTTCATCTCCTTGCTTGCTGTGAGGAGTTGCTTTTGATCATGAAGTCAAGTGACTGTGCAGAGGAGCCTGCTCCGTGGGTGGGAAATGACAGCTCCAGAGGACTTCTAAAAGCAGCCCAATTGCAACCCAATTCCTCCTGCCTGCCTGCTTGCTATTTTAGCTGCTCTGGAGTTCCACCACGCTCATTAGCTGGGCTCCAAGAGCTGCTTTTGCTGCCTGCTGTGGCCAGGGAAGTGGAGACCAGGAGCTGCTGTCCTCCACAAGAATGGTTCCCCCGGGTGCAGACTCAGCCAGCTCTCGGATGGAGGACAAGGACGACTCTTGGATGGAGGACAAGGAGGAGGAGCTGCATGAGGTCCTCCCCTGGGCACACTGTTGGATGCTGCAGCCACCCCCCTGCTCCAGAGAGGACATCTCCAGCCCTGCTGTCCCTCTCCCCTGACACACATCAGCTCTGATTCATTCCTGACGCACCACTGCAGGGGAGGGGTGACAGGCTGGCAAGGACTTGGCAGTGCTGGTGGCCATGAAGTTGCCCAGGAGCCAGCAAGGTGCCCTCTGGCCGAGAAGGCCAAGGGTGTCCTGGGGGCATGGAGAAGAGTGTGGCCAGCAGGGCAAGGGAGGGTCTCCTGCCCCTCTGCTCTGCCCTGCTGAGGTCACAGCTGAAGAACAGTTCCTGAGAGACTGGGAGCTGCTGGAGAGAGTCCAGGGAGGCTGGGAAGATGCTGAGGGGCCTGCAGCAGCTCTGTGAGGAGCAAAGGCTGAGAGCCCTGGGGCTGAGAGCCTGCAGAAGAGCAGCCCCAGAGGCATCAATGCTCAGCAAGAGCTAAAGGAGCTGTGGGGGGCAAGAGGCTGGGGCCAGGCTCTGCTCAGTGGTGCCCAGGGACACACAAAGGGCAAGGGGCACCAAGTGGGAGCCAGGAGGTTCCATCAGGAGCAACTTGTTAGAGAAGACCTTGATGCCTTCCTGGCTGCAGCCTCCTATCAAGGATCAGCTTGATGCCCTGCAGGGTGAGCTCCAGGTTGCAGCTGGCCGGCGGGCGCAGGTGCAGCCTCAGCCTCCTGCTGGTGCCAATCTGCAGGGGGCACCAGGGGGTGAAGGGCACAGAGGGTATTGGGGTTGGAAGGGAGCCCTCCCAGCTCATTGGGTCCAATGATCAACCCAACACCGCCATGGTCACTAAATCATGTCACCAATGCCATGGCCACAGCTTTCCTGAACCCCTCCAGGGATGGGGACTCCACCACTGCCCTGGGCAGCCTGGGCCAGGCCTGGGCAAGCCTCAAGGGGCAGAAATTGTTCCTCATGGCCAACCTCAACCTCTCCTTGGTCAACATGAGGCCAGCTCCTCTTGTCCTGTCCCTTGTTCCTTGGGAGAAGAGACCAACCCCCACCTGGCTGCAGCCTCCCTGCAGGGAGCTGTGGAGAGCCAGAAGGTCTCCTTTCAGCTTCCTTCTCTCCAGACTCAACCCCCCAGCTCCCTCAGCTGCTCCTCACAAGTGCTCCAGACCCTTCTCCTCCTTCTCCAGACCCTTCCCCAGCTCTCTTGCCCTTCTCTGGACCTGCTCCTGCCCCTCCATGTCCTTCTGGGAGTGAGGGACCCAAAAGTGGCCCCAGGATTGCAGGTGTGGCCTCAGCAGTGCCCAGTGCTGGGGGACAATCCCTGTCCTGCTCCTGCTGGCCACACCATTGCTGATCCAGGCCAGGCTGCTGGTGGCCTTCTGGGCCACCTGGGCACAGCCCTGGCTCATCTTGGCTGTGACCAAGCTGCACTCCAAACCTTTTGGGACAGGGTCTGAAGACCCCAGCACAGCCCAGAGGAGTGCACCTTCCAGCCCCTGTCCTCTTCTGCCTCAGAGAATCCCCAAGCTGCCACCTGCTCCACGCCCTCACCCCGGGACACCTCCTGGGCTGCCACTCAGCAGCCCTTCAGCACACCACACCCAGCCCAGCACGGGCCAAGAGAAGATCAGCCACCCACTCTCCCCTGCCACTCTGCAGGGTGGGAGAAGCTCCCTGGCACTGCCAAAAGGAGACCATGAGACTTCAGGAGGTCTCCAGCACAAGCTTCTCAAGAGCAGGACCCACCCCAGCAGAGGAACAAACACCTCAGCAAGCTCCAGAGCAGAAGCACACTCCACACCTTCCACCAGCAGCCCCTTCCAACCCAACTGCGAGACCTCCCTCTCCCCAGAGCCTCGGCACCCAGGCAGCAGGCAGGGCCAGGTCTTCATGGGGGCCTTCAGTGCCCTCCAGAAGAGGCTTCCCCAGCCCTTGGCTTACCTACAGACTTGGTCCTGGGGATGCCCTTGCGCAGCGAGACGTGAGGCTTCTCGGCCAGCACCCCGGCGTGGGCAGCCATCCCCTGCCGCTCAAACAGGGACTGCAGGAGGGGAGAGAGCAGGACGTGGGGCCTGGCACAGGGGGACCTCCCAGCGGCCCTCCCAACCCCCTGCACTGCCTCAGCCACGGCCCCCAGCAGAGCCATGGCTGAGATGGAGCTGGAAGGACCCAGAGCTTCCCCTCAGCCCACAAGAACCCCCTGGGAGATGCTCCACTCCCACACCAGCATCACCCTGGAGCTCCACTCCCACACCAGCATCACCCTGGAGCTCCACTCCCACACCAGCATCACCCTGGAGCTCCACTCCCACACCAGCATCACCCTGGAGCTCCACTCCCACACCAGCATCCCACACCCCAGCATCACCCTGGAGCTCCACTCCCACACCAGCATCACCCTGGAGCTCCACTCCCAAACCAGCATCACCCTGGAGCTCCACTCCCACACCAGCATCACCCTGGAGCTCCACTCCCACACCAGCATCACCCTGGAGCTCCACTCCAACACCAGCATCACCCTGGAGCTCCACTCCCACACCAGCATCACCCTGGAGCTCCAGCTCCACACCAACATCTCCCTGGAGCTCCAGGTCTCCTGCAACATCATCTGGACACTGTCCCACACTGGAGACCTCAGCTGCACAACCTCCTCCAGATGCACTCCCAGACCCTCTCCCGGTGCCCACCCCAAACTGGAGAGCCTGCACCCAGCAGCCCAGGCTCCTGCCCTCCTCGTCAGCCTCAGGCCTTCTCCTCCAACTGCACCATGTCAGCCTCTCCCCCCCAGCCCTGCTGCTGTGCCCCCAGCCCTGCTGCTGTGCGCCCAGCCTGCTGCTGTGCCCTCAGCCCTGCTGCTGTGCCCCCAGCCCTGCTGCTGTGCCCCCAGCCTGCTGCTGTGCCCTCAGCCCTGCTGCTGTGCCCTCAGCCCTGCTGCTGTGCCCCCAGCCCTGCTGCTGTGCGCCCAGCCTGCTGCTGTGCCCTCAGCCCTGCTGCTGTGCCCCCAGCCCTGCTGCTGTGCGCCCAGCCTGCTGCTGTGCCCTCAGCCCTGCTGCTGTGCCCTCAGCCCTGCTGCTGTGCCCCCAGCCCTGCTGCTGTGCGCCCAGCCTGCTGCTGTGCCCTCAGCCCTGCTGCTGTGCCCTCAGCCCTGCTGCTGTGCCCCCAGCCCTGCTGCTGTGCCCTTAGCCCTGCTGCTGTGCCCCCAGCCCTGCTGCTGTGCCCCCAGCCCTGCTGCTGTGCCCTCAGCCCTGCTGCTGTGCCCTTAGCCCTGCTGCTGTGCCCTTAGCCCTGCTCCCGCAGCCCTGCTGCTGTCCCCTAGCTCCATGAGCCCCCAGTGGTCCCGCCAGCCCCTCTCCCCTTGGCAGTGCCCCCAGCCCCATGCCCCTGGCAGTGCCACCAGCCCCATTGCCCCCCGTGGTCCCCCAGCCCCATCAGCCGCAGCAGAGCCCCCAGCCCCATCAGCCCCAGCAGAGCCCCCAGCCCCATCAGCCCCGGCAGAGCCCCCAGCCCCATCAGCCCCAGCAGAGCCCCCAGCCCCATCAGCCCCAGCAGTGCCCCATCAGCCCCATCAGCTGCAGCAGAGCCCCCAGCCCCAGCAGCCGCAGCAGAGCCCCCAGCCCCAGCAGCCCCGGCAGAGCCCCTAGCCCCAGCAGCCCCGGCAGAGCCCCCAGCCCCATCAGCCCCAGCAGAGCCCCTAGCCCCATCAGCCCCGGCAGAGCCCCCAGCCCCATCAGCCCCAGCAGAGCCCCCAGCCCCATCAGCCGCAGCAGTGCCCCATCAGCCCCATCAGCCGCAGCAGTGCCCCCAGCCCCATCAGCCCCAGCAGTGCCCCCAGCCCCATCAGCCGCAGCAGAGCCCCCAGCCCCATCAGCCGCAGCAGTGCCCCATCAGCCCCATCAGCCCCAGCAGAGCCCCCAGCCCCATCAGCCCCAGCAGAGCCCCCAGCCCCATCAGCCCCAGCAGTGCCCCCAGCCCCAGCAGCCGCAGCAGAGCCCCCAGCCCCATCAGCCGCAGCAGTGCCCCATCAGCCCCATCAGCCGCAGCAGTGCCCCATCAGCCCCATCAGCCGCAGCAGAGCCCCCAGCCCCATCAGCCCCGGCAGAGCCCCCAGCCCCATCAGCCGCAGCAGAGCCCCCAGCCCCATCAGCCCCGGCAGAGCCCCCAGCCCCATCAGCCCCGGCAGTGCCCCCAGCCCCATCAGCCGCAGCAGTGCCCCCAGCCCCATCAGCCCCAGCAGAGCCCCCAGCCCCATCAGCCCCAGCAGTGCCCCCAGCCCCAGCAGCCGCAGCAGTGTCCCCAGCCCCATCAGCCCCAGCAGAGCCCCCAGCCCCATCAGCCCCAGCAGTGCCCCCAGCCCCAGCAGCCGCAGCAGAGCCCCCAGCCCCATCAGCCCCAGCAGTGCCCCCAGCCCCATCAGCCCCAGCAGTGCCCCATCAGCCCCATCAGCCGCAGCAGAGCCCCCAGCCCCATCAGCCCCAGCAGAGCCCCCAGCCCCATCAGCCGCAGCAGTGCCCCATCAGCCCCATCAGCCGCAGCAGTGCCCCATCAGCCCCATCAGCCGCAGCAGAGCCCCCAGCCCCATCAGCCGCAGCAGAGCCCCCAGCCCCATCAGCCCCAGCAGAGCCCCCAGCCCCATCAGCCCCAGCAGTGCCCCCAGCCCCAGCAGCCCCAGCAGAGCCCCCAGCCCCATCAGCCCCAGCAGAGCCCCCAGCCCCAGCAGCCCCAGCAGTGCCCCCAGCCCCATCAGCCCCAGCAGTGCCCCATCAGCCCCATCAGCCGCAGCAGAGCCCCCAGCCCCATCAGCCCCAGCAGAGCCCCCAGCCCCATCAGCCGCAGCAGTGCCCCATCAGCCCCATCAGCCGCAGCAGAGCCCCCAGCCCCATCAGCCCCAGCAGAGCCCCCAGCCCCATCAGCCCCAGCAGAGCCCCCAGCCCCATCAGCCGCAGCAGTGCCCCATCAGCCCCATCAGCCGCAGCAGAGCCCCCAGCCCCATCAGCTGCAGCAGAGCCCCCAGCCCCGTCAGCCGCAGCAGAGCCCCCAGCCCCATCAGCCGCAGCAGTGCCCCCAGCCCCATCAGCCGCAGCAGAGCCCCCAGCCCCATCAGCCGCAGCAGTGCCCCATCAGCCCCATCAGCCCCAGCAGAGCCCCCAGCCCCATCAGCCGCAGCAGAGCCCCCAGCCCCATCAGCCGCAGCAGTGCCCCATCAGCCCCATCAGAGCCCCCAGCCCCAGCAGCCCCAGCAGAGCCCCCAGCCCCATCAGCCCCAGCAGACCCCCCAGCCCCAGCAGCCGCAGCAGAGCCCCCAGCCCCGGCTGTGGTGCCCCCTGCCCGCTGGCTCACGCTGATCTCGGCGGGGTCATCCTGCGGCTGGTCGGCCGCTGCTTGACGGTGGCCGCCCTGGAGTCTGCTTCCACCATGTCCGCCCTGAGCGCCGGCTCGGCCGCGGCCAGGATCTCGTCCAGCTTCTCTGCAAGCCAAGGGAGGAGCCCACGGGTCAGGGAGCGGCACCCCCAGGCGGCTGCCCCCGCACACCCCACCTCCGCCTGGTCCCCACAGTCTGCTGAGCACCAGCGGCACCTCCCTGGCCAGGCTGGATGAGGCCTCGAGCGACCTGAGCCGCTGGGAGGTGTCCCTGCCCATGGGGGTGCTGGATGATCTTTAAGGTCCCTTCCAACCCGACCCATTCTGTGAAGCTGGGAAGTGGCTGTTGGGTTGTCTCCTCCCTCCCCAGCCAGCAGCTGAGGAAGGGGGTTGGAGGTGTTTCTGGAGCCACTGCGACACACAGCCAGTCCCCAGCTGCACCTGCTGCATCTCCTGGACCAGCCTCCTGACCTCCAGGGTTTGTCCTGCCTGCTCCCGTGGCAGGGACCACTCGTGGTTGTCCAACACACTGAGGAACCTCCATCCTCCCATTAGAAGAAAAGCAAATCCCGGTCCAGATCTAATTTTGACCTCCAGAATGAGCCTGAGCGTCCCCCCTGCCCCTGCCCCCACCCCTGAGTCCTCATCCCCTAGAGAGCCTTCAAAGCTGTGGAGAGGTGCTGAGGGACATGGCTTGGTGGTGCCCTGGCAGTCAGCAGCTGGACTGGAGGATCTGAAAGGGCTTCTCCAACCAGAACCATTCTGACCACCAGCAATGCAGAGGAGTCCACCCTGCAGGGCCAGGACAAGGGGTGATGGCTCTGCTCCATCCAGGAGCTCTCAGCCCTGACAAGGACTTCCTGCTGTTGTAGAGTCCCTCAGGCAATGTCCCTGCCAGGACCACCACACACAGAGCCCTCCTGCAACCAGCCTCACCCTGACCAGTCTGGGCACCACCAATGTGGCCTCCATGGGAGGTGACCCTCTCCACCCTGAGGCAGGGCACTCAGAAGCCAAACCAGCTGCTCCTCAGCCAGCTGTTGAGGTTTCCCCCACAGTGGACACTTTGAAGGTTCAGACCAGGCCAATCTGGCCAAGAGAGGTTGGACCAGATGATCCTTGAGGTCCTTCCAACCTGGCCTTCCAGTACTTAATGGGGGACAAGATGAGCTTTAAAGGTCCCTTCAAGCCAAGCCAGCCTGGGGCTCCAGGACTGTGAGGCTTGGGAGCTTTGGAGCTGCCACCAAAGCCTGCTCACAGCCCAGGTCCATCCTCAGGTCCTTCCTTGGTGTGGGGACCACCAGGAGCAGCAGGACCTGCAGCGCTGGACGTGGCAAGAAGCCTGGCTGCCACTTCACCTGGCTGAGCCCCAGGGGCTGGAGGAGCCTCTTCTCAGGAGCCCACCCCACGGGGACATTCCTACACCAGGCACTTGTCCCCTGGAGCAAACACAACAGGCTGCAGGGGGTAGGAAGCCAGCTCTGGAGGATCCCCTGGGAGATCTCTGGAGCTGAGCCTTTCCCTGTGGCAAGCAGGGGACAGGGAGCTGGGGTGCACCTCCTCGAGTGCCTGGCTGGGAAGGGAGGAGCCCCCAGGACAGGTTTGGTTTCACTCACCCCCTTTTCTTCTCCTCATGGAGGCTTGGAATCAAGAAACAGAAGACATCATGAGTGGCATGCACCTTCTGCTCCCACCCAGCCCAGCCTCGCTCCCTGAGCTCTTGGGGTGCTGCAGCTCCCCATGCAGCCCCCTCAGGGTGGCCAAAGGCTGTCCTGGTCCCATGGCTGAGCAAGGATCAAGCCAAGCTGACTTTCCACGGCCCCACCACGGGACCAGTCCTTGGTGAGCCCTCCTCCACCTTTCTCTTCCTCCTCACTCAGACCAGGAGAGAAGAAGGAAGATCAGGAGAAGGTCTGGGTGGCCTTTAATGCCCCAGCCAGGAAGGAAGCTCCTTTAAGAGAGGCCAGTCTCTCCATGCTCCCTGAGGAGGCCTCTCCTTGGCTTCCAGCACAGCCAGGACAGGAGGGCTGAGCCAGCAGCGTGCTGGGAAGCTGCTCCTCAAGGGGCCTGGCCCAACGTGTCAGGAGATGCCAAGGCAGATGCAGGACAGGGCCAGGCTGCCAGGACAAAGGCACTGGCACCACCCAAAAAGGTCCTGCTAAGAAGCTGCAGGTGGAGACGTCCCTTTGCCCACCAGCACTGCTCCCTCAGGAGAGAGGAGATGAAGCCCTGAACCTTCTCACCATGGAGGCTTGGGAGGGACCTGCCCCAAACCCGAGCAGAGCTGGAAGGTGTGCCAGCAGCAGCAGCACATCCCTGGGGCTCAACATCCTCCCTGCTCCAGAGCAGAACCCAGCCCCTGGTGGTGGTTCCTGAGGAGGATGAGGACTCTGACACATGCCCATGTCCCTCCCCCAGGAGACAGCTGCTGCTCCCCAGCCCTCTCCCGGCACAAGAGGCAGCGTCTGGAACGCCAAAGCCTGCCGGAGGCGAGGAGGACTCAGCGCTGATGCATCTCCTGGCAGAGCTGCCGGCGCTGCTCTTCGTGACTCCCCGCGCCTCCAGCCCCACCAGCTCTGCTCACCCCAGCACGGGGACCCCTCCTCACACCTCTCTGAGGCAGGGGAGTGGGGGGAGGTCCCCACACCCCACCTGGCAACCCCCCTGCCCAAGGCTGTGGTTGGGGTCCCAGGCTGGCTTATGCCTGTGTCACAAGGTGTGACTCAAGCTGCTGCTCCCCAGAGGTGGGCAGGTGAGGCTGGGGAAGGTGTCCTCAGAGGCAAGAAGCTGCTGAGACACCATCACCATCGCGGCAACACCATCACCAGCGTGGCAACCCCATCACCAGCGTGGCAACCCCATCACCAGTGTGGCAACACCATCACAGCAACACCATCACCATCATGGCAACACCATCGTAGCAACACCATCACCATCACAGCAACACCATCACGGCAACACCATCATGGCAACACCATCACCATCATGGCAACACCATCACCATCATGGCAACACCATCACCATCATGGCAACACCATCACCATCGGCAACACCATCATTGCAACACCATCACCATCATGGCAACACCATCGCCATCGTGGCAACACCATCATGGCACCACCATCACCATCATGGCACCACCACCACCATCACGGCAACACCATCACCATCACAGCAACACCATCACCATCACAGCAACACCATCACGGCAACACCATCACCATCACAGCAACACCATCACGGCAACACCATCACCATCACAGCAACACCATCACCATCACAGCAACACCATCGCCATCGTGGCAACACCATCACGGCAACACCATCACCATCACAGCAACACCATCACAGCAACACCATCACGGCAACACCATCACGGCAACACCATCGCCATCATGGCAACACCATCACGGCAACACCATCACGGCAACACCATCACCATCACAGCAACACCATCGCCATCATGGCAACACCACCACCATCGTGGCAACACCATCACGGCAACACCATCACCATTGTGGCAACACCATCACCATCACAGCAACCCCATCATGGCAACACCATCACGGCAATATCATCACCATCACAGCAACCCCATCATGGCAACACCATCACGGCAACATCATCACCATCATGGCAACACCATCATGGCAACACCATCACCATCGTGGCAACACCATCACCATCGTGGCAACACCATCGCCATCGTGGCAACACCATCATGGCAACACCAGCACCATCATGGCAACACCATCGCCATCGTGGCAACACCATCACGGCAACACCATCACCATCACAGCAACACCATCACCATCATGGCAACACCACCACCATCGTGGCAACACCATCACCATCACGGCAACACCATCACCATCACAGCAACACCATCACCATCATGGCAACACCATCGCCATCGTGGCAACACCATCACAGCAACACCATCACCATCATGGCAACACCATCACCATCACGGCAACACCATCACCATCATGGCAACACCATCACCATCGTGGCAACACCATCGCCATCGTGGCAACACCATCGCCATCGTGGCAACACCATCACCATCATGGCAACACCACCACCATCGTGGCAACACCATCACCATCATGGCAACACCATCGCCATCGTGGCAACACCATCACGGCAACACTATCACCATCACAGCAACACCATCATGGCAACACCATCACAGCAACACCATTGTGGCAACACCATCACAGCAACACCATCATGGCAACACCATCACCATCACAGCAGCACCATCACCACCATGGCAACACCATCATGGCAACACCATCACCACCATGGCAACACCATCGTGGCAACACCATCACCATCATGGCAACATCATTGTGGCAACACCATCACCATCATGGCAACACCATCACCATCACAGCATCACCATCATGGCAGCACCATCACCATCATGGCAACACCATCATGGCAACACCATCATGGCAACACCATCACCATCACGGCAGCACCATCACCATCATGGCAGCACCATCACGGCAGCACCATCACGGCAGCACCATCACCATTGTGGCAACATCAGCCCTAGGCTGGCTGCAAGTGGCAGAGCCCTGAGTGGCACAAATGGGCTGCTCCGAGGCCTCTGCTCAGGGCTGCTGGTGGCCACCACACCTTCAGCACCAAGGGCTGGAGAAGCAGGGAGAAGGGCAGGGCAGGGGGGACCAAGGCAGTGAGCTCAGCAGGAAGGAAGCCACCACAGTCACCAAGCAGCTGCTGCCAGCCCTTCAACATTCCAGAGCTGTCCCTCCAGCCCCATGGCTGACCGTGAATTTGACCCTCCCCAAGGTCCAGGTCTTTCCAGGGGACCCCACGGCGTTGGACATGACTGGGGGACAGGGAGCAGAGTGGGACAGGTCCTGGACCCTCCTTCAAAGCCCTGAAGGAGAGGGGGAGGTGGTGGGTCCCTGCATGGCTTCCTGCCCCTCTGGTGGGTTATCCACCCAGGCAGGAGCTTGGACTTGATGATCTTCAAGGTGTCCTTCTCTCAGAGGCCGTGGCCACCAAACGCAGCCCTGCATCCCCACCAGGGCAGAG
This sequence comes from Picus viridis, assembly GCA_033816785.1. Classification (NCBI taxonomy): domain Eukaryota; kingdom Metazoa; phylum Chordata; class Aves; order Piciformes; family Picidae; genus Picus; species Picus viridis. The sequence continues at coordinate 9,553,112 of CM066567.1, forward strand.
CCAGCACCAGAAGAGCAGGAGTCTGGCCCAAGGTGGCACTGGGCACTGCACTCTGCCCATGCTCTTGGTGGGTTCCCCGTGATACATCCAACATCCCACCCTGTGCCAGTCTGGAACCACCCATCTTGGCAGAGCCAAGCTCAGGTGGCACCAGAGCAGGGTCCCTCCACATTTCAGGTCCTGAGGGCCACTGCTCTGCCAGCCAGCCTTGGCACTGCGACCACCAGGGAGTGCCCACCTCAGCTGCCCTGTGGCATGGGGGTCAAGAAGAGCACCAGCAGAGCTGGGAAGGGCTGGGCTCAGTGGGCATCAGCACATCTGGGCAGAGTGCAGGGCTTGGGCACAGGATCTGTGGATGCCAGGCTGGGGGGGGTGGGCTTTAAGCAGCACCGGGAGCTGAGGGCTGCGACTGCCAGGGCAGCAGGAGGTACGGGCAGGGCGGGTGGGGGTGTCAGGAGATGTGGGCACAGGCACAGGTGGGTATGGGGGGCACAGCTCAGGGTAGGCACAGTAAGGTTGGGGCACAGCCTACGGTGGTACAGCCTAGTGGGGTATAGCCTGGGAGGGCAGAGGCTGGGGGAGATCTGCGAGGTGGGCACAGCCTGGGGAGGGGCACAGCTTGGGGAAGGCACAACCCAAGCCTGCCGGGGGGAGGGAGGGGCCTGGCTCTTTTGGGGAGGGTGGGTCCCGCACCCTCTGCCAACAGGGTCTCATCCCCCACCCCACCACCACAACGGGCAGCCTGGCACAGCAGCTTCCTTGTGCCCCTGCCCATGCATTTCCCCTGGAGATGGCCATGCCCCTCCCCACACGCCCCCCATGCACCCCTCCATGCAGCCCCAGCACGGAGCTGGAGCTGGGGTGGGTTCTGCTGCTCCCCTCCCCATGCCCACCATGCCAACCCTGCAGGGAGTTAGAGCTGGGGTGGGTTCTGCTGCTCCCTCCCCATGCCCACCGTGCCAGCCCTGCAGGGAGCTGGAGCTGGGGTGGGTTCTGCTGCTCCCTCCCCATGCCCACCATGCCAACCCTGCAGGGAGCTGGGGAGGGCTCTGCTGCTCCCTCCCCTGCCCACCCTGCACGCAGGCAGAGCCGGGGCCGGCTCCTGCCGCCCCACGCCCGCATGCCCACGCCGCGCACCCGGCACCCTCCCTCCCCAGCCGTGCCCAGCCGAAGCCCTTACCCAGCTCCTCCAGCTCGGCGGTCATGGACTTGGAGCGCAGGGTGAGGGTGGTACTGGGGGCTCTCTTGGGGGCGGCGGCGCTGCAAGGAAGAGAGACGGCATCGTTTTGCCCTTCCTGTCCAGCAGCCTGCGCGGGGTGGCAAGGTGGAGGTGCCACTTCTTCTCCACGGCCTGGATCTCCTCGTACTCGCGGGACGAGGAGTCGCACTGCTGCAGGATCTTGTTGAGGCTACGCGTGGAGGCAAACTTCTTCATCGTCCTGCCGGGCACGGCCCGCGGGCACCGGGCGCCCGCCGCGGGGCAGCCGCCGCACGCAGCCCTCAGCGGGGCAGAGTCCGAGCCATGGCCCCCACAAAAAACAGACGAGACCCCCCCCACCCCACCCCCGCCCAGAAGCCCCACCCCGGACACCCCGCGGAGACGCTGCGGGGCGGGGGCGAGTTTACGGCGGCGAGGGGGCGCCCACCCCCGGGGTTCCGGCTGCCTGCCCGCCGTGGGTGCCATGGGGGAGGGGGTGGGGAAAAGGAGGAGGAACCAGTCCGAGGTGGGACTCGGCTCAAGCTCTGGTCCCCAGGCAACCCCCTCGCCACCCACCCTCCGCGGCGGCCCCTAAGGCAGAGGAGATGGCGGCGGCCGGTTCCGTGCCGGGCAGCCCTGGCACATGGTGGGCACGGGGCGGCGCCGGGCCGAGCCGGGAGGCGGTGCCGTGCCGGGCTAAGGTGCTGTACCAGGGTGAGCCGCACCAGGATGAGATGCGGTGCCACGACCGGGCGGTGCCGTGCCAAGAGCTGGTGCCGTGCCGGGCTGCGGTGCCGCCCCGAGGGGCTCCCTAGCCTGGCTGACCCGCGGGGATGCCCCCGGAGGAGCCGCACGCCATGAGCCCAGCGAGCAGGGCGCAGTTGCTGGCTCTTCCTCTTCACTTGGGTGCCTCCTCCTCCTCCTCGCCTGCTGCCTGCCAGCGCTGGATTCAACGCTCAGCCATTGCCATGGCAACACCAGCTCCGGGCTGCGCTGGCACTGCCTGCATCACGGCACCCAGCAGGGGCGGATTCCACCCCAAAAATGCCAGCGTCGGTGCCAGCGGGGCGAGGGGAGCCCCAGAGCAGCGGCCGGGGGCGGGGAGAGCGGCCCACTCCCGCCGTGCCAGGGTCCCAGCAGAGGGGACTTGGATCTGGTGCCACCACTGGAAGCGCATCTGCCCGGCTGGGCGGGCAAAGGGCAGGGGCAGCGAGGGGCAGCAGGGTAGGGGACGGCAGGGTAGGGGGCGGCAGGGTAGGGGGCAGCAGTGCTGGGTGGTCCCAGCACCGGTGCCGGCACTGCTCCCAGCACCAATCCCAGCACCGCTCCCAGTTCCTCCTCCCTGCCCACGGCTTCTGCTTTTGTGCCGTGACAACAAAATTGCAGCTCCGGCTGCCAGGGCTGAGCTGCCTCCCGCCCCCTCTGCACGTGTGCAGTGCCAGCAGAGTGGCACCCAGCACCCCCACCAGCGCCCCCACCACCAACCCCCCACCAGCGCCCTGATCCGGCACCCAGCACCCCCACCAGCACCCCCACCAGCACCCAGCACCCCTCCAGCGCCCTGATCCGGCACCCAGCACCCCTACCAGCACCCTGATCCAGTGCCCAGTGCCCCCACCAGCAACCCCCCACCAGCGCCCTGACCCAGCACCCCCCACCAGTACCCTGCTCCTGGCACCTTGCTCCAGCACCCCCACCAGTACCCACTACCCCTGACAGTGGCCCAGCACCCCGCTCCTGGCACCCTGCTCCAGCACCAACCACCAGTACCCAGCACCCCGCTCCCGGCACCCTGATCCAGAACCCAGCACTCTCCACCAGCACCCTGCTCCTGGCACCATACTCCAGCACCCCTACTAGTACCCTCCCCTCCAGGCATCCTGATCCAGCAGCCAGCACCGCTAACTGTACCCTCATCCAGAACCTGGCACCACCCCCTCCAGCACCCTGCTCCTGGCACCCTGCTCCAGCACCAACCACCAGTGCCCAGCACCCCGCTCCTGGCACTCAGCCCCACAGCATCTCCCCACAGAGAGCCCAGAGTGGGCACAGACAGGAACAGTCTGCCCTCTGCTGCCAGCTACTGTCTCCTCAAGTGGCTGCCCTCAGCTGTGCCTCTGCCCCCCTCAGCTAGGTGCCCCTTGCCATGGTTCCACCACCACCAACCTTCCCTCCGGCTGAGAGTCTCAGCTCTGCCCTCAGGGTCTGGGGGCCAGGGCGGGGGAAGGCCCAGAGCCTTCTGGTGGCCCCATGACCACCTGTGGTGGTTCCCTTGAGCAAAGACAAGTCCCACACGTGGCCAGAGGTACCAGCAGCTTCCAGCCAGGAGGTCCTCCCTGGTACCCCCAATAACGGGGGGCCGTCCTCCCCCGGCACCCCCTGCGGGCTGTGGGCACCGCCATGCTAACGGCCTCCACATCTCCACAGGGCATGTTCTCCACCATGCCAGCCCCAGGCCGAGCTCTCCATCACCCCAACCTCCCATGGTGAGGCTGGCTCTCCACCACGCCACCTCCCTGCACCCCTTAGTGGGGCAGCTGCCCAGGTCGCCGAGGCGGGGGCAGGGCTCTGCTCTCAGCACCACCTCCATGGGCACAGGAAGCTGCTGAGCTCCTCAGGACCAACCAGCTCCAGCGTGGCACCAGAGCTGCTGCTGTCCTGGCCACGCACAGCCGTGCCCAGCTGCCCCAGTTCCACCATCCCCCCCCCCCCATGCCACTCTGCAGCCAGCGCAGCCCAGCCGTGCCAAGGCACGGGCTTCCCGCGCCAGGCTGGGGCAGGCCCGCCCTCTCTCCTCAGCAGCTTCACCGTCACCCACTCGCGCCAGGCGCCTCTTGGCGGGCCCAGGCGGCTTCCCGACCCGTGGGCACGTGTAGGTGATGCCACCCACCCCGCTCCCCCGCGCCCCGCCCGGTGCCACCTACCCTTCTTCCGAACCACCTCTTCGGACTCGGGCTTGCGGCTGACGGACACAACCTTCATCACCAGGTGGTTGCCACCTTGGCGGATCAGGGACACCACCTGCTTGTGGCCCACCTTCACCACGTTGACACCATTCACCTGGGACACAGAGGGCACCACAGTATGCAACTGGAGCATTTGCAGAGCAAAACATGGAGCCCCACCAGGCCTCCTCCTCCTCCTCCTTTTTTCCTTCTCTCCCCCCACCCCCAACACTCTCAAATTCCTCCCCCTGCCCTCTGGTATCTCCCCAGCTCTGCTCAGCACCCTCCCACGTCACCTCCAGCAGCTCCAGCTCCCAACCATCCCAGCTCCAGCCCTCTGTCCTTCTGCTTCTCAGCCTCCTGAGCCAGGGCAGGTTCTGCCCCAACCTCTTGCCCCACACTCCCAGCCCCAACTCCGAGTCTTCACTTGGTGCCCTGTCCTCAAATGACCCCAGGTTGGGTTGAGGATGGAAAGCTTCTGTTCTTGGGTCTCAAGCCCTGTGAGGAGAGGCTGAGGGAGCTGGGGTTGCTTAGCCTGCAGAAGAGGAGGCTCAGGGAAGACCTTCTCACTCTCTACAGCTACCTGAAGGGTGGTTGTAGCCAGGTGGGGGTTGGTCTCTTCTCCCAGGCAACCAGCACCAGAACAAGAGGACACAGTCTCAAGCTGCGCCAAGGGAGGTTTGGGCTGGATGTTAGGAAGACGTTCTACACAGAGAAAGAGACTGGCCACTGCAATGGGCTGCCCAGGGAGGTGGTGGAGTCACCATCCCTGGAGGTGTTTAGGAAGAGCCTGGATGAGGCACTTGGTGCCATGGTTCAGTTGATCAGATGGTGTTGGGTGACAGGTTGGACTCAATGATCTCAAAGATCTTTTCCAACCTGGTATATTCTACTCTACTCTACTCTACTCTACTCTACTCTACTCTACTCTACTCTACTCTACTCTACTCTACTCTACTCTACTCTACTCCACTCCATTCTATTCTATTCCATTCTATTCTATTCCACTCCACTCCATTCCATTCCACTCCACTCCACTCCACTCCAACCTTCACACAACTAGGGGTGGGAACCCTCAAAGGTCATCTTGGACAAGCCCCACCGTGAAACACCTCCAAGCAGCCCTGCTGGAGAAGCTGAGGAACCTCACGTGCAGACCAGCAGACAGCAGGGCTGCAGACAAGAGCTGGACCTTCTCCTTCCTCCTGGGCCACCAAGACAGACCACCAAAAGCTCACTGCCATCCCCACCTTTAGCTCTACCAAGGCCTCCTCCTCCCTTGGCCACCAAGCACTGGGCCAAGGTGCACAAAGCCTCCTCAGGTGCTTGGGGGATCCACCAAGGAGCAACTCAACAGGAGGTTCTCCACGGGGCAGTGACAGATGGACCCTCACCTGGGGGGGCTGGGCTGGAGGGGGAGTGAGGATGAGGAGCACACAGCACTGGGAAACAGAGGTGGTCACACTGCTGAGCTGTGGTGGGACTCTCTAGAGGAGGTAACAGCTGGTGGCAAACAAGGGACAACTGACAGTGGACAGGGAGAATCACGGAATCATTTGGCTTGGAAGAGACCTTGAAGCTCATGGAGTCCAACCCTTGACCCAGCACTGCCAGGGCACCACCAGCACCATGGCCCTCAGCGCCACAGCTCCAGGGCTCTGGAACCCTTCCAGGGATGAGGACTCCAACACTGCCCTGGGCAGCCTGGGCCAGACCTGGGCAACCCTCAAAGGGCAGAATTTGTTCCTCATGGCCAACCTGAACCTGCTCTGGGGCAACCTGAGGCCAGTTCCTCTTGTCCCACCACTTGTTCTTGGGAGACGAGGCCAAACCCCACCCGGCTGCAGCCTCCCCGCAGGGAGCTGTAGAGAGCCAGAAGGCTTTAAAAGGCCTCCAAGGATGGGAACTCCACCCCTGAGCAACAGAACTCCACCATACAGCTACAGAAGTCAAGCCCTAGCTCCAACACTCTCCAGAATTGGGGTCCCACCAGGAGTGTGCCACCACCACTGCCCCATCTAGAGTGTCCAACCTAGAGTGTCACCAAGAGTGTCCCACCAGCACTATCCCACCAAGTGTGTAACCAAGAGTGTCCAACCAAGAGTGTCCAAACAGCACTGTCCCACCATGAGTGTCCAACCAAGAGTGTCAACAAGAGTGTCCAACCAGGAGTGTCCCACCAAGAGTGTCCCACCAAGAGTGTCCAACCAAGAGTGTCCAACCAAGAGTGTCCAACCAAGAGTGTCACCAAGAGTGTCCAACCAGGAGTGTCCCACCAAGAGTGTCCCACCAAGAGTGTCCAACCAAGAGTGTCACCAAGAGTGTCCAACCAAGAGTGTCCCACCAAGAGTGTCCAACCAAGAGTGTCACCAAGAGTGTCCAACCAGGAGTGTCCAACCCAGAGTGTCCCACCAAGAGTGTCCAACCAAGAGTGTCACCAAGAGTGTCCAACCAGGAGTGTCCCACCAAGAGTGTCCCACCAAGAGTGTCCAACTAAGAGTGTCACCAAGAGTGTCCAACCAGGAGTGTCCCACCAAGAGTGTCCCACCAAGAGTGTCCAACCAAGTGTGTCCAACTGGCACTGTCCAACCAAGAGTGTCACCAAGAGTGTCCAACCAGGAGTGTCCAACAGCACTGTCCCACCAAGAGTGTCCAACCAAGAGTGTCCCACCAGCATTATCCCACAAACTGTGTCACCAAGTGTGTCCAACCAAGAATGACCAACCAAGAGAGTCCAATCGAGAGTGTCCAACACCAGAAGTGTCCAACCAAGAGTGTCCCACCAGCACTGTCCCATCAGCACTGTTCCACCAAGAGTGTCCAACCAAGAGTCTCCCAACAGCATTATCCCACAAACTGTGTCACCAAGAGTGTCCAACAAGCACTATACCACCAAGTGTGTCATCAAGAGTGTCCAACAAGCACTATCCCACCAAGTGTGTCACCAAGAGTGTCCAACAAGCACTATCCCACCAAGTGTGTCACCAAGAGTGTCCAACAAGCACTACACCACCAAGTGTGTCACCAAGAGTGTCCAACAAGCACTATCCCACCAAGTGTGTCACCAAGAGTGTCCAACAAGCACTACACCACCAAGTGTGTCACCAAGAGTGTCCAACAAGCACTATCCCACCAAGTGTGTCACCAAGAGTGTCCAACAAGCACTACACCACCAAGTGTGTCACCAAGAGTGTCCAACAAGCACTATCCCACCAAGTGTGTCACCAAGAGTGTCCAACAAGCACTACACCACCAAGTGTGTCACCAAGAGTGTCCAACAAGCACTATCCCACCAAGTGTGTCACCAAGAGTGTCCAACAAGCACTATCCCACCAAGTGTGTCACCAAGAGTGTCCAACCAAAAGTATCCAAACAGCGCTGTCCCACCAAGAGTGTCACCAAGAGTGTCCAAGAGTGTCCCACCAGCACTGTCTCACCAAGAGTGTCCAACCAAGAGTGGCCCACCAGCACTGTCCCACCAAGTGTGTCACCAAGAGTGTCCAACCAGCACTATCCCACCAAGTGTGTCACCAAGAGTGTCCAACAAGCACTATCCCAAGTGTGTCACCAAGAGTGTCCAACCAGCACTATCCCACCAAGTGTGTCACCAAGAGTGTCCAACAAGCACTATCCCAAGTGTGTCACCAAGAGTGTCCAACAAGCACTATCCCAAGTGTGTCACAAGAGTGTCCAACCAGCATTATCCCACCAAGTGTGTCACCAAGAGTGTCCAACAAGCACTATCCCACCAAATGTGTCAAGAGTGTCCAACCAGCACTATCCCACCAAGTGTGTCACCAAGAGTGTCCAACCAGCACTGTCCCACCAAGAGTATCCAACCAAGAGTCTCCCACCAGCATTATCCCACAAACTGTCACCAAGTGTGTCCAACCAAAAATGACCAACCAAGAACATCCAGTCAAGCGTGTCCAACACCAAGAGTGTCCCTCCAGCACTGTCCCACCAAGAGTGTCCAACCAGCATTATCCCACCAAGTGTCCAACCAAGAGCGTCACCAAGAGCGTCCAATCAAGAATGATCAACCAAGAGTGTCCAACCAAGAGTGTCCAACCAGCACTATCCCACCAAGAGTGTCCAACCAAGAGTGTCACCAAGAGTGTCCAAATGAGAGTGTCCCACCAGCACTGTCCCACCAAGAGTGTCCAACCAGCATTATCCCACCAAGTGTCCAACCAAGAGTGTCACCAAGAGTGTCCAACCAAGAATGACCAACCAAGAGCGTCCAACCAGGAGTGTCCAACCAGCACTATCCCACCAAGACTGTCCCACCAGCACTGTCCCACCAAGAGTGTCCCACCAGCACTGTCCCACCAAGAGTGTCCAATCAAGAGTGTCCCACCAGCATTATCCCACAAACTGTGTCACCAAGTGTGTCCAACCAAGAATGACCAACCAAGAGAGTCCAATCGAGAGTGTCCAACACCAGAAGTGTCCAACCAAGAGTGTCCCACCAGCACTGTCCCACCAAGAGTGTCCAACCAGCATTATCCCACCAAGTGTCCAAGGGTGTCACCAAGAGTGTCCAACCAAGAATGACCAAGATTGTCCCACCAGCACTGTCCCACCAAGAGTGTCCAACCAGCATTATCCCACCAAGTGTCCAAGAGTGTCACCAAGAGTGTCCAACCAAGAATGACCAAGATTGTCCCACCAGCACTGTCCCACCAAGAGTGTCCAACCAGCATTATCCCACCAAGTGTCCAAGAGTGTCACCAAGAGTGTCCCACCAGCACTGTCCCACCAAGAGTGTCACCAAGAGTGTCCAACAAGCACTATCCCACCAAGAGTGTCACCAAGAGTGTCCAACCAGCACTATCCCACCAAGAGTGTCACCAAGAGTGTCCATGAGTGTCCCACCAGCACTGTCCCACCAAGAGTGTCCAACCAAGAGTGGCCCACCAGCACTATCCCACCAAGTGTGTCACCAAGAGTGTCCAACAAGCACTATCCCACCAAGTGTGTCACCGAGAGTGTCCAACAAGCACTATCCCACCAAGTGTGTCACCAAGAGTGTCCAACAAGCACTATCCCACCAAGAGTGTCACCAAGAGTGTCCAACCAGCACTATCCCACCAAGAGTGTCACCAAGAGTGTCCATGAGTGTCCCACCAGCACTGTCCCACCAAGAGTGTCCAACCAAGAGTGGCCCACCAGCACTATCCCACCAAGTGTGTCACCAAGAGTGTCCAACAAGCACTATCCCACCAAGTGTGTCACCGAGAGTGTCCAACAAGCACTATCCCACCAAGTGTGTCACCAAGAGTGTCCAACAAGCACTATCCCACCAAGTGTGTCACCAAGAGTGTCCAACAAGCACTATCCCACCAAGTGTGTCACCAAGAGTGTCCAACCAAAAGTATCCAAACAGCACTATCCCACCAAGAGTGTCCCAGAGTCTCCCACCAGCATTATCCCACAAACTGTGTCACCAAGATTGTCCAACCAAGAATGACCAAGAGCATCCAGTCAAGTGTCCAACAGCAAGAGTGTCCAAACGAGAGTGTCCCACCAGCACTGTCCCACCAAGAGTGTCCAACCAGCATTATCCCACCAAGTGTCCAACCAAGAGTGTCACCAAGAGTGTCCAACCAAGAATGACCAACCAAGAGCGTCCAACCAGGAGTGTCCAACCAGCACTGTCCCACCAAGAGTGTCCCACCAAGAGTGTCCCACCAAGAGTGTCCCACCAAGAGTGTCCAACAAGCACTGTCCCACCAAGAGTGTCCAACTAAGAGTGTCCCACCAGCACTGTCCCACCAAGAGTGTCCAACCATCACTGTCCCACCAAGAGTGTCCAACCAGGAGTGTCCAACCAGCACTATCCCACCAGGAGTGTCCAACCAGCACTATCCCACCAGGAGTGTCCAACCAGCACTATCCCACCAGGAGTGTCCAACCAGCACTGTCCCACCAAGAGTGTCCAACCAGGAGTGTCCAACCAGCACTGTCCCACCAAGAGTGTCCAACCAGGAGTGTCCAACCAGCACTATCCCACCAAGAGTGTCCAACCAGGAGTGTCCAACCAGCACTATCCCACCAAGAGTGTCCAACCAGGAGTGTCCAACCAGTACTGTCCCACCAAGACTGTCCAACCAGGAGTGTCCAACCAGCACTATCCCACCAAGAGTGTCCAACCAGCACTATCCCACCAAGAGTGTCCAACCAGGAGTGTCCAACCAGCACTGTCCCACCAAGAGTGTCCAACCAGGAGTGTCCAACCAGCACTATCCCACCAAGAGTGTCCAACCAGGAGTGTCCAACCAGCACTATCCCACCAAGAGTGTCCAACCAGGAGTGTCCAACCAGCACTGTCCCACCAAGAGTGTCCAACCAGGAGTGTCCAACCAGCACTGTTCCACCAAGAGTGTCCAACCAGGAGTGTCTAACCAGCACTATCCCACCAGGAGTGTCTAACCAAGAGTGTCACCAAGAGTGTCCAACTAGCACTATCCCACCAAGTGTGTCACCAAGAGTGTCCCATCAAGAGTATCTAACCAAGAGTGTCCAAACAGCGCTGTCCCACCAAGAGTGACACCAAGTGTGTCCAACCAAGAATGATCAACCAAGAGTGTCCAACCAGCACTATCCCACCAAGAGTGTCCAACCAAGAGTGTCACCAAGAGTGTCCAAATGAGAGTGTCCCACCAGCACTGTCCCACCAAGAGTGTCCAACCAGCATTATCCCACCAAGTGTCCAACCAAGAGTGTCACCAAGAGTGTCCAACCAAGAATGACCAACCAAGAGCGTCCAACCAGGAGTGTCCAACCAGCACTATCCCACCAAGACTGTCCCACCAGCACTGTCCCACCAAGACTGTCCAACCAAGAGTGTCCCACCAGCATTATCCCACAAACTGTGTCACCAAGTGTGTCCAACCAAGAGCGTCCAATCAAGAGTGTCCAACACCAGAAGTGTCCAACCAAGAGTGTCCAACCAGCATTATCCCACCATGTGTCCAACCAAGAGTGTCACCAAGAGTGTCCAAATGAGAGTGTCCCACCAGCACTATCCCACCAAGAGTGTCACCAAGAGTGTCCCACCAGCACTATCCCACCAAGTGTGTCACCAAGAGTGTCCAACAAGCACTGTCCCACCAAGTGTGTCACCGAGAGTGTCCAACAAGCACTATCCCACCAAGTGTGTCACCAAGAGTGTCCCACCAGCACTATCCCACCAAGTGTGTCATCAAGAGTGTCCAACCAGCACTATCCTACCAAGAGTGTCACCAAGAGTGTCCAAGAGTGTCCCACCAGCACTGTCCCACCAAGAGTGTCACCAAGAGTGTCCAACAAGCACTATCCCACCAAGTGTGTCACCAAGAGTGTCCAACCAAAAGCATCCAAACAGCGCTGTCCCATCAAGAGTGTCACCAAGAGTGTCCAACCAGCACTATCCCACCAAGAGTGTCACCAAGAGTGTCCAAGAGTGTCCCACCAGCACTGTCCCACCAAGAGCGTTCAACCAAGAGTGTCCCACCAGCACTGTCCCACCAAGAGTGTCACCAAGAATGTCCAACCAAGAGTGTCCCACCAGTACTGTCCCACCAAGAGTGTCCAACAGGAGTATCCAACACCAGCAGTGTCCAACACCAGCACTGTCCCACCACACCAGGGAATCTTCTCCAGCAGCTGCTCTTGAAAGGTCCAAGCCCCTTTCCCTCTGAGGGAGAGGAGCAGAGCTGGGCCCGGGCTGGCTCCTGGAGGAGATGGTGTGAGAGACTAGGAGACACAAGCTTTAGTCTCTCACAGATGGCCCGAAGCTCTGCAGGCCATGAGCTGTCACTCCAGGCTGACCAATGCTGCCTACAGGCTGGGCTCTCCTGGCACCTCCAGACATGGTCTCACCACAGCAGCAACTGAGAACCTGCCAGGTGAGGCCACCACAGGGGCTTGTGGTTTGTTGCTGCTGACCTGGGAAAGGACTTCAGCCAAGCCACCCAGCAGAGCTCCAGCAGGAGCAGGACAGGTTGGAGCAGAGAACCATCTCCCACCAAAGGCAGAGAAGCTCTTGGCCATGAGGAGGTCCCAACGGGAGCAGAGCAGCCTGGGAGATCTCCAGGAGCAGACCCATGGACAGCCCATGGTGGCCTCATGATGCTGGAAGCACTGCCTGAGTTCCTCAGAGCAGGTCTGGATGCCAGGAGGTGAAGGTGCAGAGGTGGATCTCCAAGGAGATCAGACCCTGGGAGGCCTCCTGCTGAAAGAAGTGCTCCAGACCATGGCTGCTCCTCACATGGGGAGAGGGTTGGAGGAGAAAGATCTTCCCAGGCAGTGGGGTAGCCTGGCTGGCTTTGATCCAGCAGCAAAGAGCAAGCCCAGGCCCTTGGACACAGCTGCCTGCTGCTGGACGTGGCCTTTGGGCCTGGGAGAAGACAACAGACCAAGAGTCAAGCCATGCAGAAAGGGTCTTCAACACCTAGGACACAGATGGGAATGTGAAGGCATCAGCTCAGGTCTGGCCAGCTCCAGCTGCTCCAAACACCTTCTCAGCACCAAAGTGAGGCAGCAGTGCTGAGGAGCTCCAGGAGGATGCTGAGGAACTCCAGGAGGATGCTGAGGAACTCCAGGAGGATAATGAAAAGCTCCAGGAGGATGCTGAGGAGCTCTAGAAGCACCAGAAGGCAGCTACAGTGGCTGTGCTGGGTGAGGGGACCTGCTGGCTGGATCAGCTGAGCGAGCCAACCAGCTTTGTACCTGCAGCCATGAACCAATGGCAGGAGCACAAAGGTCCTCCCGAGGCAGCAAGCCCAAGCTGAGGAGGAAGGGTTGTGTGAGGAGGCCAGGCCAGCATGAAACATGGACAACAGACAGAATGAGCCAGGGGTGCCCAAGTGGCCAAGAAGGCCACCAGCAGCCTGGCCTGGATCAGCAATGGTGTGGCCAGCAGGAGCAGGGCAGGGATTGTCCCCCTGCACTGGGCACTGCTGAGGCCACACCTGGAATCCTGGGCTCAGTTTGGGGCCTCTTGCTTTAAGAAAGACATTGAGGGGCAGGAGCAGGTCCAGAGAAGGGCAACAGAGCTGGGGAAGGGTCTGGAGAAGGAGGAGAAGGGTCTGGAGAGCTTGTAAGGAGCAGCTGAGGGAGCAGGGGAGTTGAGCCTGGAGAGGAGGAGGCTGAGGGGAGACCTTCTGGCTCTCTACAGCTCCCTGCAGGGAGGCTGCAGCCAGGTGGGGTTGGACTCCTCTCCCAAGGAACAATACAATACAATACAATACAATACAATACAATACAATACAATAAACCAGGTTGGAAGAGACCTTCAGGATCATCACGTCCAACCCATCAACCAATCCAACCCACCTAAACAACTAAACCATGGCACCAAGCACCCCATCAAGTCTCCTCCTGAACACCTCCAGTGATGGTGACTCCACCACCTCCCTGGGCAGCCCATTCCAATGGGCAATCACTCTCTCTGTGTAGAACTTCTTCCCAACATCCAGCCTAAACCTCCCCTGGCACAGCCTGAGACTGTGTCCTCTTGTTCTGGTGCTGGCTGCCTGGGAGAAGAGACCAACCCCCACCTGTCCACAACCTCCCTTCAGGGAGTTGTAGAGAGCGATAAGGTCACCCCTCAGTCTTCTCTTCTCCAGGCTAAGCAACCCCAGCTCCCTCAGCCTCTCCTCATAGGGCTTGTGTTCCAAACCCCTCACCAGCTTTGTTGCCCTTCTCTGGACACCTTCCAGCAACTCAACATCCTTCCTGAACTGAGGGGACCAGAACTGGACACAGCACTCAAGGTGTGGCCTAACCAGTGCAGTGGACAGGGGCACAATGACCTCCCTGCTCCTGCTGGCCACACTCTTCCTGATGCAGGCCAGGATGCCATTTGCCTTCTTGCCCCCTGGGCACACTGCAGGCTCATGTTCAGCTGCTGTCAACCACTACCCCCAGGTCCCTCTCTGCCTGGCTGCTCTCCAGCCACTCTGACCCCAGCCTGTAGCACTGCCTGGGGTTGCTGTGGCCAATGTGCAGAACCCGGCACTTGGATGTGTTCAATCTCCTGCCCTTGGACTCTGCCCATCTGTCCAGCCTGTCCAGGTCCCTCTGCAAAGCCTCTCTGCCCTCCAGCAGATCAACTCCTGCCCCCAGCTTGGTGTCATCTGCAAATTTACTGATGATGGACTCAATGCCCTCATCCACATCATCAATAAAGATGTTGAAGAGCATGGGGCCCAGCACTGATCCCTGGGGCACACCACTAGTGCCTGGCTGCCAGCTGGATGTGGCACCATTCACCACCACTCTCTGGGCTCAGCCTCCAGCCAGTTCCTAACCCAATGCAGTGTGCTCCTGTCCAGGACAAGAGGAATTGGCCTCAAGGTGTCTCAAAGGAGGCTGAGCTTGGCCATGAGGAACAATTTCTGCCCCTGGAGGCTTGTCCAGGCCTGACCCAGGCTGCCAAGGGCAGTGGTGGAGTCCCCATCCCTGGAGGGGTTTCCAAGCTGTGGAGCTGAGGGCCATGGGCTGGTGGTGCCCTGGCAGTGCTGGGGTAAGGCTTGGACCTGATGAACTTTAATGTCTCTTCCAATGCTTTGTGACTTTGTGACTCTATCCCACCTAGCACATGGTCTCTTCACAGAGCTGGTCTCCATCTGGCCTCACTCCACCTCACCTGCCACCACTGCTCCCCTGGAGGCTGGGCTCTTCTGCCAATGAGCAAGGGACAGGACAAGAGGAACTGGCCTCAGGTTGCCCCAGGGCAGGTTGAGGTTGCCCATGGGGAATAATTTTGTCTCGTGAGGCTTGTCCAGGCCTGGCCCAGGCTGCCCAGGGCAGTGGTGGAGTCCCCATCCCTAGAGGGATGACAGCTGTGGTGCTGAGGGCCATGGGCTGGTGGTGCCCTGGCAGTGCTGGATCAAGAGGCAGACTCCATGAGCATCAAGCTCCTCTCCAACCAAAACCATTCTCTCATTCCATGGCCCCAGCACTCCATGGCCCCAGCACTCCATGGATCCAGCAACCCATGGCTCCAGCACTCCATTGCTCCAGCACTCCATGGCCCCAGCACTCCATGGCTCCAGCACTCCATGTCTCCAGCACTCCATGGCCCCAGCACTCCATGGCTCTATCAATCTGTGGCCCCAGTACTCCGTGTCTCCAGCACTCCATGGCCCCAGCACTCCATGGCTCCAGCACTCCATGGCACCAGCACTCCATGGCCCCAGCACTCCATGGCTCCAGCACTCCATGGCTCCAGCACTCCATGGCCCCAGCACTCCATGGCTCCAGCACTCCATGCTCCAGCACTCCATGGCCCCAGCACTCCATGTCTCCAGCACTCCGTGGCCCCAGCACTCCTTGGCCCCAGCACTCCTTGGCCCCAGCACTCCATGGCTCTAGCACTCTGTGGTCCCAGTACACAGTGGGTCCAGCACTCCATGGCCCCAGCACTCCATGGCTCCAGGACTCCATGGCCCCAGCACTCCATGGCCCCAGCACTCCATGGCTCCAGGACTCCATGGCCCCAGCACTCCATGGCTCCCGCACTCCATGGCTCCAGGACTCCATGGCCCCAGCACTCCATGGCCCCAGCACTCCATGGCTCCAGCACTTCATGGCTCCAGCACTTCATGGCTCCAGCACTCCATGGCCCCAGCACTCCATGGATCCAGCACTCCATGGCTCCAGCACTCCATGGCCCCAGCACTCCATGGCCCCAGCATTCCATGGCTCCAGCACTCCATGGCCCCAGCACTCCATGGCTCCAGCACTCCATGGCCCCAGCACTCCATGGCCCCAGCACTCCGTGTCTCCAGCACTCCGTGGCCCCAGTACTCCGTGTCTCCAGCACTCCGTGTCTCCAGCACTCCGTGGCTCCACAATCGACGGCCCCAGCACTCCATG
The DNA here is from genome assembly GCA_033816785.1 of Picus viridis. NCBI lineage: Eukaryota > Metazoa > Chordata > Aves > Piciformes > Picidae > Picus > Picus viridis. The sequence continues at coordinate 9,569,123 of CM066567.1, forward strand.
GCCCCAGCACTCCATGGCCCAGCACTCCGTGGCCCCATCACTCCATGTCTCCAGCACTCCGTGTCTCCAGCACTCCGTGGCTCCACAATCGACGGCCCCAGCACTCCATGGCCCCAGCACTCCATGGCACCAGCACTCCATGGCCCCAGCACTCCATGGCTCCAGCACTTCATGGCCCCAGCACTCCATGGCCCCAGCACTCCGTGGCCCCAGTACTCCGTGTCTCCAGCACTCCATGGCTCCAGCACTTCATGGCCCCAGCACTCCATGGCACCAGCACTCCATGGCCCCAGCACTCCATGGCTCCAGCACTCCATGGCCCCAGCACTCCATGGCCCCAGCACTCCATGGCTCCAGCACTCCATGGCTCCAGCACTCCAAGGCACCAGCACTCCATGGCCCCAGCACTCCATGGCTCCAGCACTCCATGGCCCCAGCACTCCATGGCTCCAGCACTCCATGGCCCCTGCACTCCATGGCTCCAGCACTCCATGGCTCCAGCACTCCATGGCACCAGCACTACATGGCTCCAGGACTCCATGGCCCCAGCACTCCATGGCCCCAGCACTCCATGGCCCCAGCACTCCGTGTCTCCAGCACTCCGTGGCCCCAGTACTCCGTGTCTCCAGCACTCCATGGCTCCAGCACTTCATGGCCCCAGCACTCCATGGCACCAGCACTCCATGGCCCCAGCACTCCATGGCTCCAGCACTCCATGGCCCCAGCACTCCATGGCCCCAGCACTCCATGGCTCCAGCACTCCATGGCTCCAGCACTCCAAGGCACCAGCACTCCATGGCCCCAGCACTCCATGGCTCCAGCACTCCATGGCCCCAGCACTCCATGGCTCCAGCACTCCATGGCCCCTGCACTCCATGGCTCCAGCACTCCATGGATCCAGCACTCCATGGCACCAGCACTACATGGCTCCAGGACTCCATGGCCCCAGCACTCCATGGCCCCAGCACTCCATGGCCCCAGCACTCCATGGCCCCAGCACTCCGTGGCCCCAGCACTCCGTGGCCCCAGTACTCCGTGTCTCCAGCACTCCATGGCTCCAGCACTTCATGGCCCCAGCACTCCATGGCACCAGCACTCCATGGCCCCAGCACTCCATGGCTCCAGCACTCCATGGCCCCAGCACTCCATGGCCCCAGCACTCCATGGCTCCAGCACTCCATGGCTCCAGCACTCCAAGGCACCAGCACTCCATGGCCCCAGCACTCCATGGCTCCAGCACTCCATGGCCCCAGCACTCCATGGCTCCAGCACTCCATGGCCCCTGCACTCCATGGCTCCAGCACTCCATGGCTCCAGCACTCCATGGCACCAGCACTACATGGCTCCAGGACTCCATGGCCCCAGCACTCCATGGCCCCAGCACTCCATGGCCCCAGCACTCCGTGTCTCCAGCACTCCATGGCCCCAGCACTCCATGGCCCCAGCACTCCATGGCCCTAGCACTCCGTGGCCCCAGCACTCCGTGTCTCCAGCACTCCGTGGCCCCAGCACTCCATGGCTCCAGCACTCCATGGCTCCAGGACTCCATGGCTCCAGGACTCCATGGCTCCAGGACTCCATGGCTCCAGCACTCCATGGCCCCAGCACTCCATGGCTCCAGCACTCCATGGCCCCAGCACTCCATGACCCCAGCACTCCATGGCACCAGCACTCCATGGCCCCAGCACTCCATGGCTTCAGCACTCCGTGGCCCCAGCACTCCATGGCACCAGCACTCCATGGCCCCAGCACTCCATGGCCCCAGCAGTCCGTGTCTCCAGTACTCCATGGCCCCAGCACTCCATGGCTCCAGCACTCCATGGCCCCAGCAGTCCGTGTCTCCAGCACTCCATGGCTCCAGCACTTCATGGCTCCAGCACTCCATGGATCCAGCACTCCATGGCCCCAGCACTCCATGGCCCCAGCACTCCATGGATCCAGAAACCCATGGCTCCAGCACTCCATGGCTCCAGCACTCCATGGATCCAGCACTCCATGGCCCCAGCACTCCATGGCAACAGTACTCCATGTCTCCAGCACTCCATGGCACCAGCACTCCATGGCCCAGCACTCCGTGGCCCCATCACTCCGTGTCTCCAGCACTCCGTGTCTCCAGCACTCCGTGTCTCCAGCACTCCGTGGCTCCAGCACTCCATGTCTCCAGCACTCCATGGCCCCAGCACTCCATGGCTCCAGCACTTCATGGCCCCAGCACTCCATGGCCCCAGCACTCCATGGCCCCAGTACTTCGTGTCTCCAGCACTCCATGGCTCCAGCACTTCATGGCCCCAGCACTCCATGGCACCAGCACCCCATGGCCCCAGCACTCCATGGCCCCAGCTTTCCATGGCTCCAGAACTCCATGGCCCCAGCACCCCATGGCACCAGCACCCCATGGCCCCAGCACTCCATGGCCCCAGCTTTCCATGGCTCCAGAACTCCATGGCCCCAGCACTCCATGGATCCAGCCTCCAGCACTCCACAGCACCAGCACTCCACGGCCCCATCACTCCATGGCTCCAGCACTCCATGGCTCCAGCACTCCATGGCTCCAGGACTCCATGGCCCCCGCACTCCATGGGTCCCGCACTCCATGGCTCCAGCACTCCATGGCTCCAGCACTCCATGGCTCCAGCACTTCATGGCTCCAGGACTCCATGGCCCCAGCACTCCATGGCTCCAGCACTCCATGGCCCCAGCACTCCATGGCCCCAGCACTCCATGGCCCCAGCATTCCATGGCCCCAGCACTCCATGGCCCCAGCATTCCATGGCTCCAGCACTCCATGGCCCCCGCACTCCATGGCTCCAGCACTCCATGGCCCCAGCACTCCATGGCTCCAGCACTCCATGGCCCCAGCACTCCATGGCTCCAGCACTCCATGGCTCCAGCACTCCATGGCCCCAGCACTCCATGGCTCCAGCACTCCATGGCCCCAGTACTCCATGGCTCTAGCACTCTGTGGTCCCAGTACTCCGTGGGTCCAGCACTCCATGGCCCCAGCACTCCATGACTCCCGCACTCCATGGCTCCAGGACTCCATGGCTCCAGCACTCCATGGCTCCAGCACTCCATGGCCCCAGCACTCCATGGCTCCAGCACTTCATGGCTCCAGCACTCCATGGCCCCAGCACTCCATGGCCCCAGCACTCCATGGCTCCAGCACTTCATGGCTCCAGCACTCCATGGCCCCAGCACTCCATGGCCCCAGCACTCCATGGATCCAGCACTCCATGGCTCCAGGACTCCATGGCTCCAGCACTCCATGGCACCAGCACTCCATGGCCCCAGCACTCCATGGCTCCAGCACTTCATGGCCCCAGCACTCCATGGCCCCAGCACTCCGTGTCTCCAGCACTCCATGGCTCCAGCACTCCATGGCCCCAGCACTCCATGGCCCCAGCACTCCATGGCCCCAGCACTCCATGGATCCAGCACTCCATGGCTCCAGGACTCCATGGCTCCAGCACTCCATGGCACCAGCACTCCATGGCCCCAGCACTCCATGGCTCCAGCACTTCATGGCCCCAGCACTCCATGGCCCCAGCACTCCGTGTCTCCAGCACTCCATGGATCCAGCACTCCGTGGCCCCAGCACTCCATGGCTCCAGCACTCCATGGCACCAGCACTCCATGGCTCCAGCACTCCATGGCCCCAGCACTCCATGGCACCAGCACTCCATGGCCCCAGCACTCCATGGCTCCAGGACTCCATGGCTCCAGCACTCCATGGCCCCAGCACTCCATGGCCCCAGCACTCCATGGCCCCAACACTCCATGGCTCCAGCACTCCATGGCTCCAGCACTCCATGGCCCCAGCACTCCATGGCTCCAGCACTCCATGGCACCAGCACTCCATGGCCCCAGCACTCCATGGCACCAGCACTCCATGGCCCCAGCAGTCCGTGTCTCCAGCACTCCATGGCCCCAGCACTCCATGGCTCCAGCACTCTGTGGCCCCAGTACTCCGTGTCTCCAGCACTCCATGGCTCCAGCACTCCATGGCTCTAGCACTCTGTGGCCCCAGTACTCCGTGTCTCCAGCACTCCATGGCTCCAGCACTTCATGGCCCCAGCACTCCATGGCCCCAGCACTCCATGGCCCCAGCACTCCATGGCCCCAGCACTCCATGGCTCCAGCACTTCATGGATCCAGCACTCCATGGCCCCAGCACTCCATGGCTCCAGCACTTCATGGATCCAGCACTCCATGGCTCCAGCACTTCATGGATCCAGCACTCCATGGCCCCAGCACTCCATGGCTCCAGCACTTCATGGATCCAGCACTCCATGGCCCCAGCACTCCATGGCTCCAGCACTTCATGGATCCAGCACTCCATGGCTCCAGCACTTCATGGATCCAGCACTCCATGGCCCCAGCACTCCATGGCCCCAGCACTCCATGGCCCCAGCACTCCCTGGCTCTAGCACTCTGTGGCCCCAGTACTCCGTGTCTCCAGCACTCCATGGCCCCAGCACTCCATGGCCCCAGCACTCCGTGGCTCTAGCACTCTGTGGCCCCAGTACTCCGTGTCTCCAGCACTCCATGGCCCCAGCACTCCATGGCCCCAGCACTCCATGGCTCCAGCACTCCATGGCCCCAGCACTCCATGGCTCTAGCACTCTGTGGCCCCAGTACTCCGTGTCTCCAGCACTCCATGGCTCCAGCACTTCATGGATCCAGCACTCCATGGCCCCAGCACTCCATGGCCCCAGCACTCCATGGCCCCAGCACTCCATGGCCCCAGCACTCCATGGCTCCAGCACTTCATGGATCCAGCACTCCATGGCCCCAGCACTCCATGGCTCCAGCACTTCATGGATCCAGCACTCCATGGCTCCAGCACTTCATGGATCCAGCACTCCATGGCCCCAGCACTCCATGGCTCCAGCACTCCAAGGCACCAGCACTCCATGGCCCCAGCACTCCATGGCCCCAGCACTCCATGGCCCCAGCACTCCCTGGCTCTAGCACTCTGTGGCCCCAGTACTCCGTGTCTCCAGCACTCCATGGCCCCAGCACTCCATGGCCCCAGCACTCCGTGGCTCTAGCACTCTGTGGCCCCAGTACTCCGTGTCTCCAGCACTCCATGGCCCCAGCACTTCATGGCCCCATCACTCCCTGGCCCCAGCACTCCATATCTCCAGCACTCCTTGTCTCCAGCACTCCATGGCCCCAGCACTCCATGGCACCAGCACTTCATGGCCCCATCACTCCCTGGCCCCAGCACTCCATATCTCCAGCACTCCTTGTCTCCAGCACTCTGTGGCCCCAGTACTCCGTGTCTCCAGCACTCCATGGCCCCAGCACTCCATGGCCCCAGCACTCCATGGCTCTAGCACTCTGTGGCCCCAGTACTCCGTGTCTCCAGCACTCCATGGCCCCAGCACTCCATGGCCCCAGCACTCCATGGCCCCAGCACTCCATATCTCCAGCACTCCGTGTCTCCAGCACTCCGTGGCCCCAGTACTCCGTGTCTCCAGCATTCCATGTCTCCAGCTCTCCATGCCAACCACCACATCCCCCTTCTCAAGCCTCTGTTGATGTTGTCCCCACCCAACCACTTCACTCCCATCACCCCCACCCTCCAGCTTCCGACCCCTCCGCAGGACCCCGGCAGAGAACCTTCCCCCAGGCGCTGTGAGCGCTCTCCCAGGGCTTCCTGGCAGCTCTGGGAGGCCGAGGTGGGAGCAGGGGAGCTGTTCCCCAGCGCCTGTGCGTGGCAGGGGGCTATTTTTGGCTCTCTCCTTGGTTACAGCTGGGAAGGCTGGGGCGGCCCCGCTGGGCGCGGGGCGGGCAGCCCGCTCCTGATTGGCTGCGGGCCTCGGCAGAGCCTTGCTGCCTGGGTGGCTCCTTTTTTGAGGTGGGTTTTTTTTTTTGGGGTGGCTTTTTAATTTTCAACTTTTTTTTGGCACCACAATATGCAACTGGAGCATTTGCAGAGCAAAAAATGGAGCTACACCAGGCCGCCTCCTCCTCCTTTTTTCCTTCTCTCCCCCCACCCCCCAACGCTCTCAAATTCCTCCCCCTGCCCTCTGGTATCTCCCCAGCTCTGCTCACCACCCTCCCACGTCACCTCCAGCAGCTCCAGCTCCCAACCATCCCAGCACAGACCTCTGTCATAGAATCACAGAATCATAGAATCAGTCAGGGTTGGAAGGGACCACAAGAATCATCCAGTTCCAACCCCCTGCCATGGGCAGGGACACCCCACACTAGATCAGGCTGGCCAGAGCCTCATCCAGCCTGGGCTTAAACACCTCCAGGGACGGGGCCTCAACCACCTCCCTGGATAACCCATTCCAGGGCTTCACCACTCTCATGGGGAAGAACTTCCTCCTCACATCCAGCCTGAATCTCCCCACCTCCAGCTTCATTCCGTTCCCCCTAGTCCTAGCACTACCTGAGATCCTGAGAAGTCCCTCCCCAGCCTTCCTGTAGGCCCCCTTCAGATACTGGAAGACCACAATGAGGTCACCTGGGAGCCTTCTCTTCTCCAGACTGAACAGCCCCAACTCCTTCAGTCTGTCCTCATAGGAGAGGTGCTCCAGCCCTCTGATCATCCTCGTGGCCCTTCTCTGGACACGCTCCAGCACGTCCACATCCCTCCTGTAATAGGGGCTCCAGAACTGGAGAGGCAGTACTCCAGGTGGGGTCTCACCAGAGCTGAGTAGAGGGGAAGAATCACCTCCCTTGCCCTGCTGGCCACACTTCTCTTGATGCAGCCCAGGATCTGATTGGCTTTCCGGGCTGCAAGTGCACATTGAGAGCTCCTGTTGAGCTTCTCGTCCACCAGCACCCCCAAGTCTCTCTCCTCAGGGCTGCTCTCCAGCCAGTCCCTGCCCAGCCTGGATTTGTGCCTGGGATTGCCTTCTGCTTCTCAGCCTCCTGAGCCAGGGCAGGTTCTGCCCCAACCTCTTGCCCCACACCCCCAGCCCCAACTCTGAGCCTTCACTTGGTGCCCTGTCCTCAAATGACCCCAGGTTGGGTTGAGGATGGAAAGCTTCTGTTCTTGGGTCTCAAGCCCTGTGAGGAGAGGCTGAGGGAGCTGGGGTTGCTTAGCCTGCAGAAGAGGAGGCTCAGGGGAGACCTCATTGCTCTCTACAACTACCTGAAGGGAGGTTGTGGCCAGGTGGGGGTTGGTCTCTTCTCCCAGGCAACCAGCATCAGAACAAGAGGACACAGTCTCAAGCTGCACCAGGGAAGGTCTAGGCTGGAGGTGAGGAGAAAGTTCTTCACTGAGAGATTGGCCATTGGAATGTGCTGCCCAGGGAGGTGGTAGAGTCCCCATGCCTGGAGGTGCTCAAGAGGGGATTGGATGTGGCACTTGGGGCCATGGTTTAGTAGTCAGGAGGTGTTGGGTGACAGGTTGGGCTTGGTGATCCTTGAGGCCTTTTCCAACCTTATTGGTTCTCTGATTCTGTGATTCATCACCAGAGGCCTGCTGGGTTCCCTGGGCAGCAGATGTCTGGGCAGGGAGAGGATGAGGGCTTGCAAGGCTTCCACCAGCTGTCCATGGGTGACCTCACCCAGCAGCACCTCTCTGGTGGTGGGGACAGACCCAGTGTCCCTGCCCTGTTGCCAGCCTAGATGCAGGGACTGGCAGAAGCCATCTCTGTGCTCCCACACTGCAGCTTCCTCGTGTGGAGACACCTCCAGGGCCTGCCTGGAGACAGCTGTGGCCACACCTTGCTACAACAGATCCTGTTCCAGGTGGTGGTGGAGTCACCATCCCTGGAGACGTTTAGGAAGAGCCTGGATGAGGCACTTGGTGCCATGGTTCAGTTGATCAGAAGGTGTTGGATGACAGGTTGGACTTGATGATCTCAAAGGTCTCTTCCAACCTGGCTAATTCTATCCCATCCCATCCCCTGAGGGTCAGGAGATGCCTCCTCCCCAGGACACCCCTCATGGGTTGATGCACATCATCAAAGAGTTCAAGGAGCATGGAACTGGATCAGTTGGATCTAAGCTCATCCAGTCCCACCATCAACCCAACCCCACCATGGCCATCATCAAACTCTGACCCCAAGTGCCATGGCCACAGGTTTCTTGAACACCTCCAGGGCTGGTGCCTGACCAGAATGGGCACAGCCAAATCCTGACCAGCAGAGCTGCTGTGACACCACCACGATGCAACCAGAGTCATCAGCTCTTGGTTTTCTTCTGTCAAAGGACATCACCTCCTGGGTAGCATCATCTGACAGCAACAAGGTGGCCTACAGAGGTGCTGGGGGCCTGCAGCAGCTCTGTGGGGAGCAAAGGCTGAGAGCCCTGGGGCTGAGAGCCTGCAGAAGAGCAGCCCCAGAGGCATCAATGCTCAGCAAGAGCTAAAGGAGCTGTGGGGGGCAGGAGGCTGGGGCCAGGCTCTGCTCAGTGGTGCTCAGGGACAGCACAAGGGCCAAGGGCCAGCAAGTGGAGGCCAGGAGGTTCCCTCAGGAGCAACTTGTTTGGTGTGAGGGTGCTGGAGGCCTGGAGCAGGCTGCCCTGAGAGGTTGTGGAGTCTCTTTGTCTGGAGAGCTTCCAACCCCCCTGGCCATTGTGCCCCTGGGCAAGCTGCTGTGGGTGCCCCTGGTGGAGCAGGGGGTTGGACTGGCTGAGCTCCAGAGGTCCCTTCCCACCTCACCATGCTGGGACCTGGGGACTCTGTGATGCTCCCCTGGAGGCAGAAGGGTCTTTCAGGCAATGTCCCCCTGCTGATGCCCCCCACCAGGGCAGGTTCCTCCTGAGGACAATGAGAAGAGCACAACCTCCTGCCCATGTTGGTGCCCGGTGTCCATAAGCTCCTGGGTGTCCACCGGCACGTGCTCCATGTAGGAACCAGATGGAGGTGGACACACAAGGGCTGGCACCTCCATCACCAGCTAGAGGCTCCTTGAGGAAAGCAAAAGCTCTAGAAGAAAGCTGGGGACAGGTTCTTGAGCAGGATCTGATGGGAGAGGACAAGGGCTGATGGTTTGAAACTCAAGGAGGGAGACTCAGAGTGGAGACAAGAAGATGCTCTCCGCTGTGAGGGTGCTGAGAGCCTGGCCCAGGCTGCCCAGAGAATAGAACAGAATTCACCAGGTTGGAAGAGACCTTTGAGATCATCAAGTCCAACCTATCACCCAACACCATCTAATCAACTCAACCATGGCACCAAGTGCCTCATCCAGGCTCTTCCTAAACACCTCCAGTGATGGTGACTCCACCACCTCCCTGGGCAGCACATTCCAATGGCCAATCTCTCTTTCCATGAAGAACTTCTTCCTAACATCCAGCCTGAACCTGCCCTGGCACAGCTTGAGACTGTGTCCTCTTGTTTTGGTGCTGGTTGCTAGAGAGAAGAGACCAACCCCCACCTGGCTACAACCACCTTTCAGGTAGTTGTAGAGAGCAATGAGGTCTCCCCTGAGCCTCCTCTTCTCCAGGCTAAACAACCCCAGCTCCCTCAGCCTCTCCTCACAGGGCTGTGCTCAAGGCCTCTCCCCAGCCTCGTTGCCCTTCTCTGGACATGTTCAAGTGTCTCAATGTCCTTCCTAAACTGAGGGGCCCAGAACTGGACACAGGACTCAAGGTGTGACCTAACCAGTGCAGAGTACAGGGGCACAATGACCTCCCTGTTCCTGCTGGCCACACCATTCCTAATGCAGGCCAGGATGCCATTGGCCTTCTTGGCCCCCTGGGCACACTGCTGGCTCATGTTTAGGTGGCTGTCAATCAGCACCCCCAGGTCCCTCTCTGTTTGGCAGCTCTCCAGCCACTGACCCCAGCCTGTAGCTCTGCATGGGGTTGCTGTGGCCAAAGTGCAGCACCTGGCAGTTGGATTTGTTGAATGCCATCCTGTTGGACTCTGCCCATCTGTCCAGCCAGTCGAGGTCCCTCTGCAGAGCCCTTCTGTCCTCTAACTGACCAACATCTGCTCCCAACTTGGTGTCACCTGCAACATCCAATCCCCTCTCAAACACCTCCAGGGATGGTGACTCCACCACCCCCTGGGCAGCACATTCCAACGGGCAATCTCTCTTTCTGGAAGAACTTTCTCCTCACCTCCAGCCTCAACTTCCCCTGGTGCAGCTTGAGACTGTGTCCTCTTGTTCTGGAGCTGGTTGCCTGGGAGAAGAGACCAACCCCCACCTGGCTACAACCTCCCTTCAGGTAGTTGTAGACAGCAAGAAGGTCTCCCCTGAGCCTCCTCTTCTCCAGGCTAAACAACCCCAGCTCCCTCAGCCTCTCCTCCCAGGGCTGTGCTCCAGACCCCTCCTCTGCTTTGCTGTCCTTCTCTGGACACCTTCAAGTGTCTCAATGTCCTCCTTAAACTGATGGGCCCAGAACTGGACACAGGACTCCAGGTGTGGCCTCACCAGTGCCTCACCCCAGCACAGCCTGCTGGAGATGAGCTTCTGCTCCACTCGTGGCTCACCGCCAGGGCAGTGGTGGTCACCGTGGTGGCCACAAGGCAACTCTCAGGTGCCTGCCTCTGGAAGGAGGTTTGGAAGCTGAGCAGCAGAGCTGGGCTCTGAGGTGCAGGAGAGACCTCAGCTTCTTGAGGAGAAGGCCAAAGGGAGGGGGAGCTGGGTGCCACAGGAACGTTGCTGTGAGGAACAAGCCACCCACCCTGGCGAGCTGGGGATGGAGGAAGCTTCCTTGGAAAGCTTCTGAGCCTACTCAAAACCTACCAGCAGAGCCCATGATCATCTTTGAGGCCTTTTCCAACCTTAGTGATTCTGGGATTCTATTGACTCTAGGATTCTATTGATTCTATGTCTCTATTGATTCTATGACTCTAGGATTGTATGATGGGCACCAATGAGGGAGAAGATGAGGAAGGACAGAACCCAGCTGGGACAAAGACTGTCAGAGGACAGGAAGCAGAAGATCTCCTGGTGGCACAGGGGCACCAAAAGGAGGCTCAGAGCAAATGCCACCAGGCATGGCTGAGCTGCAGCTGGGGTCTCCATGCTGCAGGGACAAAGGGCCAAGGTCCAGGGGCACAGCTGCCAGCCGTGGAGGGAGCACAGCAGATGGGGCAGGATGGGCAGGCAGAAGCGGGGAAGCAACTTCTGAGGCACCTGAATGAAGGTCCACAGGGCCTGGTGAGACTGAGCAGAGCTGAGGGAGCCAGCAGGAGTTTATCCCTAGGAGCTCCCATGGGATGTGGAGATGGAGAAGCAACCCAGGTGTCTCCCTGAGGCAACAGAGTGACAGCACAAGGGGTCTGGCTGCAGACTGGAAGAAGCTGGCTTAGAGGAGGCAAGGGAGAGAGACACTGCAACAGCTTGTCAGAGGAGCTGGAGAGGCTCCAAGCCTGGAGGTGCTCAAGGCCAGGGTGGATGAGGCCCTGAGCAAGTGCCCAAGGGAAAGCTGTCTGTGCCCATGACAGGGGCTCAGCACTGGCTGACCCTGCAGGGCCCTTCCAACACGTTCTGTGGTCCTATGAACCTCTGAAAACCCACACTCAGAATCATGCCCAAAGACTGGATCTCCAAACACAAGTGTGGCCAGGAAGGGTCTCCTGTGACTGTTGCCAGAGGAGAGCAAAGAGGACAAGCCCAGAGCAGGGGAGAAGCTCAGAGCAGGGGAAAAGCCCAGAACAGGGGACAAGCTCAGAGCAAGGAGGACAAGCTCAGAGCAGGGAGGACAAGCCCAGAGCAAGGGACAAGCCCAGAGCAGGGAGGACCAGCTCAGAGCAAGGAGGACAAGCTCAGAGCAGGGAGGACAAGCTCAGAGCAGGGAGGACAAGCTCAGAGCAAGGAGGACCAGCCCAGAGCAAGGAGGACACGCCCAGAGCAGGGGACAAGCCCAGAGCAAGGAGGACAAGCCCAAAGCAGGGAGGACAAGCCCAGAGCAAGGAGGACAAGCTCAGAGCAGGGAGGACAAGCCCAGAGCAAGGAGGACAAGCTCAGAGCAGGGGACAAGCTCAGAGCAAGGAGGACAAGCTCAGAGCAAGGAGGACCAGCTCAGAGCCAGGAGGACAAGCTCAGAGCAGGGGACAAGCCCAGAGCAAGGAGGACAAGCCCAGAGCAAGGAGGACAAGCCCAGAGCAAGGAGGACAAGCTCAGAGCAAGGAGGACAAGCCCAGAGCAAGGAGGACAAGCCCAGAGCAAGGAGGACAAGCTCAGAGCAGGGAGGACAAGCCCAGAGCAAGGAGGACAAGCCCAGAGCAGAGGACAAACCCAGAGCAGGGAGGACAAGTTCAGAGCAGGGAGGACAAGCCCAGAGCAGGGAGGACAAGCCCAGAGCAAGGAGGACAAGCCCAGAGCAGGGAGGACAAGCCCAGAGCAAGGAGGACAAGCTCAGAGCAAGGACAAGCCCAGAGCAGGGAGGACAAGCCCAGAGCAATGAGGACAAGCTCAGAGCAGGGGACAAGCTCAGAGCAAGGAGGACAAGCTCAGAGCAAGGAGGACCAGCTCAGAGCAAGGAGGACAAGCTCAGAGCAGGGAGGACAAGCTCAGAGCCAGGAGGACAAGCCCAGAGCAAGGAGGACAAGCCCAGAGCAAGGAGGACAAACTCAGAGCAAGGAGGACAAACTCAGAGCAAGGAGGACAAGCCCAGAGCAAGGAGGACAAGCTCAGAGCAAGGAGGACAAGCTCAGAGCAAGGAGGACAAGCTCAGGGCAAGGAGGACAAGCTCAGAGCAAGGAGGACAAGCCCAGAGCAGGGGACAAGCCCAGAGCAAGGAGGACAAGCCCAGAGCAAGGAGGACAAGCCCAGAGCAAGGAGGACAAGCTCAGAGCAAGGAGGACAAACTCAGAGCAAGGAGGACAAGCCCAGAGCAAGGAGGACAAGCTCAGAGCAAGGAGGACAAGCCCAGAGCATGGAGGACAAGCTCAGGGCAAGGAGGACAAGCTCAGAGCAAGGAGGACAAGCCCAGAGCAAGGAGGACAAGCTCAGAGCAAGGAGGACAAGCCCAGAGCAAGGAGGACAAGCTCAGAGCAGGGAGGATAAGCCCAGAGCAAGGAGGACAAGCCCAGAGCAAGGAGGACAAGCTCAGAGCAAGGAGGACAGGCACAGAGCAAGGAGGACAAGCTCAGAGCAGGGAGGACAAGCCCAGAGCAAGGAGGACAAGCTCAGAGCAGGGAGGACAAGCCCAGAGCAGGGAGGACAAACTCAGAGCAGAGGACCAACTCAGAGCAAGGAGGACAAGCCCAGAGCAAGGAGGACAAGCCCAAAGCAGAGGACAAACCCAGAGCAGGGAGGACAAGCTCAGAGCAGGGAGGACAAGCCCAGAGCAGGGAGGACAAGCCCAGAGCAAGGAGGACAAGCCCAGAGCAGGGAGGACAAGCCCAGAGCAAGGAGGACAAGCTCAGAGCAAGGAGGACAAGCCCAGAGCAGAGGACAAACCCAGAGCAGGGACGACAAGCTCAGAGCAAGGAGGACAAGCTCAGAGCAAGGAGGACAAGCTCAGAGCAGGGAGGACAAGCTCAGAGCAGGGGACAAGCCCAGAGCAGGGGACAAGCCCAGAGCAGGGGCCAACCCCAGAACAGTCTCAGCACCACTCCTGAGCCTCCAGAGGTGGCCCCCTCGGAGCACATGGCCAGCACAGCATTCCCTGCCTTGACACTTGGAGAAGGTGTCAGTGCTGCTTTGGTGTCAAGGCTTTGCCACCTCTGAACCTGAGAAGTGCCCCCAGCAGCTGCACCCACAGCTCCACCTGTGCTGTCCCAGCACTCAGAGCCTTCTCTGTGAGCAACCCTCAAGCCCAAGAGCTGCAAGCAGCTGCTCCCTGGCTGGTGGTTCCACCAGCCCCAGCGATGCAGAAGACTTTGCCGAGAGAGCACAGCCCTGGGCCTCACCTGCCAGAAGAGGCTGGCTGCAAACTGGGCTCCTGTCCTGGGAAGTGTCACCCATGGGGCCCTTGTCCCAGCAGGGCAGAGCTGGGCAGCGAGTCCAGCAGATCTGTCACCTCCTGAGGCAGACCTCAGAGGCCATCTCCCGGCTGATGCAGTCTCCACAGGCAGAAGTGGCCAAGGGGATAGCCAGGGAGGTGCAGGGAGGCAAAGCCTGAAGGGAGGGGAGATGGATCCCACCACTGACCTCTCTCATCAAACCCTGTCCCCAGGTGCCATGGCCACCCATTTCTTGAACACCTCCAGGGATGGTGTCCCCACCACCTCCCTGGGCAGCCTGCCCAACGCCCATGGGGCAACTCTGCTTGGGTCCTACAACCCCCCAGGGCTGCTCCACAGCACAGAGCCAGGTGCAGAGGTGTGTGGTGGGCCTCCTGTGGGGGGGGGGGGGGTGATGGTTGGATTTGGCTATCCTTCACAGAATCATGGAATCAATAAGGTTGGCAAAGACCTCAGAGAACATCAAGTCCAACCTGTCACCCAACACCTCCTGGCTGCTAAACCGTGGCACCAAGTGCCACATCCAATCCCCTCTTGAACACCTCCAGGGATGGTGACTCCACCACTTCCCTGGGCAGCACATTCCAATGGCAAATGACTCTCTCTGGGAAGAACTTTCTCCTCACCTCCAGCCTCAACTTCCCCTGGCACAGCTTGAGACTGTGTCCTCTTGTTCTGGTGCTGGTTGCCTGGCAGAAGAGACCAACCCCCACCTGGCTACAACCTCCCTTCAGGGAGTTGTAGAGAGCAAGAAGGTCTCCCCTGAGCCTCCTCTTCTCCAGGCTAAACAACCCCAGCTCCCTCAGCCTCTCCTCACAGGGCTGTGCTCCAGACCCCTCCACAGCCTTGTTGCCCTTCTCTGGACACCTTCCAGCAACTCAACATCCTTCCTAAACTGAGGGGCCCAGAACTGGACACAGGACTCAAGGTGTGGCCTAACCAGTGCAGTGGACAGGGGCACAATGACCTCCCTGCTCCTGCTGGCCACACTCTTCCTGATGCAGGCCAGGATGCCATTGGCCCTCTTGGCTGCCTGGGCACACTGCAGGCTCATGTTCAGCCTCCCATCAACCAGCACCCCCAGGTCCCTCTCTGCCTGGCTGCTCTCCAGCCACTCTGACCCCAGCCTGTAGCACTGCTTGGGGTTGCTGTGGCCAATGTGCAGAACCCAGCACTTGGATGTGTTCAGTCTCCTGCCCTTGGACTCTGCCCATCTGTCCAGCCTGTCCAGGTCCCTCTGCAAAGCCTCTCTGCCCTCCACCAGATCAACTCCTGCCCCCAGCTTGGTGTCATCTGCAAATTTACTGATGATGGACTCAATGCCCTCATCCAGATCATCAGTGAAGATATTGAACAGGATGGGGCCCAGCACTGATCCTTGGGGCACACCACTGGTGCCTGGCTGCCAGCTGGATGTGGCACCATTCACCACCACTCTCTGGGCTCAGCCTCCAGTCAGTTCCAGCTCAGAGTGCTGCTGTCCAAGCCAGGGGCTGACAGCTTGGCCAGCAGTTGGCTGTGGGGGACAGAGTCATCTGCAGCCCCTTGTCACACAGGCTCTGTCCTCCTCAAGGCAGAAGGTCTTGCCTGTGGGATTTTGAGGACAACCAGGTCCTGCACCCAAGCAGAAGCTTTCCAACGTTTTCATCTGAGACACTGATGAGGGGACAGACAGACAGAGTCTGCTCAGCAAGTTTGCTGATGATACCAAACTGGGAGGCTTGGCTGAGACACCTGAAGGCTGTGAGGCCATTCAGAGACTTGGACAGACTGAGAGCTGGGCACAGAGGAACCTGATGAGGTTCAACAAGGATCAGTGCAGAGTCCTGCACCTGGGCAGGAAGAATAACCTGCAGCAGGACAGGTTGGGAGGGGATCTGCTGCAGAGCAGCCCTGTGGAGAGGGACCTGGGAGTGCTGGTGGACAGCAAGTTCTGCATGGGACAGCAATGTGCCCTGGGGGCCAAGAAGGCCAATGGGGACCTGGGGTGCATTCAGAGGAGTGTGTCCAGCAGATCCGGGGAGGTTCTCCTCCCCCTCTACTCTGTCCTGGTGAGGCCTCACCTGGAACACTGCATCCAGCTCTGGGCTCCCCAGTTCAGGAGGGACAGGGATCTGCTGGAGAGAGTCCAAGGGAGGGCTACAAGGATGCTGAAGGGACTGAAGCACTGCCTGGGGAGGAGAGGCTGAGAGCCCTGGGGCTGTTCAGTCTGGAGAGGAGAAGGCTGAGAAGGGATCTGATCAATGTCTATCAATAGCTGAGGGCTGGGGGCCAAGAGGGAGGGGACAGGCTCTGCTCACTTGCACCCTGGGATAGGACAAGGGGCAATGGATAGAAACTCCAGCACAGGAGGTTCCACCTCAGCATGAGGAGCAATTGCTTCACTGGGAGGGTCCCAGAGCCCTGGAGCAGGCTGCCCACAGAGGTTGTGGAGTCTCCTTCTCTGGAGCCTTCCCAGCCCCATCTGGATGCCTTCCTGTGTGCCCTGTGCTGGATTCTCTGCTCCTGCTCTGCAGGGGGCTTGGGTTTGATGATCTCTTTTGGGTCCCTTCCAACCCCTAACACCCTGGGAGCTGTCATCCTGTGACCCCAGCCAGTGAGGGACATCTTCAGGAGGAACAAACCCAGGATGGTTGCCACCAGAACCCCTGCAGCCAGCAAGGGCTGAGGCAACACGAGAGGCAGGAGAATGAGGACCTGTGAGCCCTCCAGAGGACTTGGGGGGGCCTGAAGGGGAGGGGGCTGCAGGGTCTGCACCTCCTGAGCAGCATGGGACAGGAGAGCAGAGGAAGCAGAGCCCAGAAGGGGAGGAGAGAAGAGCCACTGGAGGCACAGTGGGGACCTGATGCCCCAGCCTGTGCTGGCACTTCTGGCCTGCAGGGAGCCTGAGGCCTTGGCCTGGAGGGCAACAGCTCAGCCAGGCTGCTCCTGGAGCCTGAGCTGCTGCTGGCACTGCAGGATTGAGGATCCCTCTCCACTCAGCTCCAGCTCCTTCTGCCACAGCTCAGAGCCAGGGGGAGAAGCCTCCTGGAGCTGGCTGGCCTCCCAGCAGATGGCCCTGGCACAACTGGGACCAGCAGGAGGTAAACTGCAGCAGGAGGAGCGAGGAGGCAACCTCCATGACTGGGAGCTGGCTGCAGGGGAGGAGCTGCCACTGCTGGATGATGAGCTGAGCAAAGGCCATGGTGCAGCAGAGGACAATGACCTGAGGAACCCAGGTGACCTCATGGGAGTCAGTGGAGCCCCCACTGAGGGAGGCTCAGCTTTGAAAACCATGGGAAGAGTTGACGGGAGATGGCTTCTGATCAACCAAGGAGAACCTACAGCCTGTGAGGGTGTGGGGCTCATTATGGGATGGCAGGAAGAGCATTCTGACCAGAGCAGGGATTCTCCTGCCCCTCTGCTCTGTCCTGGCAGGGCCACCTGTTCAGAGAGACTGGGAGCTGCTGGAGAGAGTCCAGGGGAGGCTGGGAAGATGCCGAGGGCCTGCAGCAGCTCTGTGAGGAGCAAAGGCTGAGAGCCCTGGGGCTGAGAGCCTGCAGAAGAGCAGCCCCAGAGGCATCAATGCTCAGCAAGAGCTAAAGGAGCTGTGGGGGTCCTTTGCAGTGGACAGTTCCAAGCCACACCATGTTGGGATTGTGCCAGACCTACTGAGATGCTCAGAGCCAGGAGCAGGGAGGGATGAGGGTCAGCCTGCACTGGGCACTGCTGAGGCCACACCTGGAGTCCTGAGCTCAGTTTTGGGCCTCTTGCTCCAAGAAGGACATTGAGAGGCTGGGGCAGGTCCAGAGAGGAGCAAAGAAGCAGGGGAAGGGTCTGGAGAAGTATTGAGGAGCAGCTGAGGGAGCTGGGATGGTTGAGCCTGGAGAGAAGGAGGCTGAGGGGGAGACCTTCTGGCTCTCTACAGCTCCCTGCAAGGACCTTAGAGCCAGGTGGGGTTGGTCTCTTCTCCCAAGGAACAAGGGACAGGACAAGAGGAAATGGCCTCAAGGTGTCCCAGGAAGGGCTGAGGTTGGCCATGAGGAACAATTTCTGCCCCTGGAGGCTTGTCCAGGCCTGGCCCAGGCTGCCCAGGGCAGTGTTGGAGTCCTCATCTCTGGAGGGGTTTCCAAGCTGTGGAGCTGAGGGCCATGGGCTGGTGGTGCCCTGGCAGTGCTGGGGTAAGGCTTGGACCTGATGAACTTTAATGTCTCTTCCAATGCTTTGTGACTTTGTGACTCTACCCCACCTAGCACATGGTCTCTTCACAGAGCTGGGGTCCACCTGGCCTCACTCCACCTCACCTGCCACCACTGCTCCCCTGGAAGGAGGAGGACCCTCCTCACATCCCCTCCTGCACTCACACTGGAGACATCTCCAAGTGGAACCAATTCCCTGGGATCCCTTCACAGCTGAGACACAGGAAGGAGAGGCTTGGCTGAAGGCTCCACCAATGCCTTGACCTGCCTTAGAGCATCTTCTCCAGGCCTTGGAGACTCCATCATGGCCCATTCCCACCACACACCCCCAGCACGGATTCTGAATGTCATCTTCAGCACAGCAGCCAGCTCTCCACCCAGACATCAGCCCAGCAGCCACCTCTCCACCCAGACATCAGCCCAGCAGCCACCTCTCCACCCACACATCAGCCCAGCAGCCAGCTCTCCACTCAGACATCAGCCCAGCAGCCAGCTCTCCACCCAGACATCAGCCCAGCAGCCAGCTCTCCACCCAGACATCAGCCCAGCAGCCACCTCTCCACCCAGACATCAGCCCAGCAGCCACCTCTCCACCCAGACATCAGCCCAGCAGCCACCTCTCCACCCACACATCAGCCCAGCAGCCAGCTCTCCACTCAGACATCAGCCCAGCAGCCAGCTCTCCACCCAGACATCAGCCCAGCAGCCAGCTCTCCACCCAGACATCAGCCCAGCAGCCAGCTCTCCACCCAGACATCAGCCCAGCAGCCACCTCTCCACCCAGACATCAGCCCAGCAGCCACCTCTCCACCCAGACATCAGCCCAGCAGCCACCTCTCCACCCAGACATGATCCACTTGAGTCCCAACCACCTCTCCATCAAGACATGATCCACTTGAGTCCAAACCACCTTTCCACCAAGACATGATTCACCTGTGTCCAAACTACCTTTCCACCAAGACATTAATCTAACATCCACCTTTCCATCAAGACATGATCCTCTTGGGTCCCAACCACCTTTCCATCAAGACATGATCCTCTTGATTCCCAACCACCTTTCCACCAAGACATGATCCTCTTGAGTCCCAACCACCTTCCCACCAAGACATGATCCTCTGGAGTCCCAACCACCTTTCCACCAAGACATGATCCTCTTGATTCCCAACCACCTTTCCACCAAGACATGATCCTCTTGAGTCCCAACCACCTTTCCACCAAGACATGATCCTCTGAGTCCCAACCACCTTTCCATCAAGACATGATCCTCTTGATTCCCAACCACCTTTCCACCAACACATGATCCACTTGGGTCCCAACCACTTCTCCATCAAGACATGATCCTCTTGAGTCCCAACCACCTCTCCATCAAGACATGATCCTCTTGGGTCCCAACCACCTTCCCACCAAGACATGATCCTCTTGAGTCCCAACCACCTTCCCACCAAGTCAGGATCCACTTGGGTCCCAACCACCTTTCCACCAAGACATGATCCTCTTGGTTCCCAACCACCTTTCCATCAAGACATGATCCTCTGGAGTCCCAACCACCTTCCCACCAAGACATGATCCTCTTGAGTCCCAAACACCTTCCCACCAAGACATGATCCTCTTGAGCCCCAACCACCTTTCCACCAAGACATGATCCTCTGAGTCCCAACCACCTTTCCATCAAGACATGATCCTCTTGATTCCCAACCACCTTTCCACCAAGACATGATCCTCTTGATTCCCAACCACCTTTCCACCAAGACATGATCCTCTGGAGTCCCAACCACCTTTCCACCAAGACATGATCCTCGTGATTCCCAACCACCTTTCCACCAAGACATGATCCACTTG
This sequence comes from Picus viridis, assembly GCA_033816785.1. Lineage (NCBI taxonomy): Eukaryota > Metazoa > Chordata > Aves > Piciformes > Picidae > Picus > Picus viridis. The sequence goes on from CM066567.1 coordinate 9,588,968, forward strand.
AGTCCCAACCACTTCTCCATCAAGACATGATCCTCTTGGGTCCCAACCACCTCTCCATCAAGACATGATCCTCTTGAGTCCCAACCACCTCTCCATCAAGACATGATCCTCTTGGGTCCCAACCACCTTCCCACCAAGACATGATCCTCTTGGGTCCCAACCACCTTCCCACCAAGTCAGGATCCACTTGGGTCCCAACCACCTTTCCACCAAGACATGATCCTCTTGGTTCCCAACCACCTTTCCATCAAGACATGATCCTCTGGAGTCCCAAACACCTTTCCACCAAGACATGATCCTCTTGAGTCCCAACCACCTTCCCACCAAGACATGATCCTCTGGAGTCCCAACCACCTTTCCACCAAGACATGATCCTCTGGAGTCCCAAACACCTCTCCATCAAGACATGATCCTCTTGATACCCAACCACCTTCCCCACCAAGACATAGAATCATAGATGATTCTATGATCCTCTTGAGTCCCAACCTCCTTTCCATCAAGACATGATCCTCTTGGTTCCCAACCACCTTTCCATCAAGACATGATCCTCTGGAGTCCCAACCACCTTTCCACCAAGACATGATCCTCTGAGTCCCAACCACCTTCCCACCAAGACATGATCCTCTGGAGTCCCAACCACCTTCCCACCAAGACATGATCCTCTTGAGTCCCAAACACCTTCCCACCAAGACATGATCCTCTGGAGTCCCAACCACCTTTCCACCACGACATGATCCTCTTGAGTCCCAACCACCTTCCCACCAAGACATGATCCTCTGGAGTCCCAACCACCTTTCCACCAAGTCAGGATCCACTTGGGTCCCAACCACCTTTCCACCAAGACATGATCCTCTTGAGTCCCAACCACCTTTCCATCAAGACATGATCCTCTGGAGTCCCAAACACCTTTCCACCAAGACATGATCCTCTTGAGTCCCAAACACCTTCCCACCAAGACATGATCCTCTGAGTCCCAACCACCTTTCCACCAAGACATGATCCTCTTAAGTCCCAACCACCTTCCCACCAAGACATGATCCTCTTGAGTCCCAACCACCTTTCCACCAAGACATGATCCTCTTAAGTCCCAACCACCTTCCCACCAAGACATGATCCTCTTGGGTCCCAACCACCTTCCCACCAAGACATGATCCTCTTGGGTCCCAACCACCTTTCCATCAAGTCAGGATCCACTTGGGTCCCAACCACCTCTCCACCAAGACATGATCCTCTTGAGTCCCAACCACCTTTCCATCAAGTCAGGATCCACTTGGGTCCCAACCACCTTCCCACCAAGACATGATCCTCTTCCCAACCACCTTTCCACCAAGACATGATCCAGTCCCAACCACCTTCCACCAAGACATGATCCTCTTGAGTCCCAAACACCTTCCCACCAAGACATGATCCTCTTGATTCCCAACCATCCTTTCCACCAAGACATGATCCTCTTGAATCCCAACCACCTTTCCACCAAGACATGATCCTCTTGAGTCCCAACCACCTTTCCACCCAGACATGATCCACTTGACTCCAAACCACCTTTCCATCAAGACATGATTCACTTGTGTCCAATCTACCTTTCCACCAAGACATCAATCTAATGTCCACCTCTCCACCAAGACATGATCCTCTTGATTCCCAACCACCTTCCCACCAAGACATGATCCTCTTGATTCCCAACCACCTTTCCACCAAGACATGATCCTCTTGATTCCCAACCACCTCTCCACCAAGACATGATCCTCTTGATTCCCAACCACCTTTCCATCAAGTCAGGGTCCACTTGATTCCCAACCACCTTCCATCAAGTCAGGGTCCACTTGATTCCCAACCACCTTCCCACCAAGACATGATCCTCTTGAGTCCCAACCACCTTTCCATCAAGACATGATCCTCTTGAGTCCCAACCACCTTTCCATCAAGTCAGGATCCACTTGATTCCCAACCACCTTTCCACCAAGACATGACCCTCTTGGGTCCCAACCACCTTTCCATCAAGACATGATGCACCTGAGCCCTACTCCCCCCAGCTCCCCAGGGCCAGTGTCCTGCTGGAGGAGGTCTCACCTCGATCAGGAAGTCCCCGGTGCGCAGCCCTGCTCTCCAGGCCACCCCTTCTACGTCCACTGACTCCAGGTACTGCAGCGCAGGGAAGGCTGGGGTGGGGGTGAACTCCTCAATTGGGGTCTCAGCTGCAAACAGAAGGAGACAACCGTTGGGGCAGGGTGGAGAGGGAAGGCAAGAAGGTGGCCAGCAGCCCCCAGGAGCTGGGGGAAGCCTGGTTGGGTGGGTTCAGGATGACACCAGCGTGGCGCTGGAAGAGGGTAGGGAGAGGCCGGAACAGGTCGCCCAGGGAGGTTGTGGATGTCCTCTCCCTGGAGGTGCTCAAGGCCAGGCTAGGTGAGGCCTTAAGCAACATGGGCTGGTGGAAGGTGTCCCTGTGCAGGTCCCTTCCAATTCAACCCATTCCACGGCTCTCTGACACCGCTGTTGGAAGCGGAGCTAGCGCCATGCGTCTCCAGCACTCACCGGCCTCGACCCTGCAACGGGCCCAAAGCCTCCCAGCTATGTCCCCACAAGGTCCCCACAAGGTCCCAGCAGCCTCTCCCCTCTCCCAGTGCCACAGAAGAAATGAGCAGCTCATCCAAGACCGATGCCAAGAGGTGAAGAACTTGCTCCCCCTGGCTCTCCAGCTGAGTGAGCTTCTCCCGGTGGAAGGTGGCACAGGGGTTGGCCTCTGCTGACTCCCGCTGGGCAACCCCTGGGCAGCCTCCACCCGAGCTGCTGCAGACAGGACTCCTGCTTTCCACACCCCACAGCTGGGCGTCCCTCATGCTGCTCCTCCAGGAGCAGAAGGCCCCTGGCTGATAGGCACCTACGGGAGTCGAGTGTCCCCCATTCCTCACCAGGAAGGCTTCAGCTGCACTCCTGCTCGACCACCCTGCCCCTGCCCCTAGAAGAACACCACTGCCTGGGAAGGACTTTGTCAGATGGCCCCAGGCAGCAGCCACATTGCCCAGCTCCAGCTGGCACCACCCAGGATGGAGGAACGTTGTGTGGTGGACATCCAGCCCACAGCAGAGAGGTGCCTGTGGGAGCCCTTCTACCTCCCACCCATGGCTGAGCTTGGAGCTGGATGATCTTTAAGGTCCCTTCCAGCCCAACCCATTCTCTGATGCTATGTGGTAAGGAACAAGCTTCCTTCGGCTGCTTCTCAAGAGAAGACCTCTGAGGATGTTCAGGAACACCCAGATCCATCAAAGAAACCGAGCAGAAAGCCCTCAGCTTGTCTTCAGAGGTTGGCCAGACCCTGGTCACCTGCAGCCTCCAGTGGACCCCCAGTGGGTTGGTTGCTGTCCCCACCAGCTGGGGCTTTCTAGGGGCTGCTGGGGGATCTCCAAGAAGAGCTTTACCTTTCCTTTTGTGCCAGGAGATCTGCTGCCTCTGCACCTCTGGCACCCAGAGGGCACTCCAGGGGAGCTCTGGCCAGACTGGACAAGGCTTTGAGCAAGCTGCTCCAGTGGAAGACGTCCCTCTGACTGAGATGCTCCTGGAGAGACTGAAGTCACCAGGACGGGATGAAGCCACCAAGCTTCTGCTTTGCCTCAGCAGGTGTTTCCACCAAGAAACGAGGCCAGACTCTGCTCAGTGGTGCCCAGGGACAGCACAAGGGCCAAGGGACACCAAGTGGAAGCCAGGAGGCTCCATCAGCAGCAACTTGTTTGGTGTGAGGGTGCTGGAGGCCTGGAGCAGGCTGCCCTGAGAGGTTGTGGAGTCTCCTCTGGAGAGCTTCCAACCCCCTGGCCATTGTGCCCTGGGCAAGCTGCTGTGGGTGCCCCTGGTGGAGCAGGGGGGTCGGACTGGCTGAGCTCCAGAGGTCCCTTCCCACCCCAGCATGCTGGGGTCTGGGGTGGAATCAGTCCAGTGCGTGACACAAGCAGGGAGTTCAGGTCTCGTGGTCCTGACCAGGGTGATGCAGGCTCCTGGAGATGGCAGCTTGAGTGGCACAAGGTGACACTGTGCATGAACTTCCTCTGCAGGGTACCTAACAGCAGAGCATGGAGATGGATCTGCACAGCAGCACCCAAGAGGCCCTCAGAGGCTCCTGCTGTCCTTCCTCCAGCAGAGCCATCCTCACCCAAGCAGGACAGGAGCTGAAGGTAGTAGGTAGGTCAGGGGGTGTGGACCATCTGAACCAACACACAGAGCCCAGGGACCATGGGGACCCTCTCCAAACCTTGGCCAGGCTGCCCACCTTGGCCCACTGAGCTGCAGGAGCATGGGGCTTGTCCTCACATGAACCTGGTGCCATGGTTTAGTTGATCAGATGGTGGTGGGTGATAGGTTGGATGTGATGATCTCAAAGGTCTCTTCCAACCTGGTTCATTCTATTCTATTCCATTCCATTCCATTCCATTCCACACTATTCTATTCCATTCCATTTCACTCTATTCCACTCCATTCCACTCTATTCTATTCCATACCATTCCACTCTATTCCATTCCATTCCATTCCATTCCATTCCATTCCATTCCATTCCATTCCACTCTATTCCATTCCATTCCATTCCATTCCACTCCATTCCATTCCATTCCATTCCATTCCATTCCATTCCATTCCATTCCATTCCATTCCACTCCATTCCATTCCATGCCATTCCATGCCATTCCATTCCATTCCATTCCACGCCATTCCACTCCATTCCATTCCATTCCACTCCATTCCATTCCATTCCATTCCATTCCATTCCATTCCATGCCATTCCACTCCATTCCATTCCATTCCATTCTCCATTCCATGCCATTCCATTCCATTCCATTCCATCCCCATTCCATTCCACTCCATTCCATTCCATTCCATTCCATTCTCCATTCCATTCCATGCTCCATTCCATTCCATTCCATTCCATTCCATTCCACTCCATTTCCACTCTATTCCATTCCATTCCATTCCATTCTCCATTCCATTCCACTCCATTCCATTCCATTCCACTCCATTCACTCTATTCCACTCCATTCCATTCCATTCCATTCCATTCCACTCCATTCCATTCCATTCCATTCCATTCCACTTCCATTCCATTCCATTCCATATTCCATTCCACTCCATTCCATTCCATTCTCCATTCCATTCCATTCCATTCCATTCCACTCCATTCCACTCCATTCCACTCCATTTCTCTCTATTCCACTCCATTCCACTCTATTCTATTCCATTCCATTCCACTCCATTCCACTCCATTCCATTCCATTCTATTCTATTCCATTCCATTCCACTCTTCTATTCCATTCCATATTCCATTCCATTCCATGCCATTCCATTCCACTCCATTCCATTCCATCCACTCCATTCCATTCCACTCCATTCCATTCCATTCCATTCTATTCCATTCCATTCCATTCCATTCTATTCTATTCCATTCCATGCCATTCCATTCTCCATATTCCATTCCATTCCATTCCACTCCATTTCACTCCATTCCATTCCATTCCACTCTTCCTTCCATTCTTCCATTCCATTCCATGCCATTCCACTCCATTCCATGCCATTCCACTCCATTCCATTCCATTCCATTCCATTCCATTCCATTCCATTCCATTCCATTCCATTCCATTCCATTCCATTCCATTCTGCCCATGCAGGACTCCATTCAGAAGAACCAGTGGTAGAAGGACACTCCACCAGCAGAGGGGCAGCCCTGAGCAGGAGCTAGGCTGACTTTGACCACCAAATGTCTTCTCCAGAGCCTGCTGCTGCTGGAACAAACTCTGGGCCCTGGAGACTCGTGGCAAGCAAGTCAGAACCCCATGAGATCCTGCAGGAGCAGCACCAGGACCTTCAGCAAAGGGCCCCTGGGGGATGTGCAGGAAGCAAGGTTGGGTTTGTCAGCAGTGTGAACAGTGGCATGGCCACGACGGGCTGAGGAGAGTGACCCCCAGCACTCCAAGGCCATCAGCAAACCCATGTCCCCTTCAAGAGTTCTGGGCCCCATGTCCCCTTCAAGAGTTCTGGGCTCCTCAGTTTAAGAAGGACATTGAGACTCTTGAACATGTCCAGAGAAGGGCAACGAGGCTGGGGAGGGGTCTGGAGCACAGCCCTGTGAGGAGAGGCTGAGGGAGCTGGGGTTGCATAGCCTGGAGAAGAGGAGGCTCAGGGGAGACCTCATTGCTCTCTACAACTCCCTGAAGGCAGGCTGTAGACAGGTGGGGGTTGGTCTCTTCTCCCAGGCAACCAGCACCAGAACAAGAAGACACAGTCTCAAGCTGTGCCAGGGGAGATTTAGGCTGGAGGTGAGGAGAAAGTTCTTCCCAGACAGAGAGATTGGTCATTGGAATGTGCTGCCCAGGGAGGTGGTGGAGTCACCATCCCTGGAGGTGTTTAGGAAGAGCCTGGATGAGGCACTTGGTGCCATGGTTGAGTTGATTAGATGGTGTTGGCTGACAGGTTGGACTGGATGATCTCTGAGGCCTTTTCCAACCTGGTTGATTCTCTGCTTCTGTGACTCCTGCTTGCTGGGGGCTGCTGATCCTTTGGGCTGGTTGCAAGGGACACTCCAAGGTCATCTTTGTCCAGGCCCCCTGCAGCCAGCAGGGACATCTCCAGGCTCCTCAGGCTCCCCAGACAGGAGGAGAGGAGAACCTGCTGCCCTCTTTCCCTTGGGAGGGCTGATTGGCACAGTGGGTCTGCTGGGGGCCACCAGCTGGAGCTGCTCACGCAGGGACCCCACAAGGAGGTCTTAGGAGGGACCCTGGAGGCCAGGAGGTGGCAGGCAGCGGCCTGGTTGGTCGCCCACAGCGCTGCTGCCACCCTGTGTGTGGCCCAGCAGAGACATCCAGGAGAGAGGAGCCAGCTGCCTGTGGCCACCACGGTGCTGTGTGGGCTCCAGGGCAGAGGTCTTCAGCTCTGCTGGGAAGGGTCTGCTTGGAGAGGTGACCTGAGAGGGCAGCTCAGGAGCAGGCCTCACCCTGCCACCCCAGGTGGTCCAAGCCCATGCTGAGGAGCGGAGGGATTCTATGCAGAGCTGTCCTCCAAGCCCCAGGGAAGCAGCAGCTCCACCAGCAAGCAGCAGCAGGCTCTTGCCAGCTCCAGCAGAGCAGGAGAGGCTCCTGCTGAGGAGGTGTGAAGGTGGCTGCGGGATGTGCTAGCGGCAGCCTCTCCTCCCTGCGCCGGCCAGCGCCTGACAAGTCATCCCCCACCTATTTCTGGCACTGCCAGGAGCCAGCTGACGCCTCCAGAGCCTGCTCCAGAAGCCCTGCTCCTCCCAGCAGCGGGCCCCTCCAAAGCACCTGGGGCAGCCCTCCAGCCCAAGCCCAGACCTGGCCCTCAGCTGCCACAGGAGCTGCCCAGGAGGAGGGGAGAAGGACCTGGGGCATGGCCTGAAGCTGTGAAGGTGAGAAGGGAGGCTCAGGGTCTCTGCCTGCCCAGCTGCAGGGTCACAGAGTCACAGAATCATAGAATCATGGAATCAATAAGGTTGGAAGAGACCTCAGAGATCATCCAGTCCAACCTGTCACCCAACACCTCCTGGCTGCTAAACCATGGCACCAAGTGCCACATCCAGTCCCCTCTTGAACACCTCCAGGGATGGTGACTCCACCACCCCCCTGGGCAGCACATCCCAATGGCCAATTACTCTGGGAAGAACTTTCTCCTCACCTCCAGCCTGAACCTCCCCTGGCACGGCTTGAGACTGTGTCCTCTTGTTCTGGTGCTGGTTGCCTGAGAGAAGGGACCAACCCCCACCTGGCTACAACCTCCCTTCAGGGAGTTGTAGACAGCAAGAAGGTCTCCCTGAGTCTCCTCTTCTCCAGGCTAAACAACCCCAGCTCCCTCAGCCTCTCCTCACAGGGCTGTGCTCCAGACCCCTCCACAGCCTCATTGCCCTTCTCTGGACACCTTCCAGCAACTCAACATCCTTCCTAAACTGAGGGGACCAGAACTGGACACAGCACTCAAGGTGTGGCCTAACCAGTGCAGTGGACAGGGGCACAATGACCTCCCTGCTCCTGCTGGCCACACTCTTCCTGATGCAGGCCAGGATGCCATTGGCCCTCTTGGCTGCCTGGGCACACTGCAGGCTCATGTTCAGCCTCCCATCAACCAGCACCCCCAGGTCCCTCTCTGCCTGGCTGCTCTCCAGCCACTCTGACCCCAGCCTGTAGCACTGCATGGGGTTGCTGTGGCCAATGTGCAGAACCCGGCACTTGGATGTGTTCAATCTCCTGCCCTTGGACTCTGCCCATCTGCCCAGCCTGTCCAGGTCCCTCTGCAAAGCCTCTCTGCCCTCCACCAGATCAACTCCTGCCCCCAGTTTGGTGCCATCTGCAAATTTACTGATGATGGACTCAATACCCTCACCCAGATCATCAGTGAAGATTTTGAACAGGATGGGGCCCAGCATTGATCCTTGGGGCACACCACTGGTGCCTGGCTGCCAGCTGGATGTGGCACCATTCACCACCACTCTCTGGGCTCAGCCTCCAGCCAGTTCCTAACCCAGCTCAGAGTGCTGCTGTCCAAGCCATGGGCTGCCAGCTTGGCCAGGAGTTGGCTGTGGGGGACAGTGTCAAAGGCCTTGATGAAGTCCAGGCAGACTACATCCACAGCCCTCCCCACATCCACCAGGCAGTCACCTGGGCATAGGAGATCAGGTGAGTGGGGTTGGAAGTGACCTCCAAAGCTCATCCAGTCCAACCCCCCTGCACTCAGTAGGGACATCCTCCACTAGAGCAGGCTGCTCAGAGCCTTGTCCAGCCTGACCTCAACCACCTCCCTGGGCAATCTGTGCCGTGGTCCCCTTCCATGGTCTCCATGGAAGCCCTGGTGCTGCACAAATGGGAGCATCACCACCACTCACCCGGGCTGCCCTCCCCTCACAGCCTGAGTGGCACAGGAGAAGGTCCAGTGAGGTCCTGATCGCTGAGGGGGACCCAGCTGGGCACAGACAACCATGGAATGGTAGGGGCTGGAGCTCTGGAGATCAGGGAGTCCCCCACTCCATGACTTGTACAATGGATGTAGGGACCTAACCCCATCTCCAGCTGCAAACGTGGTCCCCCAAGCCACGGACACCCATGTGCTCGCTGAGCTTCTGCTGTGGCAGGGAACACTCTCCAGAGCCATCTGACACCCAGGCCACCAAGAGAAGCTGCCAGGCTTCCAGAGGTGGCTCACAGGAACCAGCTGGGGGCCTGCAGATGCTGCAGGGCACCTCAGCAGCCCAGGAAGAGGCCACTGGGATGGAGACAGCAAACCAAGAGCACATGGGTGGCAGGGAGCAGGCAGCCACTGGAGAGCCCTTCCTGCCACCACCCACGGTGCAGGGACAGCCCCAACAGCTGAACTGGCTTCCTGGCAAGGAGAAGGAGCCTGATGTGAGGAACCCAGGTCATGGCAGCAGCCCCTGGAGAGCCCTTCCTGCCACCACCCAAGGTGCAGGGACAGTCCCCAACAGCTGAACTGGCTTCCTGGCAAGGAGAAGGAGCCTGATGTGAGGAACCCAGGTCATGGCAGCAGCCCCATCACATCCATCTCCTGCCAGGCTCATCCCTGCTGTGAGCCCACGCTTGAGGAGCAGTGCCCCACACCTCCCCACCATGGGGCTCTGGGGAGCCCTCCATCAGAGCTCAGAAGCATCTGAGGGTGCTTCAAGGGTCTGGCAATCAGGCCTGGACCCAGCCTGAGGGCAAGCCCTGTCACCAGCTCCACTGATGGGACATGTGGGGACTCCAGACACCACCTTCTGAGGCCTGGAGGCCACCCCCCAGAACCGGCACCAGCTGTAAGGTGTCACCAAGGCCTGGAAGAAGCAGTGAAGAAAACTCATCCTCAGGAGATGGAGTGAAGGTTGGAGCAGAAGCAGGAGACACACAGACAGGGAGGCCACCAGCTCCCCATCACCACAGTCCTGCACTTGGCCTCTTCACCCCAGCTCCTCACCACCTCACCCCAGCTCCTCACCTCCTCAGCCCAGCTCCTCACCTCCTCACCCCAGCCCCTTCACCTCCGCACCCCAGCTCCTCACCTCCTCACCCCAGCTCCTCACCTCCTCACCCCAGCTCACCACCTCACCCCAGCCCCTCACCACCGCACCCCAGCTCCTCACCTCCTCACCCCAGCTCCTCACCACATCACCCCAGCTCCTCACCTCCTCAGCCCAGCTCCTCACCTCCTCACCCCAGCTCCTCACCTCCTCACCCCAGCTCCTCACCTCCTCACCCCAGCTCACCACCTCACCCCAGCCCCTTCACCTCCTCACCCCAGCTCCTCACCTCCTCACCCCAGCTCCTCACCTCCTCACCCCAGCTCACCACCTCACCCCAGCCCCTCACCACCACCGCACCCCAGCTCCTCACCTCCTCACCCCAGCTCCTCACCTCCTCACCCCAGCTCCTCACCTCCTCACCCCAGCTCACCACCTCACCCCAGCCCCTCACCACCGCACCCCAGCTCCTCACCTCCTCACCCCAGCTCCTCACCACATCACCCCAGCTCCTCACCTCCTCAGCCCAGCTCCTCACCTCCTCACCCCAGCTCCTCACCACATCACCCCAGCTCCTCACCTCCTCAGCCCAGCTCCTCACCTCCTCACCCCAGCCCCTTCACCTCCTCACCCCAGCTCCTCACCTCCTCACCCCAGCTCCTCACCTCCTCACCCCAGCTCACCACCTCACCCCAGCTCCTCACCTCCTCAGCCCAGCTCCTCACCTCCTCACCCCAGCCCCTTCACCTCCTCACCCCAGCTCCTCACCTCCTCACCCCAGCTCACCACCTCACCCCAGCCCCTCACCACCACACCCCAGCTCCTCACCTCCTCACCCCAGCTCCTCACCTCCTCACCCCAGCTCACCACCTCACCCCAGCTCCTCACCACCTCACCCCAGCTCCTCACCTCCTCACCCCAGCCCCTTCACCTCCTCACCCCAGCTCCTCACCTCCTCACCCCAGCTCCTCACCTCCTCACCCCAGCTCACCACCTCACCCCAGCTCCTCACCACCTCACCCCAGCTCACCACCTCACCCCAGCCCCTTCACCTCCTCACCCCAGCTCCTCACCTCCTCACCCCAGCTCCTCACCTCCTCACCCCAGCTCACCACCTCACCCCAGCCCCTCACCACCTCACCCCAGCTCCTCACCTCCTCACCCCAGCTCCTCACCTCCTCAACCCAGCTCCTCACCTCCTCACCCCAGCTCACCACCTCACCCCAGCCCCTCACCACCGCACCCCAGCTCCTCACCTCCTCACCCCAGCTCCTCACCACATCACCCCAGCTCCTCACCTCCTCAGCCCAGCTCCTCACCTCCTCACCCCAGCCCCTTCACCTCCGCACCCCAGCTCCTCACCTCCTCACCCCAGCTCCTCACCTCCTCACCCCAGCTCACCACCTCACCCCAGCCCCTCACCACCACACCCCAGCTCCTCACCTCCTCACCCCAGCTCACCACCTCACCCCAGCCCCTCACCACCGCACCCCAGCTCCTCACCTCCTCACCCCAGCTCCTCACATCACCCCAGCTCCTCACCTCCTCAGCCCAGCTCCTCACCTCCTCACCCCAGCCCCTTCACCTCCTCACCCCAGCTCCTCACCTCCTCACCCCAGCTCCTCACCTCCTCACCCCAGCTCACCACCTCACCCCAGCCCCTCACCTCCTCACCCCAGCTCACCACCTCACCCCAGCTCCTCACCGCCTCACCCCAGCTCCTCACCTCCTCACCCCAGCTCCTCACCACCTCACCCCAGCCCCTCACCACCTCACCCCAGCTCCTCACCACCTCACCCCAGCTCCTCACCACCTCACCCCAGCCCCTCACCTCCTCACCCCAGCTCACCACCTCATCCCAGCTCCTCACCTCCTCACCCCAGCCCCTCACCACGTCACCCCAGCCCCTCACCACCTCACCCCAGCTCCTCACCACCTCACCCCAGCTCCTCACCTCCTCACCCCAGCTCCTTCACCTCCTCACCCCAGCTCACCACCTCCTCACCCCAGCTCCTCACCTCCTCACCCCAGCTCACCACCTCACCCCAGCTCCTCACCTCACCCCAGCCCCTCACCCCAGCCCCAGCTCACCACCTCACCCCAGCTCCTCACCTCCTCACCCCAGCTCACCACCTCACCCCAGCTCCTCACCACCTCACCCCAGCCCCTCACCTCCTCACCCCAGCTCCTCACCACCTCACCCCAGCCCCTCACCACCTCACCCCAGCTCCTCACCTCCTCACCCCAGCTCCTTCACCTCCTCACCCCAGCTCCTCACCTCACCCCAGCCCCTCACCCTCCTCACCCCAGCTCCTCACCACCTCACCCCAGCTCCTCACCACCTCACCCCAGCCCCTCACCTCCTCACCCCAGCTCCTCACCTCCTCACCCCAGCCCCTCACCTCCTCACCCCAGCTCCTCACCTCACCCCAGCCCCTCACCTCCTCACCCCAGCTCCTCACCACCTCACCCCAGCTCCTCACCACCTCACCCCAGCCCCTCACCTCCTCACCCCAGCTCCTCACCACCTCACCCCAGCTCCTCACCACCTCACCCCAGCCCCTCACCACCTCACCCCAGCTCCTCACCACCTCACCCCAGCCCCTCACCTCACCCCAGCCCCTCACCACCTCAGCTCCTCACCTCCTCACCCCAGCTCCTTCACCTCCTCACCCCAGCTCCTCACCTCACCCCAGCCCCTCACCTCACCCCAGCCCCTCACCACCTCACCCCAGCCCCTCACCACCTCACCCCAGCCCCTCACCTCCTCACCCCAGCCCCTCACCACCTCACCCCAGCCCCTCACCACCTCACCCCAGCCCCTCACCTCCTCACCCCAGCTCCTCACCACCTCACCCCAGCTCCTCACCACCTCACCCCAGCCCCTCACCACCTCACCCCAGCTCCTCACCACCTCACCCCAGCCCCTCACCTCCTCACCCCAGCTCCTCACCACCTCACCCCAGCCCCTCACCACCTCACCCCAGCTCCTCACCTCCTCACCCCAGCTCCTTCACCTCCTCACCCCAGCTCACCACCTCCTCACCCCAGCTCCTCACCTCCTCACCCCAGCTCACCACCTCACCCCAGCTCCTCACCTCCTCACCCCAGCCCCTCACCTCCTCACCCCAGCTCACCACCTCACCCCAGCCCCTCACCACCTCACCCCAGCTCCTCACCTCCTCACCCCAGCTCCCACCTCACCCCAGCTCCTCACCACCTCACCCCAGCTCCTCACCACCTCACCCCAGCCCCTCACCACCTCACCCCCCCAGCCCCTCACCTCCTCACCCCAGCCCCTCACCACCTCACCCCACCCCAGCCCCTCACCTCCTCACCCCAGCCCCTCACCTCCTCACCCCAGCTCCTCACCTCACCCCAGCCCCTCACCTCCTCACCCCAGCTCCTCACCACCTCACCCCAGCTCCTCACCACCTCACCCCAGCCCCTCACCTCCTCACCCCAGCTCCTCACCACCTCACCCCAGCCCCTCACCTCCTCACCCCAGCTCCTCACCACCTCACCCCAGCCCCTCACCTCCTCACCCCAGCTCCTCACCACCTCACCCCAGCTCCTCACCACCTCACCCCAGCCCCTCACCACCTCACCCCAGCTCCTCACCACCTCACCCCAGCCCCTCACCTCCTCACCCCAGCCCCTCACCACCTCACCCCAGCCCCTCACCTCCTCACCCCAGCTCCTCACCTCCTCACCCCAGCTCCTCACCTCCTCACCCCAGCCCCTCACCTCCTCACCCCAGCTCCTCACCTCCTCACCCCAGCCCCTCACCTCCTCACCCCAGCTCCTTCACCTCCTCACCCCAGCCCTCACCTCCTCACCCCAGCTCCTCACCTCACCCCAGCTCCTCACCACCTCACCCCAGCCCCTCACCACCTCACCCCAGCCCCTCACCTCCTCACCCCAGCTCCTCACCACCTCACCCCAGCCCCTCACCACCTCACCCCAGCTCCTCACCACCTCACCCCAGCTCCTCACCACCTCACCCCAGCCCCTCACCACCTCACCCCAGCCCCTCACCACCTCACCCCAGCCCCTCACCACCTCACCCCAGCTCCTCACCACCTCACCCCAGCCCCTCACCTCCTCACCCCAGCTCACCACCTCACCCCAGCTCCTCACCACCTCACCCCAGCCCCTCACCACCTCACCCCAGCCCCTCACCTCCTCACCCCAGCTCCTCACCACCTCACCCCAGCCCCTCACCTCCTCACCCCAGCTCCTTCACCTCCTCACCCCAGCTCCTCACCACCTCACCCCAGCCCCTCACCTCCTCACCCCAGCTCCTCACCACCTCACCCCAGCCCCTCACCACCTCACCCCAGCTCCTCACCTCCTCACCCCAGCTCCTTCACCTCCTCACCCCAGCTCACCACCTCCTCACCCCAGCTCCTCACCTCCTCACCCCAGCTCACCACCTCACCCCAGCTCCTCACCTCCTCACCCCAGCCCCTCACCTCCTCACCCCAGCTCACCACCTCACCCCAGCTCCTCACCTCCTCACCCCAGCTCACCACCTCACCCCAGCTCCTCACCTCCTCACCCCAGCTCCTTCACCTCCTCACCCCAGCTCCTCACCTCACCCCAGCCCCTCACCTCCTCACCCCAGCCCCTCACCTCCTCACCCCAGCCCCTCACCTCCTCACCCCAGCCCCTCACCACCTCCCCCCAGCTCCTCACCACCTCACCCCAGCTCCTTCACCTCCTCACCCCAGCTCCTCACCACCTCACCCCAGCTCCTCACCTCCTCACCCCAGCTCCTCACCTCCTCACCCCAGCCCCTCACCACCTCACCCCAGCTCCTCACCACCTCACCCCAGCCCCTCACCACCTCACCCCAGCTCCTCACCACCTCACCCCAGCTCCTCACCCACCTCACCCCAGCTCCTCACCACCTCACCCCAGCCCCTCACCACCTCACCCCAGCCCCTCACCACCTCACCCCAGCCCCTCACCTCCTCACCCCAGCTCCTCACCACCTCACCCCAGCTCCTCACCACCTCACCCCAGCCCCTCCTCACCTCACCCCAGCTCCTCACCTCCTCACCCCAGCTCCTTCACTACCTCACCCCAGCTCCTCACCTCCTCACCCCAGCCCCTCACCACCTCACCCCAGCCCCTCACCACCTCACCCCAGCCCCTCACCACCTCACCCCAGCCCCTCACCACCTCACCCCAGCCCCTCACCTCCTCACCCCAGCCCCTCACCTCCTCACCCCAGCTCCTCACCTCCTCACCCCAGCCCCTCACCACCTCACCCCAGCCCCTCACCACCTCACCCCAGCCCCTCACCACCTCACCCCAGCCCCTCACCACCTCACCCCAGCTCCTCACCACCTCACCCCAGCTCCTCACCACCTCACCCCAGCTCCTCACCACCTCACCCCAGCCCCTCACCACCTCACCCCAGCTCCTCACCTCCTCACCCCAGCCCCTCACCTCCACCCCCAGCAGAGAAAGGGGCACATGGAGCCTGCAAACCTTAGGAGGGCAAAACAGTGATGCCCACTGAATCCCAAACCACAGCAGTGCCCACTGAAGCCCAAACAAATCTGTTGCCTGGCACGGGTAGCAGCAGGCAGGGCAGGAGTGGAAATAGCCCAGGCTGGGTTTGAGCTGTGCCCAGGGCTCCAGGGCTGTGCCCCAGGCATGGACATGGAGCATGGTCAGGGTGGGAGCTGCAGGACACAGCTCCTGGTTGGGCTTCCTGGTTGAGTCCAGCAGGGCTGGCAGCAGCAGGACTGCACAGCCAGAGCAGGGTGAGATTCTTCAGGCACAGAGATAAAAATGCCAGGGAGGACCTGGGCACTGCCCCCTAGGCTCACAGCTCCTCATGTGCCCAGAAAGGCAGAGGTGAGAAGGTCCTAGAGACAGACACCTCCCAAGCCCAGGAGGAGCTGGAGATCAGGGACTGTGCACACCAGCAGAGCTGAGGGGCACCCGAGAAGGTCCCCAAGGGGACCCCAAAGGGGTGAAGAAGGTCCCACAGATGGACACCTCCCAAGCCCAGAGCCACCCCAGGAGCAGCTACCACCCACAGCCTTCCAGGAAGCACACACACAGGCAGAGCTGAGCTGCACCAGGGGAGGGGAAAGGTCCCTGAGGAGACCCCAAAGGGGTGAAGAAGGTCCTAGAGGTGGACACCTTCCAAGCCCAGAGCCACCCCAGGAGCAGCTACCACCCACAGCCTTCCAGGAAGCACACAGGCAGAGCTGAGCTGCACCAGGGGAGGGGAAAGGTCCATGAGGAGACCCCAAAGGGGTGAAGAAGGTCCCACAGATGGACACCTCCCAAGCCCAGAGCCACCCCAGGAGCAGCTACCACCCACAGCATTCCAAGAAGCACACACACACAGGCAGAGCTGAGCTGCACCAGGGGAGGGGAAGGGTCCCTGAGGAGACCCCAAAGCAGAGGTGAGAAGGTCCCACAGATGGACACCTCCCGACCCCAGGAGGAGCTGGAGCTGCTCCTCTGCCACCGATGGCATCTCATGGACCGCGCACAGCGGCAGAGCTGAGCTGCACCAGGGGAGGGGAAGGGTCCCCGAGGAGAGCCCCGGAGCAGGGGGATCTGAGGAGACTCCCAAGAGGTGAAGAAGGTCCCACGGATGGACTCCTCCAAAGCCCAGAGCCACCCCAGGAGGAGCCACCGCCGCCAGCATTCCAGGAACCACGCAGCCAGCCGAGAGAAGGCTCCCCAGGGAGACCCCCAGAGCAGGGCTGCCGGCCACAGGCAGGACGAGGAGGTCCCGGGCAGCAGGGGAAGCAGCCGCGTCCAGCCCCTCCCCCCCCGGAGGCCCCTTACCTTTGGCCCCTCGCAGCACGAACCCGAAGCCCTCATGCTCCCTCTTCTGCAGCACGGCCGTCTTCTCCTCGATGATGTAGTCACTGGGCAGGAAAGAGCATAAAAGAAGGATGCTGGGGTTAGAGCTCAGCACCATGCTGCCCACCGCGGGTGGCCTCGCTGCCCGGGCACCAGGAGAGCTCTTCTCATCCAGCGTCTCATCTCAGCGAGGAGCTGGGCACCAGCTGCCGCCCCCGCTGCCCTTGCCCGGAACCAGGAGATCACACAAAAGGAGATGATGAAGATGAAAGCTCCTCTGGTTTGGGGGGGAGGGGGTGGGTGTGGGTGGAGGAAGGACCTGCTGCCTGGGCCACCCTTCTGCCCACCGCTCCCCTCCTCGGGCACCTGCACTGGCATGCAGGGGGGCTGGTGGAAGCCCGCTGGGGGCTCCCCTTTAAAGGATGCCCTGAGCGCAGCAGCAGCAGCAGCAGCAGGTACGGGGGCACGGGGAAGCTCCCCAGGGCTGGAGGAGGACAGGAGAGGAGCCTCCTCCACACGGGCGAGGTCCCGGCAGGCAGGCAGGCAGGCAGCAGAGTTGAGAGGCTGGTGCTGGGGGCTCCTCCGGCGATGCCCCCTCCAGCTGGTTGCTAAGAGACGGGGCTGGCACTAGCGAGGGGTGGGGGTGCCAGGCATTGTCCTACTTTAAGGAGGCTGCTCCCCGGCCCTCCAGTCCAGAAGAAGGGGCACAATCCAGCGCTGGAGACACGGGATGGGAGAACCGGCTCCAAAGGGACGCGGCCACCACCGACCCTTGCGGCGAAGCAGCTCCAGCGCGGCGTGCGGGGAGGGGGGAGGGGGCTGGGAGGGGGCTTCTGGCAGCGAGGAGCAGCGGCAGCAGCCGAGGCGCAGCCCTGCAGAGCCCTCCCAGCTGAGCTGCAGGGCTGACATCAGAGCAGAATTAATCAGGGGACCTCCTCGGCACGGCGGGGAAGGGGCTCCCGACGCCCAGCACCCGGCGAGGGGGCGGCGTGGGATGGAGCCGGCCCGGGGCGGGGGCGGCGGGGGAGGCGGTGCAGCCAGCACACAGAGCTTGGGCGAGGGGGAGGGGGTGCAGCCGGTGATGATGGAGTTAACACGGTAATGAAGGGGTTAAGCTAACCAGGATGGAGTTAAGCCGAAGATGATGAGGTTAAACCAACCACGAAGGAGTTAAGCTAACCAGGATGGAGTTAACCCGAAGATGATGAGGTTAAACCAACCATGAAGGGGTTAAGCTAACCAGGATGGAGTTAACCCGAAGATGATGAGGTTAAACCAACCACGAAGGGGTTAAGCTAACCAGGATGGAGTTAACCCGAAGATGATGAGGTTAAACCAACCACGAAGGGGTTAAGCTAACCAGGATGGAGTTAACCCGAAGATGATGAGGTTAAACCAACCACGAAGGGGTTAACCCAAAGATGATGAGGATAACACAACCATGAAGGGGTTAAGCTAACCAGGATGCCGTTAACCCAGCAATTATAGAGTTAACTAAGGATGGAGTTAACTAGCAATGATGGAGTTAATCCAACGCCATGGAGTTAACCCCTTGGAGTTAACCCGAGGGGGGTGGTGTGAAGATTAACACGACATTAACCTGTCGATGAAGGGGTTAATCCCACGATGGGGTTAACCCCTTGGAGATAACCCAAGGGTGAAGGGGTGAAGCTAACCAGGATGGAGTTAACCCAGCAGTTATGGAGTTAACCCAACAGCGAAGGGGTAAAGCTACCAATGAAGGGGTTGAAGCAGCCACGATGGAGTTAACCCAACAGCGAAGGGGTAAAGCTACCAATGAAGGGGTTGAAGCAGCCACGATGGAGTTAACCCAACGGTGAAGGGGTTAATCTCACCATGCTGAATTTAACCGAGGGAAGAGAGGGTTAAATTAACAATGAAGGGGTTAATCCAACCACAAGAGAGTTCACCACCGCGAAGTTAAGCCAGCGGTTCAGCCGACAACGACGGGGCTAGCCCGGCAGTGAAGGGGCTAATCCAACACGATGGAGTTAACCTAGTGAGGATGAGGTGAACCCAACCCAGGAAGGGGTTAACCCAGCCACGAGGGAGTTAACTCAGCAAGGATGGCGTTAACCCAACAGAAGGGGCTGATCTAACAGTGAAGGGGTTAACCCAGCCACGACGGGGTTAACTCAGCAAGGATGGAGTTAACTAGCAATGGCGGAGTTCATCCAACGCCATGGAGTTAACCCCTTGGAGTTAACCACGGGCGCGGGTGGAGATTAACATGAGATTAACGTGTCGATGAAGGGGTTAAGCCCGCCACGATGGGGTTAACCCCTCGGAGCTAACCCAGGGGTGAAGGGGTTAATGCAGTGAGGAGGAGTTAACCCAGGCGCGGTGGGGATGGTGGGAAGCACCCAGCCGAGGGGAACAAAGACCTGCACAGCTCCTGGCTGCCGAGAACAGGTAGAACGGTGGTGGAGGAGGAGGAGGAGGAGGATGAAAGGGAGGAGGTGGAGGAGGAGGATGAAAGGGAGGAGGTGGAGGAGGAGGATGAAAGGGGGGAGGAGGTGGCCGTGGCACACGGCAGCTGGGCTGGCACACTGCGGTATGAGGGGCTCCAACATGCGCGGTGCCACCACTGCAGGCAGGTCCACGCCCCGCCGGCACACGTGGCCGCGGCCGTGCCCGTGGGGCTCGGGGGCTCAGGCAGCACCTCCTGTGCCAGCCCTGCCAGCACCCTGCAGGGCCAGGGGCGGCAGCCGTGTCTCCCGATGGGCTCACGGAGCTGCCGCCCGGGCTGCCGTGCCCACACGGGCTGCTGCCGGAGCTTCCAGCAGCCCTGGGCTGGCAGTGCCAGGGCAGGGCACCCCTCTGCACCCCAGCACCCTCGGACAGTGCCACACTTAGCCCTGAAGCCCAGCACGGTGGGGTGGGAAGGGACCTCTGGAGCTCAGGCAGTCCGACCCCCTGCTCCACCAGGGGCACCCACAGCAGCTTGCCCAGGGGCACAATGGCCAGGGGGGTTGGAAGCTCTCCACAGAAGGAGACTCCACAACCTCTCAGGGCAGCCTGCTCCAGGCCTCCAGCACCCTCACACCAAACAAGTTGCTCCTGAGGGAACCTCCTGGCTTCCACCTGGTGTCCCTTGGCCCTTGTGCTGTCCCTGGGCACCACTGAGCAGAGCCTGGCCCCAGCCTCTTGCCCCCACTCAGGTCATTTATCTCTTGCTGAGCACTTAGGAGAGCCCCTGTGGGGGCTCCTCTCCTCCAGGCTCTCAGCCCCAGGTCCTTCAGCCTCTCCTTACAGAGCTGGGGGCACCTACAGCTCTGGGCAGGCGTTCTGTGCCCCTGCCATGGGCACCACGCCAAGGTGGCAGCCTGCCAGCAAGCTGGCCAGCAGCCTTCCTCTGCTCTCCCGCCCAAGGGGGAGGCCACCACCACACTCCATGCCCACAGCAGCGGCAGGTACATGGGCAGGTGCCCAGGAGGCACAGAGCAGCCACGAGCCATGGGCACTGACACGAGAGCCAGGCTGCCCGGGGCCTCCCCTCCCCTGCCACTTGGGCATCCCCCACGAAAGGCCTGGGTGCCAACCCAACCGGGACAAGCCCACACCAAAGGATGCAGGCAGGGCCAAACTCGCGCCACAATACCAAGCAGGTCCTGCAGCCATCCCTTCAGGCCACATCTCCAGGAAGGGTGGAGATGCTCCTGGCACCCAGGAGCACAGCTGCTTGCGCCCAAGGCCCTCAGCAGGCCTAGAGCAACACCACCTCTGCCCAGCGAGCAGGCGGCCACTGCAGCCAGCCATTGCTGCCAGGCCAGAGGAGGGCATCACAATCCCCCCTGACTACAGCCTGGAAACAACAACAACAGCCAAGCAACCCCAACCAGAGCCTGGCAACACCAACCAGAGGCAGGCAACCCCAACCACAGCCTGGCAACCCCAACCGCAGCCTGGCAACCCCAACCAGAGCCAGGCGACCCCAACCAGAGCCAGGCAACCCCAACAGCAGCCTGGCAAACCCAACCAGAGCCTGGCAACCCCAACCACAGCCTGGCAACCCCAACTGCAGCCTGGCAACCCCAACTGCAGCCTGGCAACCCCAACAGCAGCCTGGCAACCCCAACAGCAGCCTGGCAACCCCAACCCAGAGCCAGGCAACCCCAACCAGAGCCTGGCAACCCCAACCAGAGCCAGGCAACCCCAACCAGAGCCTGGCAACCCCAACCAGAGCCAGGCAACCCCAACCAGAGCCAGGTAACCCCAACCAGAGCCTGGCAACCCCAACCAGAGCCAGGCAACCCCAATCAGAGCCTGGCAACCCCAACCAGAGCCTGGCAACCCCAACAGCAGCCTGGCAACCCCAACAGCAGCCTGGCAACCCCAACCAGAGCCAGGCAACCCCAACCAGAGCCAGGTAACCCCAACCGCAGCCTGGCAACCCCAACCAGAGCCAGGCAACCCCAACCAGAGCCTGGCAACCCCAACCGCAGCCTGGCAACCCCAACCAGAGCCTGGCAACCCCAACAGCAGCCTGGCAACCCCAACAGCAGCCTGGCAACCCCAACCAGAGCCAGGCAACCCCAACCAGAGCCAGGCAACCCCAACCGCAGCCTGGCAACCCCAACCAGAGCCCGGCAACCCCAACCGCAGCCTGGCAACCCCAACCAGAGCCTGGCAACCCCAACCAGAGCCCGGCAACCCCAACCAGAGCCTGGCAACCCCAACCACAGCCTGGCAACCCCAACCAGAGCCAGGTAACCCCAACCCGCCCAGCCTGGCAACCCCAATCAGAGCCTGGTAACCCCAACACCAGCCTGGCAACCCCAACCAGAGCCTGGCAACCCCAACCAGAGCCAGGCAACCCCAACCCGCAGCCTGGCAACCCCAACCAGAGCCTGGCAACCCCAACCGCAGCCTGGCAACCCCAACCGCAGCCTGGCAACCCCAACCAGAGCCTGGCAACCCCAACCGCAGCCTGGCAACCCCAACTTCGCAGCCTGGCAACCGAACCAGAGCCTGGCAACCCCAACCGCAGCCTGGCAACCCCAACAGCAGCCTGGCAACCCCAGCAGCAGCCTGGCAACCCCAACCAGAGCCAGGCAACCCCAACCAGAGCCAGGTAACCCCAACCAGAGCCTGGCAACCCCAACCGCAGCCTGGCAACCCCAACCAGAGCCAGGTAACCCCAACCAGAGCCTGGCAACCCCAACAGCAGCCTGGCAACCCCAGCACAGCAGCCTGGCAACCCCAACCAGAGCCAGGCAACCCCAACCAGAGCCAGGTAACCCCAACCAGAGCCTGGCAACCCCAACAGCCTGGCAACCCCAACCAGAGCCAGGCAACCCCAACCAGAGCCTGGCAACCCCAACCAGAGCCCGGCAACCCCAACCACAGCCTGGCAACCCCAACCGCAGCCTGGCAACCCCAACCAGAGCCAGGCAACCCCAACCGCAGCCTGGCAACCTCAACCACAAGCTGGTAACACCAACCACAGCCCATCAAATCTAGCCACAGCCTTGTAACCCCAGCCTGGCAACCCCAACCAGAGCCTGGCAACCCCAACCACAGCAAGAGAGCCTCAAGCCATGACTGCTGCATCAAAGCCCTTGAGGATGCCCCATGGCTGGAGGTGTTCAAAGGGCCAACCAGGATGGAGCTCCGAGCACCCTGCTCCTGCTGGCGGTGGTCCTGCCCCTGGCCGCAAGCTTGTAACCTGCAAAGTCCCTCCCCACCAATCCATTCCTCATCCCCTCTTTGAACCACGGCTTGCCAGCAGTCCTCTGGAGATAAGCTGTGCCAATCTTAACCCAAGGGGATCGGGCCAGACTCTGCCCACTGGTGCCCAGCAGCAGGACAAGGGCCAAGGGGCACCAGCTGGAACCCAGAAGGTTCCATCTGGAGCAACTTGTCGGCTGTGAGGGTCCTGGAGGCCTGGAGCAGGCTGCTCAAGAGGTTGTGGAGTCTCTGGATGCTCTAATCCTGGGCTGCTGCTGGGGGTGACCTGCTGGAGGAGGGCACTGGGCCAGGTGAGCTCAGAAGTCCCTTCCCATCATGCTGTGACTCCCAGGACATGAACAGGTGAGCTGGCTAAGACCTGGCACCCTCCTTCTGGAAAGCTAAGACATCCTCCTGGAGAGCTCAGACCTGGAATTCTCTTTCTCCAAGACCTGGAACCCTCCTTCTGGAAAGCATCCTTCTGGAGAGCTCTGACCTGGAATTCTTTCTCCAAGACCTGGAACTCTCTTTCTCCAAGACCTGGAACCCTCCTTCTGGAAAGCTTAGACATCCTCCTGGAGAGCTCAGACCTGGAGCTCTCTTTCTCCAAGACCTGGAACCCTCCTTCTGGAAAGCTTAGGCATCCTTCTGGAGAGCTCTGACCTGGAATTCTTTCTCCAAGACCTGGAACTCTCTTTCTCCAAGACCTGGAACCCTCCTTCTGGAAAGCTTAGACATCCTCCTGGAGAGCTCAGACCTGGAATTCTCTTTCTCCAGGACCTGGAACCCTCCTTCTGGAAAGCTAAGACATCCTCCTGGAGAACTCAGACCTGGAATTCTCTTTCTCCAAGACCTGGAACCCTCCTTCTGGAAAGCTTAGGCATCCTTCTGGAGAGCTCTGACCTGGAATTCTTTCTCCAAGACCTGGAACTCTCTTTCTCCAAGACCTGGAACCCTCCTTCTGGAAAGCTTAGACATCCTCCTGGAGAGCTCAGACCTGGAATTCTCTTTCTCCAGGACCTGGAACCCTCCCTTCTGGAAAGCTAAGACATCCTCCTGGAGAACTCAGACCTGGAATTCTTTCTTCAAGACCTGGAACTCTCTTTCTCCAGGACCTGGAACCCTCCTTCTGGAAAGCAAAGATCTCTTCCTGGAGAGCTCAGACCTGGAATTCTCTTTCTCCAAGACCTGGAAGCCTCCTTCTGGAAAGCAAAGATCTCCTCCTGGAGAGCTCAGACCTGGAGCTCTTTCTCAACACCTGGAACCCTCCTTCTGGAAAGCTTAGACATCCTCCTGGAAAGCCTAGACCTGGAATTCTCTTTCTCCAAGACCTGGAACCCTCCTTCTGGAAAGCAAAGATCTCCTCCTGGAGAGCTCAGACCTGGAATTCTCTTTCTCCAAGACCTGGAACCCTCCTTCTGCCCCACCTCAGGCTGCAGGAGCCCTGGGACTCAGATGGTTAAAGGTGGGGGTGCATGGAAAAAGAGCTCCTCAAGCCAAGAAGGGACTGTGGGGCTCCTTTTAGACTCAATGGAGAAGCTGTGGAGGCGAAGTCAATGGAGCTGTGATTCATCTGGAGCTGGTGGCCACCCACCTCCTGTCAGCTGAGCGGCACCTCTGGCTCCAGTGCCTTCACAGAGCTGCAGCCAGCCCTGCTGAGCTCAGACACCTACCTGGCAGCCGCCCACCCGGCAGTGACGTGGAGAACATGGCCGCTCGGACAGCCCGGCCCCCGCAGCGCGGCGCAAGGGGAAAGGAGCCCCAAGGAGGACAAGCAGGAAGACCAGAGGGTGGGTTGGATTGGAAGGAACCTCAAGATCACCCAGTTCCAGCCCCCTGCCATGGGCAGGGACACCTCCCCACCAGCCCAGGTTGCTCAAGGCCTTCTGGAAGGTGTCCAGAGAAGGGCAACAAAGCTGGGGAGGGGGTCTGGGCACAGCCCTGGGAGGAGAGGCTGAGGGGGCTGGGGTTGTAGCCTGGAGAAGAGGAGGCTCAGGGGTGACCTTCTTGCTGTCTACAACTCCCGAAGGGAGGTTGTAGCCAGGTGAGGGTTAGTCTCTTCTCCCAGGCACCCAGCACCAGAACAGGAGGACACAGTCTCAAGCTGTGCCAGGGGGAGGTTCAGGCTGGATGTTAGGAAGAAGTTCTTCACAGAAGAGAGATTGGCCACTGGAATGTGCTGCCCAGGGAGGTGGTGGAGTCACCATCCCTGGAGGTGTTTAGGGAGAGCCTGGATGAGGCACTTGGTGCCATGGTTTAGTTGATTAGATGATGTTGGGTGAGAGGCTGGACTTGGTGATATCGAAGGTCTTTTCCAACCTGGTTAATTCTGTCCTGTTCTACCCTATCCTATCCTATCCTATCCTATCCTATCCTATCCTATCCTATCCTAATCTATCCTATCCTATCCTATCCTATCCTATCCTATCCTATCTATCCTATCCTATCCTATCCTATCCTATCCTATCCTATCCTACCCTATCCTACCCTACCCTATCCTACCCTATCCTACCCTATCCTACCTATCCTATCCTATCCTATCCTATCCTATCCTATCTATCCTATCTATCTATCCTATCCTATTCCATTCCATTCCATTCTATCTATTCCATTCACCCAACACCTCCTGACTAACTAAACCATGGCTCCAAGTGCCACATCCAATCCCCTCTTGAACATCTGCAGGGATGGTGACGCCACTACCTCCTGGGCAGCCGGAGGGGAAGGAGAGGGAGGGGAGGGGAGGGGAGGGGAGGGGGAGAGGAAGGAGGTTCGGAAGAGGAGGGAGAGGTTCGGAGGAGGTTCGGTAGGACTAGGAGAGAATAAGGATGGGACAGGATGAGATAAGTAAGTGCTGTTAACCTCATAACATCATCATCCAGCAGTGCCTCATCATGCCACAAGCACGGATCTCCACCGACCTTCTGTGAAGAATTTTCTTCTCAGTCCTGGCAGTATTTGAGCCTCCCTTCGAAGTTAAGCAGGCTCTTCTCCAGGCCAGGCTGTCCTCGATGCTGTTGCCAGTCCAGGGTGGTGTAGGCGCGGGCTCTTGGGAGGGGTTCCTTCCATCAACCCACCTGGTCTTCCTGCTTGTCTCTCCTTGGGCTCCCAGCTCAGACAGGCTGCAATGCGACCCAGATAGCTCCGACTAGATTGAGTCGTGCCCCCACCTTTAGCCATCTGAATCTGATAATTGTCTGAGCGTTCAGGAGTGTTAGTGTCTGTCTCAGGAGAATCTTTGCTTTCAGAATTCAGGTGTATCCGGAAAACTTGGGAAGGTCACATTCAATTCAGATCAGGGCTGTCCTGGAGAAGATGCAGAGATGTCACTTCAGATGTAGTGAGCAGAAGCTCTCCAGAACCTTCAGGAAGATGGCATTCCCGTCCTAGTCACAGGAAGTCTAGAGTAATGAAACATTAATTCAGGTCAGAGATGCTAAGCTTTGTTCTCAGGAGGAATCTTTCTCTGGTGATGAGCACTGGCCAATTTCAGCAGGTAGGGTCGTCAGAGACTCCGCAACTATCCCAGGACCATGGCAACCATGAGTGGACTGGCTGTGAGGCAGAACAGAGTGGCTTACCCGGGCATCTCAGGGCTGTTGGTGGAGCTGTGTAGGTGTAATGGTGTGTTACCAGTAATGACAATTGCCAGGCTCGTGATTTGAGTGATTGAGATTCTGGTGGGTGCCTGGTTGGAACAGTTTAATATATTTAGTAACCATTGCGTTGAGACTGTTTCAGATGGTAACAATTCTCTTGATTGCCAAATCAGGTGTTAGCCGAGTTGAGGCTGAGTGGGGTTGTAGTTGCTAGCTGTGTTGCTCTGATTACTGGATGTGTAGTTGCCTGTGGATTGTTGCAGCTCTGATTTAGTAATGTGCAGGCTGTGTGGCCAGGCTGCTGTTGGTTGTGGCTGAGTGGTTGGCTGTGCCGGAGCATGGTGAGCTTCTGGATTGAAATTACAATGCAGAGTTCTCTCTGTTAGGCCTATTTCTGAAATTTTCTGTTTGTAACCAGGCATGTCTATTTAGGCCAGGCTGCTGTTACTCTGGTGCTGGACTCTCTTGAACCTGCCTCTGGTGGCTGTTGTTGGCTCAGGGAGATTGTGATGCCTCAACAGCGTAATGTTGGCCCAGATAATAGCCTGTGCAGGACTACAGTGTGAGAGCTGTCCCCGAGGTGCAAATGCCTGTATGCTGAGCTGTGCGAGCTGACCTAAGTTCAGTGGTAAGGCCCAGCCCAGGCCCCAGATAGTAATTGTTTGGTGTGAGGGTGCTGTAGGCCAGCTGCCTGTGTACTTGTTCTCCCTCCTCCTCACCCCAGCTCCTTCCACTGCTCCTCACCCCAGCCCCTCACCTCTCACCCCAGCTCCTACCTCACAGCCCTCACCTCTCTTGGCCTCTCTCCTCTCCCCAACTCCTCACCCTCACTCACCCCAGCTCACCACCTCACCCCAGCCCCTCACCACCTCACCCCAGCTCCTCACCACCTCACCCCAGCTTTCTTCCTCCTCACCCCAGCCTCACCACCTCCTCACCCCCAGGCCCTCCTACCTGCCCCAGCTCCTCACCTACCCAGCTCCTCTCCTCCTCACCCCAGCTCCTTCACCTCCTCACCCCAGCTCCTCACCTCACCCAACCCCTCACCTCCTCACCCAGCTCCTCACCACCTCACCCCAGCTCCTCACCACCTCACCCAACCCTCACCTCCTCACCCCAGCCCCTCATACCACCTCACCCCAGCTCCTCCACCTCCTCACCCCAGCCCCTCACCTCCTCACCCAGCTCCTCTCACCTCACCAGCCACTCCTCCTCACTTTGGCTCATCCTGCCTCTTCCAGCTCTCACCACCTCTTTCTTCTCACCTCCTCACCCCAGCTCCTCCCCACCTCTTTGGCCCTCACCTCTTTAGCCCTCTTCACCTCCTTTGTCCTCACTACTCACTGGCCACTCACCTCTCATGACTCCTCACCTCACCTGACCCTCCTCATACCCCAGCTCCTCACCACCTCTTTCAGCTCTTTCCACCTCACTGACCCCTCACCTCCTCACCAAACTACTCTTTCCTCACTGACTCTATACTACCTCACCCCAATGCTCGCACCTCATCCAAGCTCCTCTTATCCTCACCCAAACTCTGTTGCCTCTCTTCCCAGCTCCTCACTGACCCCTCCTCCTCCTTTGACTCCTCACCACTCTTCAGCTCCTCTTACCTCTTCCAATGCTCACCACCTCACCCCCAGCCCTCACCCTCACTGACCCTCAACACCTCCACCCAGGCTCCACTGCTTGCCTCTTTGACCCTCACCTCCTCACTGGCCTCTGCCTCACCCCCAGCCCTCACCTCTTTGACCCCTCCACCTCACCCCCAGCTCCTCCTGCCTCACTGACCCTCACCTCCTGCCCCAGGCTCTGTCCACCACCTCACTGACCCCTCCTGCCTCTACCCAGCTCCTTCACCTCCTCACCCCAGCTCACCCACCATCCTCTTCAGCTCCTCCTCTCTACCCCAGCTCTTGCATACTTTGGCTCCTCCTCCTCACCCCAGCTGCACCACCTCACTGACTCCTCACCTCACCCATTTTCCTCCTCCTTGGCTCCTCTTACCTCACTGACCCTCTTACCCTCCCCCAGCTCCTCTGCCTCCTCTTTAATCTTCTCACATCTCTTCCCAGCTCACCACCTCCTCCTCCCCAGGCCTCACCACTGCTGGCTCTCATACCCTCTCTTTGGCTCCTCACCTCCTCCTGCACGACTCCCTTCTCCTCACCCCCATCCTCTCTTTAATACCCTCACCTCCTCTTTTGGCTCTCACCGCCTCTTTGGCTCCTCTGCCTCACTGCAACCTCCACCTCCTCTGCCTGACCTGCACCTCTTTTGGCTCCTCTGCCTCTTTGGCCTCATCACCCAAACCATCTGCCTCTCTTTGGCCTCTTACCTCTTTGGCTCTCACCTCCTCTTTGGCTCTTCACCTCCTCATGACTCACCACCTCCTCACCCAGACCTCTGCCTCTTTGGCTCTCTGCCTCACCCCAGCTCTCCAACCTCTCATCTTTGTCTTCTGCATCTCATCTCTTCGCTCCTCCTCTTTGGCCCCTCCTCCTCTTTGATCCTCCACCCCACCTCCTGCCCGAAGTGTCTGCCTCACCCAGCTTATCTGCCTCACTCCTTTGACCCCCTCTATCATCACTGACCCCTCACCACCCTGCTGGCTCTCACTCACCTCCTGCTTGGCTCCTCACCTCCTTTGACCCTCTTATCCTCCTTGCGTCATCACCTACACTCACCCAGCTCACCTCCTGCCCAGGCCCTTAACATCCTCTTTGACTCTCTTCCTCACCCCCAAAGCTCATCCTCACTGACCCCTCCACCACTCACCCCCAGAAAATATCTACCCTCCTTGAGCCCTCACCTCCTCTTGACCCCTCACCTCACCCCAGGCTCCTCATCTCACCCAGGCTCATTAACATCCTCACTTTGATATCACCTCACTGACCCCTCTGCACCTCCTCTGCCCCAGCTCCTCCTCCACCTCTTTGGCTCTGCCTCTTTGACCCTACTTTCCTGCTGACCCTCATCCTCACCCCAGCTCTCTTACTACTTTGAAATATACCACCTCTTTGACCCTCACCACCCTCACACCAGCTCCTCACCTCACCCACGGCCTCATCTCTTTGGCCCCTCTGCCTCACCCGGCTCCTCCTGCCTCCTCACCCCAGTCCCTCACCACCTCACCCCAGCCCCCTCACCATCCTCACCCCAGCTCACCACCTCTCACCCCAGCTCCTCCAGACCTCCTCACCCCAGCTCCTTCACCTCCTGCCCTGACTCCTCCTCACTGACCCCTCACCTCACTCTCCAGCTCACTCACCACCTCACCCCAGCTCCTCGCCACCTCACCCCAGCCCCTCACCTCCTGCCCCGCTCACCTCACCTGACTCCTCCACCTCCACCCCAGCCCCTCACCACCTCACCCCAGCCCCTCACTCTGCTCTGGCTCCTCTTCCACACCTCACCCCCAGCCCCTCACCTCCTCCCTGACTCCTCTGGCTCCTGCCACCTCACCCCCAGCTCCTCACCTCCTCACCCCGGCTCCCTCACCACCTCACCCCAGCCCCTCACCTCCTCTGCCCCACGACTCCTCACCGCCACCCCCAGCCCCTCACCTCCTCACCCCAGCTCGCCACTCCCATCCCCAGCTCCCTCGCCTCCTCACCCCCATCTTCTGCCTCCTCACCCAACCTCATCTCTGCCCAGCCTCCTCACCACCTCCTCCCCCAGCTCCTCACCACCCCCTCACCCCAGCCCCTCACCCACCTCACCCCAGCTCCCTCACCACCTCACCCCAGCTCCTCACCTCCTCACCCCAGCCCTCACCACCTCACCCCAGCTCCCTCACCTCCTCACCCCGCTCCCACCACCTCACCCCAGCCCCTCCTCATCTCACCAATCTCACCACCTCACCCCGGCTCCTCACCACCTCACCCCCAGCTCCTCACCACCTCACCCCAGCCCCTCACCCACCTCACCCCCAGTACTCCTCACCACCTCAACCCCAGCCCCTCACCACCTCACCCCGGCTCCTCACCTCCTCACTCCCAGCTCTGCCACACTCACCCCCGGCTCCTCACCTCACTAGCTCCTGCCTCTCCTCACCGCCCCTCACCCTTTCACCCCCAACTCCTCCTCGCTTCTTCCCTCTACCACCTCTCACCCCAGCCCCTCACCTCCTCCACCCCAGCTCTCTCACCACCCCTCACCCCAGCTCCTCACCACTCACCTGACCCTCACCACACTCACCCAGCTCTATTTCCTCTCACTGACCCCTCATCCCCTCACTGACCCTCCTCCTCTTTAGCTCCCCACCTGCCCCGGCTCCTCCTTTTTACTCACTGACCTCTTCCCCTCTTGACCTCTTTTTATCCTACCCAGCCCCTCTTATCCTCACCCAGCTCCTCTGCCTCACCCCAGCTTATACCACACCTCTTTGGCCTCCTCCACTGTTGACCCCTCCTCCTGCCCAGCCCTGTCCTCACCCAGCTCCTTCACTACCTCACCCCCAGCTCCTCACCCTCCTCACCCCAGCCCCTCACCACCTCACCCCAGCTCCTCACCACCTCCACCCCAGCCCCTCACCACCTCAACCCCCAGCCCCTCACCACCTCACCCCGAGCCCTCCTCACCATCTCACCCCCAGCCCCTCTCACCTCTCTCACCCCAGCTCACCTCCTCACCCCAGCCCCTCACCTCACCTCACCCCAGCCCCTCACCACCTCGCCACCCCATGCCCCCCTCACCACCTCACCCCAGCCCCTCACCCACCTCACCCCAGCCCCTCACCACCCCACTCACCCAGCCCCTACCACCACCTCACTCCCAGCCCCTCACCTCCTCACCCCAGCTCTCCCACCTCCGCACAACCCAGTTCTCACCCACCCTCACCCCAGCCCCTCACCTGCCTCACCCCAGCCCCCTCCCACCACACCTCACCCCAGCCCCTCACCACCTCACCCCCAGCTCTCACCACCTCACCCCCAGCTCCTCACCACCCTCACCCCCAGCTCCCTCCCCACTCTCACCCCAGCCCCTCCACCACCTCACCCCAGCCCCTCACCACCTCACCCCCCAGCTCCTCACCTCCTCCCCAGCCCCTCACCTCCACCCCCAGCAGAGAAAGGGGCAACATGGAGCCTAGCAAACCTCAGGAGGGCAAAACAAGGGATGCCCACTGAATCCCAAGCCACGAGCGGTGCGCCACCGGCAGCCCAAACTAAATCTGCTTGCCTGGCACGGGTAGCAGCCAGGCTTAGGGCCTGGAGTGGAAACAGCCCAGGCTTTGGGTTTGAGCTGTGCCCAGGGCTCCAGAGTACTGTGCCCACAGGCATGGACATGGAGCATGGTCAGGGTGGGAGCTGCAGGACACAGCAGCTCCTGGGTCCGGGCTTCCTGGCTGAGTCCAGGCCAGAGCTGGCAGCAGCGACCAGTGCACTGACCGTTAGATTGCAGGGTGCAGATCCTTCAGACTTTAGAACGAGGCCGCCAGGCAGAGACCCTGGCCTATCTGCCCCCTAGGCTCACAGCTCCTCTCATGTGCCCAGAAAGGCGGAGGTGTAAGAGAAGGTCCTAGAGACAGACACACACTCCCCGGCCCGGGAGGAGCTGGAGATCGGGGACCTGTGCACACCAGCCAGAAGCTGAGGGGCACCCGAGAAGGTCCCCAGGGGGACCCCCAAAGGGGTGAAGAAGGTCCCACAGATGGACACCTCCCAAGCCTCCAGAGCCACCCCAGGAGCAGCTACCACCTACACGGCCTTCCCCAGGGAAGCACACACAGGCAGGAAGCTGAGCTGCCACCAGGGGAGGGGAAAGGTCTCCTGAGGAGACCCCAAGGGTGAGGAAGGTCCTAGAGAGTGGACACCTCTTCCAAGCCCAGAGCCACAATCCCTCCAGGAGCAAAGCTACACCCACAGCCTTCCAGGAAGCACACAGGCAGAGCCTGGGCTGCACCAGGGGAGGGGAAAGGTCCATGAGGAGACCCTGCTAGGGGTGAAGAGGGTCCCACACAGATGGACACCCTCCCAGAGCCCAGAGCCACCCCAGGAGCCCAGCCTACCACCCACAGCCTTCCAAGAAGCACACACACAGGCTCCAGCGGCCAGAAGCCTGAGCACTGCACCGGGGAGGGGCAGGAGGGTCCCAGAGAGACCCCAAAGCAGAAGGTGAGAAGGTCCCACAGATGGACACCTCCCGGACCCCAGGAGGAGCTGGAGCTGCTCCTCTGCCACCGATGGCATCTCATGGACCGCGCACAGCGGCAGAGCTGGGCTGCACCATTAGGGGAGGGGAAGGGTCCCCGAGGCGAGCCCCGGAGCAGGGGGATCTGAGGAGACTCCCAAGAGGTGAAGAAGGTCCCCTTGCACGGATGGGACTCCTCCAAAGCCCAAGAGCCACCCTCCGCAGAGGAGCCACCGCCGTCCAGCCATCCTGAGGAGAACTCACACCCAGCCAGCCTGAGAGAAGGCTCCTGAGGAGACCTCCCCAGGAGCAGGGCTGCCGGGCCACGGGCAGGGCGAGGAGGTCCAGGCAGCAGGGGAAGCAGCCGCGTCCAGCCCCTCCCCCCGGAGGCTCCCTTACCTTTGGCCTCGCAGCACGAACTCCGAAGCCCTCATGCTCCCTCTTCTGCAGCACGGCCGTCTTCTCCTCGATGATGTAGTCACTGGGCAGGAAAGAGCATAAAAGAAGGATGCTGGGGTTAGAGCTCACGCACCATGCTGCCACACCGCGAGGTGGCCTCGCTGCCCGGGCACCAGGAGAGCTCTTCTCATCCAGCGTCTCATCTCAGCGAGGAGCTGGGCACCAGCTGCCGCCCCCGCTGCCCTTGCCCGGAACCAGGAGATCACACAAAAGGAGATGATGAAGATGAAAGCTCCTCTGGTTTGGGGGGAGGGGGTGGGTGTGGGTGGAGGAAGGACCTGCTGCCTGGGCCACCCTTCTCGCCCACCGCTCCCTCCTCGGGCACCTGCACTGGCATGCAGGGGGCTGTGAAGCCCGCTGGGGGGCTCCCCTTAAAGGATGCCCTGAGCGCAGCAGCAGCAGCAGCAGCAGGTACGGGGGGCACGGGGAAGCTCCCCAGGGCTGGAGGAGGACAGGAGAGGAGCCTCCTCCACACGGCAGCAGGTCCCGGCAGGCAGGCAGGCAGGCAGCAGAGGTTGAGAGGCTGGTGCTGGGGGTCTCCTCCGGCGATGCCCCCTCCAGCTGGTTGCTAAGAGACGGGGCTGGCACTAGCGAGGGGTGGGGGTGCCAGGCATTGTCCTACTTTAAGGAGGCTTCGCTCCCGGCCCTCCAGTCCAGAAGAAGGGGCACAATCCAGCGCTGGAGACACGGGATGGAGAACCGGCTCCAAAGGGACGCGGCCACCACCGACCCTTGCGGCGAAGCAGCTCCAGCGCCGGCGTGGCGGGGAGGGGGGAGGGGGCTGGGAGGGGGCTTCGGGCAGCGAGGAGCAGCGGCAGCAGTCGAGGCGCAGCCCTGCAGAGCCCTCCCAGCTGAGCTGCAGGGCTGACCATCAGAGCAGAAGTAATCAGGGACCTCCTCAGCGCGGCGGGAGGGGCTCCGGCGCCCAGCACCCGGCGAGGGGGGCGGCAGTGGATGGAGCCGGCCCGGGGCGGGAGCGGCGAGGAGGCGGTGCAGCCAGCACACAGAGCTTGGGCGAGGGGGAGGGGGTGCAGCCGGTGATGATGGAGTTAACACGGTAATGAAGGGGTTAAGCTAACCAGGATGGAGTTAAGCCGAAGATGATGAGGTTAAACCAACCACGAAGGAGTTAAGCTAACCAGGATGGAGTTAACCCGAAGATGATGAGGTTAAACCAACCCATGAAGGGGTTAAGCTAACCAGGATGGAGTTAACCCGAAGATGATGAGGTTAAACCAACCACGAAGGGGTTAAGCTAACCAGGATGGAGTTAACCCGAAGATGATGAGGTTAAACCAACCACGAAGGGGTTAAGCTAACCAGGATGGAGTTAACCCGAAGATGATGAGGAGTTAAACCAACCACGAAGGGGTTAACCCAAAGATGATGAGGATAACTACAACCATGAAGGGGTTAAGCTAACCAGGATGCCGTTAACCCAGCAATTATAGAGTTAACTAAGGATGGAGTTAACTAGCAATGATGGAGTTAATCCAACGCCACTGGAGTTAACCCCTTGGAGTTAACCCGAGGGGGGGTGGTGTGAAGATTAACACGACATTAACCTGTCGATGAAGGGGTTAATCCCACGATGGGGTTAACCCCTTGGAGATAACCCAAGGGTGAAGGTGAAACTAACCAGGATGGAGTTAACCCAGCAGTTATGGAGTTAACCCAACAGCGAAGGGGTAAAGCTACCAATGAAGGGGTTGAAGCAGCCACGATGGAGTTAACCCAACAGCGAAGGGGTAAAGCTACCAATGAAGGGGTTGGAAGCAGCTACGATGGAGTTAACCTAACGGTGAAGGGGTTAATCTCACCATGCTGAATTTAACCGAGGGAAGAGAGGGTTAAATTAACAATGAAGGGGTTAATCCAACTACAAGAGAGTTACTACCACGAAGTTAAGCCAGCGGTTCAGCCGACAACGACGGGGCTAGCCCGGCAGTGAAGGGGCTAATCCAACACGATGGAGTTAACCTAGTGAGATGAGGTGAACCCAGCCCAGGAAGGGGTTAACCCAGCCACGAGGGAGTTAACTCAGCAAGGATGGCGTTAACCCAACAGGGGAAGGGGCTGATCTAACAGTGAAGGGGTTAAGCCAGCCACGACGGGGTTAACTCAGGAAGGATGGAGTTAACTAGCAATGGCGGAGTTCATCAACGCCATGGAGTTAACCCCTTGGAGTTAACCACGGGCGCGGGTGGAGATTAGCATAGAGATGCTTGTGTCGATGAAAGGTTCGCCCGCCACGTGGGTTGTGGCCCTCGGAGCCTAACCCAGGGTGAAGGGGTTAATGAGGAGGAGGGAGTTAACCCAGGCGCGGTGGGGATGGTGGGAAGCACCCAGCCGAGGGAACAAAGACCTGCACAGCTCCTGGCTGCCGAGAACAGGTAGAACGGTGGTGGAGGAGGAGGAGGAGGAGGATGAAAGGGAGGAGGTGGAGGAGGAGGATGAAAGGGAGGAGGTGGAGGAGGAGGATGAAAGGGGGAGGAGGTGGCCGTGGCACACGGCAGCTGGGCTGGCACACTGCGGTATGAGGGGCTCCAACATGCGCGGTGCCACCACTGCAGGCAGGTCCACGCCCCGCCGGCACACGTGGCCGCGGCCGTGCCCGTGGGGCTCGGGGGCTCAGGCAGCACCTCCTGTGCCAGCCCTGCCAGCACCCTGCAGGGCCAGGGGCGGCAGCCGTGTCTCCCGATGGGCTCACGGAGCTGCCGCCCGGGCTGCCGTGCCCACACGGGCTGCTGCCGAAGCTTCCAGCAGCCCTGGGCTGGCAGTGCCAGGGCAGGGCACCCCTCTGCACCCCAGCACCCTCGGACAGTGCCACACTTAGCCCTGAAGCCCAGCACGGTGGGGTGGGGAAGGGGACTTCTGGAGCTCAGCCAGTCCGACCCCCTGCTCCACCAGGGGCACCCACAGCAGCTTGCCCAGGGGCACAATGGCCAGGGGGGTTGGAAGCTCTCCACAGAAGGAGACTCCACAACCTCTCAGGGCAGACTGCTCCAGGCCTCCAGCACCCTCACACCAAACAAGTTGCTCCTGAGGGAACCTCCTGGCTTCCACCTGGTGTCCCTTGGCCCTTGTGCTGTCCCTGGGCACCACTGAGCAGAGCCTGGCCCCAGCCTCTTGCCCCCACTCAGGTCATTTATCTCTTGCTGAGCACTTAGGAGATCCCCTGTGGGGCTCCTCTCCTCCAGGCTCTCAGCCCCAGGTCCTTCAGCCTCTCCTTACAGAGCTGGGGGCACCTACAGCTCTGGGCAGGCGTTCTGTGCCCCTGCCATGGGCACCACGCCAAGGTGGCAGCCTGCCAGCAAGCTGGCCAGCAGCCTTCCTCTGCTCTCCCGCCCAAGGGGAGGCCACCACCACACTCCATGCCCACAGCAGCGGCAGGTACATGGGCAGGTGCCCAGGAGGCACAGAGCAGTCACGAGCCATGGGCACTGACACGAGAGCCAGGCTGCCCGGGGCCTCCCCTCCCCTGCCACTTGGGCATCCCCCACGAAAGGCCTGGGTGCCCAAACCCAACCCGGGACAAGCCCACACCAAAGGATGCAGGCAGGGCCAAACTCGCGCCACACTTCCAAGCAGGTCCTGCAGCCATCCCTTCAAGCCACATCTCCAGCAGGGTGGAGATGCTCCTGGCACCCAGGAGCACAGCTGCTTGCGCCAAGGCCCTCAGCAGGCCTAGAGCAACACCACCGCTGCCCAGCGAGCAGGCGGCCACTGCAGCCAGCCATTGCTGCCAGGCCAGAGGAGGGCATCACAATCCCCCTGACTACAGCCTGGAAACAACAACAGCCAAGCAACCCCAACCAGAGCCTGGCAACCCCAACCAGAGCCTGGCAACACCAACCAGAGGCAGGCAACCCCAACCACAGCCTGGCAACCCCAACCGCAGCCTGGCAACCCCAACCGCAGCCTGTAATCCCAACAGCAGCCTGGCAAACGCAACCAGAGCCTGGCAACACCAACCGCAGCCTGGCAACCCCAACCGCAGCCTGGCAACCCCAACCAGAGCCTGGCAACCCCAATCAGAGCCTGGCAACCCCAACCAGAGCCAGGCAACCCCAACCAGAGCCTGGCAACACCAACCGCAGCCAGGCAACCCCAACCAGAGCCAGGCAACCCCAACAGCAGCCTGGCAACCCCAACCAGAGCCTGGCAACACCAACCGCAGCCAGGCAACCCCAACCAGAGCCAGGCAACCCCAACAGCAGCCTGGCAACCCCAACCAGAGCCAGGCAACCCCAACCAGAGCCTGGCAACACCAACCGCAGCCAGGCAACCCCAACCAGAGCCAGGCAACCCCAACAGCAGCCTGGCAACCCCAACCAGAGCCTGGCAACACCAACCGCAGCCTGGCAACCCCAACCGCAGCCTGGCAACCCCAACCAGAGCCAGGCAACCCCAACCGCAGCCTGGCAACCCCAACCAGAGCCTGGCAACCCCAACCGCAGCCTGGCAACCCCAACCGCAGCCTGGCAACCCCAATCAGAGCCTGGTAACCCCAACACCAGCCTGGCAACCCCAACACCAGCCTGGCAACCCCAACCAGAGCCTGGCAACCCCAACCGCAGCCTGCAACCCCAACCAGAGCCTGGCAACCCCAACCAGAGCCAGGCAACACCAACTGCAGCCTGGCAACCCCAACCGCAGCCTGGCAACACCAACCGCAGCCTGGCAACCGAACCAGAGCCTGGCAACCCCAACCGCAGCCTGGCAACCCCAACCGCAGCCTGGCAACCCCAACCGCAGCCTGGCAACCCCAATCAGAGCCTGGTAACCCCAACACCAGCCTGGCAACCCCAACCAGAGCCAGGCAACCCCAACCGCAGCCTGGCAACCCCAACCAGAGCCAGGTAACCCCAACCAGAGCCTGGCAACCCCAACCGCAGCCTGGCAACCCCAACCAGAGCCAGGCAACCCCAACCAGAGCCTGGCAACCCCAACCAGAGCCAGGCAACCCCAACCAGAGCCTGGCAACCCCAACCAGAGCCAGGCAACCCCAATCAGAGCCAGGCAACCCCAACCGCAGCCTGGCAACCCCAACCAGAGCCTGGCAACCCCAACAGCAGCCTGGCAACCCCAACCGCAGCCTGGCAACCCCAACCAGAGCCAGGCAACCCCAACCAGAGCCAGGCAACCCCAACCAGAGCCTGGCAACCCCAACCGCAGCCTGGCAACCCCAAACCGCAGCCTGGCAACCCCAACCGCAGCCTGGCAACCCCAATCAGAGCCTGGTAACCCCAACACCAGCCTGGCAACCCCAACACCAGCCTGGCAACCCCAACCAGAGCCAGGCAACCCCAACCGCAGCCTGGCAACCCCAACCAGAGCCTGGCAACCCCAACCAGAGCCAGGCAACACCAACTGCAGCCTGGCAACCCCAACCGCAGCCTGGCAACCCCAACCGCAGCCTGGCAACCGAACCAGAGCCTGGCAACCCCAACCGCAGCCTGGCAACCCCAACTGCAGCCTGGCAACCCCAACCGCAGCCTGGCAACCCCAATCAGAGCCTGGTAACCCCAACACCAGCCTGGCAACCCCAACCAGAGCCAGGCAACCCCAACCGCAGCCTGGCAACCCCAACCAGAGCCAGGTAACCCCAACCAGAGCCTGGCAACCCCAACCGCAGCCTGGCAACCCCAACCAGAGCCAGGCAACCCCAACCAGAGCCTGGCAACCCCAACCAGAGCCAGGCAACCCCAACCAGAGCCTGGCAACCCCAACCAGAGCCAGGCAACCCCAACCAGAGCCTGGCAACCCCAACCAGAGCCAGGCAGAGCCAGGCAACCCCAACCGCAGCCTGGCAACCCCAACCAGAGCCTGGCAACCCCAACAGCAGCCTGGCAACCCCAACCGAGCCTGGCAACCCCAACCAGAGCCAGGCAACCCCAACCAGAGCCTGGCAACCCCAACCAGGAGCCAGGTAACCCCAACCAGAGCCTGGCAACCCCAACCAGAGCCTGGCAACCCCAACCGCAGCCTGGCAACCCCAACCAGAGCCAGGCAACCCCAACCAGAGCCTGGCAACCCCAACCAGAGCCAGGCAACCCCAACCAGAGCCAGGCAACCCCAACCAGAGCCTGGCAACCCCAACCAGAGCCTGGCAACCCCAACCAGAGCCAGGCAACCCCAACCAGAGCCTGGCAACCCCAACCAGAGCCAGGCAACCCCAACCAGAGCCTGGCAACCCCAACCAGAGCCTGGCAACCCCAACCAGAGCCAGGCAACCCCAACCAGAGCCTGGCAACCCAACCAGAGCCTGGCAACCCCAACCAGAGCCAGGCAACCCCAACCAGAGCCTGGCAACCCCAACCAGGCCAGGCAACCCCAACCAGAGCCAGGCAACCCCAACCAGAGCCTGGCAACCCCAACCAGAGCCTGGCAACCCCAACCAGAGCCAGGCAACCCCAACCAGAGCCTGGCAACCCCAACCAGAGCCAGGCAACCCCAACCAGAGCCAGGCAACCCCAACCAGAGCCTGGCAACCCCAACCAGAGCCAGGCAACCCCAATCAGAGCCAGGTAACCCCAACCAGAGCCTGGCAACCCCAACAGCAGCCTGGCAACCCCAACAGCAGCCTGGCAACCCCAACCAGAGCCAGGCAACCCCAACCAGAGCCTGGCAACCCCAACCAGAGCCTGGCAACCCCAACCGCAGCCTGGCAACCCCAACCGCAGGCTGGCAACCCCAACCGCAGGCTGGCAACCCCAACCAGAGCCAGGCAACCCCCAACCAGAGCCTGGCAACCCCAACCAGAGCCAGGCAACCCCAACCAGAGCCAGGCAACCCCCAACCGCAGCCTGGCAACCCCAACCGCAGCCAGGCAACACCAATCAGAGCCTGGTAACCCCAACACCAGCCTGGCAACCCCAACCGGAGCCAGGCAACCCCAACCGCAGCCTGGCAACCCCAACCGGAGCCAGGCAACCCCAACCAGAGCCTGGCAACCCCAACCGCAGCCTGGCAACCCCAATCAGAGCCTGGTAACCCCAACACCAGCCTGGCAACCCCAACCAGAGCCTGGCAACCCCAACCGCAGCCTGGCAACCCCAACCAGAGCCAGGCAACCCCAACCAGAGCCTGGCAACCCCAACCAGAGCCAGGCAACCCCAACCAGAGCCAGGCAACCCCAACCAGAGCCAGGTAACCCCAACCAGAGCCTGGCAACCCCAACCAGAGCCAGGCAACCCCAATCAGAGCCTGGCAACCCCAACCAGAGCCAGGCAAACCCCAACCAGTGCCTGGCAACCCCAACAGCAGCCTGGCAACCCCAACCAGAGCCAGGCAACCCCAACCAGAGCCTGGCAACACCAACCAGAGCCTGGCAACCCCAACCGCAGCCTGGCAACCCCAACCAGAGCCAGGCAACCCCAACCAGAGCCTGGCAACCCCAACCGCAGGCTGGCAACCCCAACCAGAGCCTGGCAACCCCAACCGCAGCCTGGCAACCCCAACCAGAGCCAGGCAACCCCAACCAGAGCCTGGCAACCCCAACCGCAGCCTGGCAACCCCAACCAGAGCCTGGCAACCCCAACCAGAGCCAGGCAACCCCAACCAGAGCCTGGCAACCCCAACAGCAGCCTGGCAACCCCAACCAGAGCCTGAGCCAGAGCCAGGCAACCCCAACCAGAGCCAGGCAACCCCAACCAGAGCCTGGCAACCCCAACCGCAGCCTGGCAACCCCAACCAGAGCCAGGCAACCCCAACCAGAGCCTGGCAACCCCAACCAGAGCCTGGCAACCCCAACCGCAACCCCAACCAGAGCCAGGCAACCCCAACCAGAGCCAGGCCCCCAACCGCAGCCTGGCAACCCCAACCGCAGCCTGGCAACCCCAATCAGAGCCAGGTGCCTGCAACCCCAACCAGAGCCTGGTAACCCCAACACCAGCCTGGCAACCCCCAGAGCCAGGCAACCCCAACCAGAGCCAGGTAACCCCAACCAGAGCCAGGCAACCCCAACCAGAGCCAGGTAACCCCAACCACAGCCTGGCAACCCCAACCAGAGCCAGGTAACCCCAACCAGAGCAGCCTGGCAACCCCAACCAGAGCCAGGCAACCCCAACCAGAGCCTGGCAACCCCAACCAGAGCCAGGCAACCCCAACCAGAGCCTGGCAACCCCAACCGCAGCCTGGCAACCCCAACCAGAGCCAGGCAACCCCAACCGCAGCCTGGCAACCCCCAACCGCAGCCTGGCAACCCCAACCAGAGCCTGGCAACCCCAACCGCAGGCTGGCAACCCCAACCAGAGCCAGGTAACCCCAACCAGAGCCAGGCAACCCCAACCGCAGCCTGGCAACCCCAACCGCAGCCTGGCAACCCCAACCAGCCTGGCAGCCCCAACCAGAGCCAGGCAACCCCAACCGCAGCCTGGCAACCCCAACCGCAGCCTGGCAACCCCAACCAGAGCCAGCAACCCCAACCGCAGCCTGGCAACCCCAACCAGAGCCTGGCAACCCCAACCGCAGCCTGGCAACCCCAACCGCAGCCTGGCAACCCCAACCGCAGCCTGGCAACCCCAACCGCAGCCTGGCAACCCCAACCGCAGCCTGGCAACCCCAACCAGAGCCAGGCAACCCCAACCAGAGCCTGGCAACCCCAACCAGAGCCTGGCAACCCCAACCGCAGCCTGGCAACCCCCAACCAGAGCCTGGCAACCCCAACCACAGCCTGGCAACCCCAACCACAGCCTGGCAACCCCAACCACAGCCTGGCAACCCCAACCGCAGCCTGGCAACCCCAACCAGAGCCTGGCAACCCCAATCAGAGCCAGGCAACCCCAACCGGAGCCTGGCAACCCCAACCGGAGCCTGGCAACCCCAACCGCAGCCTGGCAACCCTAACCGCAGCCTGGCAACCTCAACCACAAGCTGGTAACACCAACCACAGCCCAGCAAATCTAGCCACAGCCTTGTAACCCCAGCCTGGCAACCCCAACCAGAGCCTGGCAACCCCAACCACAGCAAGAGAGCCTCAAGCCATGACTGCTGCATCAAAGCCCTTGAGGATGCCCCATGGCTGGAGGTGTTCAAGGGCCAACCAGGATGGAGCTCCGAGCACCCTGCTCCTGCTGGCGGTGGTCCTGCCCCTGGCCGCAAGCTTGTAACCTGCAAAGTCCCCTCCCCACCAATCCATTCCTCATCCCCTCTTTGAACCACGGCTTGCCAGCAGTCCTCTGGAGATAAGCTGTGCCAATCTTAACCCAAGGGGATCGGGCCAGACTCTGCCCACTGGTGCCCAGCAGCAGGACAAGGGCCAAAAGGGGCACCAGCTGGAACCCAGAAGGTTCCATCTGGAGCAACTTGTCGGCTGTGAGGGTCCTGGAGGCCTGGAGCAGGCTGCTCAGAGAGGTTGTGGAGTCTCTGGATGCTCTAATCCTGGGCTGCTGCTGGGGGTGACCTGCTGGAGGAGGGGCACTGGGCCAGGTGAGCTCCAGAAGTCCCTTCCCATCATGCTGTGACTCCAGGACATGAACAGGTGAGCTGGCTAAGACCTGGCACCCTCCTTCTGGAAAGCTAAGACA
The DNA here is from genome assembly GCA_033816785.1 of Picus viridis. NCBI lineage: Eukaryota > Metazoa > Chordata > Aves > Piciformes > Picidae > Picus > Picus viridis. Next base: position 9,631,207 of record CM066567.1, read on the forward strand.
TCCTCCTGGAGAGCTCAGACCTGGAATTCTCTTTCTCCAAGACCTGGAACCCTCCTTCTGGAAAGCTTAAAGATCTCCTGGAAGCTCAGACCTGGAGCTCTCTTTCTCCAAGACCTGGAACCCTCCGTCTGGAAAGCTAAGACATCCTCCTGGAGAGCTCAGACCTGGAGCTCTCTTTCTCCAAGACCTGGAACCCTCCTTCTGGAAAGCTTAGGCATCCTTCTGGAGAGCTCTGACCTGGAATTCTTTCTCCAAGACCTGGAACTCTCTTTCTCCAAGACCTGGAACCCTCCTTCTGGAAAGCTTAGACATCCTCCTGGAGAGCTCAGACCTGGAATTCTCTTTCTCCAGGACCTGGAACCCTCCTTCTGGAAAGCTAAGACATCCTCCTGGAGAACTCAGACCTGGAATTCTCTTTCTCCAAGACCTGGAACCCTCCTTCTGGAAAGCTTAGGCATCCTTCTGGAGAGCTCTGACCTGGAATTCTTTCTCCAAGACCTGGAACTCTCTTTCTCCAAGACCTGGAACCCTCCTTCTGGAAAGCTTAGACATCCTCCTGGAGAGCTCAGACCTGGAATTCTCTTTCTCCAGGACCTGGAACCCTCCTTCTGGAAAGCTAAGACATCCTCCTGGAGAACTCAGACCTGGAATTCTTTCTTCAAGACCTGGAACTCTCTTTCTCCAGGACCTGGAACCCTCCTTCTGGAAAGCAAAGATCTCTTCCTGGAGAGCTCAGACCTGGAATTCTCTTTCTCCAAGACCTGGAAGCCTCCTTCTGAAAGCAAAGATCTCCTCCTGGAGAGCTCAGACCTGGAGCTCTTTCTCCAACACCTGGAACCCTCCTTCTGGAAAGCTTAGACATCCTCCTGGAAAGCCTAGACCTGGAATTCTCTTTCTCCAAGGCCTGGAACCCTCCTTCTGGAAAGCAAAGATCTCCTCCTGGAGAGCTCAGACCTGGAATTCTCTTTCTCCAAGACCTGGAACCCTCCTTCTGCCCCACCTCAGGCTGCAGGAGCCCTGGGACTCAGATGGTTAAAGGTGGGGGTGCATGGAAAGAGCTCCTCCAAGCCAAGAAGGGACTGTGGGGCTCCTTTTAGACTCAATGGAGAAGCTGTGGAGCGAAGTCAATGGAGCTGTGATTCATCTGGAGCTGAGTGGCCACCCACCTCCTGTCAGCTGAGCGGCACCTCTGGCTCCAGTGCCTTCACAGAGCTGCAGCCAGCCCTGCTGAGCTCAGACACCTACCTGGCAGCCGCCCACCCGGCAGTGACGTGGAGAACATGGCCCGCTCGGACAGCCCGGCCCCCGCAGCGCGGGGCGCAAGGGAAAGGAGCCCCAAGGAGGACAAGCAGGAAGACCAGAGGGTGGGTTGGATTGGAAGGAACCTCCAAGATCACCCAGTTCCAGCCCCCTGCCATGGGCAGGGACACCTCCCACCAGCCCAGGTTGCTCAAGGCCTTCTGGAAGGTGTCCAGAGAAGGGCAACAAAGCTGGGGAGGGGTCTGGAGCACAGCCCTGGGAGGAGAGGCTGAGGGAGCTGGGGTTGCTTAGCCTGGAGAAGAGGAGGCTCAGGGGTGACCTTCTTGTTGTCTACAACTCCCCGAAGGGAGGTTGTAGCCAGGTGGGGGTTGGTCTCTTCTCCCAGGCACCCAGCACCAGAACAGGAGGACACAGTCTCAAGCTGTGCCAGGGGAGGTTCAGGCTGGATGTTAGGAAGAAGTTCTTCACAGAAAGAGAGATTGGCCACTGGAATGTGCTGCCCAGGGAGGTGGTGGAGTCACCATCCCTGGAGGTGTTTAGGGAGAGCCTGGATGAGGCACTTGGTGCCATGGTTTAGTTGATTAGATGATGTTGGGTGAGAGGCTGGACTTGGTGATATCGAAGGTCTTTTCCAACCTGGTTAATTCTGTCCTGTTCTACCCTATCCTATCCTATCCTATCCTATCCTATCCTATCCTATCCTATCCTAATCTATCCTATCCTATCCTATCCTATCCTATCCTATCCTATCCTATCCTATCCTATCCTATCCTATCCTATCCTATCCTACCTATCCTACCCTACCCTACCCTATCCTACCCTATCCTATCCTATCCTACCCTATCCTATCCTATCCTATCCTATCCTATCCTATCCTATCCTATCCTATCCTATCCTATCCTATTCCATTCCATTCCATTCTATCCTATTCCATTCACCCAACACCTCCTGACTAACTAAACCATGGCTCCAAGTGCCACATCCAATCCCCTCTTGAACATCTGCAGGGATGGTGACGCCACTACCTCCCTGGGCAGCCGGAGGGGAGGGGAAGGGGAGGAGAGGGGGAGGGGAGGGGAGGGGAGAGGAGAGAGGTTCGGAGAGGAGAGGAGAGGTTCGGAGAGGAGAGGTTCGGAGAGGAGAGGTTCGGAGAGGAGAGGTTCGGAGAGGAGAGGTTCGGAGAGGAGAGGAGAGGTTCGGAGAGGAGAGGAGAGGTTCGGAGAGGAGAGGTTCGGAGAGGAGAGGAGAGGTTCGGAGAGGAGAGGTTCGGAGAGGAGAGGTTCGGAGAGGAGAGGAGAGGTTCGAGAGGAGAGGTTCGGAGAGGTTCGGAGAGGAGAGGTTCGGAGAGGTTCGGAGAGGTTCGGAGAGGTTCGGAGAGGAGAGGTTCGGAGAGGAGAGGTTCGGAGAGGGAGAGGTTCGGAGAGGAGAGGAGAGGAGAGGAGAGGAGAGAGAGGTTCGGAGAGGAGAGGTTCAGTTCGGAGAGGAGAGGTTCGGAGAGGAGAGGTTCGGAGAGGAGAGGAGAGGTTCGGAGAGGAGAGGTTCGGAGAGGAGAGGTTCGGAAAGGTTCGGAGAGGAGAGGAGAGGTTCGGTTCGGAGAGGTTCGGTTTGGAGAGGTTCGGTTCGGAGAGGTTCGGTTCGGAGAGGAGAGGTTCGGAGAGGAGAGGAGAGGTTCGGAGAGGAGAGGTTCGGAGAGGAGAGGTTCGGAGAGGAGAGGTTCGGAGAGGAGAGGAGAGGTTCGGAGAGGAGAGGTTCGGAGAGGAGAGGAGAGGTTCGGAGAGGAGAGGTTCGGAGAGGAGAGGAGAGGTTCGGAGAGGAGAGGTTCGGAGAGGTTCGGAGAGGTTCGGAGAGGTTCGGAGAGGTTCGGAGAGGAGAGGAGAGGAGAGGAGAGGAGAGGAGAGGAGAGGAGAGGAGAGGAGAGGAGAGGAGAGGAGAGGAGAGGAGAGGAGAGGTTCGGAGAGGAGAGGTTCGGAGAGGAGAGGTTCGGAGAGGAGAGGTTCGGAGAGGAGAGGAGAGGTTCGGAGAGGAGAGGTTCGGAGAGGAGAGGTTCGGAGAGGAGAGGAGAGGTTCGGAGAGGAGAGGTTCGGAGAGGAGAGGTTCGGAAAGGTTCGGAGAGGAGAGGAGAGGTTCGGAGAGGAGAGGTTCGGTTCGGAGAGGTTCGGTTCGGAGAGGAGAGGTTCGGAGAGGAGAGGAGAGGTTCGGAGAGGAGAGGTTCGGAGAGGAGAGGTTCGGAGAGGAGAGGAGAGGTTCGGAGAGGAGAGGTTCGGAGAGGAGAGGAGAGGTTCGGAGAGGAGAGGTTCGGAGAGGAGAGGAGAGGTTCGGAGAGGAGAGGTTCAGAGAGGTTCGGAGAGGTTCGGAGAGGTTCGGAGAGGAGAGGAGAGGAGAGGAGAGGAGAGGAGAGGAGAGGAGAGGAGAGGAGAGGAGAGGAGAGGAGAGGAGAGGAGAGGAGAGGAGAGGAGAGGAGAGGAGAGGAGAGGAGAGGAGAGGTTCGGAGAGGAGAGGAGAGGTTCGGAGAGGAGAGGTTCGGTTCGGAGAGGAGAGGTTCGGAGAGGAGAGGTTCGGTTCGGAGAGGAGAGGTTCGGTTCGGAGAGGAGAGGTTCGGAGAGGAGAGGTTCGGAGAGGAGAGGTTCGGAGAGGAGAGGTTCGGAGAGGAGAGGTTCGGAGAGGAGAGGTTCGGAGAGGAGAGGAGAGGAGAGGTTCGGAGAGGAGAGGAGAGGAGAGGAGAGGAGAGGAGAGGTTCGGAGAGGAGAGGAGAGGAGAGGAGAGGTTCGGAGAGGAGAGGAGAGGTTCGGAGAGGAGAGGAGAGGAGAGGTTCGGAGAGGAGAGGAGAGGAGAGGAGAGGAGAGGAGAGGAGAGGAGAGGTTCGGAGAGGAGAGGAGGAGAGGAGAGGAGAGGAGAGGAGAGGAGAGGAGAGAGGAGAGGAGAGGAGAGGAGAGGAGAGGAGAGGAGAGGAGAGGAGAGGAGAGGAGAGGAGAGGAGAGGAGAGGAGAGGAGAGGAGAGGAGAGGAGAGAGAGGAGAGGAGAGGAGAGGAGAGGAGAGAGAGAGAGGAGAGGAGAGGAGAGGAGAGGAGAGGAGAGGAGAGGTTCGGAGAGGAGAGGTTCGGAGAGGAGAGGAGAGGTTCGGAGAGGAGAGGAGAGGTTCGGAGAGGAGAGGTTCGGAGAGGAGAGGTTCGGAGAGGAGAGGTTCGGAGAGGAGAGGAGAGGTTCGGAGAGGAGAGGTTCGGAGAGGAGAGGTTCGGAGAGGAGAGGTTCGGAGAGGAGAGGAGAGGTTCGGAGAGGTTCGGAGAGGTTCGGAGAGGAGAGGTTCGGAGAGGTTCGGAGAGGTTCGGAGAGGTTCGGAGAGGTTCGGAGAGGAGAGGAGAGGTTCGGAGAGGAGAGGAGAGGAGAGGAGAGGAGAGGAGAGGAGAGGAGAGGAGAGGAGAGGTTCGGAGAGGAGAGGAGAGGAGAGGAGAGGAGAGGAGAGGAGAGGGAGAGGAGAGGAGAGGAGAGGAGAGGAGAGGAGAGGAGAGGAGAGGAGAGGAGAGGAGAGGAGAGGAGAGGAGGAGAGGGGACTCCACCACCTCCCTGGGCAGCACATTCCAATGGCCAATCTCTCTGTCTGGGAAGAACGTCTTCCTAACCTCCAGTCTAAACCTCCCCTGGCACAGCCTGAGGCTGTGTCCTCTGGTTCTGGTGCTGGGATGAGCTTCACCACCAGAAGGAAGAACTTGAGGGCTGGTTGATGAAGGGTCTCACCTTGGCAGAGTCATAGAATGGGTTGGGCTGGGAGGGACCTCCAAAGCTCATCCAGTCCAGCCCCCTGCACTCAGCAGGGACATCCTCCACTGCAGCAGGCTGCTCACAGCCTTGCCCAGCCTCACCTTGAACAGCTCCAGGGAAGGAGCCTCAACCACCTCCCTGGGAAACCTGTGCCAGTGTTCCAGCACCCTCATGGTGCAGAACTTCCTCCTAATGTCCAACCTAAATCTCCCCTGCTCCTGTTTCAAACCATTGCCCCTCATCCTACCACAGTTCCTTCTGAACAGTCCCTCCACAGCCTTCCTCTAGGTCCCCTTCAGGTACTGAAAGGCCACCAGAAGATCTCCCTGGAGCCTTCTCTTCTCCAGGCTGAACACCCCCAGCTCCCTCAGCCTGGCCTCACAGCAGAGCTGCTCCAACCCCCTGAGCATTTTCATGTCCCTTCTGTGGACCCTCTCCATCAGGTCCATGTCCTTCCTGTGTTGGGGGCTCCAGAGCTGCACACAGCCCTGCAGGTGAGGCCTCCCCAGAGCAGAGGGGCAGGATCCCCTCTCTCCAGCTCTGGCCACGCTGCTTTGGATGCAGCCCAGGCTGCCCTTGGCCTTCTGTGCTGCAAGCTCACACTGCTGGCTCCTGCCCAGCTTCTCACCCACCCAGGTCCACCACTGCCTGACTGTCCTCACCAGCTCCATCCCAGCTCTCCAGCAGCTCTCCAGCAGCTCTGGAACCTCTCCAGGAGCAGAGTGCACAGGGATGACTTCCCATGCCAGCACCCCCTGTCATGACCTGGCTCATGAGGTGACTCAGAAGGGACATTTATGATGTCCTGGGGGTGCCACAAGCAGCTGTGCCCAGCTCTAGTCACCAGTGTCCCCCAGACAGCACTGCCACCATCATCACCAGCTCTGAGGTCTCCTGACTGCAGACCCTGGACCCTTCCTGTGCCCTATGCAGCTAGGGTGGTCCCACAGCTGGGGCAGGATGGGACAGGGCACCTTCTAGAGGGGAGCTGCCATGGGGCTGTGCGGGACACGCTGGGGGCAGCAGAGGGATGTTCCAGCTGCTGCTGAGCAGCTCAGAGCTGCTGCTCCTCACCCCACCAGTGAGCAGCCCTGGGGGCACAGAGAGCTGGAGGGAACAAAGCCAGGACAGCTGAGCCCAAGTGCCCACATCATGAAGTCACAGACTGGGTTGGGTTGAAGGAACCTTTCAAGCTCCTCCAGTCCAACCCCCTGCAGCCAGCAGGGACAACCCCAACCACAGCAGGCTGCTCACAGCCCCAAACCACCTCCCCTGGGATGGTGCCAGGCATGGGGCAGCTCCCACCTCTCTGGGCAGCCTGGGCCAGGCTCTCACCACCCTCAGGGACAAACATTTCTCCCTTCTCTCCACTCTGAAGCTCCCTCTCTCAGTGCCAAACCCTCACCCCTGCTCCTGGCACAACAGCCCTGCTCAGAACTCTGTCCCCAGCTTTCAGCTCAGCACTCAGAGGCCACCAGAAGGTCTCCCTGGAGCCTTCTCTTCTCCAGGATGAACAAGCCCAACTCTCCCAGCCTGGCCCCACAGCAGAGGGCTTCCAGCATGGCTGTGGCCTCCTCTGGCCCTGCTCCACCAGGTCCCAGTCTGTGCTGGGGACCCCAGATCTGCCCCAGCACTGCAGGGGGACTTTGGAGCCTCCAAAGCCAGAGCCCAGCTCTGGAGGTGCTGGTGGTGCCTCCCCAGGCTGCTCACCTCCAATGCCCACAGCTCAGACCCCTAACCAACCTCAACTGAGATGGTGCCAGAGGTGCTCCCACCTCTCTTGGGCAACTTGGGCCAGGCTCTCACCACCCTCAGGGGCAAACAATTGTTCCTGTTGGCAAAGACCTCCAAGATCATGGTGGCCATGGTGCATGTGGAGCTTTGGAGCTTCCAAGCCCAGAGCCCAGCTCTGCTGCTCTCCTGCCACAGGTTTTGGTGCCACATTCAGTTGGGACTATGTGTGGAGCCCCATGTGTGGAGCTCACAATGTCTCTTGGTCCCACAAATCGACCCCTTAGTGTTATCCCTGCTGCCCTTCCCAACCCTCTTTGTCTTTTTGGCCTCCCTGGAGCTCAGCAGAAGAAATCCCAGCACTGAATCACCTGCAGGGTGACAACTGCTGAGCTTCATTTGCATCTGGCTGCCTGCTGATCCCACCCGGTGCCACCTCATCCCTTTGTGTGAGCCATCATCTTTGTTCCCCCTGCACCTTCTCCTTGCCTACTCATCATTCCATAAAGCTCTGGCAGATCTTCCTCTTCCCCCTCCCTGAGCTGAAGAGCTCCAACCCCCTTTAAACCTTTCCCCCAGCTGAGAAGAGGACCCAGGCCTGCAGCCCGCTTGAGCCACCCAAGGCTCGGCCCGAGGTTCGCTGGCTGCCGTTGAAGCTGTTCTGGAGTCTCCTTGCTCAGATCCAGCGACCAGCTGCATGCCAGGGACCTTCCAAGAAGTCTAAGGCTATTTTTAGGAGCCTTTGCTGCTGCTTTCCCATCTCCTCCCATCCTCCACCACGTGTCATCAGCTGCTGCCCTGCTGATGCTTGCCGAGAGCAGCCCACGTGGCTCCAGGAGCCTCTCCCAGCGGCAGCCCTGCGGGAAGGCAGCAGGCAGCAGGCAGCACTGCTTGGGCTGCCAAAGCCCCCTGAGATCAGCCAAGCCCAGCCAACAAGCCACCACCTCCATGGCCACATGTTTCTTCAGCACCTCCAGGGCCTTCAGGGGGAAACAGCAGGAGAACCTCAGTCCCAGGTGAGGTGCAGAGTGCCCAGCAGCTCCACCAGCTCTCATAGAACCATGGAATCAACCAGGTTGAAACCTTGCTAAGTCCACCCCCCAGCACCCACCAAGGTGGTCTCCTGGCTGCAGCACCATCTCCCCCTTTCCCAAATCACAGAATCAATAAGGTTGGAAGAGACCTCAGAGATCATCAAGCCCAACCTGTCACCCAACACCTCCTGGCTGCTAAACCATGGCCCCAAGTGCCACATCCAGTCCCCTCTTGAACACCTCCAGGGGTGGTGACTCCACCACCTCCCTGGGCAGCACATTCCAATGGCCAACAACTCTCTCTGGGAAGAACTTTCTCCTCACCTCCAGCCTAAACCTCCCCTGGCACTTTTTCATGCCCTGGTTTCTTGTCCCTGTTTCTTGTGCCTGCCCATGGTGGGAGGGTTGGAGCTGAACCATCTCTTTAAGGTGCCCTCCAACCCAAACCATTCCAGGATTCAAGGGCTGTGCTTCATGACCTGACCAAGACTTCTTTAGCTTGGATGTTAGGAAGAAGTTCTTCATGGAAAGAGAGATTGGCCATTGGGGTGTGCTGCCCAGGGAGGTGGTGGAGTCACCATCCCTGGAGGTGTTTAGGGAGAGCCTGGATGAGGCACTTGGTGCCATGGTTGAGTTGATCAGATGGTGTTGGGTGAGAGGTTGGACTTGATGATCTCTGAGGTCTTTTCCAACCTGGTTAATTCTATTCTGTTCTTGCAAATCCAGTGGCAGGAAACAGGACCCTTGGACCACATCTCCTGACCAAGACATCATCCATCCCATCACCCAACCACCAGCTCTGTGCTCCAGCATTTCACCTCCAGTGACATCCCAGCAGCCACGCTGGGCTCAGAGGACCCAGAAGGTTCTCAAGGGTCTCCTCCAACCTCAGTGGTTCTAGGACTCCATGAACAAGCAACTGGAAGCTCCTCTGACTCCTCTGCCCCTGGACAGTGATGGCTGGATGGACTCTTCAGGACATCCTCCCCAAAGTGCCCACCAGCTCTCCAGGATGTTCATTAGAGAGGAGAACAAAGGGGCTTCAGGGAACAGTTCCCAAAGCTCCTTCCATGCTTAATTAAAGCTCTGAAGGCTGGAGATGACCTCTGGGCACCTCTCAGCAGCTCATGTGTGCTCTCCTCCATCAGCTCATCACCTCATCACTGGTCCTACTGCTTCTCTAAAACAGGCCATGGAGCTTCCCCAGTTCTGAAATCCTACATTGCAGAAGAGCTGAGTGGTCCAGCACAGGACCCCAGCACAAGAACCACCAAGGGAGAGCATGAGCATGGTGGTGGAGTCACAGTCCCCAGAGGTGGGGCAAGAAATGTGTGGCCATGGCACTTGGGGACATGGTTTGATGGCCATGGTGCTGCTGGGTTGGTGGTTGGACTGGATAATCTCATGGTTTAATGGCCATGGTGGTGTTGGGTTGATGGTTGGACTTGATGGTTTGATGGCCATGGTGGTGTTGGGTTGATGGTTGGCCTCGATGGCCTCATGGTTTAATGGCCATGGTGGTGTTGGGTTGATGGTTGGACTTGATGTCCTCATGGGATAGTGGCCATGGTGGTCTTGGGTTGATGGTTGGACTTGATGGTTTGATGGCCATGGCAGTGTTGGGTTGATGGTTGGCCTTGATGGGTTGATGGCCATGGTGGGGTTGGGTTGATGGTTGGCCTTGATGGGTTGATGGCCTTGGTGGTGTTGGGTTGATGGCCATGGTGGGGTTGGATTGATGGTTGGCCTTGATGGGTTGATGGCCATGGTGGTGTTGGGTTGATGGTTGGCCTTGATGGGTTGATGGCCTTGGTGGTGTTGGGTTGATGGTTGGCCTTGATGGTTTGATGGCCATGGTGGGGTTGGGTTGATGGTTGGCCTTGATGGTTTGATGGCCATGGTGGGGTTGGGTTGATGGTTGGCCTTGATGGGTTGATGGCCATGGTGGGGTTGGGTTGATGGTTGGCCTTGATGGGTTGATGGCCATGGTGGGGTTGGGTTGATGGTTGGCCTTGATGGGTTGATGGCCATGGTGGTGTTGGGTTGGGTCTCAGAGGGCTTTTCCAAGCCAAAGCATTCAGTGCTTTCTCTACAGAGCCTCCTCGTGCTCTTAGGGGTCATTCAGCCTGGAGAAGACCTCTAAGCTCACCAGAGCTCTCTGTGACAGAGGGAAGTGGTCCCAGAAGACAGCACTGCCCCAAAGGCTCTTGAGGGCTGTTCTGAAGGCTATGCTGATGTGACAGCGAAGCCTCCTCAGCAGATCTTATCTCCCCCTCTCTCCTCCCTCTGCTGCTATGCAGATGAAGGTTGCACCAACCCAATGCAAGTCACCTTCTCCCAGCCAGATGGGGCTGCTGCTGCAAACCCCTCACCCTGCAGCACACCAGAGCCTGGGACCTCTGCAGATCAGCTGCCACCACCTGACACAACTCCTCTGTCCAAGACCCATCCACCTTCTCCATCTCTAAGCATCAAAGTCCTGTTGCAGGGCTGGGTTTGGTGCCCTTGCTAGGCCATCCCTCCCCTTCTCCCATGCTCCTGCTGAGCCCTGCCTGGAGCTCTGCTTCTTCTGGGCTTCCTCCTTAGTCACAAGCAGGGAGAAGGCCAGAAGCAGCTGGTACAAGGTCCAGCTCCCACTTGCTGCTGGTCTCCTGGATGGTAACTCAAAGCTGGGCAGGTGCCAGCAGCTCAGCCAGCTGACACCAGTCCTGCACCAACAGCACTGGGGACTGCTGGGGCAACAGGAGCCCAGAAAGCAGCTGCAGGATGGAGAAGACCAAAGGAAGGTTGCCTCAGAGGCACCCAGCCACAAACAGCTGGAGGAGACCCAGAGTGAAGCAGCAGGAAGCAGCCCTGCTTGTGTGTCCCCACACGGACCTGGCACACAAAGCCTTGGCACAGCAGAGTGCAGAGAAGAGAATACACCAGGTTGGAAGAGACCTTGAAGATCATCACGTCCAACCCATCAACCAATCCAACCTGCCTAAACAACTCAACCATGGCACCAAGCACCCCATCAAGTCTCCTCCTGAACACCTCCAATGATGGGGACTCCACCACCTCCCTGGGCAGCACATCCCAATGGCCAATCGCTCTTGCTGGGAAGAACTTCTTCCTAACATCCAGCCTAAACCTCCCCTGGCACAGCTTGAGACTGTGTCCTCTTGTTCTGGTGCTGGCTGCCTGGCAGAAGAGACCAACCCCCACCTGGCTACAACCTCCCTTCAGGGAGTTGTAGAGAGCAAGAAGGTCTCCCCTGAGCCTTCTCTTCTCCAGGCTAAGCAACCCCAGCTCCCTCAGCCTCTCCTCACAGGGCTGTGCTCCAGACCCCTCCCCAGCTTTGTTGCCCTTCTCTGGACACCTTTCAGCAACTCAACATCCTTCCTAAACTGAGGGGACCAGAACTGGACACAGCACTCAAGGTGTGGCCTAACCAGTGCAGTGGACAGGGGCAGAATGACCTCCCTGCTCCTGCTGGCCACACTCTTCCTGATGCAGGCCAGGATGCCATTGGCCCTCTTGGCTCCCTGGGCACACTGCAGGCTCATGTTCAGCCTCCCATCAACCAGCACCCCCAGGTCCCTCTCTGCCTGGCTGCTCTCCAGCCACTCTGACCCCAGCCTGTAGCACTGCCTGGGGTTGCTGTGGCCAATGTGCAGAACCCGGCACTTGGATGTGTTCAATCTCCTGCCCTTGGACTCTGCCCATCTGTCCAGCCTGTCCAGGTCCCTCTGCAGAGCTCTCCTACCCTCTAACAGATCAACTCCTGCCCCCAGCTTGGTGTCATCTACAAATTTACTGATGATGGACTCAATGCCCTCATCCAGATCATCAGTGAAGATTTTGAACAGGATGGGGCCCAGCACTGATCCTTGGGGCACACCACTGGTGCCTGGCTGCCAGCTGGATGTGGCACCATTCACCACCACTCTCTGGGCTCAGCCTCCAGCCAGTTCCTAACCCAGCTCAGAGTGCTGCTGTCCAAGCCAGGGGCTGACAGCTTAGCCAGCAGTTTGCTGTGGGGGACAGTGTCAAAGGCCTTGCTGAAGTCCAGGCAGACCACATCCACAGCCTGCCCCACATCCACCAGGCAGTCACCTGGGCTTAGAAAGAAATCAGGTTGGTCAGGCAGGAGCAGAGGAGGTGCTCCACAGCAGACCCTGGTGCCCAGCATAGGCAGAGGTGTTGGGATTGAGGGGGAAGGACCAGCTCTGACCACACTGCCATGAGAGGTGACCCCTGGACAGGACCTAGAGAGCAGTTGTCCCTCAGAGAATGGTATGAGCTGAGGGGACCTGCAAAGGTCATCTAATCCAACCCCCCCCTGTGGCCACCAGGGACATCTGCAACTAGAGCAGGCTGAGGTGGTGGACATCTCCATGCTACCTGCAGCTACTCTACAGGAGAGAAAAGAAGACCCTGGGAGCTGCACAGCCCTGGGACAAGAAGCAAGCAACACAAACTGAAGCCCAAGACATCACCATGACACCACAGAATGCTAGAGAGCATTCTCCCACCAGACTAGGCTGCTGAAAGCCCCCATAAGAAAACCCTTCCAGCCTGGAAACAGAGGCTGGGACCTGAGCCCAAGGGGGCTGTGGGACCTCCAACCTCTTCATTGAAGGCCAGGTCAGATGAGGCCTTCAGCAACCTGCTCTAGTGAGAGGTGTCCCTACCCATGGCAGGGGTTGGAGCTGGATGACCTTGTAGATCCCTTCCAACCCAACCCCTTCCATGAAGCTCTGAGTCTTAGTTGGGGCCCTGCTGTGCTCCAGGAACCTCTGGAGACCCCTTCTGACCTCCATTGTCCCCTAATTCCCTGTGCCAACAGGTTTGGGTCACAGGGACCAGGAGCAGCAGTCCCTTGCTCAGCAGCTCCTCCAAGGCTGTGCCCCTCAGGGAGGTTGATCCAGATGGCCTGTGTGCTCTCCAGGCTCTAATCTCTGTTCCCTGCTCTGCTTAATCCCCCCTGGGTTAAATCCTGGTCAAAAATTAATCCTGAGGCATCTCCTGCTCCAGTCCTGCCCCTTCCAGCTGTGCCACACAGGACACAAGCTGCTCATGCTGTGCAGTCACAGACTCACACAAACATTCTGCCTGGAAGAGACCTCCAGGATCACCAAATCCAACCCAGAACCCTGTTCTACAAGAGTAGAGCTCTGCAGAGGGACCTGGACAGGCTGGACAGATGGGCAGAGTCCAAGGGCAGGAGATTGAACACATCCAAGTGCCGGGTTCTGCACACTGGCCACAGCAACCCCAGGCAGTGCTACAGGCTGGGGTCAGAGTGGCTGGAGAGCAGCCAGGCAGAGAGGGACCTGGGGGTGCTGGTTGATGGGAGGCTGAACATGAGCCTGCAGTGTGCCCAGGCAGCCAAGAGGGCCAATGGCATCCTGGCCTGCATCAGGAACAGTGTGGCCAGCAGGAGCAGGGAGGTCATTCTGCCCCTGTCCACTGCACTGGTTAGGCCACACCTTGAGTCCTGTGTCCAGTTCTGGGCCACTCAGTTTAGGGAAGATGTTGAGTTGCTGGAAGGTGTCCAGAGAAGGGCAACAAAGCTGGGGAGGGGTCTGGAGCACAGCCCTGTGAGGAGAGGCTGAGGGAGCTGGGGTTGCTTAGCCTGGAGAAGAGGAGGCTCAGGGGAGATCTTATTGCTCTCTAGAACTCCCTGAAGGGAGGTTGTAGCCAGGAGGGGGTTGGTCTCTTCTGCCAGGCAACCAGCACCAGAACAAGAGGACACAGTCTCAAGCCGTGCCAGGGGAGGTTCAGGCTGGAGGTTAGGAAGAAATTCCTCCCAGCAAGAGAGATTGGCCATTGGAATGTGCTGCCCAGGGAGGTGGTGGAGTCCCCATCATTGGAGGTGTTTAGGAAGAGCCTGGATGAGGCACTTGGTGTCATGGTTGAGTTTACCAAATGGTGTTGGATGATAGGTTGGACTTGATGATCTCAAAGCTCTCTTCCAAGCTGGTTAATTCTCTTCTATTCTGTTCTATTCTATTCTAACCCTCAAGGGCCAGAAATTGTTCTTCACAGCCAACCTCAGCCTCCCTGAGGCAACCTGAGGCTCTTCCCTGCTGAGCACAGAAGGTTTCAGTACTGCCCAGGGCAGTGGTGCAGTCCTCATCCCTGGAGGGCTTTCAGAGCCCTGGAGCTGTGGTGCTGAGGGCCATGGTGCTGGTGGTGCCCTGGCAGTGCTGGGCTGGTGGTTGGGCTCCAGGTGCTTCAAGTTCTTCTCCAACCCAACCCATTCTGTGCTGTCCTGCTCACACCTGGGGGGCTTGACCCAAGCAGGTTGAGAACAGGATTCCACTGGGGTGGACCTGGGGGATCCCTGCTCCTTCTGTCTCAGGATAGGCTTCATCTGGAGTGGATTCAGGGCATCCCCTGTCCTCTGGGGTGGAGCTGGGAGGATCCCCTGTCCTCTGGGGTGGAGCTGGGAGGATCCCCTGTCCTCCTGTCCCAGGCCAGGCTCCCTCAGCTGGTGACCTGGCAGTGCTCGATTAAGGGTTGGACTTGGATCTTAAAGGTCTTCTCCAGCTCAAACAATTTCATGAGTGCCAGCAGAGGCAGGTGCCTGGCTCCAGAAGAGACTTTCCACCCTCTTGGCACAATCCTGCAGGACTTCAGCCCCACCTCTTGCAGAAGATGCTCCACAGCTCTCAGCCCCATAGTTTGCCTTCTCTGCCAGCTCCTTGAGTTCCTCTGGCCTGAAGGGCCAAAGCCAGCAGCAGGCTTCCAGAGGTGGGCACAGAGTGCCAGGACCATGTTTCCCAGGTTGGCCCTTTGGGTCTTTTCCTTCCCTAACAATCCCCCAAATCCAGTTTGGCTTTGAAGGTTTGGCCTGGAGTCACAGCAAGTCCTACTCAGGAGCAGGAGTTGGCTCACCCCACCACTGCTGGGGCAATGCCACCACTTCTATGTTCCAGATCTCTGGCTCTTGGTCTGCTCTGCTGGTGTTTGGCCACTGCTTCCTCACCCAGGACCCCCAGTGACCCTCCTCCACCGCTACTGGGCTTGGATCATAGACTCACAGAATCAACCAGGTTGGCAAAGACCTCAGAGATCATCAAGCCCAACCTGTCACCCAGCACCCCCTGACACTGGGACTGTCCCCACCACCAGAGAGGAGCTGCTGGGTGAGGTCACCCATGGACAGCTGGTGGAAGCCTTGCAAGCCCTCATCCTCTCCCTGCCCAGACATCTGCTGCCCAGGGAACCCAGCAGGCCTCTGGTGATGAATCACAGAATCAGAGAATCAGTAAGGTTGGAAGAGACCTCAAGGATCACCAAGCCCAACCTGTCACCCAACACCTCATGACTACTAAACCATGGCCCCAAGTGCCACATCCAATCCCCTCTTGAGCACCTCCAGGCATGGGGACTCCACCACCTCCCTGGGCAGCACATTCCAATGGCTGATCTCTCTTTCTGGGAAGAACTTTCTCCTCACCTCCAGCCTAAACCTTCCCTGGTGCAGCTTGAGACTGTGTCCTCTTGTTCTGGTGCTGGTTGCCTGGGAGAAGAGACCAACCCCCACCTGGCTACAACCTCCCTTCAGGGAGTTGTAGACAGCAATGAGGTCTCCCCTGAGCCTCTTCTCCTCCAGGCTAAGCAACCCCAGCTGCCTCCTGACCTGCCTTGGGCCTGGTGTTGGAAGGCCTCAGCACTCAAGATGCTCTCACAGTGATGTCAGAGTGGTGTCAGCTCCATGAGGAGGAGCTGAGAAGGCTCTGATGGGCAAGAGCACCTCACAGCTGTGCTGCTGGTGCATGGCACCTCCTGTGTGCCAAGGCAGCCTAGCTCAGCAGGCACTGCTCCTCAGCCCACCTCGGTGCCAGCCCACCCAACAGTGCTCCTACTGCTCAAGGAGGGGAGCCGGGACTCCTCCACCAACCTCTACCCAGTTCCTGATCTTGAAGACCCAGAGCAACCAGGGACCCCAGCACACAGCTTCTGGGGGTCCCCTGCAGCATTTGGGGCATGGTGGACAATCCTGAGCCCCGGCGGCCCCCGAGGGCGGTCCCGAGCCCCGGCGGCCCCCGAGGACAATCCTGAGCCCCGGCGGCCCCCAGCTCGGTCCGGCGCCCCGGGACAATCCTGAGCCCCGAGGACCCGAAGGACAATCCTGAGCCCCGGCGGCCCCCCAGCTCGGTCCCGAGCCCCGGCGACCCCCGAGGACAATCCTGAGCCCCGGCGGCCCCCCAGCTCGGTCCCGAGCCCCGGCGACCCCCGAGGACAATCCTGAGCCCCGGCGGCCCCCCAGCTCGGTCCCGAACCCCCCCGGCGACCCCCCGAGGAGGACAATCCTGAGCCCCGGCGGCCCCCAGCTCGGTCCGGAGCCCCATCAGACTCATTCCCAGGTCCCAGGCTCCTACGAGCACATCCAGCAGCCGCACGCATTCCAGCCCCACCACAACCCAGTGCCATCTCTCCTGCTCTCCTGCCCGGTCCCTAGGGCTTGTGCCCAGCTTCCCAAAGCTTGGGCTCCGTGCCAAGGCGAGTCAGCTCCACTGCCACAGACCAGAAGACGCCTGCTGCCCCCCAGGCAGCACGCCCAGCGCTGCCACCTGTCCCTCTGCCATCCCTCGCAGGGCAGCATCCAGCCCTGCAGAGCTGCAGCTCTGCATCTGCTTCCACCACCGCTCCCAGAGCACACCAGCAGCTCTCCAGAACGTCCGGCTCCTCACCCAAGACCTGAGCCAGGCTGCCCCGCCCCAGCCCTCCGCCACCGACTGCACCAAAGCCACCGCACCGGCGCCCTTCCCGTGCTATGGAGGGCCAACACCAGCCGCGCTGGCAGGCCAAGGGATGCCTGCTCCGCGGCAGGGAAGCTCCTCCTGACCCTCCCAAAGCCCAGAAGCTGGAAGCCTACCTGTGAGAGGTGAAGTTGTCGTAGGAGCCCACAGTGTAGTGGCGGAAGAGACGCTTGGTCCTGTCCTCGCGGGTCTCTGCAAGGGGAGAGACAGCAGCACTCAGAGCTGCAGGCACCCGGGGGAAGGGAGGGGGGAAGGGGGGAAGGAAGGGGCCCCTGTCTGCTCCCCTCACCTGGAGGGGCTTATGGAGCAGGAGCCACAAAGGGAGCTCCAGAGGCACCACCCAGGTCATCTCTGATGAGCCCAAGCCCTTGCAGGAAGGTCTCTGTCCACCTTCCTTCCTCCAGCATGGCCTCTGCTCACCCAGAGAGCCTAGTGGGCCACCACTGGCCATGCCCTGCAGAGCATCCTTGCTCAGCCCTGGCCTTTGCTCCTTATCTTGATACCAGCTCAGGTTACAGTATCACAGTATCACCAAGGTTGGAAGAGACCTCGACGATCATCAAGTCCAACCTGTAACCACAAACCTCACGACTAGACCATGGCACCAAGTGCCACATCCAGTCCCCTCTTGAACCCCTCCAGGGATGGTGACTCAACCACCTCCCTGGGCAGCACATTCCAATGGCCAATCACTCTCTCAGTGAAGAACTTTCTCCTCACCTCCAGCCTAAACTTCCCCTGGTGCAGCTTGAGACTGTGTCCCCTTGTTCTGGTGCTGGCTGCCTGGGAGAAGAGTCCAACCCCTTCCCGGCTACAACCTCCCTTCAGGTAGTTGTAGAGAGCAATGAGGTCTCCCCTGAGCCTCTCCTTCTCCAGGCTAAACAATCCCAGCTCCCTCAGCCTCTGCTCACAGGGCTGTGCTCAAGGCCTCTCCCCAGCCTCATTGCCCTTCTCTGGACACGTTCAAGTGTCTCAATGTCCTTCCTAAACTGAGGGGCCCAGAACTGGACACAGGACTCAAGGTGTGGCCTAACCAGTGCAGAGTACAGGGGCACAAGGACCTCCCTGCCCCTGCTGGCCACACTATTCCTAATGCAGGCCAGGATGCCATTGGCCTTCTTGGCCACCTGGGCACACTGCTGGCTCATGTTCAGGTGGCTGTCAATCAGCACCCCCAGGTCCCTCTCTGTTTGGCAGCTCTCCAGCCACTCCACCCCAGCCTGTAGCTCTGCATGGGGTTGCTGTGGCCAAAGTGCAGCACCTGGCACTTGGACTTGTTGAATGCCATCCTGTTGGACTCTGCCCATCGGTCCAGCCGGTCGAGGTCCCTCTGCAGAGCCTTTCTGCCCTCTAACTGACCAACATCTGCTCCCAACTTGGTGTCATCTGCAAACTTGCTGATAACTGTCTCAATCCCCTCATCCAGATGGTCAATGAAGACATTGAAGAGGATGGGGCCCAGCACTGATCCCTGGGGGATGCCACTGGTGACTGGCCTCCAGCTGGAGGTGGCACCATTCACCACCACTCTCTGGGCCCAGCCCTCCAGCCAGTTCCTGACCCAGCTCAGAGTGTTGCTGCCCAAGCCACGAGCTGACAGCCTAGCCAGCAGTTTGCTGTGGGGGACGGTGTCAAAGGCCTTGCTGAAGTCCAGGTAGACCACATCCACAGGCCTCTCCACATCCACCAGGCGGGTCACCTGATCATAGAAGGAGATCAGGTTGGAGAGGCAGGACCTGCCCTTCCTGAATCCATGCTGGCTGGACCTGAGCCCTTGGCCATCCTGCAGGTGCGCAGTTATTGCTGCCAGGATAATCTGCTCCATCACTTTCCCTGGCACTGAGGTCAGGCTGACCGGCCTGGAGTTTCCGGGTTCCTCCATCCGACCCTTCTTGTGGATGGGGACCACATTGGCCAGTTTCCAGTCATCTGGGACCTCACCGGTCAGCCAGGACTGGAGGAAAACGATGGAGAGCGGCTTGGGCAGCTCACCTGCCAGCTCTCTCAGCAGGTTAACAAGCCCTGGCTGCCGCCACCTCAAGTCCTCCTCCCAGGGCTCATTTACTTCAGAGGCCTGAAGGCATCTAAGCGGACTCTGCCCTGTTGAAGGTTTCCAGCTGAAGGAGAGACTCAACAAACCCCTGGCTGAGAGCTGACTTTGCCAAAAAAAACCCTAAACCAAACCCCAGCAACCCCGAGGCCTCCTGCTCTGACCTCCTGCCACCACAGCTATGAAGAACAAGGCAGGCAGGGATGGAGCCTGACTGCTCCAAGCAGCAGGACCTCTGCTTTGGTTGCCCCCACAGCCCAGAAAGCATTGGTGACCACCAGCTGCCTCTAGTGGAATCCAGGAGAGGCTCAATCACAGCTAGGAGAGATGAGGACCCTCAGAGCAGGAGCTCTAGGCCAGAGGTCCTAGCCAGGATCTCAGCAAGGATCCCTCTGGAGAAACATCTTCAGGAAGCCCCTGGAGCACAGCAAGTCCCCAGGGAACAGAAGAAAGCTGAGGCAGCAGCAAGGCCTCCCAGGGTGAGTGGGGACAGCTCCTGTAGCTGTGGCATGAGGGACAGCACTGCTCCTAAGCCACAGCATGGAATGCTTCAGGGACCCTCCAAACCCCTCCAGTCCAACCCCCTGCAGCCAGCAGGGACATCCCCAGCCAGAGCAGGCTGCTCACAGCCCCACACAACCTCCCCTGGGATGGTGCCAGGCATGGGGCAGCTCCCACCTCTCTGGGCAGCCTGGGCCAGGCTCTCACCACCCTCAGGGACAAACATTTCTCCCTTCTCTCCACTCTGAAGCTCCCTCTCTCAGTGCCAAACCCTCACCCCTGCTCCTGGCACAACAGCCCTGCTCAGAACTCTGTCCCCAGCTTTCAGCTCAGCACTCAGAGGCCACCAGAAGGTCTCCCTGGAGCCTTCTCTTCTCCAGGATGAACAAGCCCAACTCTCCCAGCCTGGCCCCACAGCAGAGGGCTTCCAGCATGGCTGTGGCCTCCTCTGGCCCTGCTCCACCAGGTCCCTGTCTGTGCTGGGGACCCCAGATCTGCCCCAGCACTGCAGGGGGACTTTGGAGCCTCCAAAGCCAGAGCCCAGCTCTGGAGGTGCTGGTGGTGCCTCCCCAGGCTGCTCACCTCCAATGCCCACAGCTCAGACCCCTAACCAACCTCAACTGAGATGGTGCCAGAGGTGCTCCCACCTCTATTGGGCAACTTGGGTCAGGCTCTCACCACCCTCAGGGGCAAACACCTCACACAACTGTTCCTGTTGGCAAAGACCTCCAAGATTATGGTGGCCAGATGTCAGCCTAAGACCACCATGGCCATCAAACCACCTAAAGCCATGTCAGAAGAAGTCAGAGGACCTCTCCCCCTCTCCTGCATGCCGGAGGGGAAAGGTGGCTCTGCTGGGAAGGCCGGAAGGTGCTCCAGGCCCACAGGAGCTGAGGGGTTTGCTGAGCTCTGGAAGGTGATGCTGATGAAGTTGATTTGGTCACCACCACAGCCAATGCTCCACCTCCTGCAGCTTTCTTGTGACCAAGGCCTTCGGCTGCCTCCAGGTTCATGTCCTGCTACCAAGGAAGCTGCTTGGGGCTGCACACCTACTCCTGCCATCACTACCCCAGGCAGAAGCCAACAGCTGGCAGGAACCAGCAGCAGAAGAGGGTGTCCATGGCTTTGATAAATGCCAAGGTGTTCAACCACCACCAGCCTCTCCTCCTGCACAGCCCACCAGGCAGGCTAGGGAAGTCCCATCCATGCTGGAGCCATGGCAGATCCTGGCTGGAGCCATGGCAGATCCTGGCTGGAGCCATGGCAGATCCTGGCTGGAGCCATGGCAGATCCTGGCTGGGCATTGCTCCCTCACTCCTCTGGTCTGAAGCTCATCTACTTGGGTGACCTCTGAGCACCAGGTGAGTCACACAGGGCGAGTTGGTGGCCAGCAGGCCAGGAAGGATTCCAGCTCAGGCCATGCTGGAGTGATTCCTCAGGACCAGCAAAGGCTACAGACTGAACTGCAGGCCAGGAGGTCACAGCAGGGCAGGCTGCAGCACTGGTTGCAGTTGTCACAAGGTCCTCCCAGAAAGCCACCTCTGAGCTGGTCACCAAGCACTGAGGGACAGGTCCTGTCCCCAGCCCAGCCTTTGCAGGTCCTCTTCTCAGTGATCCTTCTGCAACAGCACCCTAAAGGGCTGGAAAGGTGCAGGAGAGCCCTTCCAACCTCTCTTTCTGTGAAGAACTTCTTCCTCACCTCCAGCCTAAACCTCCCCTGGCGCAGTTTGAGACCGTGTCCTCTTGTTCCGGTGCTGGCCCTCGCGCTCCTGAGGCTGGGCCTCAGCTCCTGTGACTCCCAACCTGCTGCACCAAGGCAGAAGCTCCTTGGGAGGTCCTTCCCCCAGGCAGAGCCTTCTCAGGACAGCCACAGTGGCCAAGCCAGGCCAGCCAGGGCTTCTCCTTCCCAGCCTGGCAAGTGCAGCTGGCTACTTCCACTTCTTGCTGTTCTTGTCCCCTTCTCCCCCTGGCAACAGCACGGCTGCAAAGCAACCAGCCCCGTGGGTGCTGCTCCTGAAGCCCTACAGCCAGCCAGGCCCAAGCCCTGCAGGTGGGCACCACCTGAGCCGCAGGCCAGCTGTGTGCCACGGCTCCTCCCCGCACCACCCAGGCTCCCAGCACCACCCCAGCTCTCTGCAGGACGCAGCTCTCCACGCCTCGGCTGGGGCGGGCTCCCTGCTGGCCCAAGAGAGCAAAGGAGGAGCGGCTCCCTCCTCCCCTGGAATGCAGGACACACGAGAGACAGCCATGAGATGGTACCAGGAGAGCAGCAGCTCACCTCCTCAGGGGCTGGGGAGGACCTCCAGGAGGCAGAAGATCAATCCCTGGCAGGAAGCTGGAGAGCTGTGTGCCTCACCCAGCTCCCCAAAGCCCTCCCCAGCCCTCCTCCCCTGCAGCCTCCGCAGCTGCATCACCTGAGGCTGGCACCGAGGGAAGCACAACAGTGCCCTCTACCCAACCAGCAGTCCCCAGCTGCTGCAGCTCCACCACCTGCCGCAGGCACGAAGGAGGACCGCCTCGGGCCAGCCCCGGACCCTGCCGGGCCAGGCTCAGGCCAGGAGGACCAAGCACGCTCACCACCAGCTACCTCGCGGTGCTGAGCGCTGCTAGGCTCCCCTGCTGCTGGCACATCTGCGGGCACAGGACTGATAGGGGTGGCAAAGCCCTCTGAGATCAGCCAGGCCAGCAAGCCAACACCACTGTGGCCACCAAACCATGGCCCCAGATGGCCGTGGCCCCACAGTGCTGGAACAAGCCGCAGGGCTGGGGACTCTACCTCCCTGGGGGAAGCCTTCGCCTCCCTGCCACGGCATGGGCTTGGGTGACTCGGGACCAATGCTGCTCAGCCACCCTTGGGCCAGCCTCTGCTCTCCCACCATGGCGTGAGCTGGAGGAGGGCATCGAGTCCATCACCAGTAACTTTGCAGATGACACCAAGGTGGGGGCAGGAGTTGATCTGCTGGAGGGCAGAGAGGCTTTGCAGAGGGACCTCGACAGGCTGGACAGATGGGCAGAGTCCAAGGGCAGGAGATTGAACACATCCAAGTGCCGGGTTCTGCACATTGGCCACAGCAACCCCAGGCAGTGCTACAGGCTGGGGGCAGAGTGGCTGGAGAGTGAGTGTGCTCACTTTGCTAGGGGGTCAGGGGGTCAGGCAGGTCAGGGGTGTGCTCACCTTGCTGGGGGTGTTGGGAGGGGGTCAGGTGTTGTGCTCACCTTGCTGGGGGTGTCGGGGGGCAGGGGTGTCAGGGGTGTGCTCACCTTGCTGGTATTGTCAGGGGGTGTCAGGGGGGTGCTCACCTTGCTGGGGATGCCAGGGGGTGTCAGGGGTGTGCTCAACTTGTTGGGGGTGTCAGGGTTGTCAGGGGGTGTCAGAGCAGTCAGGGAAGTCAGGGGTGTGCTCACCTTGCTGGGGGTGTCAGGGGTGTAAGGTGTGCTCAACTTGTTGGGGGTGTCAGAGCAGTCAGGGGGGTCAGGGGTATGCTCACCTTGCTGGGGGGGTCAGGGAGGGGTGGGGAGGGGTGAGGGGGGTCATGGAGGGGTGAGAGGGGGTGAGGGGGTAAGGGGAATGAGGGGGCATCAGGGAGGGGTGAGAGGGTGTGAGGGGGGGTCAGGGAGGGGTGCGAGGAGGTGAGAGGGGTAAGGGGGGGTGAGGGGGGTGAGGGAGGAGTGAGGGAGGAGTGAGGGAGGTGAGGGAGGAGTGAGGGAGGTGAGGGAGGTGAGGGAGGTGAGGGAGGAGTGAGGGAGGTGAGGGAGGAGTGAGGGAGGTGAGGGAGGAGTGAGGGAGGTGAGGGAGGAGTGAGGGAGGTGAGGGAGGAGTGAGGGAGGTGAGGGAGGTGAGGGAGGTGAGGGAGGGAGTGAGGGAGGAGTGAGGGAGGTGAGGGAGGTGAGGGAGGTGAGGGAGGAGTGAGGGAGGTGAGGGAGGAGTGAGGGAGGTGAGGGAGGAGTGAGGGAGGTGAGGGAGGGAGTGAGGGGGAGGTGAGGGAGGTGAGGGAGGTGAGGGAGGAGTGAGGGAGGTGAGGGAGGAGTGAGGGAGGTGAGGGAGGAGTGAGGGAGGTGAGGGAGGTGAGGGAGGTGAGGGAGGAGTGAGGGAGGTGGGGGGGGGGGGGTCGGGGGGTCAGTGAGGGGTGAGGGGGTGGGAGGGGTTGAGGGAGGTGAGGGGGAGGAGGTGAGAGGGGCCGAGGGGGCGAGCTCACCTTGCCGGGGGTCGTACTGCCGCATCTGCACCTCCTCGACGCATTCCGCCGGGAACCAGCCGGTCCTGCCCTTGACGGAGCCTTCCCAGAAGCCTCCTTCGCCGATGCTCAGCACTGCAGGGAGACACGGGGCAGGGAGCTGAGCGGCCCCGGCGCCCCCGGCGGGCGGGGATGGGGGGACGAGGCAAGGGAGAGCCCGGAAGAGCGGGCCGGAGGCAGGGGGAAGGAAACCTCCCAGGCAGGCTTCCCCGGGGGTAGGGAGAAGCTGTTCGCGGCGGAGGCCGGGGCGAGGCCGGCCCGGGCTGCCCAGGGAGGCTGCGGCTGCCTCCTCCTGCCGGGCCGGGTGCTGCCCGGAGCAAGCCGGGCCGGCGGGAGCTGGCCCTGCCCCTGGCAGGGGCTAGGAACCGGACGGTCTGCGAGGTCTCTTCCAACCCCAAGCCACTGCGTGCTTCCGTGGAGGGCCTCCCTCGGCCCCGTGCGGCGCGGGGCAGCGGGGAGCACAGGCGCCGCGCAGCCGGGGAGCGGCAGGGCTCCCGGGGAAGGGGCTGCGCAGCGCTGGGGCCCGGACACCGCCAGAGGCGGCACCGCCTCCTGCCACCCCCGCTGGCCCCTGGCAGCCCCACAGCGAGACGGGGAAGGCAAGGACTTGGCCAAGGGCACCCCTGAGAGCCGGGCTGTCCTGCCTGCCCCGTGCTCGAAGCCCAGGAGCTGCCCCACTCGCAGGGACACCTTCAGCACCTCACTGCCACCACACAACCTCCAAGCCCACAAAGCCCTCAAAGCCCAGAGGAACGCGTTGAGAATCCTGCAGCCTGCTCTGAAGGTCTGGGATGGTAACAGAGAACCCATCAGGGGTGTCCTCACTCAGTCTGGGAAGGCGCAGCTGGAGCTCCTCACCCCCCTCCAGCAGCTGAAGGGATGGCTGCCAGGGGAGCGGGACAGCGGCTCCTGAGGAGCCCCAGGCCAAGCCACTGCTGCTTGTCCCCTCACCGAGGCACTGGGGGCTCCAGAGCAGAGCAGCAGCACAGCCTCAGGCTCCCAACGCCTCTGAGCTCTCCGCTGTGGCCACCACAGCCAGCAGATGGACTTGGGCTGTCAGCTGTCCTCGCCTTCCCTGCAACCGCATCCCCCGCTCCCTGCGCCAGCAGGGTCTGCAGGACAGCTCTGGGTTGGTTGGGGACAGTCACAAATGCATCAGATGTCACCACAGGAACCTCTCCTATGGCCACACAGCACCCAACTGCTGCTCCCACAGCACCCAGAAGCACCACCAAACCCTCTGTGTGTCCAGATGCCCAGCACCCCACCATGCTGGGGTGGGAAGGGACCTCTGGAGCTCAGCCAGTCCAACCCCCCTGCTCCACCAGGGGCACCCACAGCAGCTTGCCCAGGGGCACAATGGCCAGGGGGGCCTGGAAGCTCTCCAGACAAGGAGACTCCACAACCTCTCAGGGCAGCCTGCTCCAGGCCTCCAGCACCCTCACACCAAACAAGTTGCTCCTGAGGGAACCTCCTGCTTTCCACTTGCTGGCCCTTGGCCTATCCCTGAGCACCACTCAACAGAGCCTGGCCCCAGCCTCTTGCCCCTCACAGCTCTTTTAGCTCCTGCTGAGCATTGATGCCTCTGGGGCTGCTCTTCTGCAGGCTCTCAGCCCTTGCTCCTCACAGAGCTGCTGCAGGCCCCTCAGCATCTTCCCAGCCTCCCTGGACTCTCTCCAGCAGCTCCCAGTCTCTGTGGAGCTGGGGAGCCCAGCACTGGCCCCAGGGCTCCAGGGCAGAGCAGAGCCCTCTCACCCCTGTCTTTGCCAGGAGATGGCTGCTGTGCACCTCCCTCAACCTCAAGGTCAGCTCAGTGCCCCAGCCTGCCCCAAGGACCTGAGAACAGAATAGAACAGAACAGAACACAACAGAATTAACCAGGTTGGAAGAGACCTTTGAGATCATGGAGTCCAACCTCTCACCCAACACCATCTAATCAACTCAACCATGGCACCAAGGGCCTCATCCAGGCTCTTCCTAAACACCTCCCTGGGCAGCACATCCCAATGGCCAATCTCTCTGTCTGGGAAGAACTTCTTCCTCACCTCCAGCCTGAACCTCCCCTGGCACAGCTTGAGACTGTGAGGCTGCTCAGCTTCCCCAGCTCTGTGTCACCACCTGGGACAGGTCCTGGTGGCTGGGTGGCTTGGAAGCAGTCTAGGAGATGCTGGAGGTCAGCCAGCAGTGCTAAGCTTTTGGTGGATGCCTTGGAGAACCTTCTGGTGCAGCATTTGGAGCTCAGAGAAGCAAACCAAGGAGGCAGCAGCCTGTGGTCACCATCCCAGTTGCAGCCATGGGATGGGTTTGGTTAGTATCATAGTATCAGTCAGGGTTGGAAGGGACCACAAGGATCAGCTAGTTCCAACCCCTGCCATGGGCAGAGACACCCCACACTAGAGCAGGCTGGCCAGAGCCTCATCCAGCCTGGGCTTAAACACTTCCAGGGACGGGGCCCCAGCCACCTCCCTGGACAACCAATTCCAGGGCCTCACCACTCTCATGGGGAAGAACTTCCTCCTCACATCCAGCCTGAATCTCCCCACCTCCACCTTCATTCCATTCCCCCTAGTCCTATCACTACCTGAGAGCCTGAGGAGTCCCTCCCCAGCCTTCTTGTAGGCCCCCTTCAGATCCTGGAAGGCCACAATGAGGTCACCTCAGAGCCTTCTCTTCTCCAGACTGAACAGCCCCAACTCCTTCAGTCTGTCCTCATAGGAGAGGTGGCTGGCAAAGACCTCCAAGATCAGAGTCACAGAATGGGTTGGGTTAGAAGGGACCTCCAGAGGCCATCCAGTCCAACCTCCTCTGCAGTCAGCAGGGACATCCTCCACTGGATCAGGCTGCCCAGTGCCTTGCTCAGCCTCACCTTGAGTATCTCCAGGGATGGGGCCTCAACCACTGCCCTTGGCAACCTCCTGCAGTGTCCCAGGATCCTTGAGTCCAGCCCTTGACCTAACACCCTGCAGCACCACCTGGATAAGGAGACCTCCAATCAAGCTCCTACCATCCAGAAGCCCCCCAGGATGTCTTGGGACTTGGCTTTGGCACTTGAGGAGCCATCAGCAGTGCCTAGCAGAGGAGACACCCAGCTGGGTTCCTCAGCTCCCCAGCAAGCCCCTGGCCAGCAGCTGGAGGAGAGGCTGACGTGGGCTCTATTTTTAAACCTGCATCATCTGATCTGCTGCTGTTCCCTCCAGCTGCTGCTCCAGCTCTGTGATCACACCTCAGCCCTGGGGCTTTGGGGGCAGAAGTTCCATCTCCATTGCTAAGCTTGCCCAGGAGCCTCAACTCAATGAGAACCTGGCAGCTGGACAGCTGCTTGCCCCTGAGGTGGCCACCAAAGGTCTGCAGAGAAGTCCCAACACAAAGGCTTGGAGGCTGCTGGGTCCCATCAGGTGCTCACAAGAGATGAGGAACCTCCTGTGGCTGATCCCTTTGGCCATGGGATGGCAGGGATGGATGAAGCCACCAGCAAAGCCCAGGGACCCCTGCAGTGTCACCTTCTCCTGGGGCTGCACTGCACCCAGCAGGAGGAACGGGGCTGGCCCAGCAGCTCCTGAGGTCCCTGTGCATGAAGCCCCCAGGCAGATGACACCACTGCAACCCAACAACCAGGAACTGCTCCAGAGATGGACTCTTGCTTGGATGTGATGATCCCAAAGGTCTCTTCCAAGCTCACCAGTTCCAGCATTCACAGTATCACAGTATTACTAAGGTTGGAAGAGACCTCAGAGATCATCCAGTCCAACCTGTCACCACAGACCTCATGACTAAACCATGGCCCCAAGTGCCTCATCCAATCCCCTCTTGAACACCTCCAGGCATGGTGACTCCACCACCCCCCGGGCCATCCCAATGGCCAATCTCTCTCTCTGGGAAGAACTTTCTCCTCACCTCCAGCATAAACCTCCCCTGGCACAGCTTGAGACTGTGTCCTCTTGTTCTGGTGCTGGGTACCTGGGAGAAGAGACCAACCCCCACCTGGCTACAACCTCCCTTCAGGGAGTTGTAGAGAGCAAGAAGGTCTCCCCTTCTCCCCAGGTCCTGCTGTTGTCACAGCTTGGAGCAGATCCAAGGCAGGTTCCTTATGTCCCACTGCTCTCCTCCATGCCTCAGAAGCTCCTGTTAAGGCCTCCCAAGGGACAACTTCCCTTCCTCCTGCTTCTTTTCTCTTGCCAGCTCCCAAGCCAGCCCTTGGTGGAGGAAAGCCCCTCAAAAGCTCTCCAGAGCCTCCTGCTCCTGCTCTGCTCAGCTTGGCCCTCCAGCACACACTGCTCCTCCTGAAGGGGCTGCTGCTTCTGGAGAGCTGCAGGGACCTCAAGGTTGGTTGGCACCAAGCTCAGCATGGAGCTGGGAGGGGAGGAGCAAACTGCTCCAAGCGAAGGAGGGATGGGAAGCTGTCCCTGTCCCACCATGCACCATCTGAGACACCACCCAAGCCTTGCTGGAGTCCCCCCTGGCACCCACCAAGGTGGTCTCCTGGCTGCAGCACCATCTCCCCCCTTCCCAAATCACAGATTCAGTAAGGTTGGAAGAGACCTCAGAGATCATCCAGTCCAGCCTGTCAACCAACACCTCCTGACTGGAAAACCATGGCACCAAGTGCCACATCCAGTCCCCTCTTGAGCACCTCCAATGATGGTGACTCCACCACCTCCCTGGGCAGCACATCCCAATGGCCAATGACTCTCTCTGGGAAGAACTTTCTCCTCACCTCCAGCCTAAACCTCCCCTGGCACAGCTTGAGACTGTGTCCTCTTGTTCTGGTGCTGAGTGCCTGCCAGAAGAGACCAACCCCCACCTGGCTACAACCTCCCTTCAGGGAGTTGTAGAGAGCAAGAAGGTCTGCCCTGAGCCTCCTCTTCTCCACGCTAAGCAACCCCAGCTCCCTCAGCCTCTCCTCACAGGGCTGTGCTCCAGACCCCTTCCCAGCTTTGTTGCCCTTCTCTGGACACCTTCCAGCAACTCAACATCTTCCCTAAACTGAGGGGCCCAGAACTGGACACAGGACTCAAGGTGTGGCCTAACCAGTGCAGTGTACAGGGGCACAATGACCTCCCTGCTCCTGCTGGCCACACTCTTCCTGATGCAGGCCAGGATGCCATTGGCCCTCTTGGCTGCCTGGGCACACTGCTGGCTCATGTTCAGCCTGCTATCAACCAGCACCCCCAGGTCCCTCTCTGCCTGGCTGCTCTCCAGCCACTCTGCCCCCAGCCTGTAGCACTGCCTGGGGTTGCTGTGGCCAATGTGCAGAACCCGGCACTTGGATGTGTTCAATCTCCTGCCCTTGGACTCTGCCCATCTGTCCAGCCTGTCCAGGTCCCTCTGCAAAGCCTCTCTGCCCTCCAGCAGATCAACTCCTGCCCCCAGCTTGGTGTCACTGCAAGGTTACTGATGATGGACTCAGTGCCCTCCTCCAGATCATCAATGAAGATACTGAACAGGCTGCTTGCTCCCAGCCCTTCACTGTCTTTGGCAGTGGCCTCCAGGCTCAGCTTTTCCATCACCTTCCCAGGGAGGAGAGCGAGAGTGAGCAGCCTGGAGCTCTGCTTGAAGACAGCAGGGAGAGTTTTCATCCAGTCCCCAGGAACCTCTCCTGCCCACCATGACCTGCCCAAGCTGCTGGAGAAGTGACCTGGCAAAGCCACCAGGCAGCTCCCTCAGCACTCCCTGCTGCATCTCATCGTGACCAAGGCCTCGTGGCTCCTCCACTTCACATGTTCTCCAGCCCTCAGCCTCCTCCACCTTGCCAAGGACCGCCCCACAGGTCTCAGGGACCTGGGGCTGCTGAAGCAAGGTCCTGCCAGCCAAGGCTGAGGTGAGGAAGGTGGTTCCTCGATCTCAAGCAGCCCATTCAAACTCTCCTTGCTGCACAAGCTTCTCCAGAAGGAGAGGAGGGGTGCAAAGCACCCAAGGGGGCTGGTAGGGCGAGGAGTAGACGGTGCCAAGGAGCTCTTGAAGCTACAGCACCCCAAGAGCACAGCACTCAGAGGCCTGGGGGCAGGCACCCAGGGTGCCACCTCCCAGCACCTCTCCTGCCAAGCCTCTCCCCAAAAACCTCCTCCCTGCCCTTCTGCAAAGCCACAGAATGGTTTGGGTGACACCCAAAGGTCGTCCAGCGCTACCCCCGAGTCAGGGTCATCTGCTGCAGCACCAGGCCAGAGGAAAGCTCCTCTGGCACCGCGCAGCAGCACCGCCGGGAGCCGGCAGGGGAGGGCCGGCAGCAGGAGCGACGGACGGAGCACTCGAGGTCCACAAATCGGCCCAGCAGAGCCGGCCAGGGATGCACACCGGCAGCAGCCCTGAAGGTCGCTGGCGATTTGGGGAGCTATCAGGACGGTAATGAGGCATGGAAGCCTCTGAGCGGCTGCCAGGGCGTGAGGAGAGCAGCAAGCAGGGCAGAGCACAGCACCTCTGCAGCAGGCAAGCCTGGCTGCTGGCTCTGGAGAGCACAGCCTGCCCAGGAGAGCTCCCACTGCCAGCTCCCAGGCCCTGCTCCAGCCAGCCATGGCCTGCAGGTGATAGAAGAGAATTAACCAGCTTGGAAGAGACCTCAGAGATCATCGACTCCAACCTCCCACCCAGCACCATCTGATCCACTAAACCATGGCACCAAGTGCCTCATCCACCTCCAAGGATGGTGACTCCACCACCTCCCTGGGCAGCACATCCCAATGGCCAATCTCTCTGTCTGGGAAGATCTTCTTCCTCACCTCCAGCCTGAACCTCTCCTGGCACAGCTTGAGACTGTGAGGCTGCTCAGCTTCCCCAGCTCTGTGTCACCACCTGGGACAGGTCCTGGTGGCTGGGTGGCTTGGAAGCAGTCTAGGAGATGCTGGAGGTCAGCCAGCAGTGCTAAGCTTTTGGTGGATGCCTTGGAGAACCTTCTGGTGCAGCATTCGGAGCTCAGAGAAGCAAACCAGCAAACCAAGGAGGCTGTGTCTTCTGGTTCTGGTGCTGGGATGAGCTTCACCACCAGAATGAAGAACTTGAGGGCTGGTTGATGAAGGGTCTCACCTTGGCAGAGTCATAGAATGGGTTGGGCTGGGAGGGACCTCCAAAGCTCATCCAGTCCAACCCCCTGCACTCAGCAGGGACATCCTCCACTGCAGCAGGCTGCTCACAGCCTTGCCCAGCCTCACCTTGAACAGCTCCAGGGATGGAGTCTCAACCACCTCCCTGGGCAACCTGTGCCAGTGTTCCAGCACCCTCATGGTGCAGAACTTCCTCCTAATGTCCAACCTAAATCTTTTTCTGGTGCTGGTTGCCTGGGAGAAGAGACCAACCCCCACCTGACTACAACCTCCCTTCAGGTAGCTGTAGACAGCAAGAAGGTCTCCCCTGAGCCTCCTCTTCTCCAGGCTAAGCAACCCCAGCTCCCTCAGCCTCTCCTCACAGGGCTGTGCTCCAGACCCCTCCCCAGCTTTGTTGCCCTTCTCTGGACACCTTCCAGCAACTCAACATCTTTCCTAACCTGAGGGGCCCAGAACTGGACACAGGACTCAAGGTGTGGCCTAACCAGTGCTGAGTACAGGTGTTTGGAGGCTCTGCAGATGTGGTGCTTGAGGTGGTGTGGGCTTGGCAGAGGAGAGTTAATGCTTGCACTTGATCAGAGAATCAGAGAGTCACAGAATGGTCTGGGCCAGAAGGGACCTCCACAGCTCATCCACTCCAACCCCCTGCAGTCAGCAGGGACATCCCCAACTAGATCAGGCTGCCCTCCAGCCTCACCTGGAACATCTCCAGGGAAGGAGCCTCAAACACCTCCCTGGCAAACCTGTGCCAGTGTTCCAGCAGCCTCATGAACTTGTTCCTCACATCCAATCTCAATCTGCTCTGCTCTGGTTTGAAGCCATTGCCCCTTGGCTTGTCCCTGCAGGTCCCTGCAGTCTCTCTCCATCCTTCCTGTAGCCCCCTTCAGGTCCTGGAGGCTGCTCTTAGGTCTCCCTGGAGCCTTCTCTTCTCCAGGCTAAACACCCCCAACTCCCTCAGCAGAGCTGCTCCAACCCCCTGAGCATCTGCATGTCCCTCCTCTGGCCCCTTTCCATCAGCTCCATGTCCTTCCTATACTGAGGGCTCCAGACCTGCACACAGCACTCCAGGTGAGGTCTCAGCAGAGCAGAGACAAGTGGCAGAATCACCTCTCTGGCTCTGCTGGCAATGCTGCTTTGGATGCAGCCCAGGCTGTGATTTGCTTTCTGTGCTGCAAGCTCACACTGCCTGCTCCTGTCCAGCTTCTCATCCACCAGCACCCCCAAGTCCTTTTCCTCAGGGCTGCTTCCTCTCCCCTCCTCCCCCAGTCTGTACTGACAGTGAGGATTGTTCCAGCCCAGGTGCAGAGCCCTGCACTTGCTCTTGGTGACCCTCATGAGGTTCCCCTGGATCATCTTGAAGGTGATTCTGGACTTCCATCACCTGGATGAAGAGGCCCCAGGTGGAGCTGGGTTTGCCTACAAGGATCCTTCCAGCTACTGCTGCAGGATGCAGGAGGAAAAGCCCACAGCAGCTGCTGACATCACCTTGGCTTTCTCCCAGCCACTCCTGAGGGCTGTCCCCTTGGCTCCCTTCTCCTCTCACATCCAAGGCACACATTCCTGCTCGATCCACCAGGTTCCACCAAGTCTCCTTCTCTGGAGACCTCCCAAACCCCCCAGATGTTGTGCCCCTGGGCAAGCTGCTGAGGGTGCCCCTGGGGAGCAGGGGCTTGGACTGGCTGAGCTCCAGAGCTCCCTTCCCACCTCCCCATGCTGGCATTCAGGGATTCTGTGACCTGCCCCTGCTGTCCCCCAGGCCAGCTGCAGCTCTTCTCCACCTCCAGAGCTCCTGCCCAGCCCACTGCAAAGCTCTCCCCTTGGAGAAAGCCCTGGGAGAGAGATCCTCGAGGTGCTGTGGAAAGTGCCCAGCTGCAGTGCTGCTGCTGGACCTCAGCCAGCTCTAGGTGACACAGTCCTGCCCACGGCCTCCCCAGAGCTCCTTCCACTCAGCCCAAAGCCTTTCAACCCCTTAGAGCCTCCACACAGGGCCACCCCAGCAGCTCTTTCAGATGCCCCTTGGCCACCTCCAGGTGTCCACTGCCAGCTCCTCTGCTGCTTGCCCCTACAGCCCTCAGCTCCATGACCAGGTCCTGCTGCCTCTCTGCTGCACAGCACAAAGCAGCCCTCTGCAACCTGCCAGGCCTCCAGGTCCCACCAAGATGAACCTCTCAGGGGGCCACCACCATCACTGGTGCCCAGGACTCCTCCTACCACCTCTGCTCCTCTTGAAGCTTCCCCTCCCTTCACAGCCTCCCAGAGCAGGAGGAAATGAAGGAAGAGGAGAAAGCCAACCCGTGGTGGCCCTGGCTTGTGCCTCTCCTGGGGGCTGCTCCTTGCCCAGAGCAACCCAGAAGCTGCCTCCTTACCTGGTCCCTCAGGCACAGGTTTGCCCCACTCTGCTCTGCTGCAGGTTCCTCCCCACAGGAGATGGGCAGCACCCAGGCTGCTCCTTGCTCCTTCCCTGGCCAGCCCCAACCTCACTGACTGCTCAAGAAGTGAAGGAGGAGCACAGAGAGGCAGCTGGCAGGGCAAGGAGCAGGCTCTGACCACCCTTGGTTGCACCATCTGGCACCATCAGATGCAGGCAGCTCCAAGCAGCTCAGCTCAAAGGCCTGGGGCCACCAGAAGTCCCTAGGAGCAGATGGGAGCCACCATGAGATTGGAAGGGCAGCAGCTCCTGCAGGCAGTGCCAAGAGCAGGACACTCTGCCCTTGGCCCCACACAGCACATGGCCCAGCAGCAGACAAGCCCCCAGCTCAGCAAGGCTCTGGCACCCTCCTGCCCTGGGTCACTTCTGCCCTGCCTTAGCTTCATGCCTCTTGGAGGACACCAAATCCAAGCTGGCCTGGTGGTGATGCCCACTTCAGGCCTCTTGAAATCTCCTCTCCAGGCTGCCCTGGTGGTGATGTCCACTTCAGGCCTCTTGGAGTCCCCTCTCCAGGGCTGGCCTGGTGGTGATGTCCACTTCATGCCTCTTGGAGTCTCCTCTCCAGGGCTGGCCTGGTGGTGATGTCCACTTCATGCCTCTTGGAGTCTCCTCTCCAGGGCTGGCCTGGTGGTGATGTCCACTTCATGCCTCTTGGAGTCTCCTCTCCAGGGCTGGCCTGGTGGTGATGTCCATGCCCTGTCTCCTGCCCACCACACCGTGGGGACAAGATCTGCTTGAGCAGGCAGTGAGCTGGTGAGCAGGCAGAGCAGGACCTGGTTTGGTGGCACCCAGCAGAGGAGTTCCAGTGAGGAGCAGCACTGCCCAGAGCAGCAGGCAGGGGGGGTGGGGAGGGCTCCTCTCAGCAAGCTGCTCCAGAACTGGCCGGGAAGAGGCTACCAAAGCCCGAGGTTGGGCACAACCTTAAGCTCCTGAACCTGCCTGGGAGCCCAGGAGAGCCCTGGGGGGACTGCAGAGGAGGCTCAAGGTCTTGCAGCCTCCCTCAGACCACAGCTCTGCTCCTCAGCTCCAGCAGCTTTGCTGCTGGGTTGGGGCCTGGAGGCAGAAGGAGCTTCTGGGGGGCACGGGGTGGGGAGTAGGGGGGTGGGGGTTCCATCCATCACCCCAACAGCAGCTTGTGAGGCGAGCTGAGCAGAGCCTGCGGAGCCGCACCACCCTGCAGCTGCTGCTTGCCATCATGTGGCTGCTCAGCCCCCAGCAGGCTCTCATCATGCCCTAATTAAGCAGAGATTGTGCCCAGCGCTGCCAATCAAGAGCCAGCAGGGCCTGGCACGAGGGAGGCAATTAACTGGGCCCCAGAAACCCTCACCAGGGCTCTGCAGCCCCAGCCCTGCCCCAGGGGCCGCTGCCAGCACAGGAGACTCCCCAAGTGCCACCGAGGAGCTGCCAGCAGGGGGGCCACAACCCCAGGGGGTGGGGGAGGTGGTCTCCTGCTGTCCATGCTCACCCCCCCTGCCCCCCCAAACCTGGCCTCTTCCCACATGCCTCCCCTACATCCGGGGCTCATCAGCCCCCCCCAGGCTGGTCCCAGCAGCCTGGGCAGGGCAGCCCCAGGGCCTCAGCCCCGTCCTGCCCGTGGTGGCACAGCCTGACCAGAGATGTCCCCTCCTCGGCTGTGCCCCCCAGCACTGCACCCCAGCCTGCCAGGGCACCCCGGGGGCCCCAGGGAGCCGCGCCTCTCCAAGAGCCTCCAGCAGAAGAGCTCTGCTGCGGGAGGCCGCTCCCGGGGCCAGGAAGGACCCTGGGCATGGTCCTGGCAGGCATCCCGCACCCATTCATGCCCAGGGCCTCGCCAGGCCTGCAGGAGGGCAGAGCCTCCAGCCAAGGGCCAGGACAGCAGGGCACAGAGATCCACTCCCAGGAGGCCGAGGGGGCGGGGGCGGGGGAGGCCGAGGGGGGGCAAAGCAGGGAGGCCAGGGGCAAGAGCAGGAGGGCAAAGGGGGCAAGAGCAGGAGGGCAAAGGTGGCAAGAGCAGGAAGGCCAAGGGGGCAAGAGCAGGAAGGCCAAGGGGGCAAGAGCAGGAAGGCCAAGGGGAAGCAAGAGCAGGAAGGCCAAGGGGCAAGAGCAGGAAGGCCAAGGGGCAAGAGCAGGAAGGCAAAGGGGCAAGAGCGGGAGGGCAAAGGGGCAAGAGCGGGAGGGCAAAGGGGCAAGAGCGGGAAGGC
Organism: Picus viridis; assembly: GCA_033816785.1. Taxonomy (NCBI): domain Eukaryota; kingdom Metazoa; phylum Chordata; class Aves; order Piciformes; family Picidae; genus Picus; species Picus viridis. The sequence goes on from CM066567.1 coordinate 9,666,172, forward strand.
AAAGGGGCAAGAGCGGGAAGGCCAAGGGGGCAAGAGCGAGAAGGCAAAGGGGCAAGAGCGGGAGGGCAAAGGGGCAAGAGCGGGAAGGCCAAGGGGGCAAGAGCGGGAAGGCAAAGGGGCAAGAGCGGGAGGGCAAAGGGGCAAGAGCGGGAGGGCAAAGGGGCAAGAGCGGGAAGGCCAAGGGGGCAAGAGCGGGAAGGCCAAGGGGGCAAGAGCGGGAAGGCAAAGGGGCAAGAGCAGGAAGGCAAAGGGGGCAAGAGCGGGAGGGCAAAGGGGCAAGAGCGGGAAGGCAAAGGGGCAAGAGCGGGAAGGCAAAGGGGCAAGAGCGGGAAGGCAAAGGGGCAAGAGCGGGGAGGCAAAGGGGCAAGAGCGGGGAGGCAAAGGGGCAAGAGCGGGAAGGCCAAGGGGGCAAGAGCGGGAAGGCCAAGGGGCAAGAGCAGGAAGGCCAAGGGGCAAGAGCAGGAAGGCCAAGGGGAAGGCAAAAGAGCAGGAAGGCAAAGGGGCAAGAGCGGGAAGGCAAAGGGGCAAGAGCGGGAAGGCAAAGGGGCAAGAGCGGGAGGGCAAAGGGGCAAGAGCGGGAGGGCAAAGGGGCAAGAGCGGGAGGGCAAAGGGGCAAGAGCGAGAAGGCAAAGGGGCAAGAGCGGGAGGGCAAAGGGGCAAGAGCGGGAAGGCCAAGGGGGCAAGAGCGAGAAGGCAAAGGGGCAAGAGCGGGAAGGCAAAGGGGGAAGAGCAGGAAGGCCAAGGGGGCAAGAGCGAGAAGGCAAAGGGGCAAGAGCGGGAGGGCAAAGGGGCAAGAGCGGGAAGGCCAAGGGGGCAAGAGCGAGAAGGCAAAGGGGCAAGAGCGGGAGGGCAAAGGGGCAAGAGCGGGAAGGCCAAGGGGGCAAGAGCGGGAAGGCCAAGGGGCAAGAGCGGGAAGGCCAAGGGGCAAGAGCGGGAAGGCCAAGGGGCAAGAGCGGGAAGGCCAAGGGGGCAAGAGCGGGAAGGCCAAGGGGCAAGAGCGGGGAGGCAAAGGGGCAAGAGCGGGAAGGCCAAGGGGGCAAGAGCGGGAAGGCCAAGGGGCAAGAGCGGGAAGGCCAAGGGGCAAGAGCGGGAAGGCCAAGGGGCAAGAGCGGGAAGGCCAAGGGGGCAAGAGCGGGAAGGCCAAGGGGCAAGAGCGGGAAGGCCAAGGGGGCAAGAGCGGGAAGGCCAAGGGGCAGAGCAGGAGGGCAAAGGGGCAAGAGCAGGAAGGCCAAGGGGGCAAGAGCGGGAGGGCAAAGGGGCAAGAGCGGGAAGGCAAAGGGGCAAGAGCGGGAAGGCAAAGGGGCAAGAGCGGGAAGGCAAAGGGGGCAAGAGCGGGAGGGCAAAGGGGCAAGAGCGGGAAGGCAAAGGGGCAAGAGCGGGAAGGCAAAGGGGCAAGAGCGGGAAGGCCAAGGGGGCAAGAGCGGGAAGGCAAAGGGGCAAGAGCAGGAAGGCAAAGGGGGCAAGAGCGGGAGGGCAAAGGGGCAAGAGCGGGAGGGCAAAGGGGCAAGAGCGGGAAGGCAAAGGGGCAAGAGCGGGAGGGCAAAGGGGGCAAGAGCGGGAGGGCAAAGGGGCAAGAGCGGGAAGGCAAAGGGGCAAGAGCGGGGAGGCAAAGGGGCAAGAGCGGGAAGGCCAAGGGGGCAAGAGCGGGAAGGCAAAGGGGGCAAGAGCGGGAAGGCCAAGGGGCAAGAGCGGGAAGGCCAAGGGGCAAGGCCAAGGGGAAGGCCAAGGGGGGCAAGGGGCAAGCGGGGGAGGCCAAGGGGCAAGAGCGGGAAGGCCAAGGGGCAAGAGCGGGGAGGCAAAGGGGCAAGAGCGGGAAGGCCAAGGGGGAGCGGAAGGCCAAGGGAAGAGCAGGAGGGCAAGGGGCAAGAGCAGGAAGGCCAAGGGGCAAGAGCGGGAAGGCCAAGGGGCAAGAGCGGGAAGGCCAAGGGGCAAGAGCGGGAAGGCCAAGGGGCAAGAGCGGGAAGGCAAAGGGGCAAGAGCGGGAAGGCCAAGGGGCAAGAGCGGGAAGGCCAAGGGGCAAGAGCAGGAAGGCCAAGGGGCAAGAGCAGGAAGGCAAAGGGGCAAGAGCGGGAAGGCCAAGGGGGCAAGAGCGGGAAGGCCAAGGGGCAAGAGCAGGAAGGCAAAGGGGGCAAGAGCGGGAAGGCCAAGGGGGCAAGAGCGGGAAGGCAAAGGGGCAAGAGCGGGAAGGCCAAGGGGGCAAGAGCGAGGAGGCAAAGGGGCAAGAGCGGGGAGGCAAAGGGGCAAGAGCGGGAAGGCAAAGGGGCAAGAGCGGGAAGGCCAAGGGGGCAAGAGCGGGAAGGCCAAGGGGCAAGAGCGGGAAGGCCAAGGGGGCAAGAGCGGGGAGGCAAAGGGGCAAGAGCGGGAAGGCCAAGGGGGCAAGAGCGGGAAGGCAAGGCAAGAGCGGGAAGGGGGGGCAAGAGCGGGAAGGCCAAGGGGGCAAGAGCGGGAAGGCCAAGGGGGCAAGAGCGGGAAGGCCAAGGGGGCAAGAGCGGGAAGGCAAAGGGGCAAGAGCGGGAAGGCCAAGGGGGCAAGAGCGGGAAGGCCAAGGGGCAAGAGCGGGAAGGCCAAGGGGCAAGAGCAGGAAGGCCAAGGGGGCAAGAGCGGGAAGGCCAAGGGGGCAAGAGCGGGAAGGCAAAGGGGCAAGAGCGGGAAGGCCAAGGGGGCAAGAGCGGGGAGGCAAAGGGGCAAGAGCGGGAGGGCAAAGGGGCAAGAGCGGGAGGCAAAGGGGGCAAGAGCGGGGAGGCAAAGGGGCAAGAGCGGGAAGGCAAAGGGGGCAAGAGCGGGGAGGCAAAGGGGCAAGAGCGGGGAGGCAAAGGGGCAAGAGCGGGGAGGCAAAGGGGCAAGAGCGGGAAGGCCAAGGGGGCAAGAGCAGGAAGGCCAAGGGGCAAGAGCAGGGAGGCAAAGGGGCAAGAGCGGGAAGGCAAAGGGGCAAGAGCGGGAAGGCCAAGGGGGCAAGAGCGGGAAGGCCAAGGGGCAAGAGCGGGAAGGCCAAGGGGCAAGAGCGGGAAGGCCAAGGGGGCAAGAGCGGGAAGGCCAAGGGGGCAAGAGCGGGAAGGCAAAGGGGCAAGAGCGGGAAGGCCAAGGGGGCAAGAGCGAGGAGGCAAAGGGGCAAGAGCGGGGAGGCAAAGGGGCAAGAGCGGGAGGCAAAGGGGCAAGAGCGGGGAGGCAAAGGGGCAAGAGCGGGGAGGCAAAGGGGCAAGAGCGGGGAGGCAAAGGGGCAAGAGCGGGAAGGCAAGGGGGAAGAGCAGGAAGGCCAAGGGGCAAGAGCAGGGAGGCAAAGGGGCAAGAGCAGGAAGGCAAAGGGGCAAGAGCAGGAAGGCAAAGGGGCAGAGCAGGAAGGCCAAGGGGCAAGAGCAGGAAGGCCAAGGGGCAAGAGCAGGAAGGCCAAGGGGCAAGAGCAGGAAGGCCAAGGGGCAAGAGCAGGAAGGCCAAGGGGGCAAGAGCAGGAAGGCAGCAGACAGGCAGAGGAGGTCCACAAATGACCACCAGCAGGACAGAGTGCTGGGGAGTTGCTCCCCATGGAGCAGGAGCTTCCTCCTGCCATCCTGGCCAACCAGACCCCTCAGTGTGGCTGCTGGGGCAAAGGGGCAAGAGCGGGGAGGCCAAGGGGCAAGAGCAGGAAGGCCAAGGGGCAAGAGCAGGAAGGCCAAGGGGCAAGAGCAGGAAGGCCAAGGGGGCAAGAGCAGGAAGGCAGCAGACAGGCAGAGGAGGTCCACAAATGACCACCAGCAGGACAGAGTGCTGGGGAGTTGCTCCCCATGGAGCAGGAGCTTCCTCCTGCCATCCTGGCCAACCAGACCCCCTCAGTGTGGCTGCTGGGGTGCTCCCCACAGAGCAGGAGCTTCCTCCTGCCAGCCCAGGCAAGCATCCCCAGGTGTGGCAGAGCCCTGCTGTGAGTCAGCAAAGCCCAGGCAGGCCCCCAGGCAGCATCAGCAGAGCCAGGAGCATTCCAGAGCAGCTCTGGCAAGGGCCTGCAGCAGCATCGATCAGGGTGGTGGAGCTGCCAGCTTCTGCTGCTCGAATTCTGCTTCCAGCAAGCTCTACTGTGCCTCCACTTAACTCTTTAGGTGACTCCTCCAACACCCAAGCACTTGGGGCTCTCCACCCTCTGCAGGAGAAGCTCCAGCCAGGCCTGAAGCTCAGCTGAAGCCCAGCTGGGGTTCACCTGCAGCAGGTTTTCCCAGACTCTCAAACCAAGCAAAGTCTGGGGGATGGCCTCAGCCAGGACCAGCTGGAGCTGCAGGGAGGGACACTCAGGGATGGCCTCAGCCAGGGCCAGCTGGAGCTGCAGTGAGGGGCACTCAGGGATGGCCTCAGCCAGGGCCAGCTGGAGCTGCAGTGAGGGGCACTCAGGGATGGCCTCAGCCAGGGCCAGCTGGAGCTGCAGTGAGGGGCACTCAGGGATGGCCTCAGCCAGGGCCAGCTGGAGCTGCAGTGAGGGACACTCAGGGATGGCCTCAGCCAGGACCAGCTGGAGCTGCAGTGAGGGGCACTCAGGGATGGCCTCAGCCAGGACCAGCTGGAGTTGCAGTGAGGGGCACTCAGGGATGGCCTCAGCCAGGGCCAGCTGGAGCTGCAGTGAGGGACACTCAGGGATGGCCTCAGCCAGGGCCAGCTGGAGCTGCAGTGAGGGGCACTCAGGGATGGCCTCAGCCAGGGCCAGCTGGAGCTGCAGTGAGGGACACTCAGGGATGGCCTCAGCCAGGGCCAGCTGGAGCTGCAGTGAGGGACACTCAGGGATGGCCTCAGCCAGGGCCAGCTGGAGCTGCAGTGAGGGGCACTCAGCTCTGGCAGCAGCAGCTCTCTGCCCCTGCCAGGGAGCCCTACATGAAAGCCAGGCTGGAAGCCAGGCTCGGTGCCACCGACCCCAGGGCCATGCCTGGAGGACACACAGTGCCCCTGGCTCCCCTGGGCACACAGCTCCTGCTTCATCCCAGGGAGGACACAATGCTCCTGGCCCTCCCCTGCCGTGTGCCAGCCTGGAGTGAACCATGGAATGGGTTGGGTTGGGAGGGACCTCGAAGCTCATTGAGCTGGCACTCCATGCCATGGGTCAGTCATGGGGTCAGTGGTGACAGCTTGGACTTGATGATCCTTGAGGTCTCTTCCAACCTTGGGGACTCTGTGATGCTGTGAGTTCCAAGGCCCTGCCCTGGGCAGGGACACCTTCCAGCAGCCCAGCTTCCTCAAGGCCTCATCCAGCCTGGTCCTGAACGCCTGCAGCCACAGCCTCCCTGTCTGTGCACAGCGCTCCTAGGAAGCTGTGTCCCTCCTGCCCCCCTCCAGGCTGGGTAGCTGTGGTTGGCCTCCCCTGCCAGGGCCGCAGCAGATGCCACAGGGGGAGAAGCAAGCCCAGGGGGTGCTCAGCCTGCTCAGCTGGCCCTAAGGGCGGAGCCCACCACTGCCCCGTGGCGAGGAGGAGGACAGTTTCACCTCCCTCGAGAGCTCCCTGTCCCACCAAGCAGCTGGCTTCAGCAGCAGGAGCCAGGCCTGGCTTTGAAGCCCCCTTCCCCAACCTGTGCTGGGGGAAGGGGCTGGACACCAGCCTGGAGCAAGCTGCCCCTGCAGGCACTGCAGAGGGCTGCTGGGTTTGGTGTTGGGAGCTCCCCAGGAAGGTGGTGTTGGGAGCAGGGGAGGTGCCGGCGGCACACGGCGCCTCTGGGGGCAGGTCTGCTCCCCCCAGCTCCCCAGGCACACCCTCACAGCCCATGGGACTGGGTCTCCAGCCTGTGTGGCCCCTGCCCCTCCTGAGCCCGCTCAGACCTTGCATCCTGGCATGGGAAACCCAACCAAGCCGGACCCAGGAGCCCAAAAAGGGGCTGGGAGCTCCCAGCATCTCCTGCAGGAGAAGCAGGGGCTGGGGAGGCAGGGGCTGGGGGGGCTGGGGCTGGGGGGCTGGGCCTGGGGGAGGCTGGGCCTGGGGGGCCTCTCCCCAGCCCTTCAGAGACTCTTCTGTCTCCAGAGAGCTTCCTCCTCCCCACAGCTCCCATCAGACACCACAGGGACATCTTCCCAGGAGGGATGCACACCTCCTTGGCTGGACCTCAAGAGCCCCACGCCAGGGACACCTCAGGGACTGGGGGGGAAACCAGCAGGCTGGGAAGGGAAGGTCCCACCTCATCCCCCACCCACACCCCCACCCCAGCCAGGCTACACAGCAGAAGCCAAGGGGAGAGCAGGACAAGAGGAGTCCCCAGGAGGGTTCTGGTGGTCTACAGAGGAGAAGCCAAGGGAAGAGCAGGACAAGAGGAGTCCCCAGGAGGGTTCTGGTGGTCTACAGAGGAGAAGCCAAGGGGAGAGCACAACAAGAGGAATCTCCAGGAGGGTTCTGGTGCTCTACAGAGGAGAAGCCAAGGGAAGAGCAGGACAAGAGGAGTCCCCAGGAGGGTTCTGGTGGTCTACAGAGGAGAAGCCAAGGGAAGAGCAGGACAAGAGGAGTCCCCAGGAGGGTTCTGGTGGTCTACAGAGGAGAAGCCAAGGGGAGAGCACAACAAGAGGAATCTCCAGGAGGGTTCTGGTGCTCTACAGAGGAGAAGCCAAGGGGAGAGCAGGACAAGAGGAGTCCCCAGGAGGGTTCTGGTGCTCTACAGAGGAGAAGCCAAGGGAAGAGCAGGACAAGAGGAGTCCCCAGGAGGGTTCTGGTGCTCTACAGAGGAGAAGCCAAGGGGAGAGCAGGAGAAGAGGAGTCCCCAGAGGGTTCTGGTGCTCTGCAGAGGAGAAGGCAGGGAGCCTGGGCAGGCTGAGGGGCAGGCACAAGCAGCTGATAGTTACCCGGGTGGCGAGGCTGCCGCTCTGCTGCGCAGCGTGGAGGAGAAAGAGAAGATGGCAGAGGTGGGACAGAGCCAGGCAGAAGAGACACAAGTGGAGCACAGCTGGCACCACAGCTCACCAGGGGCACTGCCTGCTGGAGGCTCCAAGGTGCCTGAGCTCCCACAAGGCAGAGCTCCACGCACCTTCTGAGCACACGACCTCCGGACACCCCTCCTGGGCTCCCCAGCCCCTCGTGGCCTCACCCAACACCACCCTGCACGGCCCTGCCAGACCAAGCCAGCAGAGGAAACCACTGCTGAGGGAGCCCCCCAGCAGACACAACCCAAGTGTCCCCCCTGTGCTGCTGCCCAGCAGGCAGATGGAAAGGACTTGAGCACAATGGCCAGGGGGGTTGGAAGGATCCAGACAAGGAGACTCCACAACCTCTCAGGGCAGCCTGCTCCAGGCCTCCAGCAGCCTCACACCAAACAAGTTGCTCCTGAGGGAACCTCCTGCCTTCCACTTGCTGGCCCTTGGCCCTTGTGCTGTCCCTGAGCACCACTGAGCAGAGCCTGGCCCCAGCCTCCTGCCCCCCACAGCTCCTTTAGCTCTTGCTGAGCATTTATGCCTCTGGGGCTGCTCTTCTGCAGGCTCTCAGCCCCAGGGCTCTCAGCCTTTGCTCCTCACATTGCTGCTGCAGGCCCCTCAGCATCTTCCCAGCCTCCCCTGGACTCTCTCCAGCAGCTCCCAGTCTCTGTGGAGCTGGGGAGCCCAGCCCTGGCCCCAGGGCTCCAGCTGTGCCCTCAGCAGGGCAGAGCAGAGGGGGAGCAGATCCTCCCTTGCCCTGCTGGCCACACTTCTTCATGCCCCCTCAGCAGACTCTTGGCCACAAGGGCACATTGCTGGCTCCTGGGCAACTTGGTGTCCCCCAGCACTGCCAGCTCCTCCTCCCTGGAGCTGCCCCCCAGCAGGTCACCCCTCACTTGCACTGGGGCAGGGGTCGCTGTTCTGCAGGGGCAGGACCCTCCACCTGCCCTGGCTGCACTGCATGAGGGTCCCCTCTGCCCAGCTAAGCCACAGTGAAGCACCAGATCCAAAGAGCAAGGAGAGAAGGCAAGGCAGGAGGGCAGGAAGCAGCCCTTTGGCTTCCCCACACCAGCAGGCTCCTGCAGACAGCAGCAGCATGGAGCCAGCCATGTGGCTGAGCTGCTCTGCAGGGCTGCCCACACCCCCCCAGCCAGCAGCACACAAGAGCCGCGGGGAGCCCCGGGACACGGCCGGGAGCCCCGGGACAGCATGGGGAGCCATAGAATGGTCTGGCTGGAAGGGACCTCCAGAGCTCATCCAGTCCAACCCCTTCTGCAGTCAGCAGGGACATCCCCAACTGGATCAGGCTGCCCAGGGCCTCCTCCAGCCTCACCTGGAACATCTCCAGGGAAGGAGCCTCAACCACCTCCCTGGGAAGCCTGTGCCAGTCTTCCACCACCCTCATGCTAAAGAACTTTTTCCTGATACCCAATCTAAATCTGCTCTGCTCTAGTTTGAAGCCATTGCCCCTGGTCCTGTCCCTGCAGGCCTCTGCAAACATCCTTCCTGTAGCCCCTTCAGGTACTGGCAGGCTGCTCTTCGGTCTCCCTGGAGCCTTCTCCAGGCTGAACACCCTGAGCTCCCTCAGCCTGTCCTTGCAGCAGAGCTGCTCCAAACCCCTGATCATTCTCATGGCCTCCTCTGGACCCTCTCCATCAGCTCCATGTCCTTCCTATACTGAGGGCTCCAGACCTGCACACAGCACTCCAGGTGAGGTCTCAGCAGAGCAGAGCAAAGTGGCAGAATCACCTCTCTGGCTCTGCTGGCAATGCTGCTTTGGATGCAGCCCAGGCTGTGATTTGCCTTCTGTGCTGCAAGCTCACACTGCCTGCTCCTGTCCAGCTTCTCATCCACCAGCACCCCCAAGTCCTTCTCCTCAGGGCTGCTTCCTCTCCCCTCCTCCCCCAGGCTGCACTGATAGAGACCCTGGTGCACACCAACCCTGCTGCAAGCACAGCCTGGGAGCTCAGCCCCAATCCTGCTGCTCCAGTGACAGGTTTGGGTTCCCCCCCCCATGGCCAGAGAGAAAAGAACTGGGACACTGCTGAGGTCAAGCTGAGGAGAGGCTCAGGAGATGCTGCCTTGAATTAATGAAGCCTCTTCTAATTCTGGCAGAAGCAGAGGGACAGCTGCCAGCCTGCTGCACACCTAGGAGCATCTGACATCAAGATCTCACTGCCTTGAGGAGCATCCAAGGAAAGGCACCAAAATGGTCCCTGCCCCACTCCTCCCCAGACTCCAGCAGCTCCTGTCTAGAGGTCATCTCCAGCCCCACACTCCCTGCATGGCTGGCAGGGAGAGCCAGCTCTGCCTTGACACCGGGAGATGAGCCCATCCTGTACTCCAGGGGTGGTCTGCACCCTGACTGCCAAACTCCCTCCAGCACCCAGGGAGGGTCCCAGCAGCCAGGAGGGCACAGGGGCTTGCAGGAACACCCCCCAGCTCTCTACTGAGGGACCCACAGCCTGCAGAAAGCTGAGAGCTTGTCCTGTCCCTTGTTCCCTGGCAGAAGAGACCAACCCCACCTGGCTCCAAGCTCCTTGCAGGGAGCTGTAGAGAGCCACAAGGTCACTCCTCAGCCTCCTCCTCTCCAGGCTCAACCCCCCCAGCTCCCTCACTGCTCCTCACAAGTTCTCCAGACCCTTCTCCTCTACTCCAGACCCTTCCCCAGCTCTGTTGCCTTTCCCTGGACCTGCTCCTGCCCCTCCATGTGCTTCTGGGAGTGAGGGGCCCAAAACTGCCCCCAGTATTCCAGGTGTGGCCTCAGCAGTGCCCAGTGCAGGGGGACAATCCCTGCCCTGCTCCTGCTGGTCCATTGCTGGTCCAGGCCAGGCTGCTGGTGGATTTCTTGGCCACCGGGGCACACCCCTGGCTCATCTCCAGCTGCTGTCCCAACCTCCAGACGCGGCCAGAAGCCAAATCACTGCAGGTCTGCTTTCTGCCAGCAGTCAGCTTCACCCAGCAGCTCCTGCCCTGAAGCAGCAAGCCCAGGGAGGGCCAAAAAGCAAGAGGTGGGCACCAGCAACCAGGAGCCACACACACAAACCTTGACCTAAGGACTTGCCCTGGGGGATCCCTCCCAAGCTAAACCTCTCCCTACTCACCTGTGGTGCCCAAAGCTGCCCTGAAGGTGCCTCTCCTTGGCCCACCCCAAGCTCAGTGGAGGAGGTCCTCTTGTCCTCCAGGCCTATGGACTCCTAGAGAGCATGGGGCCAGCATGTGGCACCTCAAGCACCTTGAGCTCCGAGCTCTGTGCTCCTGATGAGCTGGAGATGTTCTCGTGGGCACAGCTTACCCCCACAGGGCCCAGAGGCCATGCAGAGAAGGGACAGGAAAGCCTCCTCAGCACCACCTCAGGAGCAGCTCCTCATGTACTTGTGCTGGGACAGACCTCCTGAGCTCACCCAGGAAGCCAGCACCAGCAGGGCATTGCACCCCGGCCCCACCTGCCGCGGCCACAGCTTCCCTGAAGCCCTCCAAGGACGGGGACTCCACCACCTCCCTGGGCAGCCTGGGCCAGGGCCTGCTCAAGCCATTCAGTGCCTGCTCAGCCCCCAAAGCTCTGCTGGGACACCCCTCCGTGCCCCCCTGGCGTGGGATTCAAAAGCTGTGAGCCGGGTGCAGCTCGTGCGCTGGCTTGGAGCTGAGCCCTCCTCGGGACCCAGCTCAGCCTCAGCCCTCCCTCCCCAGCAGCTCCCTGGGGGCAGCCCCCAGTCCATGGGCAGGCTGCGTGAACCCAGCACCAACCAGCTCCATCAACCAGAAACTCCCTGGAGGGGATCCAAGAATGGCTCAGGTTGGACAGGACCTCAGAGCTCATCCCCTCCACCCTCCCCACCACGGGCAGGGACACCTCTCAACTACACTCAGCTGCTCATCCAGCTTGGCCTTCAACAGCCCCAGGCAGGAGGCAGCCACAGCCCCCTGGGCAGCCTGTGCCGGACTCCCACCACCCTCATGCTGAAGACCTTCTTGTAGATGCTGTCTCTGACAGGCAGCTGGGGAGAAAAGCAAGGTGACAAGAAGCTCCAAACACAGAGCTGAGGCCATGGATCGTGACAAAGGGGAGGACCAGGCCGAGCAAGGCTGACTCCCTCACCCCCAGCAGCCCTTCCCAGTTGGAGCAGACCACGAGGCATCATCTGGAGAGCCCCAGGCAGCAGCACCTCAGAAGTGCCAGACCAGGGTCCATGTTGAACCCACACACGTGGCTGCAAGCTGTCGCTGTCAGGCTTCAGACTGCTGCTGGCAAGCTGCTCCCCCAAGCTGAAGACTCAAGATGATCTCACCAGCTTCTGTGCCAGCAGAAGGAGCCCCAGACAGTCCAACAACACAGCTCCACCTCAGAGCAAGCTGCTAAAGCGCCAGCCTCACCTCCTGAGCTGCAACATCTGAGCTCCAGTCACCAGGAAACTCCCCAGCAGCATCCTGCATCCCTTCAGGTGCCAACCTCACCTCCAGGGCTGGGTACCTTGAGCAGCAACAGCTGAGCTCCAGGCACCAGCATCCTGCATCCCCTCAGGTGCCAACCTCACCTCCAGGGCTGGGTACCTTGAGCAGCAACAGCTGAGCTCCAGGCACCAGCATCCTGCGTCCCCTCAGGTGCCAACCTCACCTCCAGGGCTGGGTACCTTGAGCAGCAACAGCTGAGCTCCAGGCACCAGCATCCTGCATCCTTCATGTGCCAACCTCACCTCCAGGGCTGGGTACCTTGAGCAGCAACAGCTGAGCTCCACACAGCAGCATCCTGCATCCCCTCAGGTGCCAACCTCACCTCCAGGGCTGGGTACCTTGAGCAGCAACAGCTGAGCTCCACACAGCAGCATCCTGCATCCCCTCAGGTGCCAACCTCACCTCCAGGGCTGGGTACCTTGAGCAGCAACAGCTGAGCTCCAGGCACCAGCATCCTGCATCCCCTCAGGTGCCAACCTCACCTCCAGGGCTGGGTACCTTGAGCAGCAACAGCTGAGCTCCAGGCACCAGCATCCTGCATCCCCTCAGGTGCCAACCTCACCTCCAGGGCTGGGTACCTTGAGCAGCAACAGCTGAGCTCCAGGCACCAGTATCCTGCATCCCCTCAGGTGCCAACCTCACCTCCAGGGCTGGGTACCTTGAGCAGCAACAGCTGAGCTCCACACAGCAGCATCCTGCATCCCCTCAGGTGCCAACCTCACCTCCTGAGCTGGGTACCTTGAGCAGCAACAGCTGAGCTCCACACAGCAGCATCCTGCATCCCCTCAGGTGCCAACCTCACCCCCAGGGCTGGGTACCTTGAGCAGCAACAGCTGAGCTCCACACAGCAGCATCCTGCATCCCCTCAGGTGCCAACCTCACCTCCTGAGCTGTGTACCTTGAGCAGCAACAGCTGAGCTCCACACAGCAGCATCCTGCATCCCTTCAGGTACCAACCTCACCTCCAGGGCTGGGTACCTTGAGCAGCAATATCTAAATGAGCCAGGGGCTGCCCAGGTGACCAAGAAGGCCACCAACAGCCTGGCCTGGATCAGCAATGGACCAGCAGGAGCAGGGCAGGGATTGTCCCCCTGCACTGGGCACTGCTGAGGCCACACCTGGAATCCTGGGGGCAGTTTTGGGCCTCTCACTACAAGGATATGGAGGGCCAGGAGCAGGTCCAGAGAAGGGCAACAGAGCTGGGGAAGGGTCTGGAAAAGAAGGAGAAGGGTCTGGAGAACTTGTGAGGAGCAGCTGAGGGAGCTGGGGCAGTTGAGCCTGGCGAGAAAGAGGTTGAGGAGAGACCTTCTGGCTCTCCACAGCTCCCTGCAAGGAGCTTGGAGCCAGGTGGGGCTGGCTTCTTCTCCCAAGGAACAAGGGACAGGACAAGAGGAAATGGCCTCAAGTTGTCTGAAAGGAGGCTGAGTTTGGCCATGGGGAACAATTTCTGCCCCTTGAGGCTTGTCCAGGCCTGGCCCAGGCTGCCCAGGGCAGTGTTGGAGTCCTCATCTCTGGAGGGCTTTCAAAGCTGTGTAGATGTGGTGCTGAGGGCCATGGGTTGGTGGTGCCCTGGCAGTGCTGGGTCAGTGGCTGGACTTGATCTTAAAGCTCTTCTCCAGCCTCAAGCATTCTCTGATTCCATGATTTATTTGCTCCTCATCAGCAGGACCTCTGCAGCTGCATCCCTGAGCCGAGAGTGAAGTGTGGACCACAGCAGCTCAGAGCACGTGGCACAGGAACCAGGCTCCTGCTGCTGCTCTTCCTGACGTTGCCTCTAACCCTCCCTTCCTCTTCTGGTTTTCTGATCTCCAGACTCTTCAGCAGAGACTTTCTGGCCAAGGACACCTTGATTCCTGGTGGGTTCCTTGGCCCTGGGGGAGTTCCACCAAGCCAGAACCCACGCTGTTGACCTGCAACAGGGAAGCCCTCGGTGGAAAAATCCTCTCCTAGGCTGAGGTGGAGAAGTGGAGCAGAGCAGAAAGGAGGACTTCTGACAGGGCTCAAGAGGTTGTGGAACTCTCAGTATCACTAAGGTTGGAAGAGACCTCAAAGATCATGGAGTCCAACCTGTCACCACAGACCCCATGACTAGACCATGGCACCAAGTGCCACGTCCAGTCCCCTCTTGAACACCTCCAGGGACGGTGACTCCACCACCTCCCTGGGCAGCCCATTCCAATGGCCAACGACTCTCTCGGTGAACAACTTTCTCCTCACCTCCAGCCTAAACTTCCCCTGGTGCAGCTTGAGACTGTGTCCCCTTGTTCTGGTGCTGGTTGCCTGGGAGAAGAGACCAACCCCCACCTGGCTACAACCACCTTTCAGGTAGTTGTAGAGAGCAATGAGGTCTCCCCTGAGCCTCCTCTTCTCCAGGCTAAACAACCCCAGCTCCCTCAGCCTCTCCTCACAGGGCTGTGCTCAAGGCCTCTCCCCAGCCTTGTTGCCCTTCTCTGGACACATTCAAGTGTCTCGATGTCCTTCCTAAACTGAGGGGCCCAGAACTAGACACAGGACTCAAGGTGTGGCCTAACCAGTGCAGAGTACAGGGGCAGAATGACTTCCCTGCTCCTGCTGGCCACACTATTCCTAATGCAGGCCAGGATGCCATTGGCCTTCTTGGCCACCTGGGGACACTGCTGGCTCATGTTCAGGCCGCTGTCGATCAGCACCCCCAGGTCCCTCTCTGTTTGGCAGCTCTCCAGCCACTCCACCCCAGCCTGTAGCTCTGCATGGGGTTGCTGTGGCCAAAGTGCAGCACCTGGCACTTGGACTTGTTGAATGCCATCCTGTTGGACTCTGCCCATCTGTCCATCGGTCGAGGTCCCTCTGCAGAGCCCTTCTGCCCTCTAACTGACCAACATCTGCTCCCAACTTGGTGTCATCTGCAAACTTGCTGATGACTGACTCAATCCCCTCATCCAGATGGTCAATGAAGACATTGAAGAGGATGGGGCCCAGCACTGATCCCTGGGGAACGCCACTAGTGCCTGGCTGCCAGCTGGAGGTGGCACCATTCACCACCACTCTCTGGGCCCGGCCCTCCAGCCAGTGCCTAACCCAGCTCAGAGTGATGCTGTCCAAGCCACGAGCTGACAGCCCAGGCTCCAGCAACCCAGCTGCAGCTTGGCTGCTTCCCATCTCTTTCAGGATGACCTTCTCAGGAGACACCACTGGGAGGAGCAGAAGGCAAATTTCCTGCCCCTGCTATGAAAGAGAAGCTCTCCAGGGACCCCAAGTTCGCCCTAGCCCTGAGGGCCTGGCACAGACTCAGTCACAGAAACAAAGCTGGAAAGGGCGCCTCAGCGCCAGGGGCTTGCTGTCAACTTCTCCTCCCAGTGAGCACAGAGCCACCCAAGGAGATGCCAAGGGATGGTTCCCTACCCCCAACATATAGACAAGGCTGAGCCTGATGCAAAGCACCATCCCCTGAGCCCCCAGCAGCCATACAGGGGGTGCTGGACAAAGTTGTCTTCAAATCCACCAACCCCAGCATGCTGAGGTGGGAAGGGACCTCTGGAGCTCAGCCAGTCCAACCCCCCTGCTCCACCAGGGGCACCCACAGCAGCTTGCCCAGGGGCACAATGGCCAGGGGGGTTGGAAGCTCTCCACACAAGGAGACTCCACAACCTCTCAGGGCAGCCTACTCCAGGCCTCTAGCAGCCTCACACCAAACAAGTTGCTCCTGAGGGAACCTCCTGCCTTCCACTTGCTGGCCCTTGGCCCTTGTGCTGTCCCTGGGCACCACTGAGCAGAGCCTGGCCCCAGCCTCTTGCCCCCCACTGCTCATTCATCTCCTTCTGAGCATTGAGCCTCTGGGGCTGCTCTTCTGCAGGCTCTCAGCCCCAGGGCTCTCAGCCTTTGCTCCTCACAGAGCTGCTGCAGGCCCCTCAGAATCCTCCCAGCCTCCTCTGGACTCTGTCCAGCAGCTCCCAGTCTCTGTGGAGCTGGGGAGCCCAGCCCTGGCCCCAGGGCTCCCTAGGTGGCCTCAGCAGGGCAGGGAAGAGCGGGAGGAGATCCTCCCTTACCCTGCTGGCCACACTCTCCTTCATGCCCCCCAGGAGGCCATGGGCCTTCAGTACAGCAGCTCTGGAGACAAGCCCCCGAGAGCAGGACACAGCTGGAGATGTGGGGCTGGGGTTGCTGTCCCAGGTCAGCTCCCTGCCCTGCCCCCAGGGCATGAGCCCTCAGCACGCCCTGCCGCTCCCTCCGGGGGACCCCACGGAGCCGGACCCGCAGAGCCCGCTCTGTGGCAACCGTGACACCTGAAGCTGAGGGAGAACATCTGAGGCCAGGCCAATTTTGCAGGCAGTGTTGAGGATGTCTAAAAATAGAGCTTCTGATGGCAGGAGGTGGGAGCTCTTAATGACCAGAGAGGGCTGGCTGCTCCCACACGTCCTCAGGGATTCTCCGTCTCCTCTTGGCGCTCGGGTCGGTTCTGACACCTCTCCCCCAGCGCCACGTCCTCCTCGGCTCCCAGCTGACCTTCCTCATCCTTCACTGATGGCACTCCACAAGCAGCATTCCAGAAGGTCTGCAGGGCTCTGAGGAGCTGCCTGCATTTCTCTGCCTCCCTCAGTGTCCTACCCGGCTCACGGACCCACGGGTCCTGATGGCTGCCCCTTGCTGACACCCAGAGCCCCAGCCCTGCCCCTGGAGCTCAGGGCTGACCAGGTGCCACACACATCCAGGAGACCTCTGGTCAGCAGCAGGGTGCTGAGAGCTGAAGTCTTCCTGCACTCCTCTCTCTCTTTCTAGGTCCCAGTGCTGTGGTGGTTGCAACCCAAGGCCGCCCCCAGCCCGCCCTGACTGGAAGACACCTCCTGCTCCACAGCACTGCCCTTCCAACAGCTCCTGTGGGCCAGGTCTGTTCCAGCCAGCAGCAGGTGACAGCTCAGGCCCAGCTCAACACTCCCCACCAAGACCTGGCCTCCTGGAGCTGCTGGGGCCACACAGCTTTGTGATGGATAGCACCAGGAGTGCAGTCGCAGAACGCGTTGGGTTGGAAGGGACCTTCAAGAGCATCCAGTGCCAAGCCCCTGCCAGGGGCAGGGACAGCTTGCTCCAGGCCTCATCCAGCCTGGCCTGGAACACCTCCAGGGAGGGGACAATGTTTAACACTCTTGAGCTTTGAAGGAAGCAAAGCAGAAGGTATGAAGTCTACCACCTTCTTATCTGCAACCACCAAAGCAAGGAGAGATCCAAAGGGCCAGCTGGAGCTGGGTGACAAGTGGTGTCCCTCAGGGGTCTGTGCTGGGACCACTGCTGTTCCATAGCTCCATCAGTGACATCAACAGAGAGGTTGAGGCACCCTCAGCAGGACTGCAGATGGCCCCAAGCTGAGAGGTGTGGGTGAGGAGTCTGAAGGATGGGATGGTGCCATCCAGAGGCACCTGGGCAGGCTGCAGAACTGGCCTGAGGAGAAGCTCAGGAGGTTCAAGAAGGCAAAGTGTAAGGTCCTGTACCTAGCTCAGGCCAGTCCTAGAGAGCAACACAGGCTGGGGGGAGGAGACTGAGAGCAGCCCTGCAGGAAAGGACTTGGGGGTGCTGGTGGGTGAGAAGCTGGGCAGGAGCCAGCAGTGTGAGCTTGCAGCACAGAAGGCCAAGGGCAGCCTGGGCTGCATCCAAAGCAGCGTGGCCAGAGCTGGAGAGAGGGGATCCTGCCCCTCTGCTCTGCTCTGGGGAGGCCTCACCTGCAGGGCTGCATCCAGCTCTGGAGCCCCCAACACAGGAAGGACATGGACCTGATGGAGAGGGTCCACAGAAGGGACATGAAAATGCTCAGGGGGCTGAAGCAGCTCTGCTATGAGGCCAGGCTGAGGGAGCTGGAGGTGTTCAGCCTGGAGAAGAGAAGGCTCCAGGCAGACCTAAGAGCAGCCTCCAGTACCTGAAGGGGCTCTAAGAAGGCTGCAGAGAGACTGTTTGCAGAGGCCTGCAGGGACAGGACCAGGGGCAATGGCTTGAAATGAGAGCAGAGCAGATTTGGATTGGATGTGAGGAACAAGTTCTGCACCATGAAGGTGCTGGAACACTGCAACAGGTTGCCCAGGGAGGTGGTTGAGGCTCCTTCCCTGAAGGCATTCAAGGGGAGGCTGGACAAGGCTCTGGGCAGCCTGATCTAGTTGGGGATGTCCCTGCTGAGTGCAGGGGGTGGACTGGATGTTCCAAGGCCTCTTTGCAGGAGTCCTCACAAGGGGTTGCAAAGTCTGCCACTTTTAGCTCTCATGCTGTGAGAAGCAGCATTCCCTGCCCTGATCTCTACCATTCCTGCTGTTACAGAGTCCCAAACACCTTCCCTGCCACCTCTCACAAATCCCTGTGCCAAGGGCAGCTGGGCAAGGCTCTGAGCAACCTGAACCAGTGGAGGATGTCCCTGCTGAGTGCAGGGGTTGGACTGGGTGACCTTTGGAGGTCCCTTCCAAAGCATTCTATGATCCTATGATCCACCTGGACACCACCCAAGACCTATTTAACTGCACCAGAAACCAAACTGGGTTAGGGAGGAGCAGAAAGGTTGAGAAGAGGCAGAAAAGCTTAACTGCTGGAGAAGATGCAAAGAATGAACCTGATGAGCAGGAGGTGTCCCTGCCCATGGTCTCTAAGGTCCCTTCCAACCCAAGCCCACTCTGAGTCCGTGCTGAAGGCCACAGCAGCGTGAGTGGAGCAGGGAGCTGCCAGGCATGGGATGGAGCAGAGGAGTGAACAAAGCCCTGAGCTTCCCTGGAGCACCTGAGCAGGAGAACACTTCAGACTGAAGAGCCACATATTTATAACCCAGCAGAGGCCACTTCTCTACCCCAGGACATGATGAGCTGGCTCCTGACAGCAAGGGCACTCCCAGGGACCTGAGAGAGGTCAGGCCATGCAGCTGCAGCTGGCCCAGCCGCTCAGAGCCGGTGGAATCCCCATCCCTGGAGCCGCTCCAGGCGTGGCTGGGCAAGCTGCTCTAGCTGCAGATGTCCCTGCTGAGTGGCCCTTTCAAAACGACCTTCAAAGGTCCCTTCCCACCCAAACCATCCTGGGGTTCCATGAAAACAAGCCCAAAGGCACACCAAACAGGAGAGGAGCACGTCCACCGACTCTGCAGCCCGCGTCCACCTCAGGCGCTTACAACCCCCATCGCCCCCACGGCGTCCCTCCCAGCCCAGCACCTCCTGCTCCACACAGCTCCACCACCTCTCCCCACCACAGGCCTCCCACAGCCACCCTCTCACTCCCCTTTAGCCAGGCGGGGGCAGGTGACACCATGGGCAGGAGCACCAAGCTCCAGGAGCTGTCCAGCTGGCTGCTTCCCCCCACCCCCACCTGCCGCTGCCGGAGCAGCTTGGCCCTGAAGCCCCCTCCACACATGGGCCACATTGGGCTGCAAATGCTGAAGATGGAGCAGGGAGCAACCAGAGAGCAGGAACAACGGGGTGTCCACCTGCCCTGGGAGAACACTGCAGAAGGAGCAACCATGGACCTTCCTGTGTCCTTCATGAGCAGCCTCCTGTCTTCCTCCTCTGCCACAACTCACTCTTCAAAGCTCCTGACCACCACAAGAGGCTCCTGGCTCAGGAACCTCTCATTAGTGCCCCCCCCCAAATTGTTGAACCTGCAGACAGTGACCACAGGACAAGCAGCAGAGCTCCCCCAGCACCCAACCACCTCAGCCACCCAGCTCAGCTGCTTTCTGCTTGGCTCCCCACTGGGCACAAAGCACCTTTGGTAAAGCCATGCCACAGGAGATCCCCCAGTCCCAGCATGCTGGGGTGGGAAGGACCTCTGGAGCTCAGCCAGTCCAACCCCCCTGCTCCACCAGGGGCACCCACAGCAGCTTGCCCAGGGGCACAATGGCCAGGGGGTTTGGAAGCTCTCCAGACAAGGAGACTCCACAACCTCTCAGGGCAGCCTGCTCCAGGCCTCCAGCACCCTCACACCAAACAAGTTGCTCCTGCAGGAACCTCCTGGCCTCCACTTGCTGGCCCTTGGCCCTTGTGCTGTCCCTGGGCACCACTGAGCAGAGCCTGGCCCCAGCCTCTTGCCCCCCACAGCTCCTTCAGCTCCTGCTGAGCATTGATGCCTCTGGGGCTGCTCTTCTGCAGGCTCTCAGCCCCAGGGCTCTCAGCCTTTGCTCCTCACAGAGCTGCTGCAGGCCCCTCAGTATCTTCCCAGCCTCCCCTGGACTCTCTCCAGCAGCTCCCAGTCTCTGTGGAGCTGGGGAGCCCAGCCCTGGCCCCAGGGCTCCCTAGGTGGGCTCAGAGGGCAGAGTGCACAGGAACACTCCACAGCAGTTGGGATAGCTCTGCACAGCCATCTGCCACCACTCCTCCAGCACAGGGACAAGTTCCCCAAGGCCTGGTGGGACCCACCCCCTAATCCCCTCTGAGGAGCTCAGGGGTGCAGAGGACCATAGAATGCCAGCTTGGAAGGGACACCAAGGCTCACCTAGTCCAACCTTTACCCAATTCCACAGCCCAGCTCTCAGCAGATGTTGGAGTCAGGCAGGTTTCTACCATGCTTCAGTCCCCAGGGGAGCTCTTCAGAGCTCCTCAGATGAAAGCAAGAACAGTTGGTGCCCAAGGGCTACAAGAGAACCCAGAGTGAGGCACCAGGAGCTCAGGCTCCTGAGGGCTCCCAGCCTGGCTGCTGCTGCTGCTGCTGCAGAGGACACTCAGGACAGCACAGCTGAGCTAGAGGGCCCATGGTGACAGGGAGCAGCAGGAGATGCTCTGCAGCCTCCATGGGTCACTGGTCTCCCAGCAGAGCCCTGCTGGGTGGTCAGTGGAGCAGGGCTGGCAGGCAGCCCTCATGACTCAGCAATTTCATCCCCTAGCAGAGGAGCAGCAGCCTCAAACCCTCTCCAAGGAGCCCCTGGCTACAGGGCCTTTGATGTCTCCCAGCCCTGCGGTGTCCAAGAAATGACCAAAGCAGCCATGAGCTCTGGTGAAAGAGATGAAGCCTGGAAGGTTCTAGAGCAGCCTCCCCCAGCACAGCAGGAGGAAAGCACCAGAGGCTCTACAGGTGGAACCTGACCAGTTCACAAGGAACCGGCAAAGCCCTGCAGGGCCAAGGACTCGACTCAGTGACCCTGAGACTCCCTCTCCGGTTCCTCCAGCGCTGGGATGGAGAGCAAGGCAGGAGCAGCAGCCACCCAAAAGCAAGCAGCTTGCCCACGTGGAAGGGCTGGAAGCCAGCAGTCCCACACCAGTGCTCCCTCCCCACGGAGGTCCCTCCCCACGGCACATGCCTGCCTGCAGGCAGCTACTCAGACCTGCGCCTTCAGAGAGGTTTCTCCCTCAGCCAGAAGCCCTCAGAGATGTCCCTCTGGCCCTTCCACATCTCCCCAGCTCAGCAGGCAGATGCCTCCAGCAGGCACTGACAGTGCTCCTCAGCTCAGCTCCCACCCTCCCCAAAGCTCCTCCGCTCCTACCCACCAGGCTTCAACACTTCCTCCACCTGCCACCTTCCCCTGCTGGGCACCTTCCACCCGCAACCCCTCCCCTCCTGGGCAGCTCCTCCACCTAGCTGGTGGATCCCCCAGGACCCTGCAGCCCCCCTCAGAAGAGCCCCAGCTCAAGTCAGGGACCTTCCCCACAAGCTGGGCAGGGGAGGGCTCTTCCCAGCACCTGAAGATGCCTCCATTTGCAGGGGAGTCACGAGTCCACCCAAGATGACAAAGCAGCACCAGCAGCAGCTCTGCTCAGCCTGCTGCTCCCCATCTAGCCCCAGCTGCTCCCCACCACCCCAAGGGCCACCTGCCCAACCACCGCCCATGGTCCCCATTCTCACACAGGCTCAGCAGCATCTCTTGAACTGATTCCCTTTTAACTCTTCCTGAGCCTTCTCCACCATGCAGGAAGAAACCTATCTGAGCCTCTCCAGCTGTGAGAAGCTGCTGCCCACCCTGCCACTGGGACCACCTGAGCCAAATGCTGGAGGAGATACAGAAGGATGGGATAGAAAACACCACCAGGTAAGGGGGGTGGGGGAAGAGAGGGGCAAAGCCCTTGTGACCCCACAGCCCTGTCCACCTCTCGCTTCTTTCCAGGCTCCTGGAGCACCTTCGCCCCACGATCACCCCACGCGTCCCCACACATCCTCAGCTCCAGCGGCAGGAAGCCTCAGCACCTGGCCCACCAGCCAGCTCACAGCCACCTCACACCTATCTCCTCCTCCTCCACTCAGGACAAAACCTGCCCCAGTGAGGGCACCAGCAGGTTTGCTGGGGCTTGCCTCCTCCACGGGCAAGCTTTTGCTGTCCACAGCTCAGAGCTTCCAAGGTCTGGTGCGGCTGTGAAGAGAGCAAGGAGCAGCGAGCTCAGCCTCCCCCTCCAGAGCCCACATCCAAGCAGCTCCCCAGCTTGGTGGCTCCAGCCCGAGCCAGCAGCAGCACCAAGATGAAAGAAGATCCTGAAAGTTCCTCTGCCGAGCTGTGGAGCGGAGCCCGCGGGCAGAGGAAGCCTCCTCCGAGCCCCGCCTGCACGACCCACCAGCGGGTCTCCCTGCCCTGGAGAAGGCTGCCCCACGCCACGGCAATGCCATCACCCCCCAAGCCTCTCCTCTCCCCGCGGGCTCGGCGCTGCCAGGCCTCCCGGATGGATTTGGGGGAAGCAGCACATCCTTGCCCGCATTCCCCTGGCCACCAGCGCCAAACCAGAGGTGGGCTTGCACACGGGAGCCCTGCTGATGTCCCACGGGACCCCTGTGGGTAACCCCACGGTGCCGACGAGCCCTACAAGCAGCCCCCAGGAGTCCGGCAAGGATCCCTGCAGGGAGCCCATGGTGCCCAGGAGCCCCACGGATGAAGGCTCAGAGAGGTGCCCGCTTCTCCCGAGGGTCCCAGCAGATGCTGGCACCCACAGCCCCATGTCACTGCGTGGGACCAACGACCCAGGGCCCAAAGAGAAGATCAGAGCCTCTGAGCCATGCCCAGCTCCACACCTAGGGTCTCACTGGGCACCCCCAAGGTCTGATCACCACCTCCCTGGCCCCACAGCCCCGGGTGTGAGCGAGGGGCCCAGCCTTGACCAAGGGAGCTGGGGGCTGGAGCCAGCTGCGGACCCCATGGCTCTGCTGCCCCACAGCCAGGCTGCAAACCCCACAGCCAAAGTGTGGACCCCAAAGCAAGGCTGGAGACCCCACTGACAGTCTGCACACCCCAAGGGGAGACTGCAGGCCCCACAGATGGGCTGCACACCCCAAAGCAGGGCTGCAGACCCCCACGGCTGGGCTGTACACCCCAAGGGGAGACTGCAGACCCCAAGACCGGGCTGTACACCCCAAGGGGAGACTGCAGACCCCACGACATGGCTGCACACCCCAAGGGGAGACTGCAGACCCCACGACACGGCTACACACCCCACGGGGAGACTGCAGACCCCACGACGAAGCTGCAGACCCCACGATCGGGCTGTACACCCCAAGGGGAGGCTGCAGACCCCACGGACAAGCTCCAAACGCCAAAGCAAGGCTGCAGACCCTAAGGTGAGACTGAAGACCCCATGGACAAGCTCCAAACGCCAAAGCAAGGCTGCAGACCCTAAGGTGAGACTGAAGACCCCACGGACAAGCTCCAAACCTCACAGCAAGGCTGCAGACCCCACAGCCCCACCCGGGACGTCCCGCCCCGCCGTGTCCCGCCCCAGCCCGGATCCCGCAGCAGGTGGGTGTCTCCCGGACCCCCCACTCACCCTTGACGGCCTCGCCGCGGTTGAGCTGGATCTCGCCCTCGCCCTGCGGCGCGTAGCTCTTGACCACGATGAAGCGGCGGCCGGGCACGGCGCTGTACAGCTTCCGCTTGGGGCCGCGCAGCGGAGCGGGAGCGGCGTGCGGTGCGGGCTCGGGGCCGGGGCCGGGTGGCCCCGCCGGGCTGCCGGGGCTGTAAACGAAGACGTAGGTTACGGTGCTGATGCCCGGCAGGTCACGGCTCGGCCCGCCGCGGCCCGCGGGTTGCGCCATGGCGGGGGCGCGGGGCGGGGGACGGGTGAGGGGGAAGGGGGTCCGGGATGGGGGGACGGGGGACCGGGGGTCCGGGGCCCGCCCGGGGCCCGGCGCCGGGGGTTCAGCGCAGCCCCGGCCGGCGCGGCGCGGCCCGGGCGCGGGCACCGGGTGCGGCTGGGGGGCCGCCGCCCGCCGCCGGCTCCATGGCGCGGCGCCGCCCGCCCCGCGCCGCGCTCCGCTCCCTCCGGCGCCGCGCCGCCGCCGCCGCTGCGCGCACCATGGCCCGGGGCAGCCGCCGCCGCCGGCGGGCTCCTCCCCCTGCGGGCGGGGAGACGGCGCCGGGGCCCCGCCGCGCCCCCGCCGGCCCCGCCGCCCCCGGCCCGCCGCGGGGACGCGCACCGGGGCGCCCCCTGGCGGACGGCAGATGGGGGGCAGGACCGGGAGGGGCTCCGGGCGGGGGGCGCTCTTGGGAGGGGCAGTCCCAGGGGCAGGGAGAGCGGTAACGGGGGAGAGGGGCTGCTAGAGGGGCAGTACCGGGAGGGGAGGAGGGGAGAGGGATCCCGGGGGGTGTGTGGGGGCCCAGAAACCGAGGGACTCCGCGGGGGAGGGACCGTGGGCAGTACCCGAGGGGAAATAGGGAGGGGGTCCCCGGTGAGGTGCAGTGCCAGGGGCGAGCTGGGGGGAACACGACACGCACGCTACCATGGAGGGGGTCACCTGGGCAAAGGGAGGGGAGGTCTGGGGGGGGCAGCACCAGAGGTGGGAGCGATAGTCTGGGGGGCAGTGCCCGATGAGGCTGCGCATTGATCGGGGAGGGGGCAGTGCGGGGGCGGGGGGGGGGAGCTGGGGATGGGGTTTCCCGGGGGACAGCTCGGGGGGAGAAATGTGCGGGTCGGACACACAGTTTGGGGGGGCAGGGGGTGCCCAGCTCCCGCTCCCGGGCAGATGGGTGACAACAGGGGCACAGCAGGGCCGGGGTTGGGGGTGGATCCCTTCCGCCCCCGAATTTGGGCGCGCCGCGAACGCAGCCCCCCCCCCCCCCGATCACAGCCGCAGATACGGAGCGGGAATCGGGGCTGACACAGCTCCTGCCGCTGCTGCAGCCCCCCTTCAGCTCTGTGCTTGCAGCCCGCAGCCCCACAACCCCCCAGCTCCATGCTTGCAACACCCAACCCCACAGCCCTCCACGGCTCTGTGTTTGGAGCCCCCAGTCCTGCAGCCCCCCCCAGCTCCGTGCTTGCAGACCCCAGCCCCCCCAGCTCCATGCTTGCATCCCCCCACGCTCAGTGTTTGCAGCCCCACAGCCCCTCCCAGTCTGCACTTCCAGCCCCTCTTGGCTCACCCCCCTCACCCCACAGCCTCCCTGTGCCCCCTGGCCATGCCCCACCTCCCGCCCCCCAGGCCCCCTGCAGCCAGCGTGAGGATGCAGATGGGGGACACACGACACAGTGCTGTGACAAGCAGACGTGTCCTGTCCCCCAGGCTGGCCAGGACCCCCGGGGGCACAGCCTGACATCACCCCCAGAGAGTTGCTGGTGGAGCCACACGCCCTGGAAAACACCAAGGCCAAAGTCACGAGCCCGGCCCAAAGGTGCCCCCCTGCCCAACGCCTGCTCCGGAGCCGGTGAGCCCAGGGAGCCTGTGGAGTCTCCTCTGGAGCACGCCTGGGCAGTGGCACCCTGGAGCAAGCTGCCGTGGGGGACCCTGCTGGAGCAGGAGGGGTTGGACTGGATGAGCTCCAGAGGTCCCTCCCCCACCCCACCGTGCTGGGAGTGGGGGACCCTGGGGTTGAACTTGTCCCCACACCTCAGTGCTGTCACCTCGGGATGTGCCAGCGCCCCCAGCCTCAGCCCAGCGTGTGTGAGGCCTGGGCTGCAGCCGCTCAGGACCCCCACGGCGACCAAGGGACAGCCCTTGCCCTGTCACATCTCCATACCCCTCCGGGGTTGCTCCCGTGGCCGCAGACACTGAAGCCCAGCCCAGGCCAGCAGAAGGGGGAGAAGCAGGCAGGGAATGCGGGAGCCAACAGCTCCCGGGGACCATCTGCACCCAGCACCCGCCCATGCTGGCAGGGCACACACACTTTGGGGGGCACCTACATGGGTGGGGTGGCCAGGGTGGCGTTTCTGCAGCACAAGAGCCAGGACACACACACACACACACACACACACACACACAGAGCAGCACATCTGGCCCACGCAGACCCAGCACAAGCTGGATGCCACCAAGCCCCTTCACCTGTCCAGGCTGCTAATCGTGAGCCCACCCTCTCCATGCCGCGGCACCAAGGCTGGGCACCAGCTGCTGCTGATCTGCAGCCAGCGTGGCCACCACACAACCCTCAGCTCCACCCCTGGGCATGGGATCACAGTCAGTCACAGGATGGTTTTGGTTGGAAGGGACCTTGAAGATCATCCAACTCCAACCCTTGACCCAGCACTGCCAGGGCACCACCAACCCATGTCCCTCAGCACCACAGCTCCCCAGCTTTAAGACCCCTCCAGGGATGGGGACTCCAACCCTGCCCTGGGCAGCCTGGAGCAGGCCTGGACAAGCCTCAAGGGGCACAAATTGTTTTCTCATGGCCAAACTCAACCTCCCCTGGGACAACTTGAGGTCCTTTTCACTTGTTCTTTGGGAGAAGAGACCAACCCCAACCTGACTCCCAGCTCCTTTCAGGGAGCTGTCGAGAGCCAGGTCTCCCCTCAGCCTCTTTTCCTCAGGGCTCAATACTGAGTGGCCACAGAAGAGCTGCCAGGTCCACTGCAGGGCTTCCAGATCACAGCCCACTTTGAAACCAGTTGGAAGTTCTCTCATGCCAAGACCTTTCCACATCCTGAAGCAAAAAAACAGTCTGATCCTCAGCTCCCCAGGCTCTGCAGGTCCTCAGCTGCTCCTCCCCAGCCCTGTGCTCCAGTTCCCTGCCCTACCCTGGACCAGCTCCAGCCCCTCTGGTGGGACCGCAGCAGTTTCCTGCCCCAGCGCTGCTGCAGCTGCCCAGCGAGAGCCTCGCCTCTCGTGTGGCACTCGGAGATGCTGCTGCTGGGCCAAGAGGTGGAGCTCAAGTCCTGAGCCCCCAGCTCTCCAGGCTCCTCTGCAAGGTCTCTCACGGGGAAGCATCGCTCAGGGGTTCCCCACCCAGCCCGGAGCTGCCACTATTGATCCTGCCCACGCCCGATCAATCCTCAGGGACTTAATGAGTGCAAGTGGCTCAGAGCCTCCATCCATCAGCTCTCTGGGCCGTTCCTAACGAGGTTAGTGACCATCTCAGATCCCACCACTCTTGTCCAGGGCTCTCTTGGCGGGCTCAATTAAAGGCTGTTCATTAGTTCAATCACGGTTCATGCTAATGTCCGCTTGGTAGCGAGAACCTGCCTGGGTCCTGCAGCTGGCTGCAGGCGCAGGGTCTCCCTCCGGGGGTGCTCCCAGCTGGAAAACGTGAGAAGGTGGCCAGAAGTGGGGTGCACGCTGCCCAACAGTCCAGAGCGTCTGCTGGAGTGTGCCCACCTGAGCTGACAACGTGCTCTTCACCTCCTGGGTCACGTTGAGGCTAAAGGAGCAGGTCACCCCCCTCGGCTGGAGGTAGGGCTGCTCTCTGGATGGCAGCCAGGGTGCCTGGAGAGCGTCAGCCAGCACCATGACTGTGTTTGTTAAGCAGCTGAGGAGCTTCTCAGCAACCCCAGGCTATGGTCTTCACCTCACTGCACCTTCTCCTCCTCCTCTACAAGACACACAGGGCAGACACCGGGGCCAAGGCTCCGCGGGGATGGAGCCCCTCCCCATGGTGCTGCAAACAGGACGTGGTCACCGCCCTTCCTTCTCCTGCACAGAGCTCCTGCCCTCGGGCAGCGCAGGGATGCTGTCTTCCTGGTGACATCTACTTGGAAGTCCTCTGTCAGTGTAGAGGACCCTCCACTGTCCCTGGGGAGGAACAACCCCCTGCACCAGGACAGGTGGGAAGCAGCTCCACCGACCTGGGAGTGCTGGCAGACTATGAGTTGTCCATGAGCCAGCAAGGTGGCTGAGAAAGCCACCTAGGGGGGAGGGCTCCTGGGGGGTATGGAGAAGAGTGGAGGGGTTTCAAAGCCATGGAGATGTGGTGCTGAAGGACATGGTTCAGCAGCAGGCTTGGTAGTACTGGGTTGATGCCTTGCCTCATCCCTGCGTGTCCCTGGGTGGCAGTGGACGCTCTGAGGAGGCTTCCAGGCTTCCACTGCAGAGCCTGGGGAGCTGAAGATCAGACTGGTTTGTTGCTTCAGGATGTGGAAATGTCTTGGCATGAGAGAACTTCCAACTGCTTTCAAAGTGGGCTGTGTTCTGGAAGCCCTGCAATGGATCTGGCAGCTCTTCTGTGGCCACTCGGCTCCCCTGCTCTGCGTGCGCCAACCCCGGCACGGATGGAAGGAGCTGGGGAGCTCTCCCCTTCCCCTGAGAGCATCCCTCTGCTCTCTCACACACAGCTCTGCACCCCTGGAGGACCTGGGGACGGTGTCTGTGTAGGAACCTTCCTGGACACATCTGTCCTCAGAGCTGGGTGGGAGGAGGCACCCAACACATGCCCTGCCCCGGGGCTCTCGGCTCAGGCGAGGGCTGTGCTGACCTCCTGCCCCAGCTGCGCCCCACGGGCAGGTGAAGGAGGCTCTGCCACCGCCCAGGAGGTGTTACAAAGGTTCACCAGGTCCTTCCCACCTCGAGCTGACTGCCAGCTCCTGGCTGGTGGCACTTCCCATGCGTCTTCTGGAGGAGACGCTTCTGCTGTGCTGGAGCTTCAAAATTGTTACTACGAGTGGCTGGCAGCTCCAGAAATAGACCATGGCTGGTGGGAACCAGCTCGGCTCCAGCAGGAAAAGAGCAGCTTCCTGCTGCTGCAACTGCCCCAGCCTCACACCACCAACCCCACCAGGGCAGGCTGGCAGGCACCTCCAGGGGCCAGCCCCTTCAACCCCCCTGATCGAGCAGGGGACGCCTACGGCCAGCTCCTCGAGCTCCTGCCCAGATGGGTTTGGGATGGCTCCAAGGATGGGATCCCAGCATGGTGGGGAGGGAAGGGACCTCATGGAGGCAGGGCGGTTGGAACTGCCTGATTCTTGAGGTCCCTTCCAACCCTGGCTCAGTAAAAGACACCAAGCCTGGCTCCAGCAGGACTCGGAAGACCACCCCTGGCCCTTGGAACTGTCCCCTTGCAGCTCCAAGGGCACTGTTGGACATTCCAGCCTCACCAAGAGGAATGGAGAAGAAGCCCCCAGTTTGTACAGTGCCAACATCCTCCCTCCTCTCCTGGGGGTTAACCCCATCCCTGCTTCTCCAGCAAGCAAGGGTTAACCTGGTGGCAGACACAGGGAGTGAGCACCAGGAGAGCCTTGGCCTCAGTCAAGGGATTGCTGCAGCAGGCTGAGTGCCAAGAGCAGGGACAGTTTCAAAGGGGGATTGGGCAAACACATCACAGAACCATAGAACTGTCAGGGCTGGAAGGGACCTCAAGGATCAGCCAGTTCCAACCCCCTTGCCATAGGCAGGGACACCTCACACTACAGCAGGTTGCTCACAGCCACATCCAGCCTGGCTGCAAAAACCTCCAGGCATGAGGCTTCCACCACCTCCCTGGGCAACCTGTGCCAGGCTCTCACCACCCTCATGGGGAACAACTTCTTCCTGACATCCAATCTCAATCTACCCATTTCTAGTTTTGTTCCATTCCCCCCAGTCCCATCACTCCCTGACACCCTCAAAAGTCCCTCCCCAGCTTTCTTGGAGCCCCCTTCAGAAGGCCACACTTCTCTTGCTTGCAGCCCAGGATGTGATTTGCTCTCTGGGCTGCAAGTGCTCACTGCTGGCTCCTGTTGAGCTTCTCCTCCCCCAGCACCCCCAGGTCCTTTTCTCCAGGGCTGCTCTCCAGCCAGTCCCTGCCCAGCCTGTATCAGTGCTTGGCATTGCCCTGACCCAGCTGCAGGACCTTGCCCTTGGCCTTGTTGAACCTCATGAGGTTGTCATCACGGGCCCAGCTCTGCAGCCTGTCCAGGATGTTCCACTGCTGGTCAGTGACCATTGATGAGCCCCCAGCAGCTCCTGTCCCACCAGCCATGGGGAAGCTGTGGGAGCCTCTCCTGGTCACTGCTCTGTGTTGTGACTTCTCCACCCACTGTCCCCAGGGACAAGGGAGCCTGGTGCCAGGGTGCTGCCTCCATGTCCCATGGCCCTACCAGCAGCTCTGCCTCTGCTCTAGCTTCTCTCCCTCTCTTGCTGGACAGTGGCCACTGTTCCAGATCAGGTCTTGAGAGATGTTGTCCAGCTATGGTGGGACCTGGAGGACAACCAGGCTGGCACAAAGCATCTGACCCAAGCTGCTGGGCACTGGCACCGCTTCCAACAGCACAGAAGGACCACGAGCAGCCTGGGCACCCCCAGAGCCTCCACCCTCGGGTTCCCCACACCCAGCACCCTCCCTGCTTTTCTTGTGGAGGACCTGCTGCAGGCAGGATGTGGAGCAGCAGCTGATGCCAGGCTGGAAGCCCCAAGGAGCAAAGGGGAGAAACTCAAATCCCTGCTGCAGGTAGAACAAATGAAAGGGATCCAAAAGCTTCTGAGAGCCAAGGGAAGCAAAACAAATCCTCTGAGGCTTTCAACCAATAAATCAACCCCAGGCTGAGCATTAGCAGGACAAGGCTGGGGACAGCTGGGGACAGTGGAGCTGCTGATGGCACTGAGGCAGTAACAGGAGGAGCAGGCACGGGCCCAGGCACCTGCTTTAGTGAACGCCCCCTAGCAGAGCTGAGGGATGGTGGAGGTGAAGTCAGGCTCCACATGGCTCTGAGGAACCTGCTCTAGGGGAGGATGTCTGCAGGGGGCTGCAGGGGCTTGGTCTGGATGAGCTTTGAAGGTCTAGCCCATTCTGTGATTCAAGTCCCCAGGCTGGGGCAGGTGCAGGACCACCAGGTTTGGGCCACTGCAGGAGAAGGAGGCTTGGTCCAGGTGGAGAAGAGCCAAGAACCTTCAAGGCAGGGACAGAGAGGGGCATGGAGAAGAGGAAGAGGAGGCTGAGGAGAGACCTCATTGCTCTCTACAAGTCCCTGAGAGGAGGTTGGAGTGAGGTGGGGTTGGCTCTGCTCCCCAGGATCAGGTGATGAGAGGAGATGGCCTCAGATTGTGCCAGGGGAGGGTCAGGCTGGACAGGAGGAACAATTTCTTGACTGGGAGAGTGGTCAGGCCCTGGAACAGGCTGCCCAGGGAGGTGGTGGTGGAGTCACCATCCCTGGAGGGCTCAAGAAGCATTTGGCCATGGCACCTGGGGACAGGGTTTGATGGCCATGGTGAGGTTGGGTTGGTGGTTGGCATTGATGGCCTCATGGGTTGATGGCCATGGTGGTGTTGGGTTGATGGTTGGCCTTGATGGGCTGATGGCCATGGTGGGGTTGGGTTGGTGGTTGGCATTGATGGCCTTATGGTTTGATGGCCATGGTGGTGTTGGGTTGATGGTTGGCCTTGATGGGCTGATGGCCATGGTGGGGTTGGGTTGGTGGTTGGCATTGATGGCCTCATGGTTTGATGACCATGGTGGGGTTGGGTTGATGGTTGGCACTGATGGCCTCATGGTTTGATGGCCATGGTGGGGTTGGGTTGGTGGTTGGCATTGATGGCCTCATGGCTTGATGGCCATGGTGGGGTTGGGTTGATGGTTGGACTTGATGGGTTGATGACCATGGTGGGGTTGGGTTGATGGTTGTCATTGATGGCCTCATGGTTTGATGACCATGGTGGTGCTGGGCTGAATTCAATGATCTTAAAGGTCTCTTCCAACCCAACTGATTCTGTGATCGAGGAGCTCTGGGGTAGCTCTGGTGGAAGACCTGAGCAGGGCTCCCCCCAGCAGAGGGCTCAGGGGCAGAGCAAAAGAGGGAGGAATTTCAGTGCAGGGAGGATGATCCCTGGGCCTCCTGAGCACGTCCTGCCCTGCAGCCTCATGCAAGGGGCACTCTCAGAGCAGACCCCAGCCTTGGCCCAGAGCCCTCTGATCCACCCCAAAGCCCTGCTGATGCCTGCTGATGGGACTTGGGGATAACAAGGGATTGTCTTTCATCCAAGGAGCTGCTGGGGAGGCAGCTGGCCAGAGTGGCCAGCAAGCTCCTGGCTGATCTCCATGGCAATTCATCTGTCTGGAGCAGGAGCAGGAGGCAGCCAAAGCAGCTCCTGTGATTCCAGGGGCTGGAAACGTGGAGGCAGAAGAGGTGACTTGGCAGGAAGCACCCTGAGCTCTGCAGAGCGAGGAGGAGACCAAGGCTATGTCAGCAGCACCTCCTGAGGCCAGGCTCTACACCTGCTGGAGAAAGGGCTCCATCAAGGGCAGCCCAGGGTGGGACAGATGCCTCCAGAGGCCCCTGTGAACTCAAACTGCTGTCTGCTCCCATGGTGGGGAAAGCAAAGTGTGGTAGCTTTAGGCATGGTGGTGAGCTGGGAAGGGACCTCTGGAGCTCAGCCAGTCCAACCCCCTGCTCCACCAGGGGCACCCACAGCAGCTTGCCCAGGGGCACAATGGCCAGGGGGGTTGGAAGAATGCAGAGAAGGAGACTCCACAACCTCTCAGGGCAGCCTACTCCAGGCCTCCAGCAGCCTCACACCAAACAAGTTGCTCCCGAGGGAACCTCCTGCCTTCCACTTGCTGGCCCTTGGCCCTTGTGCTGTCCCTGGGCACCACTGAGCAGAGCCTGGCCCCAGCATCCTGCCCCCCACAGCTCCTTCAGCTCCTGCTGAGCATTGATGCCTCTGGGGCTGCTCTTCTGCAGGCTCTCAGCCCCAGGTCCTTCAGGCTTTGCCATGGACAGATGCTGAAGAAGAGCAGAAGCCAAGAGGAACAAACATCAGGCCATGAGAAGGGGAGGGGGCATGGCTTCACTCCACCAGCAAGGAGAAGACCTTGCTGGAGCTGCCAGTGATGCTCTTGCAGAGGGAAAGCTGCCAGTGGGTGAAAGTGAGGAGACCAAGGTGCTTCCTCCTGGTCTTCAAAGCAGAGATCAGCCCTCAGATTTCAGGGGCAGAGCTGAGATCCCACCTGGAGCCAGGAGCAGGAATCAATTAAGAAGCCTGGGACATGCCTGGAGGAGCTCACATCTGGAGGGAGCTTTCAGGAGAGCTTAAAGCCAGCTAAGACGACCTCAAGGTCACCTTTGAAGGTTGGTGCCACACAGAGCGTGTCCAGGAGATTGGGAAAGAGCAAATGGTCCAAAAACAGGGATTGGGGAGGCAGGGGGGAAGGAGGTTAAAACCCCAAACAACAGGAGAGCTGCTGAAGTGTGGTGACCTCACATCTTAGAGGGACACACTGGCCCAAAGGCCAGGCCAAGGTGCTTGGGCTTGCCTGGAGGGCAGCAAGGTGGGGGTGACAGGCAGAAGGGACTCACCAAGGACAGCAGCCAAACTCCTCAGCCTCTGGTGGCTCCCTCAGCCTCCGTGGCCACCACTCTGAGGACAGGGAGACCTCCTAGAGCCTCCCCAGTGAGGTGGGGAAGAACCCTGGGGCCGTGCTGGGGTGAGGGGAACAAAGAAGGGAAGGGAAGAGATCCTTGCCACATCTACCAGGAGGCTGCACAGTGCTCCAAGAAGCAGCCTGGGGCTGAAGTGACTCCAGGTGAAGGGAAGGTGCTCAAGCTGGAGGCACCAGCAGCACCAGGAGAATGCTGCTGCTGCTGCTGCTGGTGTGGGTTTGGAGGCTATCACAAGCTTGGCTGTGAGTCACACATCACACAGCGTGATGAGCCACCACAGCTCCAGCCCGGAGCACAGGGCTCAGCTCTGCCCCACCAGGCTCCTGCGAGCCAGGCAGGGAAGCAGCAGGACAGCAGCAGCCCAGAGAGGAGCCACAGCAGGGCTCTTGGGCTGGAAGAGACCTCTGAGGGCATCCAGTCCAGCCATCAACCCAACACCATCATGAGGGCATCAAGTCCAACCATCAACCCAACACCATCATGAGGGCATCAAGTCCAGCCATCAACCCAACCCCACCATGGCCACTAAACCATGAGGGCATCAAGTCCAGCCATCAACCCAACCCCACCATGGCCACTAAACCATGAGGGCATCAAGTCATCAACCCAACCTCACCATGGCCATCAAACCATGAGGCCATCAGTGCCAACCATCAACCCAACCCCACCATGGCCATCAAGCCATCAGGGCATCAAGGCCAACCATCAACCCAACACCACCATGGCCATCAACCCATGAGGCCATCAATGCCAACCATCAACCCAACCCCACCATGGCCATCAAGCCATCAGGGCATCAAGGCCAACCATCAACCCAACACCACCATGGCCATCAACCCATGAGGCCATCAATGCCAACCATCAACCCAACCCCACCATGGCCATCAAGCCATCAGGGCATCAATGCCAACCATCAACCCAACCCCACCATGGCCATCAAACCATCAGGGCATCAAGGCCAACCATCAACCCAACCCCACCATGGCCATCAAACCATGAGGCCATCAGTGCCAACCATCAACCCAACACCACCATGGTCATCAAGCCATGAGGGCAGCAAGGCCAACCATAAACCCAACCCCACCATGGCCATCAAGCCATGAGGCCATCAATGCCAACCACCAACCCAACCTCACCATGGCCATCAAACCCTGTCCCCAGGTGCCATGGCCAAATGCTTCTTGAGCCCCTCCAGGGATGGTGACTCCACCACCACCTCCCTGGGCAGCCTGTTCCAGGGCCTGACCACTCTCCCAGTCAAGAAATTGTTCCTCCTGTCCAGCCTGACCCTCCCCTGGCACAATCTGAGGCCATCTCCTCTCATCACCTGATCCTGGGGAGCAGAGCCAACCCCACCTCACTCCAACCTCCTCTCAGGGACTTGTAGAGAGCAATGAGGTCTCTCCTCAGCCTCCTCTTCCTCTTCTCCATGCCCCTCTCTGTCCCTGCCTTGAAGGTTCTTGGCTCTTCTCCACCTGGACCAAGCCTCCTTCTCCTGCAGTGGCCCAAACCTGGTGGTCCTGCACCTGCCCCAGCCTGGGGACTTGAATCACAGAATGGGCTGGGGTGGACGTCCAAAGCTCTTCCAGCCTGACCACTCTTCCAGGGAAGAACCTGCTCCTCATCTCCAACCCCAGCCTCACTTGGTGCAGCTTGAGGCCATGTCTTCTTGTTGGAGAAGAGCAAGAGTGGGAAGGGCAAGGGAAGAGGGTTGTGTGAGGAAATCTTGGCAAGGGGGCTTCAGTGAGCCCTTGGGGTGGGACAAGCTCCTCACCATGCCTGTGCTGAGCTGAGGTGGTGGAACAAACTGGAGGAGGAGACTTTTGGACAGTGGAGGACTTCCTATTAGTGAGGCAAACATCAGGACAGGTCCAGGAGGGTTCCCAGGAGCAGGCAGGAGAGCACAGCTGGAGGTCAGTAGGGTCAGACCCTTCCCTCTGGTCCTCCCTGGACACTCCTGAAGGCCCAAACAGGCAGCTGGGGGTTCAGAGCCAAGGGCATCAGCCACCCCCAGGCCCCACTCCCAGGGGCACAAAGGCAGCCAACCACCAAAAGGCATCTAGGGACACACCATGGGAGGTCCACCCAAGCCTTGCTGAGGTGCATTAACCTCCAAGATCACCAGGCCCTCTGCTCCAGGCTCCTGCCCATGCCCCCTGAGAGCAGCTCCTGGCCACAGCCCATCCCTTGATGGCCTCACCACCCCCACTCCAGGCTCAGACCCATGGCTCAGCCAGGACCTTCCTCAGCCTCCATGGAGGTCAGAGAGCTGCAGGCCACGGCAGGACTCAGCCAAGGGGTTGAAGCCCTGAGAGCAGCACAGGCCAACAGCTTGCTCCTGCTGCCCAGCAGAGCCAGGCACCAGCCCTGAGGTGGCCAGCAGCCAGCACAGGGGCCTGGGAGGAGCCTCTACCCATCCCCTCTGGAAGAGAGAGGAGAAGCTGCTGCTGCTGCTGCTGCCCCTCTCTGAGCTTCTCTGAGCGCCCTGAGCACGCCTGCAAACCAAGCAGAGCTTTGCTGGGAGGATTTTGCCCTCAGAAGGAAGAACCTGGAGGCCACATCTCTGGAGATGTGCTCTGCTCAGAGCCTGGCCTGGCATCCATGCTCCTGCAGGACTTCCCTGAGAAGCTGTGAAGGACCCTGATGGGTGCTTGGTCACCACACAGAGAGCCTTCTGCAACCCTCCTGCACCCACCCCAAGCTCTGCAGGGACAAAAGCTCTGGGGACCCACCAGGAGAGGCAGGAGGAAGGGGCACTGGGTCAGAGAGAGCACCAGGAGCAGTGGGCTGCTCCAAGGGCTCCTTAGCTCCCCAGCATCGTGGTGGGCACCAAAGGGTGGGCACAGCCCAGAGGGCCTGCTGGTCACACTCTTCTTCATGGCCCTCAGGAGACCATTGGCCTTCTTGGCCAAGGAGACATCTTGCTGGCTCATGGTGGACTTGTCCATCAGGGTGCCCAGGTCCTTCTCCACGCAGCAAAGCCTCCCTCACACTGCTGCCAAGTGCCCAGCACCTCTCCAGGAGCTGCCCTGTTGGCCCAGGCCCAGCTCTGCCCAGCTGCTGGCCCGGGTCACCCCCAGCTCCCTGCCACACTCCTCTGGCATCCCCACCCCTCCTAGCAGCCTCACACACACACTGTGCTCCCGGCCCCTGCAGGGTCCCAGCTGGTGAGCTCCTGAGCCAGCTGCAGGGTGAGGAAAAACCAGTTCCAGATGGGTGTGGAGCCTGCTGGAGGTTCACTGCACCTCCTGCTCCTCACGGCTGCGCCATCACAACGTGGAGATGACACCAAGCTGGGGGCAGGAGTTGATCTGTCAGAGGGTGGGAGAGCTCTGCAGAGGGACCTTGCCAGGCTGGGCAGAGTCCAACAGGATGGCATTCAACAAGTCCAAGTGCCAGGTGCTGTACTTTGGGCACAGCAACCCCATGCAGAGGTACAGGCTGGGGTCAGAGTGGCTGGAGAGCTGCCAAACAGAGAGGGACCTGGGGGTGCTGATTGACAGCTGCCTGAACATGAGCCAGCAGTGTGCCCAGGCAGCCAAGAAGGCCAATGGCATCCTGGCCTGCATTAGGAATAGTGTGGCCAGCAGGGGCAGGGAGGTCATTGTGCCCCTGTACTCTGCACTGGTTAGGCCACACCTTGAGTCCTGTGTCCAGTTCTGGGCCCCTCAGTTTAAGAAGGGCATTGAGGCTCTTGAAGGTGTCCAGAGAAGGGCAACAACAAAGCAAAGGAGGCTCAGGGGAGACCTCATTGTTGTCTACAACTCCCTGAAGGGAGGTTGTAGCCAGGTGGGGGTTGGTCTCTTCTCCCAGGCACCCAGCACCAGAACAAGAGGACACAGTCTCAAGCTGCACCAGGGGAGGTTTAGGCTGGAGGTGAGGAGAAAGTTCTTCCCAGAGAGAGTTGTTGGCCATTGGAATGTGCTGCCCAGGGAGGTGGTGGAGTCACCATTCCTGGAGGTGTTCAAGAGGGGACTGGATGAGGCACTTGGTGCCAGGGTTTAGTAGTCACGAGGTGTTGGGTGACAGGTAGGACTGGATGATCACTGAGGTCTTTTCCAACCTCATTGATTCTATGCTTCTGTGAGCCTGGCAGAGCTGCTCTCTGCCCCTCCCATGAGCCCTGCTGGACTGCAGCCCCTTCAGCACCCCCTAAGGTCACCTTCCCCTCTCCTGCCTCTCCAAGGCACAGATGGCTTCGGCCTCCTTCTTGACCACCTCCAGCACACCTCCAAAGCCCTTTGGCTCCCTGTCCTCGCTGCCTGGCAGTGCCCAGGTGGCCTCAAAAGGGCCTCAGAGCTGCACCTGCCGTGGAGTCAATCACGGAATCGTTTTGGTTGGGAGGGACCTTTAGGGTCTTCAGGTCCAGCCGCTGACCAAGCCCTCCTGGGTCACCGCTCAGCCACGTCCCTCAGCACCACACCTAGCACACAACCTGCAGCCTGGCCCTCCGAGGGTCAGGTCCATCTCCTGGTGCTTGCACACAGCTCAGGGCACCGCTCCCCAGACCCCAGCTCTGGCCCCGCGGTGCTAGGTCCCCGCTAGACCTTCCTGAGCAGCTGCTGCTTCCCACCAGCCACGGCTGCCCTCAGTCTCTCCTCTCCAGCAGAGGACTTCCAAAAGCAAAGCCTGACCCTAGCTGGCACCAAAGGGCCCCTTGGCCCCACCCAGGCTCCCCTGCAGCCAGCCTCCTGGAGCAGAACAGATGCCAGAGGCAGCAGCCAGCAGCACCAGAGCCAATGTTCTTAGCTATGGCCACCAAGTGAGAGGCAGCAGCAGCAGAACGTGGCCCATGGCACCGACACCCACGGGCCACCAAAACCACCCCGTGCCCGTGGGAGGCCTCCCTGTGCTGCCCAGCAGCCTGGGTGACGGTGCCCAGCAGCCTGGGTGAGGGTGCCCAGCAGCTGCTCCCAGGCCTGGTGGCTCCAGCAGAGCAATGCCCCAGCCAGGACCACGGGCAGAACATCCAGAGGTGTGGATCCCACCGTGCTCCACCAGCCCTCTGCTCCCCAGGGACATGGAGGTGCAGGACCTCACCCAGTGCCACCCGTGCCCAGGGACAAGCAGCTCCGTCACCTCACTCAGTGCCACCCGTGCCCAGGGACAAGCAGCTCCCTCACCTCACCCCGTGCCACCCGTGCCCAGGGACAAGCAGCTCCATGGTCTCACCCAGTGCCACCCGTGCCCAGGGACAAGCAGCTCCGTCACCTCACCCCGTGCCACCCATGCCCAGGGACAAGCAGCTCCGTCACCTCACTCAGTGCCACCCGTGCCCAGGGACAAGCAGCTCTGTGGCCTCACCCCGTGCCACCCGTGCCCAGGGACAAGCAGCTCCGGCGCCTCACCCCGTGCCACCCGTGCCCAGGGACAAGCAGCTCCGGCACCTCACCCCGTGCCACCCGTGCCCAGGGACAAGCAGCTCCGGCACCTCACCCCGTGCCACCCGTGCCCAGGGACAAGCAGCTCCGGCACCTCACCCCGTGCCACCCGTGCCCAGGGACAAGCAGCTCCGGCACCTCACTATGCACCACCAACCTTCCCCTCCCCGCCCCTGCCCCAGGCGCCAGGGGGTGCCCGCCGGGCAGGCTGCGGGGCCCTGGCTGCCATCCCTCGCGCCCCGCGGCGGCTCTCACCTGGCCTTGCCGCGGCTGCCCCGGCGCAGGGTGGTGGCCTCGGCCTCCCTCTCCTCCTGGACGCGCTGCAGCGAGGGCGAGCGGCTGTGGGCGCTGCGGGCGCTGCCCGTGCTGGCCAGGCTGCCCTCGGGCCCCGCCGCCTCCTGCATCTGTGCCAGCAGCTGCGGGGGCAGGCTGCGCAGGGAGGGCACCGGCGAGTAGGAGCCCCTGGAGTCCACCTTCAGGTTGTTGTCGCTGGCGGAGCGCTGGAGGAGGCGCGGCGAGGCCAGGCTGGCGCCCAGCAGCCGCCGCCGCTTGGTGTAGCTGGGGGTCTCCCGGAAAGGCACTGCAAGAGAGGGCAAAGGGCATCAGCACCCGCGGGGGCGAGGCCTCCCAGGGCATCAGAGGCCAGCCGGCGACCACGCAGCCCGAAACGGTCGCCCGGCAGCGCCACGGCCACGGAGCGGCCAAGTCAGCACTGCCACGGCCATTAAAACATCAACCCGGGAGCACCATGGGCACTAAACCACGAGGTCATGGAGACCATCCATCGACCCAGCCCTGCCAGGGCACCACCGACCCATGGCCCTCAGCACCACAGCTCCAGGGCTCTCAAACCCCTCCAGGGATGGGGACTGCATCACTGCCCTGGGCAGCCCTCAAGGGGCACAAATTGTTCCTCATGGCCAACCCCAACCTCCCCTGGGGCAGCCTGAGGACAGTTCCTCTTGTCCTGTCCCTTGTTCCTTGGGAGAAGAGACCAACCCTCACCTGGCTGCAGCCTCCCTGCAGGGAGCTGTAGAGAGCCAGAAGGCCTCCCCTCAGCCTCCTTCTCTCCAGGCTGGACAACCTCAGCTCCCTCAGCTGCTCCCCACCAGCCCTCTTCTCCAGACCCTTCTCTGGATGCTCTCCAGCACACTTCAGGCACGGGCCAGGAGAAGCCCAGCCGGGAGTGCACAGAAGGAGCCACCAGCTGCTCCCTGCCCTACCTGACCCTCCAACCTAACCCTTGGGAGCAAGGAGAAGAACTGGACCTGCTGGAGCCACCTGAGGATGCCAACTCCTGCCCTACCTGACCCTCCAACCTAACCCTTGGGAGCAAGGAGAAGAACTGGACCTCCAACCTAACTGGAGCCACCTGAGGATGCCAACTCCTGCCCTACCTGACCCTCCAACCTAACCCTTGGGAGCAAGGAGAAGAACTGGACCTGCTGGAGCCACCTGAGGATGCCAACTCCTGCCTCTGCCTCCAGCTCTGCAGAGGGAGGGAGACTGGAAACGGGGTCACAGGAGAGGAAGGCCCTGCTGGGGAGCCCAGCACTGCAGCCCTTGGGTCAGGAAGGACCTCCTTAAATCTTCTGGATCCGTTTCCATCCTGACCATGAACCTGCTTGGCTGTGCCTGGCCAAGTGGTGAAGTCCACTGAGGAATCCAAAGCTGCCCACATCCCCCCCCGGCACTGCTGGTGCAAGGGCACAGGTGAAGCACCCAGAGCAAGTCCAACCATCAACCCAACCCCACCATGGCCATCAAACCATGAGGCCATCAATGCCAACCATCAACCCAACCCCACCATGGCCATCAACCATGAGGCCATCAGTGCCAACCATCAACCCAACCCCACCATGGCCATCAAACCATGAGGGCATCAATGCCAACCATCAACCCAACACCACCATGGCCATCAACCATGAGGCCATCAATGCCAACCATCAACCCAACCCCACCATGGCCATCAACCATGAGGGCATCAATGCCAACCATCAACCCAACCCCACCATGGCCATCAAACCATGAGGCCATCAATGCCAACCATCAACCCAACCCCACCATGGCCATCAACCATGAGGGCATCAATGCCAACCATCAACCCAACCCCACCATGGCCATCAAACCATGAGGCCATCAATGCCAACCATCAACCCAACACCACCATGGCCATCAAACCATGAGGGCATCAATGCCAACCATCAACCCAACCCCACCATGGCCATCAACCATGAGGGCATCAATGCCAACCATCAACCCAACCCCACCATGGCCATCAAACCATGAGGGCATCAATGCCAACCATCAACCCAACCCCACCATGGCCATCAACCATGAGGGCATCAATGCCAACCATCAACCCAACCCCACC
Organism: Picus viridis; assembly: GCA_033816785.1. Taxonomy (NCBI): domain Eukaryota; kingdom Metazoa; phylum Chordata; class Aves; order Piciformes; family Picidae; genus Picus; species Picus viridis. Next base: position 9,706,611 of record CM066567.1, read on the forward strand.
ATGGCCATCAAACCCTGTCCCCAGGTGCCATGGCCACAGGTTTCTTAAACCCCTCCAGGGATGGTGACTCCACCACCACCTCCCTGGGCAGCCTGTTGGCAGTGGGGCCTCAGACCTGTGCCAGCCTTGAAGCTCCTTCCCAGCTGTGCTGCTGGGCCACACTCAGATATTTTCCCCGGAGATATTTTGGGTTCAAAGTCCAGGAATTCGGGGCTGCTGTAGCTCTCCTGTTGCCATGGCAATGCCAGGAGCTTCTTCTCTGGCAGCTTTCAAACACGTGCTGCAGGAATTTTCCTGCTCCAGCTCCTCAGCCCCTTGGCCACCACCTCAGTGCTGCCCGTGGCCACAGCCAGGCCACCCCCAACAGGGCCTGGTCAGCCAGAAGCCACAGGAGGCAAGGAGGGATGTGGGGTCCAGTCCAACCCCTTAGAGCCAGCAGGGACATCCCCAACCACAGCAGGCTGCTCACAGCCCCACACAACCTCCCCTGGGATGGTGCCAGGCATGGGGCAGCTCCCACCTCTCTGGGCAGCCTGGGCCAGGCTCTCACCACCCTCAGGGACAAACATTTCTCCCTTCTCTCCACTCTGAAGCTCCCTCTCTCAGTGCCAAACCCTCACCCCTGCTCCTGGCACAACAGCCCTGCTCAGAACTCTGTCCCCAGCTTTCAGCTCAGCACTCAGAGGCAATCAGAAGGTCTCCCTGGAGCCTTCTCTTCTCCAGGATGAACAAGCCCAACTCTCCCAGCCTGGCCCCACAGCAGAGGGCTTCCAGCATGGCTGTGGCCTCCTCTGGCCCTGCTCCAGCAGGTCCCTGTCTGTGCTGAGGACTCCAGAGCAATCAGGAACACAGGCACAGTTGACATGAGCAGCAGAGGACAGCTCTCCCCAGATGCTCCAGAGCTTCTCCAAGGCCATGATAGAAGCTCTACCATGCAGCTCCAGCCCCGGCCTGGCTCTTTCTGGACAGGAGCTGAGGATCTTCAGATGGATGCAACCCTTGGCTGGGACAGCAATAAGCTGCAGCCAGCAAGGGAGACAGAACCTCCTGCAGGTGGAGAAGGCTGGAAGAGGACCTCCAGGAGGGATCCCCACCTGGCTTGGGCTGTGGGCTGGGCAAATCCATCAGCCTGACCCTCAAGCAAAAGAGGAGCCAGTGGAGGCAGGTTGATGTGGAAAGGTGCTGTGGGTGGGCCAAGTCCATCAGGGCATCAACATCTGGCACAGCCACAAGGCCAGTAAAGGCCCCAAGAACACAGCAGACAGGGTCACAGCTCACAGGATGTTCGGGGCTGGAAGGGACCCAAAAGAGATCATCAAGTCCATCCCCTGGCAGAGCAGGAGCAGAGAATGCAGCACAGGTCACACAGGAAGGCATCCAGATGGGGCTGGGAAGGCTCCAGAGAAAGAGGCTCCACAACCTCTCTGGGCAGCCTGCTCCAGGGCTCTGGGACCCTCCCAGTGAAGAAGTTGCTCCTCATGTTGAGGTGGAACCTCCTGTGCTGGAGTTTCTATCCATTGCCCCTTGTCCTGTCCCAGGGTGCAAGTGAGCAGAGCCTGTCCCCTCCCTCTTGACCCCCAGCCCTCAGCTATTGATAGACATTGATCAGATCCCTTCTCAGCCTTCTCCTCTCCAGACTAAACAGCCCCAGGGCTCTCAGCCTCTCCTCCCCAGGCAGTGCTTCAGTCCCTTCAGCATCCTCACAGCCCTCCCTTGGACTCTCTCCAGCAGATCCCTGTCCCTCCTGAACTGGGGAGCCCAGAGCTGGATGCAGTGTTCCAGGTGAGGTCTCACCAGGACAGAGTAGAGGGGAGGAGAACCTCCCTGGATCTGCTGGACACACTCCTCTGAATGCACCCCAGGTCCCCTTTGGCCTTCTTGGCCCCCAGGGCACATTGCTGTCCCATGCAGAACTTGTTGCCCACCAGCACTCCCAGGTCCCTCTCCTTGGTGCTGCTCTGCAGCAGATCCCCTCCCAGCCTGTCCTGCTGCAGGTTATTCTTCCTGCCCAGGTGCAGGACTCTGCACTGATCCTTGTTGAACCTCATCAGGTTCCTCTCTGCCCAGCTCTCAGTCTGTCCAGGTCTCACTGGATGGCTGCATCCAGGAGAAGATTGAGGCCACCTCACAGATGGGACAGTGATGAAGGCAAAGGCAAAGGCCAGCCACAGCCTGGCTGGGTGCTGGAGCCCTTCAAGATGGTTTTGAGCTGGTGTCTCCTAGGAGAGGTGAGCAAGGAACCACCATCCCTTAAGCTGCTGCTTTCTCTCCTGGGGGAGCACCAGGAAGGGAAGTGTTCTGCTCTTCTGAGTCAAGAGATGGAGACCTTCCTGCTAGGGCTGGAAGTGGTGGCTCAGGCAGAGCTCTTGGCTCTGAGCAGGACATGCTTCAGAGGCCCTGGCTCCAGAGGACAACACAAGCTGCAGATGTCTCCAGGACAAGCAACAACCCCAGGCCCATCTAATGTCTTCCCACCCCCAGGAGGAGCCCCATCACCGCCTGGCTGTCCCGTGGGCCAGCTCTGCCAGCAAGGATGCCAAGATGCCACCTGCTCCACTGGCTGTGGGCTCCTCCAGCACAGCAGAGTAGCTTCAGGCAGCCAAAGCTGAGGTCCCCCTCAGCTTTCCAGTGACCTTGGCCATCTTCTGCTCAAAGGACATGGAGCCAAGCTTCCTGCCTGCTGCTCTCCCCGTTGCATCCTCTGTACCACCACCACGGAGAACTACTCCCCCAGGCCCCCAAGGTCCTCCTTCATAGATGAAGAGACCTCAGAGCTGGGTGGGGAGAGCGAGCTGAGGAGCTGCTCCCCAGCTGGGCTTTGGTGCAACACCAGTTGGGGATGGGCAGAGCCCACCTGGCTTGGTCTAGGCAGGGGAAGTCCCTGCCAAGAGGCTCAGAGGTGCTCTGGTGTGCCAGGATACCACAGGTTGGCCTGCCCCACCAGCTGCATGGACAGCTTCTTGCTGCTCCTCAACCTGCCTCACAATGCTCATCCTCATCATCCTCATCAACCCATGAGCCTGAACTCTAGCCACCAGGTGCCAGCAGGAGGGACAGCTCCAAGCTGCTGCCAGGCAGCCAAGCAAAATCATTGAATCATGGAACCATTGTGCTTGGAAGGGATCTTGAAGCTCCTGGAGCCCAACCACCAGCCCAGCCCTGCCAGGGCACCACCGACCCATGGCCCTCAGCACCACAGCTCCAGGGCTCTCAAACCCCTCCAGGGATGGGGACTGCATCACTGCCCTGGGCAGCCCTCAAGGGGCACAAATTGTTCCTCATGGCCAACCCCAACCTCCCCTGGGGCAGCCTGAGGACAGTTCCTCTTGTCCTGTCCCTTGTTCCTTGGGAGAAGAGACCAACCCTCACCTGGCTGCAGCCTCCCTGCAGGGAGCTGTAGAGAGCCAGAAGGCCTCCCCTCAGCCTCCTTCTCTCCAGGCTGGACAACCTCAGCTCCCTCAGCTGCTCCCCACCAGCCCTCTTCTCCAGACCCTTCTCTGGATGCTCTCCAGCACACTTCAGGCACGGGCCAGGAGAAGCCCAGCCGGGAGTGCACAGAAGGAGCCACCAGCTGCTCCCTGCCCTACCTGACCCTCCAACCTAACCCTTGGGAGCAAGGAGAAGAACTGGACCTGCTGGAGCCACCTGAGGATGCCAACTCCTGCCCTACCTGACCCTCCAACCTAACCCTTGGGAGCAAGGAGAAGAACTGGACCTGCTGGAGCCACCTGAGGATGCCAACTCCTGCCCTCCTTGACTTCCACCTGGCTCCAATCTCCTCTCAGGGGGGTTGTAGAGAGCTTGAAGGTCTCCCCTCAGCCTCTTCTCCTCAAGATCTGGGGAAGGTTGCTCTCCCCATCCCCCTATAGCCCCTGACCCCAGTGGGGAAGGGAGAGAAGCCAGAGCACTAAGGCTGCAACCACCCGACTTGGTGGAGCTCAACAATCAGCTCTGAAGAGCCTCCTGCAGCTTCTCAGGAGTTGAGTCCAAGTGTGCTGGGTGCTGGCAGCAGATGAATCACTCCAGTTGCCATGGCAGCAGCAAACCCTGCCCGGACCCAGCACTTCCTCCCAGGCTTTGCCTCCTGCCCTCGGAAGGGACTGCTCATGGAGATGCCCCTTGATGCCAGCCTCGAGTGGGCACAGAGCCCAAGCTCCCTGAGATGCTGCAGGGGCAGGAGGTGCCCGTTGATGCCCAGCCCTGGGGGCAGCATGGCACCCAAGCTCCCTCAGATGCTGCAGGGGCAGGAGATGCCCCCAAGCTTGATGCCAGCCTCGAGTGGGCACAGAGCCCAAGCTCCCTGAGCTGCTGCAGGGGCAGGAGATGCCCCTTGATGCCAGCCTCGAGTGGGCACAGAGCCCAAGCTCCCTGAGATGCTACAGGGGCAGGAGGTGCCCGTTGATGCCCAGCCCTGGGGGCAGCATGGCACCCAAGCTCCCTCAGATGCTGCAGGGGCAGGAGATGCCCCTTGATGCCCAGCCTCGAGTGGGCACAGAGCCCAAGCTCCCTGAGATGCTGCAGGGGCAGGAGGTGCCCCTTGATGCCAGCCTCGAGTGAGCACAGAGCCCAAGCTCCCTGAGCTGCTACAGGGGCAGGAGGTGCCCGTTGATGCCCAGCCCTGGGGGCAGCATGGCACCCAAGCTCCCTCAGATGCTGCAGGGGCAGGAGATGCCCCTTGATGCCCAGCCTCGAGTGGGCACAGAGCCCAAGCTCCCTGAGATGCTGCAGGGGCAGGAGGTGCCCCTTGATGCCAGCCTCGAGTGGGCACAGAGCCCAAGCTCCCTGAGCTGCTGCAGGGGCAGGAGGTGCCCCTTGATGCCAGCCTCGAGTGGGCACAGAGCCCAAGCCCTGTGCAGATGCTGCAGGGGCAGGAGATGCCCCTTGATGCCAGCCTCGAGTGGGCACAGAGCCCAAGCTCCCTGAGATGCTGCAGGGGCAGGAGATGCCCCTTGATGCCCAGCCTCGAGTGGGCACAGAGCCCAAGCTCCCTGAGATGCTGCAGGGGCAGGAGATGCCCCTTGATGCCCAGCCCTGGGGGCAGCATGGCACCCAAGCTCCCTGAGATGCTGCAGGGGCAGGAGGTGCCCCTTGATGCCCAGCCCTGGGGGCAGCATGGCACCCAAGCTCCCTGAGCTGCTGCAGGGGCAGCTGTGCCAGGCTGTGAGCTGCAGCCTGAGGAAGCTGGGCACGATCAGCACTGGCAGGGATCCAGGGCTGCTGCTCAGGCTTAAATATTCATGGAGCAGAGGAAGGCAGGAGAGCAAATGTCTCCAGCTCCAAATCTCTCCAGCTCCCGGCCCAGAGGCCACATTTCCATTTTAATAGTGGAAAATTACCCAGCAGCTGGGGAAGGCTGGGAGCAGCTCCCCTCCTGCCCCCTGGCACGGGCCAGCCTGCTCCAGGACCTTCCAGGGAATTGGCTTTTCTAGGAACAAAAAAGCAAAGGAGCAGGAGAGGAGGCAGAGCAGAAGCCCTCACCTGCAGAGAGGGGAGCTGGGAATGGGCCTCAGGGGCGGGTGCTCCCCTGGCAGGAGCCGGGCTGCCAAGGTGACTGGTTGGCAAGGGGCTGGGAAGGTGCTCCCTAAGGGAGCTCCAGCTCAGGCATGCCAGAGTCATGGAGTGCTGGGGTGGGAAGGGACCTCTGGAGCTCAGCCAGTCCAAACCCCTGCTCCACCAGGGGCACCCACAGCAGCTTGCCCAGGGGCACAATGGCCAGGGGGGTTGGAAGCTCTCCAGACAAGGAGACTCCACAACCTCTCAGGGCAGCCTGCTCCAGGCCTCCAGCACCCTCACACCAAACAAGTTGCTCCTGAGGGAACCTCCTGGCCTCCACTTGCTGGCCCTTGGCCCTTGTGCTGTCCCTGGGCACCACTGAGCAGAGCCTGGCCCCAGCCTCTTGCCCCCCACTGCTCATTCACCTCCTTCTGAGCATTGATGCCTCTGGGGCTGCTCTTCTGCAGGCTCTCAGCCCCAGGGCTCTCAGCCTTTGCTCCTCACAGAGCTGCTGCAGGCCCCTCAGCATCTTCCCAGCCTCCCCTGGACTCTCTCCAGCAGCTCCCAGTCTCTCTGGCACTGGGGAGCCCAGCCCTGGCCCCAGGGCTCCAGCTGTGGCCTCGGCAGGGCAGGGCAGAGGGGGAGCAGATCCTCCCTCGCCCCGCTGGCCACACTCTGCTGATGTCAGCAGATACTCCTGGCGCTGGGTTTGAGCTCCTGGCTGATCCAAACCCAATTCCCTGCAGTTCGGAGCTGTCCCCCTCCCGCCCTGCTGCCTCTGGGCCGCTCCTGGCGGTGCTGTGCAGCTCTGTGCCTTTCCCACAGTGGTTCCCCTGCCCCTCTCAGAGCCTCCTCCACCTCTCAGGAGCTTTGGATGGAGTATCAGAGGCAGCAGCCAGCGGCTCACAGAGCTCTGCTGGGGCTGCTTTGAACGTCACTGCAGCAGCTCCGGCCCTGCTGCTCGGGATGCACGAGGCTGGGCTGCTGCTGGCCTCAGAGCCAGGGAGGGGGGAAGCTCTAAAAGCTCCAGTTTGGGCTCTTTTTATGTGTGTGCGTGTGTTGGGTGTGTGCTGGGCTTTGTTCCTCCCAGCACAGAGCTCTGGATGGGGACTGGCTTCCACCAAGGATTTCCACCCAGCACAAGTTGGATTCCTCTGCCTGTGTGGAGTGCTCCTCACTGGAGCAGCTCTGTGAGGAGCCAAGGCTGAGAGCCCTGGGGCCCAGACAGCACTGTCCCCCCTGCACCATGGGCCTGGAGGGTTCTGCTCCTTGTGCGCCTAAGCCCAAAGGCTGGAGCCCTCTGAGGGGCCTGCAGCAGCTCTGTGAGGAGCCAAGGCTGAGAGCCCTGGGGCTGAGAGCCTGCAGAAGAGCAGCCCCAGAGGCATCAATGCTCAGAAGGAGATGAATGAGCAGTGAGGGGCAAGAGGCTGGGGCCAGGCTCTGCTCAGTGGTGCCCAGGGACAGCACAAGGGCCAAGGGCCACCAAGTGGAAGGCAGGAGGTTCCCTCAGGAGCAACTTGTTTGGTGTGAGGCTGCTGGAGGCCTGGAGCAGGCTGCCCTGAGAGGTTGTGGAGTCTCCTTGTCTGGATCCTTCCAACCCCCCTGGCCATTGTGCCCCTGGGCAAGCTGCTGTGGGTGCCCCTGGTGGAGCAGGGGGGTTGGACTGGCTGAGCTCAGAGGTCCCTTCCCACCTCACCGTGCTGGGACTGGGGGATCTCCTGTGGCATGGCTTTACCAAAGGTGCTTTGTGCTCAGTGGGGAGCCAAGCAGAAAGCAGCTGAGCTGGGTGGCTGAGGTGGTTGGGTGCTGGGGGAGCTCTGCTGCTTGTCCTGTGGTCACTGTCTGCAGGTTCAACAATTTGGGGGGGCACTAATGAGAGGTTCCTGAGCCAGGAGCCTCTTGTGGTGGTCAGGAGCTTTGAAGAGTGAGTTGTGGCAGAGGAGGAAGACAGGAGGCTGCTCATGAAGGACACAGGAAGGTCCATGGTTGCTCCTTCTGCAGTGTTCTCCCCAGGGCAAGCTGCTGTGGGTGCCCTTGGGGGAGCAGCGGGGCTGGACTGGCTGAGCTCCAGAGGTCCCTTCCCAGCTCACCACACTGGGGTGCTGTGAAATCTGACTGAGAAGAACCCCTTCTGCCAACAGAAGCTTGGCTGCCAGCAGTGGCACTGAGGTTCTGCTCTCCTGCCAGCAGAGAACCTCTTCCCAGGCCCAAGAGAGAAGCACAACTGGAGCAGATGAGGTGGGAAGGTTCCCAGCAGCAGCCAGGCAGGCAGGCAGCTCTTGCTCCAGCAGGAGTCAGTGCTCTGCTTCAGCCCTGGGCCCTCCAGTGTCCTTCTGGAACACTTTTATAGCTTGCTTCCACCTGCCAGAAGCTCAGGGAAAGGACCAGTCCATGGCCCTTGCCCATCCCAACCTGCCCAGGCTGCTCTCCTGGCTCAGGGAAAGGACCAGGCCATGGCTCTTGCCCATCCCAACCTGCCCAGGCTGCTCTCCTGGCTCAGACAAAGGACCAGGCCATGGCTCTTGCCCATCCCAACATGCCCAGGCTGCTCTCCTGGCTCAGAGGTCACCTCTCAGCTCTTTAATGAGTTCCAGAAAGCAATTTCTCCTTGCTTGAGAAGCTCCCTGCTGGCTGCCCCTGACCCCAGGTAGATGCCATCTGGCCCCGCTGCTTTGCCTGTGCCTCCCTGCCCTACTTTCTCTGAGGAGCTGTGGCCAGCGCAGGCACAAGCCACCCTCCCAACCTGTCCTTTCTCCTTGCATGGCCTCAATGAGAGCAGCTGAGCTTCTCCAGCACTGAGTCACCTTCCACCACAGCAGAGTTTGGGCTGGAAGGGACCTTTGGTGGTCATCTTCTCCCCCCAACAACTCTTCTCACAGTCCCTTTCCTCTTGGGTCACCAGGGTGGGTCTCCTGCCAGCACCACCAGGAATGGTCAAGGCTCTTCCTTGTGCCCCTTCTGATCCTCCTCCACCTTCCCAGCAGGGATCACCAGCAGGCAGCTGTGGTGAGGGACACCCAGGCTTCCACACCACACAGCCACAGCCAAGAGCCAAGCCCCCAGGACCTGCTGGCTGTTCCCAGCTGCACCAGCAGTCCCTCTCCAGCTGCTGACCACCCGAGGAGGAGGCAGCAGGCTGAGGGAACTGCTCCCAGCAGGGTGTCCCAGCCCCTTCTGCCCTCTGAATGGTCTCTCCTCATAAACTCCAGCACAGGAGGTTCCACCTCAGCATGAGGAGCAACTGCTTCACTGGGAGGGTCCCAGAGCCCTGGAGCAGGCTGTCCACAGAGGTTGTGGAGTCTCCTTCTCTGGAGCCTTCCCAGCCCCATCTGGATGCCTTCCTGTGTGCCCTGTGCTGGATTCTCTGCTCCTGCTCTGCAGGGGGCTTGGGTTTGATGATCTCTTTTGGGTCCCTTCCAACCCCTAACACCCTGGGAGCTGTCATCCTGTGACCCCAGCCAGTGAGGGACATCTTCAGGAGGAACAAACCCAGGATGGTTGCCACCAGAACCCCTGCAGCCAGCAAGGGCTGAGGCAACACGAGAGGCAGGAGAATGAGGACCTGTGAGCCCTCCAGAGGACTTGGGGGGGCCTGAAGGGGAGGGGGCTGCAGGGTCTGCACCTCCTGAGCAGCATGGGACAGGAGAGCAGGGAAGCAGAGACAGAAGGGGAGGAGAGAAGAGCCACTGGAGGCACAGTGGGGACCTGATGCCCCAGCCTGTGCTGGCACTTCTGGCCTGCAGGGAGCCTGAGGCCTTGGCCTGGAGGGCAACAGCTCAGCCAGGCTGCTCCTGGAACCTGAGCTGCTGCTGGCACTGCAGGATTGAGGATCCCTCTCCACTCAGCTCCAGCTCCTTCTGCCACAGCTCAGAGCCAGGGGAGAAGCCTCCTGGAGCTGGCTGGCCTCCCAGCAGATGGCCCTGGCACAACTGGGACCAGCAGGAGGTAAACTGCAGCAGGAGTGACCAGGAGGGTGGCTTCTCCCTTTCGTGTGGGGCAGCTCCACAACCAATGTCACTGCTCAGGCAGAGGATGGCTCCTCCTTGCACCAAGCCTGGCCTGGAGATGACCTCGAGCACCAGCCGGCCCCAGGGATGCCAAGAGGCAGGAGAAGGGCAGGGCTGTGACCAAAGAGCTTCCCAGAGCTCCTCCAGACTCAAAGCTTGGCTGAGCCTTCAGCTTGGCAATCCCTGGAGCCAACGCTGGCTGAGCAAACCGCTCCCCGAGGGCCCCAAGAGGACAGCAGGTCCCTCCTTGCCTCTCCCAAACCCCAGACCCAAGGGGCAGCTCCCACCCACGACCAGCCCCACAGGGCCACAGCTTTGGGGTCCCCAGGGAAACAAAACGCCCAACCAACAAAGCTGGGGGTGAAAAGGGGGGAAGGAGAAGCGAGCTGAGACTCACCAACATCAGACTCTTTGTGGGTTTTGATGATCTCAGCCAACTCGAAGTTTCCTGCAATGATGGCCACCTGGAAAGAGAAGGGAGCAGAGGCTTGAGGAGCTCTGAGCAGCTCAGGTGAGGGCCATCTGGACCACAGCAGCTGCTTGCCACGGAGGAGGGCAGGGCCACAGCTTGCTCTGCCTCGGCTCAGCCCATCGGCAGCTCCCCACCCCCGTGGAGCAGAAGGCAGCAGGGACAGCTCTGGCCACGGCAGCCGGCCCTGCCCCTCTCCTCAGGCTGCTGCTGCCGGCCACCAACTCATCCCAGGGCTCCCAGGCCCTGCCAAGATGTTCTCTAGCCTGAAGCCTTCCCGTGAAGCCTCCTTTAGCCAACCCAAGGTGACCTACCAGCCACCCAGCTCACCTGAAGGCTCTCCACAAGTCTAACTCCCGCCCACTCCGGAGCAAGGAGCCGGCCAAGGGGCTGCTTCCCTCCGCAAAGCTGCCCCAGCCAGCCCCCAGGGCTTCACACCAGCTGTGCCCAGCACCAAGAACAAGCTCTGCACCACGAGGGTGGTGGAGCACTGGAACAGGCTGCCCAGGGAGGTAGCTGAGGCCTGGAGATCTCCAAGCCCAGGCTGGACAAGGCTCCGAGCAACCTGATTCAGTGGAGGATGTCCCCGGTGCCTGCAGGGGGTTGGACTGGATGAGCTTTGGAGGTCCCTTCCATGCCCGTTCTATGGTCTTGGAGAACTTAAGGGCCACAGGAAGGGGTGCAGAAGGCTTTGAGGTGTGCCAGGGGCCCGGTGAGATGGGCAGCAGGGGCATGGCAGCCACCCCTGGTGCCAGGGAAGCCAAAGCTGCCCTGGCTTGAGGCGGCTGGGACCCGTGCGTGATGCCCCGTGAACCACAGCCGCCCCTGCCCTTCCCTCCCCTCCCCTCCCAGCACACCCAGGCCCTGCTGAAGCTTCTCAGGAGGGTGCCCTCTCTTAGCACCACCAACAGAGGAGAAGCAGCTGGACCAAGATCCTGGGTGAAGAGGAAGAGCTGCTGCTCAGGGCACGGGAGCAGCTGAGACACAGCTGCGGTTTGGACCTCTGGTCCACGCTGGGGCCACGACCCCCTCCACACCTTCCCTTTCACCCCTGGCTGCTGCCCAGGATGAGCATCTTTGAGCAGGCAGCAGAAAGCAAGCCTCTGGCCAAGCCATGGGCACCACCAGCAGCTCCAGCTGCCCACAGGGTCCCATGCACTCCTCCAAGAGCAGCTCAGGAGGAGGAGCTCCATGGGCAGGGAGCTCCAGGTGCCACCAGCTGGTGGGGAAGGGCTCAGTTTAACTCAGCACCACCCCACACCTCTGCTCTCAGCCCTCAGCAGCAGAAGCAGTCCTACTGCCCTCACTAGTGAAGCCTTCTCCTTCTCCAAGGCCCAGGACATGTCCTCCACTCCTCAGTCAGAGGCAGGAGCCACCAGCAATGGCTGGAAGAAAGGAATCTTCCTTCTGTGTTGGGAGATTCACAGCACCCCAGCATGGTGGGGTGGGAAGGGACCTCTGCAGCTCAGCCAGTCCAACCCCCTGCTCCACCAGGGGCACCCACAGCAGCTTGCCCAGGGGCACAATGGCCAGGGGGGTTGGAAGCTCTCCACACAAGGAGACTCCACAACCTCTCAGGGCAGCCTGCTCCAGGCCTCCAGCAGCCTCACACCAAACAAGTTGCTCCTGAGGGAACCTCCTGGCCTCCACTTGCTGGCCCTTGGCCCTTGTGCTGTCCCTGGGCACCACTGAGCAGAGCCTGGCCCCAGCCTCCTGACCCCCACTGCTCATTCATCTCCTTCTGAGCATTGATGCCTCTGGGGCTGCTCTTCTGCAGGCTCTCAGCCCCAGGGCTCTCAGCCTTTGCTCCTCACAGAGCTGCTGCAGGCCCCTCAGAGGGCTCCAGCCTTTGGGCTTAGGTGCACAAGGAGCAGAACCCTCCAGGCCCATGGTGCAAGGGGGACAGTGCTGTCTGGGCACCCTGAAAGGCCTTTGCCCAGGAGCAGAGCTGAGCAGGACCAAGCCCCGGGGGAGCTGCATGCATGGGGACTCTCCAAGCCTGGCCAGGAAGGGTCCCCGAGCCCCCTTCAGCAGCCTCGAGGAAGCAGGAGGAGACAGCCTCAGGCAGAAGGAGGCTGGCAGGCAGCAGGCTGTGGTTCTGCTGGAGAAGATCTGAAGCTTGCAGGAGGATCACAAGCTGCAAATGAGTCAACAAAGTCACGAGGTGGCAGGAAAGGGAAAGCAGCCCAGGAGCTACAATTAGCAGCCTCACCTCCGGCACTGTGGCGCAGCCGCTCCAGCAGGGACCAGTGGAGCTCCTGCTGCAGGAGGCCAGCTTTAGGAAAAGAGGGCAACAGAAGGCTGTGGGGGAAGCCAGGGGGCATCAAGGGCAATGGCCAGGTTGTGCTGGGAGGCTCTCTTGGCCTCTGTGTGCCCTGGGGAACCGAAGATCAGAGAATCACAGCATCTGAGGGGTAGGGGTTGGAAGGGACCTCCAGAGATCATCCAGTCCGAGCCCTCTGCCAGAGCAGCAGCACCCAGGGCAGGTCACACAGGAGCACAATGGCCAGGGGGGTTGGAAGCTCTCCAGAGAAGGAGATTCCACAACCTCTCCAGGCCTCCAGCACCCTCACACCAAACAAGGTGCTCCTGATGGAACCTCCTGGCTTTCACTTGCTGGCCCTTAACCCTTGGCCTGGCCCTGAGCACCACTGGGCAGAGCCTGGCCCCAGCCTCTTCCCCGCTTTAGCTCTTGCTGAGCATTGCTCAGATGCCCTCTGGGGCTGCTCTTCTCCAAGCTTCTGTTCCTGTGGCACCTGCTCTGCTCCAGCTTGCCCCCAGTGCCCCTTGTCCTGTCCTTGGACATCCCTGAGCAGAGCCTGGCCCCAGCCTCTTGCCCCCCACAGCTCCTTTAGCTCTTGCTGAGCATTGATGCCTCTGGGGCTGCTGCTCCAGCCTGGCTCCAGCCCTGCACATCTTTATCCCCAGCAACGAGGGCAGCCCTCAGGCTCCTCTGCTCCAAGCCCCAGCTCCCTCAGCCTGGCCTCACAGGGAGATGTTCCACTGCCTGCAGCACCTCTGTGGCTCTGGGATGGACTCTCTCAAGCAGCTCCCTGAGGTCCTTCTTGACCTGAGGGCCCCAGAACTGGACACAATATTCTAAAGGCCTTCTAATGCACCCCAGGACAGCAGGATGCCCATGAGCCAGCAATGTGCCCTTTGGCTGGCTCATGGGCATCCTGCTGTCCACCAGGACCTCCTGTGCCAACCACTCCTCCCAGTTTGGTGCCCTCAGCAAACTTGCTGGCAGTGCCCTCTGTGCCCTCATCCAGGTCCTTGATGAATAGATTGAACAGTGCTGGTCTCAGTAGAGACCCCTGAGGGACCCCCACTAGACACAGGCCTCCAGCTGACCTCTGCCCCATTGACCACAACCTCCCTTGAGCTCTTCCCTTCAACCAGAGGTGGCAAGGGGTGAGCCAAGAGCAGGAGGAGTGAGGACAGAAGCAATCTGCTCTCCAGAACCGTGGAACAGGCTCCAAAAGTCAGTGGCAAAGCCCCAGAGAAGTCTTCAGGGTGCAGGGGCAGAGCCCTCAGGAGGCCAGCACCAGGCACATAACCCAGAGAGAGCTGGGGGTGGGCAGAAGAGCCCCAAAACCAACCTCTCAGGCTCCTGCTCTGTCTTTCTACTCTCCTCTCCAAGGGCTCTGGATGAGGGGAGCACAGGAAAGGTTGTACACCAACTTTGGGGTCTCAAAGAGCCCCCCCCAACTTTCTTCTCATCCAGGGCATGCTGAGCATGCAAGAAGCTACCAGAGAAATGAGGACTCCAAGCCTGCTGTGAGAAGAGATGTGGTTGAGGCTGGGGAGCTGTGGAAGGATGATGTCTGCAAGCACTGAGTATTGAACCTCAAACCCTGGGGGCAGCTTTGGGCCCCTCACTCCCAGAAGGACACTGAGGAGCTGGAGCAGGTCCAGAGAAGGGCAAAAAAGCTGAGGAAGGGTCTGGAGAAGGAGGAGAAGGGTCTGGAGAACTTGTGAGGAGCAGCTGAGGGAGCTGGGGGGGTTGAGCCTGGAAAGAAGGAGGCTGAGGGGAGACCTTCTGGCTCTCTACAGCTCCCTGCAAGGAGGCTGCAGCCAGGTGGGGGTTGGTCTCTTCTCCCAAGGGACAGGTCAAGAGGAACTGGCCTCAGGCTGCCCCAGGGGAGGTTGAGGTTGGCCATGAGGAACAATTTCTGCCCCTTGAGGCTTGTCTAGGCCTGGCCCAGGCTGCCCAGGGCAATGCTGGAGTCCCCATCCCTGGAGGGGTTTGAGAGCCCTGGAGCTGTGGTGCTGAGGGCCATGGTTCAGCAGTGGCCTTGGCAGTGTTGGACTCCATGATCTGAAAGGGCTTTTCCAGCCTAAGCAATCCCAAGCCTGCATCAAACACCAGCCAGGAGCTGTTGGGGGCAGCTCAGGAACACAGAGATGCAGGTTGCCAGAAGCTGGGGAGATGCTCTGGGGAAGTGCTCAGCCTAAATGCACCCTGCTCTGGGACTGCTCCCTGCTCCCAACCCCAGAGCTGAGACCTCTGCCCGCAGCCCTGGCCCAGCACCCCGGCCTCCAGGAGCGGGTGTGGAGCCCCTGGGCAGCAGGAACCCAACACAGCAAGAGGCCAGTGCCAGCCCAGGTCACTGAGCAGAGGACAACCCCTGACCCCTCTGAACACCTGAGAGCTGTCTGCAGTCACCTCAGGTCACCCCCAGCAGGCTGGGAGATCACGGCAGCCCTCGGAGTGCCAGCAGCGCCCTGGCTGGAGGCTGGCACCAGAGGCACTGAGGGAAGCTGCAGCAGCCACAGGCCCGCGGGGGGAGGCTCAGCTCTCCTCTGCCACGCTGGATCTCCATGGTGGGAAGGCAGCAGCCCCTCAGCGTGGCCAGGAGCAGATGAGCAGGGGAGGAGGTGTCTGACTCTGCAGAGGACAGCGAGCCCCCGGCGACGCCGGCGCAGCCCCAGGCACGCAGCGGCGGGAGGTGATCTTCCCTTGGGCGGCTGGGAGCCGGCCCCAGCACAGCACACTCTGGGGTGTGTTTGCACACCAAACAGCTGCCTGGGTGACAGCAAGCACAGCCTTCCAGCTCTGCAGCAGAGCCTTCCATTGAGCCTCAACCCCTCCAGGAAAAGCAGGGGGGGACACAGACGGGTTGGCCATCACAAAGACCACACCGAGACTCCGCAGGAGCAAAACGCAGGAGCAGGAATCCTGCCTCTGCCTCCACCACCACCTCCCATGTCCTGGAGATGCCCACAGCAGAAGGGCTGCCCCATGTCTCCAGCTTCCTGACTCCAAAAGCTCAGCTGAAGGAGGCAGCAGCAGCCTGTGAGAAGCCCCTCCCTGGAGATCCCTTAAATCAGAGCAGCCGGGTGGGGCCCAGCCTCAAGCCCCAGCCTCGGAGCAAAGCAGACCTTGCCACAGCCAAGCCACCAGCCCAGGCAGGAGACAACATGGAGCAGCTAGAGGAAGCTTCTGAGCTGAGGTGGGTAGATAGAAGCCCACCACAGGCTGAGCTCAGCCAGCCTTCAGCATTTGCTGTGCTTGGTAAGGTCCAACCAATCCCTCAGTGGTGGGAGAGCTCCACACCACCTCCAGCCCCCTACCCTGCCTGGGAGGGGAGCAGAAGCTTCCTCTCTGTGCTTTGGCACGCAGATGACTCCCAGCTATGGCTCATGTATGACTCCCAGCTATGTAGCCTTCCAGTATCTGAAGGGGGCTACAAGAAAGCTGGGGAGGGACTTCTGAGGGTGTCAGGGAGTGATAGGACTGGGGGGAATGGAACAAAACTAGAAATGGGGAGACTGAGATTGGATGTTAGGAAGAAGTTGTTCCCCATGAGGGTGGTGAGAGACTGGCACAGGGTGCCCAGGGAGGTGGTGGAAGCCTCATCCCTGGAGGTTTTTGCAGCCAGGCTGGATGTGGCTGTGAGCAACCTGCTGTAGTGTGAGGTGTCCCTGCCCATGGCAGGGGGTTGGAGCTGGCTGATCCTTGAGGTCCCTTCCAGCCCTGCCAATTCCACGGTTCTATGATCCCACCAGCTCCAGCCAGCCAGGTTGCAGCCAGGTTGCAGACACCAGGCCACCCTTGATGATGTTCAGCTGGACCTGCCAGGCTCCCCCTCCTCTCAGCACCCAAGCCATCAAGCAGCACAGCTTGGGAGGGAGGTGGCCTCCAGTCCCCACAGCTCCAGGAGGCCCTCGGCCGTGTAATCACCTCCCGGAGCCGCGGCAGCAGTTGGAGCTCCCCACGCCCGGCACCGCCTCCGCCGGCTGGGCCCCAGTGAGGACACAGCAGGTGTCCTTTTTGGGGGGACACAACCGTGCTCAGCTTGGGTGGCAGCGAGCTCAGAGGCCGGCTGAGGCGCCGGGCAGCCCCGGGGCTCACCTGGAAGGCGGTCTGGCTGTTGTAGTTGCGGATCTCCTTGCTCGCCCCGCGGAAGAGCAGGACCCGGGCGCAGCTCTCCTGTGCGGGAGAAGCAGGAGGGAAGAGGAGGAGAGCAGTCAGCACCGGGGGCTGGCGACGAAGCAGCGAAGCACAGGCTGCCACCGCGCCCGGCGAGCCGCCCTCGGGCGAGAGCGAGCCCCCGAGCCGACCAAGTCCACCCGGCCGTGTGCCAGCCGGCGGCCTGGCCCTGCCCAGGAGCCCAGCTGCGGGCACCACGAGTCCCCAGGTTCCTCCAAATGACGCCAGCTCAGCTTGTCTGTGAGCCCCTCTGCTCCTGCCTGCCCCTCTCTGCTCTCCCCTCACCCCCCAGCGAGCAGGCTGCTGGCTGCAGGCAGTCCTTGATGTGCTCCTAACCACCTCATCGGCCTCTCGTCAAATGCCACCAGTCGGCTCCAGGTGCCCCCGCCCGTGGCAGAGCAGTGGGCAGGGACACCTCAGAGGCTGGGCAATCCCCTTGCAGATCCAAACCCACACAAGGTAGAAAAACCTCTAGGAAGGAACAAACCCTGCAGGAGGAACCTTTCAGCTCTGACCTCCCCACCTCAGAGTGCAGCAGGGATGTGAGATCAGAGAGGGTTTCTCCACCACCCTGCATCGCTCCTGACCTTGAGGTTAAGTGAGCACACAGAGAATGAAACAGGGATGGAGCCCTGATGGCCTCCTTCAAAGCTCAGAGGCCAGCAGGAAGGATTTAGGGCTGCTAGTGAGAAGAGCAGCACCACAACCCCCCCACACACACACACCCCTGCCCAGAGCAGGGTGGCAACCCCAGGCCATGCCGCACACATGAGGTGTGAGCACCACCTGAGCCCAGCTAGCAGCCTCCACCCAGCAAAACCATCTTTGGATGGGAACAAATTAAACCAGGGAGCCTTCTCTGGCCACCTCCCTGCTGAGAAACCCAAACCCAACCCCAGGCTGGTCCTACAGACAGGAACAGCTCATCCCAGGAGGATCCAACCCAGAAGCAGCTCTCTGGGCTCGGCATGCAAGAGCAACCAGAAGGTGCTCAGCCCGGTGTTGGTGCTCTCTGTGTCTCAGCCAGGCTGGTGTCCCCCCCAAACCTGGTCCTCAGGCCCCACCACGCTCACCAGGCAGGGTGGCAACCCCAGGCCATGCCCAACAAAACCCTACCTGACCCATGAGATGTGAGCACCACCGGGGTCCAACTAGCACCCTGCTCCCTCCCAAGCAGTAGTGGGGGCTCTCTGCTAACTGGGAGAGGAGCCAGGGGAACCTCTACAGCAAATCAGCAAAACCATCTTGGGAATGGGAACAAATTAAACCAGGGAGCCTTCTCTGGCCACCTCCCAGGCCAGGCTGGTCCTACAGATGGGAGCAGCTCATCCCAGGAGCATCCAACCCAGAAGCAGCTCTCTGGGCTCAGGAAGCAAAAGCCACAGGGAGGTGCTCAGCCTGGTGCTCTCTGCGCCGCAGCCAGGCTGGTGTCCTCAGGCCCCAGCACACTCACCTGGTTGTAGAGAGCACAGATGTGGAGGGCAGTGTTTCCTGAGGCATTCTGGGCTGCCATGTCAGCTCCATAGAACAGGAGGTGCTCCAGGTGCTGGACATGGCCGTAGCGGCACGCCTGGCCCCACCGCCACCGGGGAGAGGAAGGAGGAGAGGACACATCAGGGAGCAGCAGCACGCTGGTGCCCCCAGGACATCTCTCTGCTGGACTCAAACCCCTCTTGAGGTGCACACCCAGGGGTACTGCTGCTCCCCACAGCAGCAGCTCCCTGACCTGGGCCTCTAGAGCAAACGTGGCTGAGCAGCAGCTGCACCAGGCTGTCTCACCATCCCCACAAGCCTTGAAGCATGAGCAGAGAGAAGGGCAACAGCCCCACAGCTCTAGGCCAGCTGGCGTGCCGAGGTCCATCCTGGGAGCCAGCAGCCCTCCAAGGTCTGCCAAGGCAGTGGAGGGGGAGGCAGGGAGGAGGGCAGCCACGGAGCACCTCTCTTGCTCTTCATTCTCATTTCAGCCCCCTGGCAGGAGCTTACAGCTGGGAGCTTCAGGAGCCCAAAGAGAGCCTGGCCTCCTGCTGCAAGGGGACTCCAAGCAGAGCCATCCCCTCCTCCCTTCTCCCCAGCGGTCCTGAGGCACAGAGCCACCTCAGAGCCCCCAACTCCCAGCCCACACCTTCCCTACGCCAGGTCCGGCTGCCCAGGTGGGGAGCAGGGACAGACCCACCTGAGGCTGGAAGCCAGGAGGTCTCAGGCATTGGACCAAGCTCCCAAAGCATCATCCTACGAGCCAGCTGCCACCTGAGGAGGGTCTCAGGCGCCGTCTGACCCAGGCCAGCAGCAGACCAGCCTGAGCGTGGCCCTGGCACGGCACAGAGCTGCCACAACCACGGTCAAATCCCGGGCGCTGCCTGCCACCCAGGCTGCCCAGCGTCTCTGCCCCCCAAAGCACCCGAGGGGATGGGGTGACCCCTTCCAGGGGCAGGGGGACAGAGGGCACCCTGTGCAGCCCCCACCCCACCTGGTGGATCTCCTGCCAGCCGTTCTCGTCCACGCAGCCCAGCCGGGCGTAGTCGTGCAGCAGCAGCTCGCAGCAGTAGGGGTCCCCCCACCATGGCACTGTGGTAGAGGGGAGTCAGCCCCCGGCTGTCCTTGTAGTCAGGAGAGGCTCCCAGGTCCAGCAGGGTCTGCAAAAGAAGCATCCACCTCGCCCTGCAGCTTCGGAGGAGGGCAACACAGCCGGGGAAGGGTCTGGAGAAGGAGGGGAAGGGTCTGGAGAACTTGTGAGGAGCAGCTGAGGGAGCTGGGGGGTTGAGCCTGGAGAGAAGGAGGCTGAGGAGAGACCTGGCTCTCTACAGCTCCCTGCAAGGAGGCTGCAGCCAGGTGGGGGTTGGTCTCTTCTCCCAAGGGACAGGTCAAGAGGAACTGTCCTCAGGCTGCCCCAGGGGAGGTTGAGGTTGGCCATGAGGAACAATTTCTGCCCCTTGAGGCTTGTCTAGGCCTGGCCCAGGCTGCCCAGGGCAGTGCTGGAGTCCCCATCCCTGGAGGGGTTTGAGAGCCCTGGAGCTGTGGTGCTGAGGGCCATGGGCTGGTGGTGCCCTGGCAGGGCTGGGCTGAGGCTTAGGCTCCATGAGCTTCAAGCTCTTTTCCAACCTGGAGGTGCTCAAGGCCAGGCTGGATGAGGCCTGGAGCAACCTGGTCCCGTGGAAGATGTCCCTGCCCACGGTGGGGGGTGGCACTAGATGACCTTTGAGGAGCAGGCCCTGAAAGACCTCTGAGGGGTTGGCACTGCATAAACTTGAGGGTTGGCACTGGATGACCTTTGAAGGGTTGGCACTGGATAACCTTTGAGGGGTCAGCACAGGATGACTATTGGGGGGTGGGCACCAGATGATCACTGAGGGGTGGGCACCGGATGACCTTTGGGGGTCAGCACTGGATGACCATTGAGAGGTGGGCACTGGATGACCTCTGAGGGATCAGAACTGGATGACCACTGATGGGTGGGCACTGGATGACCTCTGAGGGGTGGGCACTGGATGACCACTGATGGGTGGGCACTGGATGACCTCTGAGGGGTGGGCACTGGATGACCTCTGAGGGGTGGGCACTGGATGACCAGTGAGGGGTGGGTACTGGATGACCAGTAAGGGGTCAGCACTGAATGAGCACTGAGGGGTGGTCAGTGGGCAGCGTGTGAGGTGGGGTCAATGGGCGGTGAGTGAGGGGCGGTGAGTGAGGGGCGGTGAGTGGGCGGCAGTGAGGGGCGGTGAGTGGGCGGTGAGTGAGGGGGTGGTGAGTGGGCGGCAGTGAGGGGGCGGTGAGTGGGCGGCAGTGAGGGGGCGGTGAGTGGGCGGTGAGGGGCGGTGAGTGGGCAGCAGTGAGGGGTGGTGAGTGGGCGGTGAGTGGGTGGTGAGCGAGGGGCAGTGAGTGGGCAGCAGTGAGGGGCGGTGAGTGGGCGGCAGTGAGGGGGCGGTGAGTGGGTGGTGAGTGAGGGGCGGTGAGTGGGTGGTGAGCGAGGGGCGGTGAGTGGGTGGTGAGCGAGGGGCGGTGAGTGGGCGGCAGCGAGGGGCGGTGAGTGGGCGGCAGCGAGGGGCGGTGAGTGGGTGGTGAGCGAGGGGCGGTGAGTGGGCGGCAGTGAGGGGGCGGTAAGTGGGCGGCAGTGAGGGGCGGTGAGTGGGTGGTGAGCGAGGGGTGGTGAGTGGGCGGCAGTGGGGGCGGTGAGTGGGTGGTGAGTGAGGGGTGGTGAGTGGGCGGCAGTGAGGGGCGGTGAGTGGGTGGTGAGTGAGGGGTGGTGAGTGGGCGGCAGCGAGGGGCGGTGAGTGGGTGGTGAGCGAGGGGCGGTGAGTGGGCGGCAGTGAGGGGGCGGTAAGTGGGCGGCAGTGAGGGGCGGTGAGTGGGTGGTGAGCGAGGGGTGGTGAGTGGGCGGCAGTGGGGGCGGTGAGTGGGTGGTGAGTGAGGGGTGGTGAGTGGGCGGCAGTGAGGGGCGGTGAGTGGGTGGTGAGTGAGGGCGGTGAGTGGGCGGCAGTGAGGGGCGGTGAGTGGGCGGCAGTGAGGGGCGGTGAGTGGGTGGCAGTGAGGGGCGGTGAGTGGGCGGCAGTGAGGGGCGGTGAGTGGGTGGTGAGTGAGGGGCGGTGAGTGGGCGGCAGTGAGGGGAGGTGAGTGGGCGGCAGTGAGGGGCGGTGAGTGGGCGGCAGTGAGGGGCTGTGAGTGGGCGGCAGTGAGGGGCTGTGAGTGGGCGGCAGTGAGGGGTGGTGAGTGGGCGGCAGTGAGGGGCGGTGAGTGGGTGGTGAGTGAGGGGTGGTGAGTGGGCGGCAGTGAGGGGCCGTGAGTGGGCGGCAGTGAGGGGCGGTGAGTGGGTGGTGAGCGAGGGGCGGTGAGTGGGTGGTGAGCGAGGGGCGGTGAGTGGGTGGTGAGCGAGGGGCGGTGAGTGGGTGGTGAGTGAGGGGCGGTGAGTGGGCGGCAGTGAGGGGCGGTGAGTGGGTGGTGAGCGAGGGGCGGTGAGTGGGTGGTGAGTGAGGGGCGGTGAGTGGGCGGCAGTGAGGGGCGGTGAGTGGGTGGTGAGTGAGGGGCGGTGAGTGGGCGGCAGTGAGGGGCGGTGAGTGGGCGGCAGTGAGGGGTGGTGAGTGGGCGGCAGTGAGGGGCGGTGAGTGGGTGGTGAGCGAGGGCGGTGAGTGGGTGGTGAGTGAGGGGGTGGTGAGTGGGCGGCAGTGAGGGGGCGGTGAGTGGGCGGCAGTGAGGGGCGGTGAGTGGGTGGTGAGTGAGGGGCGGTGAGTGGGTGGTGAATGAGGAGCGGTGCCGCGGGGGGGCGAGAGCGGCGCTCACCAGCAGGGCGGCGTGGTTGCGGCAGCGCACGGCGCGGTGCAGGGCGGTCATGCCCTCGCGGGTGCGGAAGTCCAGGTGCGCTCCCCCGTTGCGCAGCGCCTTGATGGTCTCGCTGCTCAGCTCCAGCTGCGCCGCCGCCGTCAGCGGACACTCTGCGGGGACCCGGAGGCGCGGCCGTCAGACCCCGCGCCCGGCCGCCCCCCGCCCCCGCGCCGAGGGGCTGCGGCGCCTCCGGAGAAGGGCAACAGAGCGGGGTCAGGTCTGCGGGAGAAGGGTCTGGAGGGCTTGTGAGGAGGGGCTGAGGGAGCTCCAGCGAGGCCGGGTCCTTCCCCCCGTTCCGCCCAAGGGCGCTCTGCCAAAGCCCAGGACTGCTCCCGGCCCTCTGTCGCCGTGGGCTGAGCGGCACAGGGGCTGCCTGGGAGGTGTGGGTGGGAGTCCTGCAGAAGGCAGCAGGAGGAACCTGGTGGCAGCTCAACCGAGGGCAGAAGATCCCACTCTGGGTCTTGTGCTGCTGCAATGAGTTCAGCTTTGGGCCGCTCACTCCGAGAAGGACATGGAGGGGCTGGAGTGGGTCCAGAGAAGGGCAACAGAGCTGGGGAAGGGTCTGGAGGAGAAGGAGAAGGAGAAGGAGAAGGAGAAGGAGAAGGAGAAGGAGAAGGAGAAGGAGAAGGAGAAGGAGAAGGAGAAGGAGAAGGAGAAGGAGAAGGAGAAGGAGAAGGAGAAGGAGAAGGAGAAGGAGAAGGAGAAGGAGAAGGGTCTGGAGGAGAAGGAGAAGGAGAAGGAGAAGGGTCTGAAGGAGAAGGAGAAGGAGAAGGGTCTGAAGGAGAAGGAGAAGGGTCTGAAGGAGAAGGAGAAGGAGAAGGGTCTGAAGGAGAAGGAGAAGGAGAAGGAGAAGGAGAAGGAGAAGGAGAAGGAGAAGGAGAAGGAGAAGGAGAAGGAGAAGGAGAAGGAGAAGGAGAAGGAGAAGGAGAAGGAGAAGGAGAAGGAGAAGGAGAAGGGTCTGGAGGAGAAGGAGAAGGAGAAGGGTCTGGAGGAGAAGGAGAAGGAGAAGGGTCTGGAGGAGAAGGAGAAGGGTCTGGAGGAGAAGGAGAAGGGTCTGGAGGAGAAGGAGAAGGGTCTGGAGGAGAAGGAGAAGGGTCTGGAGGAGAAGGAGAAGGAGAAGGGTCTGGAGGAGAAGGAGAAGGAGAAGGAGAAGGGTCTGGAGGAGAAGGAGAAGGAGAAGGGTCTGGAGGAGAAGGAGAAGGAGAAGGGTCTGGAGGAGAAGGAGAAGGGTCTGGAGGAGGAGAAGGGTCTGGAGGAGGAGAAGGGTCTGGAGGAGAAGGAGAGGGTCCAGAGAAGGAGAAGGAGAAGGGTCTGGAGGACTTGTGAGGAGCAGCTGAGGGACCTGAGACCAACCTTCTACCCAACACCACATCATGACCCCAAGACATTGGCCCAAAGTGCCACTACTTGGTTTTTTGAGCCCTCCAAGGGCTGCACTGAGTCTGACCACAGGAGAGGACCAAGCTGCCCACGCAGAAGCTTCTCCTAGCAGCAAGCAGGAGGTGGTGGGACAGGCACCACCAGGCACAGCATTTCTCCTCAGTGACTTCTGGCTCTCTTCTCGCACCATGCTGGGGCCACTCTGCCACTGCTGCACGTGGCTGTAGAAGACCTCTTTGTAAATGCCCCCAGCTCCTCCTGCTGCTTTCCAGGAAGGCCAGCAGGCTGCAGGTGGGATGGCAACAAGCCTGAGCTGAGCAGGATCAAGGACAACCACCCACAAACAATTGCTGCCTCTGCTGAGTCCCCATCCTGCGCTTCTGGAACCAGCTTTGGAGCTGCCTGCTACCTGCAGGGACACAGGAGCCACCAACACGTCCTGACACCATGAGGGTGGTGGAACAAGTTTCCCAGGGAGGCAATTGAGGCTCCATCCCTGGAGCTATTCCAGGTGAGGCTGGGCAAGGCTCTGAGCAACCTGATCCAGTGGAGGGTGTCCCTGCTGAGTGCAGGGGCTTTGGACTGGATGAGCTTTGGAGGTCCCTTCCAACCCCATTCTATGATTCTATGATCTTCTCCAGCAGCCTCTGCAGAGTAACTCACTCTGGGAAGCTGAAACCAACCCAAACCAAACCATTCCTTGATTCCATCAGAGGAAGGCTGGAGAAAATCCCTTGAAATAAGGAGTGGAGGAGCTTGGCCTTTCTGTAATGAGGGGAAGAAAGATGGAATGCTGCCTGGATTGCAATGGAGGAACACCTCCACGTGGAGCCAGGGCAGCACCAACCAGCTGCTTAACCTAGAAGATGGAGCAGGAGACAGCTGGAAGATGAAGCACAGCACTAACTTGCCACCAGAGTTTTAAGTAGAGGGTCAGTAAGCAACCAAGGCAGCAGAGGCAAGGACCTGCTGTTCCCCCCCCTGCCCCACTCAAGAGTGATGCTGGCTGGAGAACACACAGGCAGAGGGTGAGGAGCATCCCGTGGGGTACAGCAGGTCAGGTTGGATGTGGGACAGCTCCAGCTGGTCTTAAATCCAGGGACCCACAACTCCTGACCAGCAGGTTCATAGATCCCTAGAATGGGTTGGGTTGGAAGAGACCTTAAGGACCATCCAGTTACAATACAATACAATACAATACAATACAATACAATACAATACAATACAATACACCAGGTTGGAAGAGACCTTCAAGATCATTGACTCCAACCCATCAACCAATCCAACCCACCTAAACAACTAAACCATGGCACCAAGCACCCCATCAAGTCTCCTCCTGAACACCTCCAATGAAGGTGACTCTACCACCTCCTGGGCAGCCCATTCCAATGGGGAATCACTCCCTCTGTATAGAACTTCCTCCTAACCTCCAGCCTAAACCTCCCCTGGCGCAGCCTGAGACTGTGTCCTCTTGTTCTGGTGCTGGCTGCCTGGGAGAAGAGACCAACCTCTGCCTGTCTACAAACTCCCTTCAGGTAGTTGTAGAGAGCAATAAGGTCACACCTCCCCCTTCACAGGCAGGGACACCTCCCACTAGACACCTTCTACCTTGACCCCCTGGGCATCTCCACCACTTGGCCACTGAGGAAAGGCTGTGAGAAGTGGCTTTGCTCACCTCAGAAGAGCAACTCAGAAGTTGGTGGTCAATTCTCCCACCAGCCCACTCTGGGAAGGTCAAGGACATCTTCCTTCCTTTAACAACCTCCCCCCCCCCAAATGCTCAACACCTCAGAGCTCATTCCTGATCCTCTCAGCACAGAGCAGCACAGGGAAGAGTCTTGGCTGGAAGCAGGGTTAGAAAAACCCTTGGGTTGTGTCACCCCCTGCATGCCCACCACAGAGACCAAAGCAAGTGCTGGGCTGGGCTTGCACAAGAACCAGGACTCCAGCAGTGAGTTGTCCACTCTCCTTCTGACCCAACAGCTCAGCTTCATCACTGCTTTCACCCTTGCTTCCCAACCACATCCAAGTGACTGCTTGGCTCAGCTGCTTCTCCTTCCTCTCTCCTCCTTCTCTGCGTCTCTCAGTGCTCAAGAGCCTGCTCCTGACCCTCTGTGGAGCAACATCTAGGTTCAAAACCCCATCAGATCCAAACCTCTCACAGCATCTTCCACTAGCTGAAGGGTTCCTCCAAGAAGGCTGCAGAGGGACTGTTCCCAAAGGCCTGCAGGGACAGGACCAGGGGCAATGGTTTGAAAATGAGAGCAGAGCAGATTTAGATTGGAGGTGAGGAACAAGTTCTGCCCCACAAGGGTGCTGGAACGCTGGCACAGGTTGCCCAGGGAGGTGGTTGAGGCTCCATCCCTGGGGATATTCCAGGTGAGGTTGGAGGAGGCCCTGGGCAGCCTGATCTAGTTGGGGATGTCCCTGCTGAGTGCAGGGGGGTTGGGCTGGATGAGCTTTGGAGGTCCCTTCCAACCCCATTCTATGATCCTAGGATCTTCTCCAGCAGCTCTCTGCAGAGTAACTCGCTCTGGGAAGCCGAAGCAGCTCCAGAAGAGGGGAGAGAACTTTCTCGGTAAGGAAAGATCCCTCCAAATGCTTGGAAGGTCTTGGGCAAAGCCCAAAGGCACCTGGAGCTGAGCTGCAGGGTGGGCAGCCCTGCTGCTTGCATGCTCTCAGCTGGTTTTCATGGGAGCAGCTGTTCCTCAGGACACCCTGGCAGGTTCAGACAGAGGTGACACCGACAACCAAACAGCACAGACACTCCTGGACGCTGCTCCAGGGCTTCTTGCCAGGCTTTGGCTGCCCCAGCTGCCATCTCCCC
Organism: Picus viridis; assembly: GCA_033816785.1. Lineage (NCBI taxonomy): Eukaryota > Metazoa > Chordata > Aves > Piciformes > Picidae > Picus > Picus viridis. The sequence goes on from CM066567.1 coordinate 9,732,536, forward strand.
AGCCCAGCAGCTGGCATGGAGGAGAATCATAGAATCATCATAGAATCAGTCAGGGTTGGAAGGGACCACAAGGATCATCTAGTTCCAACCCCCCTGCCATGGGCAGGGACACCCTACACTAGATCACGCTGGCCAGAGCCTCGTCCAGCCTGGTCCTAAACACCTCCAGGGACGGGGCCTCAACCACCTCCCTGGATAACCCATTCCATGGCTTCACCACTCTCATGGTGAAGAACTTCTTCCTCACATCTAGCCTGAATCTCCCCACCTCCAGCTTCATTCCATTCCCCCTAGTCCTAGCACTACCTGAGATCCTGAGAAGTCCCTCCCCAGCCTTCCTGTAGGCCCCCTTCAGATACTGGAAGGCCACAATGAGGTCACCTCAGAGCCTTCTCTTCTCCAGACTGAACAGCCCCAACTCCTTCAGTCTGTCCTCATAGGAGAGGTGCTCCAGCCCTCTGATCATCCTCGTGGCCCTTCTCTGGACACGAGAAGAGGAGAGAGGAGGAGAGGTGTCAGCGGTGACTCCACCACCTGGTCTCAGTGCTGAAATGGGCTCTGGACACATGGAACTGCCAAGTGCAGAGGAACCCAAAGCAGGAGGAACAACCTGACAGCCCCCCCAGCTGAACCAGAGACACAACAAATTAACCACCAGCCTGGGAGCCCCTCAGGGGCTCGGCAGCTGCCCACCACTCAACACGCCAGGACCAGCCCTGCCACAGACACCACCAATCTGCGTCCCTTCAGCACCTCAGCAGCAGTGACTGCTCTCAGAAGAGCAGCAGGAGACTTCACAGAGGGCAGGTGGGGAGAGGTCCTCCCTCACCGCCCCATCAGGAAGGGAAAGGTGCTGGATCTGAGGCTCACTGCTCACCACCCGCGCCCTGCTGCCAGCCCAGCGGCCCCCAGGCTTCTCTGGGGTGATTTTTGCTCACAGAGAGAGGAGAGAGAAAAATAAAGGAAAAGAAGAAAACTAAGAAAACTGAGGGAACCTGAGAGCAAGATTTTATCTTCTGGTTTCAGACACATCACTTCCCCCAGAGGCCTCCATGCCAGCCATCCTCTCCAGACTGCCACCATGTCCTCTGGACGCTCTTCCCCAGCCCTGCTCTGCCACCCACCTCCCTCTCTTCAGGAGCCAGCCTCACCTCCAGTATCTGGATCATGGAAGTTGGGGTCCAGTCCCTTCTCCAGCATCCTGCAGACCTTCTCCACGTTCAGCATCTGCACGTACTCCATGAACTTCTTCAGGTTGGCCTGCAGCCAGGACACAGGCAGGAGAAGACACAACACACAGGGTTAACCACCTCAGAGACCACCAGAGACCTCTGGCCAGGCAGGAGACACCCCAAGGCAACCAGCAGGCACAATGGGGCAGCACCCACCAGCAACCAGGGCACCTGAGCATGTGCCACAAACCCACATGGCCCCTTCCAAACCCTCTCCTCGAGGCTGGGGTGGGCACATCAGCTGGCTATGGATGGTGTGGTGCCCAGCTGAGGAGCTCCAACACCTTGTGGTGGGTCCCAAACTCATCCTAAGGATGTTTCACAGCCTGGTGAGCTTCCAACACATCAAAGCACAGACAAAGATCCTCACACACTTTTGTGCTCACCCGGTTTGCTGTCCATGAGGCTTTGTTCTTGGGGTGGCTTTCTGGTTTTGGCCAAAGACCAACACTTCCTGTCCCAAGAGGACCAGGAGCCCAAAGCCTCTCCTCTGTACCCACCTGGTTCCTTGCCTTCTTGTCCCAAGAGGACCAGGAGCCCAAAGCCTCTCCTCTCTGCCCACCTGGTTCCTTGCCTTCTTGTCCCAAGAGGACCAGCAGCTTGCCCAGGGGCACAGTGGCCAGGGGGGGTTGGAAGCTCTCCAGAGAAGGAGACTCCACAACCTCTCAGGGCAGCCTGCTCCAGGCCTCCAGCAGCCTCACACCAAACAAGTTGCTCCTGATGGAGCCTCCTGGCTTCCACTTGCTGTCCCTTGGCCCTTGTGCTGTCCCTGGGCACCACTGAGCAGAGCCTGGCCCCAGCCCCTTGCCCCCCAGCCTTTATCTACTGATGAGGAGTGCCCATGTGGACAGTCCATGGACATCTGCCTGCAGCCCCTCAGAGCAGCTTCAGTTGGTTTGGCCAAAGTGGCTGCTTCCTGACAGCTGCTGCAGCCACACCTGAGGTGCCCAGCACCTGAACCACCACCAAGGCACAGGGCCAAAGGGTCAAAGGAGGGGATTCTGCCTCTCTGTTCTGCTGAGTCCCCCCTGCAGTGCTGGGGCAGCTCTGGGGTCCTCAGCACAGACAGGGACCTGCTGGAGCAGGGCCAGAGGAGGCCACAGCCATGCTGGAAGCCCTCTGCTGTGGGGCCAGGCTGGGAGAGTTGGGCTTGTTCATCCTGGAGAAGAGAAGGCTCCAGGGAGACCTTCTGGTGGCCTCTGAGTGCTGAGCTGAAAGCTGGGGACAGAGTTCTGAGCAGGGCTGTTGTGCCAGGAGCAGGGGTGAGGGTTTGGCACTGAGAGAGGGAGCTTCAGAGTGGAGAGAAGGGAGAAATGTTTGTCCCTGAGGGTGGTGAGAGCCTGGCCCAGGCTGCCCAGAGAGGTGGGAGCTGCCCCATGCCTGGCACCATCCCAGGCAAGGTTGTGTGGGGCTGTGAGCAGCCTGCTGTGGTTGGGGATGTCCCTGCTGGCTTTAAGGGGTTGGACTGGAGAAGCTTTGAAGGTCTGTTCCACCCCAGCCCCTCCTGTGACTCCCTGGTCCATGGCTACTACACAGGTGATGGCAAGTCCTCAGGAGCTGCTGGCCCCCTGGCAGACATCTCCAGCCCTCCTCCAGCAGACTCTGCCTCACTGCCCAGGACCATGAGTCACACTTCCTGGTGCCAGGAAGATCCTCAGAGCTTTCCACATCAGCTGCCTGTAGCTGCTTCTGCCACCAGACAGAGGCCTCCTGACTTTTACCTTCCTGAGTCAAACCTCAACCCTGAGAAGCAGCATTTTGTTTCTCTGCCCACCTGGCACCGAGGAGCTGCTCCTGCCCACCTGGCACCAAGGAGCTGCTCCTGCCCTCCAGACACCGAGGAGCTGCTCCTGCCCTCCAGACACCGAGGAGCTGCTCCTGCCCTCCAGACACCGAGGAGCTGCTCCTGCCCACCTGGCACCGAGGAGCTGCTCCTGCCCACCTGGCACCGAGGAGCTGCTCCTGCCCATCAGACACCGAGGAGCTGCTCCTGCCCACCTGGCACCGAGGAGCTGCTCCTGCCCTCCAGACACCGAGGAGCTGCTCCTGCCCTCCAGACACCGAGGAGCTGCTCCTGCCCTCCAGACACCGAGGAGCTGCTCCTGCCCACCTGGCACCGAGGAGCTGCTCCTGCCCACCTGGCACCGAGGAGCTGCTCCTGCCCACCTGGCACCGAGGAGCTGCTCCTGCCCACCTGGCACCGAGGAGCTGCTCCTGCCCTCCACCTGGCACCGAGGAGCTGCTCCTGCCCACCTGGCACCGAGGAGCTGCTCCTGCCCACCTGGCACCGAGGAGCTGCTCCTGCCCCTGGCACCGAGGAGCTGCTCCTGCCCACCTGAGGAGCTGCTCCTGCCCTCCAGACACCGAGGAGCTGCTCCTGCCCTCCAGACACCGAGGAGCTGCTTCTGCCCACCTGGCACCGAGGAGCTGCTCCTGCCCACCTGGCACCGAGAAGCTGCTCCTGCCCACCTGGCACCGAGGAGCTGCTCCTGCCCACCACCCATGGAGGACGCTACAGACCAAGAGCTCTTTTCCTCTCCACATGGGGATGCAACCAACCAAGCCCTGAGCCAACACTTGGGGTGAACCCCAACCAACACCAGGAGGACATACTGGGGCCAGGGGTGGGTGGCAGCCCCTGGCTGGGGGCAGGAGAGGCCGTCTCCTCAATGCCACCATTGTGCTCTGCATGCACTCAGTAACTCCACCACACCACACCACAGAGCTTGTCTGCTGCAGGCCCATCAGGAACTCCTCCGGTGCCAGGCTGCCCCTGCAGGGCTGAGCGGGGACTGCCATGGCTTGATGGATCCTTCAGCTTACCCCCGAGCCAAACCGAGCCCCAAACCTGGCATGGGCCACCACCAGTGCTGAACCTTCTGGTAGAAGCTGGGAGTTGCCAGCTGGCTTCCAGACTCACCTTGGTATGGAGCTTGGCAAACTGCTTGTCGTCCAGCAGGGTCTGGGTGTACACACGCCTCTTGTAGCGGAACTGCAGGGGAAGAGAGGCAGCGCTGGGACACGGCCCCAGAGCAGAGACAGCCGAGGGACAGAGCCCCCAGAGCACAGACAAGAGAGGGACAGAGCCCCCAGAGCACAGGCTGCACTTGGACAGAGACCCCAGAGCACAGAGAGCAGAGGGATAGAGCCCCCAGAGCACACACAGCAGAGGGACAGAGCCCCCAGAGCACAGGCTGCACTTGGACAGAGACCCCAGAGCACAGAGAGCAGAGGGATAGAGCCCCCAGAGCACACACAGCAGAGGGACAGAGCCCCCAGAGCACAGGCTGCACTTGGACAGCACAGAGAGCAGAGGGACAGAGACCCCAGAGCAGAGACAGCCGAGGGACAGACACCCCAGAGCAGAGACAGCAGAGGAACAGAGACCCCAGAGCAGAGATAGAAGATGGACAAAGCCCTCTGGGAACATCAGATGGACAAAGCCCTCTGGGAACATCAGGCACAAGGTGGCCAAAGCCTTCTAGAGCATCAGACAGCAGATGGACAAAGCCCTTCTATGTTTCTCTTAAGAGGTGGCAGCAGAGAAGCTCTCTGAGGCCTTGGGACTTTTCCAAGGGGATTCTCCAGCCCTCAGCTGCTGTCCTCACCAAGCTCTGAAGAAGGGAGCTGGCACCTCACCAAGAGCTGTGCCAGGCTGCAGGCAGATGCCCGCTGGAGGGCACTGAGCAACACAAACCCGGTGCCCTGGAGCCATGCAGGAGGCTGCTGCCCTGTGGCTTTGTCTGAAGCATTCCTCAGGCTGCTCCAAAGGGGGTTGTGTGCCAGCACTCGTGCTGCTCTGCCCATCCAACCAGGCAGGATGAGAATCCTGGAATGGCTCAGCATGGAAGGGATCTCAGAGCTCATCTCCAAGCTCCCCACCATGGGCAGTGACACCTTTCAGCTAGACTCAGCTGCTCAAGGCCTCATCCAGCCTGGCCTTCAACACCCCCAGGCAGGAGGCAGCCACAGCCTCCTGGGCAGCCTGTGCCAGACTCTCACCACCCTCACACTCAAGAACTTCTTCCTCAGCTCCAGTCTAACCCTGCTCTCCTTCAGCTTCAAACCATTCCCTCTTGGCCTGTCTCTAGACACCCTCAGGAAAAGTCTCTCTGCAGCCTTCCTGCAGGATCCCTTCAGGTCCTGGCAGGCAGCTCTAAGGTGCCCCCCGAGCATTCTCCAGGCTGAACAGCTCCCTCAGCCTGTGCTCACAGCAGAGCTGCTCCAGCCCTTGGGTCATCTTTGTGGCCTCCTCTGGACTCTCTCCACCAGCTCTGTGTCCTTCTCCTGCTGGGGACACCAGAACTGGAGGCAGTGTTGGAGGTGAGGTCTCAGCAGAGCAGAGCCAAGGGGCAGAATCCCCTCTCCTGCCCTGCTGCCCACACTGCTCTGGCTGCAGCCCAGCACACAGCTGCCTGCTGGGCTGCACGAGGGCACTGCTGGCTCCCGGGGAGCTGCTCAGCAGCCATGACCCTCAAGTCTCTTTCTTCAGAGCTGCTCTCAACCCACTCTGCACCCAGCCTGGAGTTGTGCCTGGGACTGGCCTGACCCAGCTGCAGGACCTCGCACTTGGCCTTGTTGAGCCTCATGCAGTTGGCACTGGCTCACTTCTTCTCCAGTCTGTCAAGATCCTTCTGGATGGATCCCTGCCCTCCAGTGAGTCCAGCACACCACACAGCTTGGTGTCACCAGCAAGCTTGCTGAGGGTGCCCTCGATGCCACTTTGTCACTTAACAAAGATGAGAGCAAGCAGTGGCACTCAGGCTGGCACTGGCACCGCTCCGTGCAGCATAAGGCTCCTAATGCTGCCCTAAAGAGACTTCGTGGGCAAAACACAGCCCCAGGATGCCTGCAGTCAGCACCCACATGCAGGTCACTGGAGTCCCAGCACAGCCAGCTGGGCTGTGACAGCCAGCAGAGCCCCAAGGGACACTGCAGGCCACCTTAGAACGGCAGCTGAGTGCCACCACCTGAGCCCCAGCACAGAGCAAACCCTGCAGGGAGTGGAAATGGAGAAAGCAAGCAGTGTGGGCAGCAGGGACAGGCAGGGGCTTTGCTGCCCTACTCTGCTCTCCTGAGACCCCATCTGCAGCACTGCCCCCAGTTCTGGTGCCCCCAGTAGAAGAGGGACGTGGAGCTGCTGAAGGGGGTCCAGAGGGGGCCACAAAGATGATCAGGGGGCTGCAGAACCTCCCCTGTGGGGACAGGCTGTGAGAGTTGGGGCTGTGCAGCCTGGAGAAGAGAAGGCTCCAGGAAGACCTTCTGGTGGCCTTCCAGTACCTGAAGGAGCTCCAGGAGAGCTGGGGATGGACTTTGGACAAGGGCTGGGAGTGCCAGGACGAGGGACAATGGCTTTGAGCTGGGAGAGGGAGACTGAGACTGGGGATGAGGCAGAAATTCTTGGCAGTGAGGGTGGGGAGACACTGGCACAGGTTGCCCAGGGAGGCTGTGGATGTCTCCTCCCTGGAGGTGTTCCAGGCCAGGCTGGATGAGGCCCTGAGCAGCCTGGGCTGGTGGGAGGTGTCCCTGCCCATGCCAGGGGGGGGTTGGCACTGGGTGAGCTCTAAGGTCCCTTCTGTGATTCCTGAAATAATTCAGGGGAATTTCTGCCCTGCTGAGCTTTCTGGAGCAGCTCATCCTCACCCCCAGACAAGGGCCACGCAGGGATGGCTGGATGCTGGCAAAGCTGCTGGTTGTGTTCCAGGCCCTACAGGAACATCAAACTCGAGTCCTTCAGCCTCCCATGGATACCTCTCCTGGAGATGTTCCCCCTGTAGCCTTCCCTCTCCTGCTGCAACCTCCCACAAGAGCCTCCGTGCCAGCAGAAAGGAAGGAATGGGGCTGCAGAGGGGCAGAAACGAGGGAGGCTGTGCCACAGAGCTCTGGCAGATGCTCGTGGAGCTCCCAGGCACAGTCACGAGCAAGGGAAATTCAGAGTCATCCACCTCAGCCTTCCCTCAATGAGCTCCTCGTGAGTAAACACACACCCACACAACGTCCTGCTGCTGCCAGGGACGGCGGGGAAGGGGAGGAGGAGCTGGGGGAAAGGGAGAAGGAGCTGGGGGAGAAGGGGAGAAGGAGGTGGGGGGGAAGGGGAGGAGGAGCTGGGGGGGGAAGGGGAGGAGGAGCTGGGGGGGGAAGGGGAGGAGGAGCTGGGGGAAGGGAGAAGGAGCTGGGGGGGGAAGGGAGAAGGAGCTGGGGGGAAGGGAAGAAGGAGCTGGGGGGGGAAGGGAGAAGGAGCTGGGGGGAAGGGGAAAAGGAGCTGGATGGGGGGAAAGGGGAGAAGGAGCTGGATGGGGGAAAAGGGGAGAAGGAGCTGGATGGGGGGAAAGGGGAGAAGGAGCTGGATGGAGGGAAAGGGGAGAAGGAGCTGGATGGGGGAAAGGGGAGAAGGAGCTGGATGGGAGGAAAGGGGAGAAGGAGCTGGATGGGAGAAAAGGGGAGAAGGAACTGGATGAGGGGAATGAGAGAAGGAACTGGAGGGAAAAGGGATGAAGGAACTAAGAGGTAAGGGGAGAAGGAGCTGGGGGAAAGGGGAGAAGGAGCCGGATGGGGGAAAGGGGAGAAGGAACCGGATGGGGGGAAAGGGGAGAAGGAATGGGGGAAAGGGGGAAAGGGGGGGAAGGAACTGGAGGGAAAAGGGATGAAGGAACTTAGGGGTAAGGGGAAAAGGATCTGGGGGAAAGGGGAGAAGGAGCTGGGGAGAAAGGGGAGCGGGGCACGGCTGGGGGGGGAGGGGGTGTGGCACACGGTACCTCCAGGTAGGGCACTGGGGTGTCGGGGTTCAGGGGTACTCCCGCAGCAGCCGCTCCTCGTCCAGGAACTTGCCGGCGCGGCCGTTGAAGGCCGGCTGGAAGAGGCCGTAGTTGAGGACATCCTTCAGGCTGTGGTTGAGGGTGCAGAGGATGCGCTGCTTGGACACCCACACGGGCACCTCCGGGTTCAGCCGCAGACACTTCTGCGAGACACAGACAGCTGCGGTGGGCATGGGTGGCGGCGCGGCCTGGCACGCAGCTGCACGGCCACATCTGGCACACAGCTGCAGCACTGTGGCCTGGCACACAGCTGCACGGCCGCATCTGGCACACAGCTGCAGCACTGTGGCCTGGCACACAGCTGCACGGCCGCATCTGGCACACAGCTGAAGCACTGTGGCCTGGCACACAGCTGCATGGCCGCATCTGGCACACAGCTGCAGCACCGCGACCTGGCACGCAGCTGCACAGCCTCAGCTGGTACACACCTGCATGGCTGCATCTGGCACGCAGCTGCAGCACTGTGGCCTGGCACACAGCTGCACGGCCGCATCTGGCACACAGCTGCAGCACTGTGGCCTGGCACACAGCTGCACGGCCGCATCTGGCACACAGCTGCAGCACTGTGGCCTGGCACGCAGCTGCAAGGCCGCATCTGGCACGCAGCTGCACGGCTGCATCTGGCACGCAGCTGCAGGGCCGCATCTGGCACGCAGCTGCAGGGCCGCATCTGGCACGCAGCTGCAGGGCCGCATCTGGCACGCAGCTGCAGCACCGCGACCTGGCACACAGCTGCACAGCCTCAGCTGGTACACACCTGCATGGCTGCATCTGGCACACAGCTGCAGCGCCGCATCTGGCACACAGCTGCAGCGCCGCATCTGGCACACAGCTGCAGCGCCGCATCTGGCACACAGCTGCAGCACTGGCCTGGCACACAGCTGCACGGCCGCATCTGGTACAGAGCTGCAGCACTGTGGCCTGGCACGCAGCTGCACAACCGCATCTGCTATGCAGCTGCACAGCCACATCTGGCACACAGCTGCAGCACTATGGCCTGGCACACAGCTGCACGGCCGCATCTGGCACACAGCTGCAGCACTATGGCCTGGCACACAGCTGCACGGCCGCATCTGGCACACAGCTGCACGGCCGCATCTGGCACACAGCTGCAGCACTGTGGCCTGGCACGCAGCTGCAAGGCCGCATCTGGCACACAGCTGCAGCACTGTGGCCTGGCACGCAGCTGCACGGCCGCATCTGGCACACAGCTGCAGCACTGTGGCCTGGCACACAGCTGCATGGCCGCATCTGGCACACAGCTGCAGGGCCGCATCTGGCACACAGCTGCAGGGCCGCATCTGGCACACAGCTGCAGCACCGCAACCTGGCACACAGCTGCACAGCCTCAGCTGGTACACACCTGCATGGCTGCATCTGGCACGCAGCTGCAGCACTGTGGCCTGGCACACAGCTGCAGTGCCGCATCTGGCACACAGCTGCATGGCTGCATCTGGCACACAGCTGCAGCACTGGCCTGGCACACAGCTGCACAGCCACATCTGGCACACAGCTGCAGCACTATGGCCTAGCACACAGCTGCACGGCCGCATCTGGCACACAGCTGCACAGCCTCAGCTGGTACACACCTGCATGGCTGCATCTGGCACGCAGCTGCAGCACTGTGGCCTGGCACACAGCTGCACGGCTGCATCTTGTACACAACTGCAGCACTGCATCTGGCACACAGCTGCAGCACTGGCCTGGCACACAGCTGCATGGCTGCATCTGGTACACAGCTGCAGCGCTGCATCTGGTACACAGCTGCAGCGCCGCATCTGGCACACAGCTGCAGCACTGGCCTGGCACACAGCTGCACAGCTGCATCTGGCACACAGCTGCAGTACTGGCCTGGCACACAGCTGCACGGCCACATCTGGCACACAGCTGCACAGCCACATCTGGCACACAGCTGCAGCGCCGCATCTGGCACACAGCTGCAGTGCCGCACCTGGCACACAGCTGTAGTGCCATGGCACCTGGCTCCACAGCTGCAGCAACACATCTGGCACACAGCTGCAACCCTGCAGCCTGGCCCCACAGCTGCAGCAACACATCTGGCACACAGCTGCAACCCTTCAGCCTGGCCCCACAGCTGCAGCACCACATCTGCCTCCACAGCTGCAGCACCACAACAGCAGCAGGATCTCTCCCACAGTTGCAGCACCAAGTCCTGTCCCACAGCTGCAGCATCACATCTGCAGCACCAAGCACAAAGCCTTGAGAACAACTCCTGAAAGAAAGGGAAGAGCTCCTCAACTTTTAGACAGCAGGGCTGGCTCCTGTTCCAGGAAGAAGGAGCTCAGAGGTCCAGCTTCAGTCCTCAGGAGGCAAAAGGAGCTCAGAGCTCCAGGTTCTGCCCACAGCAAGGCACAGGATGCCAGACAAGATCTATTCAGGAGCCACCCCACAATAAGGACAATAAAGAACCGGGGTCCAATAGTCCCTGAAGAAAGAGAGAGCCAAAAATTGCTCATCAAGGAGGACACCAAATGAGGCAGGGTTGAAAGGCACTGAAAAGCAGCAGCCTGAAAAGGCAACGTGCTCGTGGGCAGCAGGGAGCCCTGGTTTCATAATGTGGCTTTGGAAGCTGTGTTGTGCCAATTGTGTGGTGGGAATGGAAAGGAAGAAAAGCAGCCTCTGAGAGGTGCCTGCAGCAGGATGGAGCAGTTCAGCCAAGCCAAGGCAGCTGAGGAGCCTATCAAAAGGCAAACCCGGGAGCTGCCTCTCTGAATGGGGACCGACAAGCACAATGCTGCCACAGCACAGTGACAATGAGGTCATCAAAGCCCACAACACGCAGCCAGAGGAGGAGCCTGATGGAAGCTGGGTGAGGTCAGCAAGCACCCAAAGCGTGAGAGTCACCCATGGAAAAGCCCTGGAGCTCCTCCCGTGAGGACCAGCTGCAGCAGGGGGCCAGCAGCACGGCAAAGGGCCTGGCAGAAAAGGGACAGAGATTCCCCAGGAGCTGCAGGGGCACAGCAGGGCCTGAGGGCACAGCTGCTGGCCTCTGCCTGTGCTCCACACCAGGCAAACCCTCCTGGGAGCAGTGGAAGAGCCCAGGTAGCAGATGCTGACACCCAGGAGCAGCTCAAAGCCCTGGGCTGGGAACAGGACAGAGGATGTGACGTTTACAGCGCTGGACAATCTCCCATGCTGTGGAGTCATGCCTGCCCCTGGGGAGCAGAGCCTGGAGGAAGCCCACACCCAGCAGAAGAAGGCTGGCTGCTGCCAGCACGCATGGGGGTTCCAAAATATCCTCAGAAAGGTCCCTTGCTGCCATCAACTGAAGTGCCAGGAGCAAGAAAGCTCTTTTCTGGGTCCTCAGCAAGCCAGAGATTACAGAATCAGCTTGGTTAGGAGAGACCTCTATGGGCAGAGTCCAACCCTTGACCCAGCACTGCCAGGACACCACCAACCCATGGCCCTCAGCACCACAGCTCCAAAACCCCTCCAGGGATGGGGACTCCAGCACTGCCCTGGGCAGCCTGGGCCAGGCCTGGACAGCCCTCAAGGGGCAGAAATTGTTCCTATGGCCAACCTCAATCTCTCCTGGGGCAGCCTGAGGCCATTTCCTCTTATCCTATCATTTATTCCTCAGAAGAGTCCAACCCCCACCTGGCTGCAGCCTCCTTGCAGGGAGCTGTAGAGAGCCAGAAGGTCTCCCCTCAGCCTCTTCTTCAGGCTCAACCCCCCCAGCTCCCTCAGCTGCTCCTCACAAGTTCTCCAGACCCTTCCCCAGCTCTGTTGCCCTTCTCTGGACCTGCCCCAGCCTCCCAATGTCCTTCTTGGAGCGAGAGGTCTAAAACTGACCCCAGGATTCCAGCTGTGGCCTCAGCAGTAGCCAGTGCAGGGGGACAATCCCTGGCTGCTGTTTCTGCTGTTGACTTTCTTGGCCACCTGGGCACACAGCCCAGTAGCAGGAAGGTAGCAAACAAAGGTGAAGGTCACCCAGGCAGGTTTCCTGCCACAGCCGCAGCAGCAGAGTCGCGTGGGGCCCGTGCTGGGAGCCAGGGTAAAGCGGTGCGGCGAGGGCTGCTGTCACCCTCACCACTTGGCAGCACATCCAGATCTCCCCCACCTGCAGGGCTGGGGGCCCTGTGCTCCAGGAAACAACAGGAACAGGAAGAAGGTAAAGGGGAAAAAAGGTAAAGGGGAAAAAAGGCAAAGGGGAAAAAAAGGCAAAGGGGAGCAGAGGCACCGCGGGGTCTGCGCGGGAGGAACACCTCACGGCCAGGCTCGGGGGGCCCGGGGGTCCTGCAGAGCCCCAAGTGACACCAGGAGCTGCAGGGACCCCACGTGTGGAACAAAGAGACCCAGCAACTGCTCCAGCTGTCCTCACCAGACCGTGCTGGCCTGTCTCCAGCTGCACCTCTCTCCCCCTCATCTCCTCGTTCACAGCCTGGCCCCTCCTGCAGCAGCTCCTGCAGCAGCCCCCAGCAGCAGGACCCTGCAGCAGCCCCCGCAGCAGCCCCCAGCAGCGGCTCCTGCAGCAGCCCCCAGCAGCAGCACCCTGCAGCAGCCCCCAGCAGCAGCCCCCAGCAGCAGCCCCCAGCAGCAGCCCCCAGCAGCAGCCCCTGCAGCAGCCCCCAGCAGCCCCCCAGCAGCAGCCCCCAGCAGGAGCCCCTACCGCAGCCCCAGCAGCAGCCCCCTGCAGCAGCCCCTGCAGCAGCCCCCAGCACCAGCCCCCTGCAGCAGGCCCCAGCAGCAGCCCCCTGCAGCAGCCCCCTGCAGCAGCCCCCTGCAGCAGCCCCCTGCAGCAGCCCCTGCAGCAGCCCCCTGCAGCAGACCCGCAGCAGACCCCGCAGCAGACCCCAGCAGCAGCACCCTGCAGCAGCCCCCAGCAGCAGCACCCAGCAGCAGCCCCCAGCAGCAGCCCCCAGCAGCAGCCCCCAGCAGCAGCACCCTGCAGCAGACCCCTGCAGCAGACCCCTGCAGCAGACCCCTGCAGCAGCCCCAGCAGCAGACCCCCTGCAGCAGCCCCAGCAGCAGCCCCCTGCAGCAGCCCCCTGCAGCAGCCCCCTGCAGCAGCCCCCTGCAGGAGCCTCTACCGCAGCCCCAGCAGCAGCCCCCTGCAGCAGCTCCTGCAGCAGCCCCCAGCAGCAGCTCCGTGCAGCAGCTCCTGCAGCAGCCCCCAGCAGCAGCCCCTACAGCAGCCCCCTGCAGCAGCCCCCGCAGCAGCCCCCGCAGCAGCCCCCAGCAGCAGCCCCCTGCAGCAGCTCCTGCAGCAGCCCCCTGCAGCAGCCCCCCAGCAGCAGCCCCCGCAGCAGCCCCCGCAGCAGCCCCCAGCAGGAGTCCCCAGCAGGAGCCCCAGCAGCAGCCCCTGCAGCAGCCCCCTGCAGCAGCTCCAGCAGCAGCCCCCAGCAGCAGCCCCCTGCAGCAGCCCCCGCAGCAGCCCCCGCAGCAGCCCCCTACAGCAGCCCCCAGCAGGAGCCCCCAGCAGCAGCCCCCAGCAGCAGCCCCCAGCAGCAGCCCCCAGCAGCAGCCCCCAGCAGCAGCCCCCAGCAGCAGCTCCTGCAGCAGCCCCCAGCAGCAGCCCCCAGCAGCCCCCAGCAGCAGCCCCCAGCAGCAGCCCCAGCTGCAGCCCCCAGCTGCAGCCCCCAGCAGCAGCCCCCAGCAGCAGCCCCTACAGCAGCCCCCAGCAGCAGCCCCCAGCAGCAGCCCCCAGCAGCAGCCCCCAGCAGCAGCCCCCAGCAGCAGCCCCCAGCAGCAGCCCCCGCAGCAGCCCCCAGCAGCAGCCCCCACAGCAGCCCCCGCAGCAGCCCCCAGCAGCAGCCCCCAGCAGCAGCCCCCGCAGCAGCCCCAGCAGCAGCTCCTGCAGCAGCCCCCAGCAGCAGCCCCCAGCAGCAGCCCCCAGCAGCAGCCCCCAGCAGCAGCTCCTGCAGCAGCCCCCAGCAGCAGCCCCCAGCAGCAGCCCCCAGCAGCAGCCCCTGCAGCAGCCCCTGCAGCAGCCCCCTGCAGCAGCCCCCAGCAGCAGCCCCCTGCAGCAGCCCCCAGCAGCAGCCCCTGCAGCAGCAGCCCCCTGCAGCAGCAGCCCCCTGCAGCAGCAGCCCCCTGCAGCAGCAGCCCCCTGCAGCCCCCTGCAGCAGCCCTTCCTGCCACCCAGGGCAGAGGGCACCACTCTCCAGTGGCATCTGAAATCCCACCACATCCCCCTGCTTCCTGCCCAGGCCAGCAGGAGAAGGGATCAGAACCCCAAAACACCCAGAGCAGTCCCACTAGCCCTTCCTTGCCCCCAAACCCTCCTCCAGCCCCCATGGGGCAGAAGCTGGGGGCCAGCAGCAGCTGGCCAGGCAGGACAGGCTGGGCTGAGCATCACGGGGGCGGCTTGGTTCCCTTCATCACCATGGTCCAGAGAAGGAGCTGGCCTCTGCAGGGACCAGGGCAGAGCAACCACCACCCTGTGCCTCAGTGGGGGAGAAACCAATGCAAGCCTCCTGTGCACTGGGTGCTGGAGGAAACAACAACCTGGGACCAGCACCTTGTGTATGCTGGCAGCACAGCAGGAGTTTTGTGGGCTGAGGTCACCTCCTGAGGAAAGCTCTGGCCCTGCCATCTCCAGACCACGCTGGGAGAAGCTGCCTCCACCAAAAGGAAGCAAGATAAAGAGCAAAGGGAGTCTCTCAGCTGCCAGCAGGAAAGCACCCAGAGCAGGAGCCCCTGCTGCAGATAACAAAGGGTTCCAGCTCTGGGGGCTTTCCAGGCTGGAAGGATGTGGCTGACCTGTGTCACCTCCAGGAGCTGTTGCCTGTGACAGGAAGCCATCAGTGACTTCTGCTCAAGAGAGTCCAAGAGCTCCTGGTCCAACCCCACCTGGAGCACAAGTTCCAACCCAGGAGGAAGGCTCCTACCAGGGCAGGCTGGGAGGGCTGGGGGTGTTCAGCTTGGAGAAGAGAAGGCTCCAGGGAGACCTTAGAGCTGCCTGCCAGTACCTGAAGGGCCTCCAGGAGAGCTGGAGAGGGACTGGAAGCAAAGGCCTGGAGAGAGAGGACAAGGGGCAGTGGCTTCAAACTGGAAGAACCTCAACTGAGATCAGACATGAGGAGGAAATTCTTCCCCAGGAGGGCAGAACAGATTGCCCAGAGGAGGCAACCTCCTGGTTGTGGAGGCTCCAAACCTGGAAGTGTTCAAAGATAGGTTGTGTGGGGACTTGAGCAACCTGCTCCAGTGTGAGGTGTCCCTGCCCATGGCAGTGGGGCTGGAACTGGAGGCGCCTTGAGGGTCCCTTCCAACCCAAACTGTTCTATGGTTTTAGGACTGATGGGGGACAACACATCCTTTAGTCCCACCAGCCAGAGCTCCAGAGGAGCTGCTGTTGCCACCAGCACAGCTTGAAGTGGAGCACAGCCCTGTGGGGAGAGGCTGAGGGAGCTGGGGTTGCTTAGCCTGGAGAAGAGGAGGCTCAGGGGAGACCTCATTGCCATCTACAACTCCCTGAAGGGAGGTTGTAGCCAGGTGGGGGTTGGTCTCTTCTCCCAGGCAAGCAGCACCAGAACAAGAGGACACAGTGTCAGGTTGTGCCAGGGGAGGTTTAGGCTGGATGCTAGGAAGAAGTTCTTCATAGAAAGGGAGATTTGCCCTTGGAGGTGGTGGAGTCACCATCCCTGGAGGTGTTTAGGAAGAGCCTGGATGAGGCACTTGGTGCCATGGTTGAGTTGATTAGATGGTGTTGGGTGAGAGGTTGGACTTGATGATCTCAAAGGTCTCTTCCAACCTGGTTAATTCCATTCTGTCCCACTCCATTCTGTCCCACTCCATTCCATTCTGAATCAAGTGGATGTTTAAAGAGATTCCAGTGCTGATTAACTCCCAGCCACCTACTCAAGAGAACCTCCACACACCTTACACAGCAGCTCTGTCAGCAGCCACCTTGCACAGGAAGGGCTGCTGAGGAGCACAGCCACCAGCTGGTTCCACCCATGGAGAAGGCAGCAGAGAGGGAAAGGGGAAGTGTTGGAGCTGTAAATCAAGCTGACCCCACCAGAGAGCCCCAGACAGGTTAAAGGGATGGCTGTTACCTGCAGAGCTCAGGTTAAGGAGATGACAATTACCTGCAGAGATCAGGTTAAAGGGATGACTGTCACCGGCAGAGCTCTGGGGAGGTCCTCTGCATGCCTCACTGCCACCTCTCTAACCTGGGATCAGCTGGGAAATGAGAAGCTTCAGCTCTGCCTAGGGCTGGAGATAAAAAAAGAGAGCCACACAGAGCCAAGCTGCTTCTGGAGAAGGGAGAAGAAGATCTTCTCTTCAGCCAGCACCGAGGCTGGGAAGTCCTCCTTGGCTAGACAGGTCCTACACATCGAACTGCTGAGTATGAAGGGGCAAATTAAATCAGTTTGGATGAAAGAATGGAAGAAACCAGGGGGAAGAGCACCCTGTGGCTGCCTTCACAGCCTGAGGCACCCTCAGCAGGACTGCAGATGGCCCCAAGCTGAGAGGTGTGGGTGAGGAGTCTGAAGGATGGGATGGTGCCATCCAGAGGCACCTGGGCAGGCTGCAGAACTGGCCTGAGGAGAAGCTCAGGAGGTTCAAGAAGGCAAAGTGCAAGGTCCTGTACCTAGCTCAGGCCAGTCCTAGAGAGCAACACAGGCTGGGGGGAGGAGACTGAGAGCAGCCCTGCAGGAAAGGACTTGGGGGTGCTGGTGGGTGAGAAGCTGGGCAGGAGCCAGCAGTGTGAGCTTGCAGCACAGAAGGCCAAGGGCAGCCTGGGCTGCATCCAAAGCAGTGTGGCCAGAACTGGGGAGAGGGGATCCTGCCCCTCTGCTCTGCTCTGGGGAGGCCTCACCTGCAGGGCTGTGTGCAGCTCTGGAGCCCTCAACACAGGAAGGACATGGACCTGATGGAGAGGGTCCACAGAAGGGACATGAAAATGCTCAGGGGGTTGGAGCAGCTCTGCTGTGAGGCCAGGCTGAGGGAGCTGGGGGTGTTCAGCCTGGAGAAGAGAAGGCTCCAGGCAGACCTAAGAGCAGCCTCCAGTACCTGAAGGGGCTCCAAGAAGGCTGCAGAGGGACTGTTAGCAAAGGCCTAGACCAGGAGCTGCTGGGATGTGAGGAGCACAGGGGGTGGCCAGGCTCTGAGCAGTGTGCCCATTGGCCACTGCTGGAGATGGACACTGGGTCACACAGAGCACTGCTCCTGCCCAGTGGAGCTGCTTTGTGCTCTGGTTGCTGGCCCCTGTGCTCACATCTGACAAGGGTTAGGGCCTTGGACAAGGTCTTCACTCCCAACACCACCACTGCCTTCAGACAGGCAAAGGAATGGGCCAGCAGAGGTCCCAGATTTAGGCCTGCCTCTGTTTGGGTACCTGGGGGCACTGCAAAGCAGCCACCTCAGACACATCCCAATGACCTGATCCACAAAGATCTTGTGGGTCAGTCCCTAAGACCTGTGTGGAAGAGGCTGTTAGTGCAGCCACTCAGGGGTCAATGCCAGTTCAGCTCCACATGGACCTTTATGATCCTGGTCACCCCACAAGGAGCTCAATTTCCACATCAATCCCCAAGTGCCTTTCCAGGCTTGCCCCATTCCATCTGCAGTCTCCTCTCTCTTCAATGCACCTCATCTTCCATCACCAACCCAACCCTTCTGCACCCATGCCACTGATCAGCTCCTCCAGAACCTCCTCTCTGGGCTTGTCCTGTTTCAGAGAGCTTTGTGCTCTGCCGCCCAGGGAGGAGAGGGAAGGATCTCCCCGGCCCAGGCAGCTCATCCAAGGCTGTGCCATGGAGGTGAGGCACCACCAGGCAGAGTCCCACGGGACTGGAAGGGCAGGAGACCTGTGAGCCACCAACCAAGATACCTGGGGTGGCAACACTGAGAGCTGAGGGCAGAAGGACCTCCCAGAGCCAAGCAGCTGAGGGGAGCAGCATCAACCCCATGCAAAGACAGCAGCACCACAAGAGGCTCTGAGCTGGCCTGGCTGTGGCTGGTGGCCCTGCAACCCCACCACAGCAAAGCTCAAGCAGGTACCTGAGAGGTCAGCAGGCACCAGGGGGCAGAAAGTGCCACCAGGGCACTGTGGCAGCCCCTGCTCCTCCAGGCCACCCCCAGTCCCAGCTGGAGTGGAGAAGGTGCAGAGGATGGAGGGGAGCTGAATGGCCTGGGGTGGCTTTGGTGTGCAGCCCTGCTCAGCAGACAGAGCTCTTCAGCCTGGGGGAAGAGGAGGCTGAGAAGCAGCGTGTCAGAACCAGGAGTGGCACAGTGAAGACAAACAGGTTGTCACCTCCCTGGGAGTGCTGCAGACACCTCAGGACAAGGTGACAGGTAGGACATCTCCATGAGGCACACCGGCAGCACGCTGCTGGGGGCTCCAAATTGGTCCCCCCGGAGCCTCCACTTGCACAGCCCAGCAGCAAGCCCAGCTCAGACACTCCCGGCCTGGGCTCTGCCACCAACCTTCTTCAAAGCTGCAGCTTCTCCCAGCTGCTCTGTCCTGCTGCCACCACAGCCACATCTCCCAGCTTGCTGTGACCCCCTGCAGGCTCTCAGGTGTCTTGTCTCCTGCCCTCAGCTCCCTGCCAATCTCCTCTCCAGACCAGAGCCCATCCTCTGCTGACACTTGCCCAAGCCAAGCTCTGTGCCTGGCTCTTGTGTGCATCCAGCTCTTCTGCTCTGCACACAGAGCTTCCACAGCCCCTTCAAGAAGTGACTGCACCAAGCAGAGCCAGGTGGGCAGCTCTCTCCTCTCCAGCCTCCAATTGAAGATTCCCCTCAGCTCATCTTCATTGATGATCTGGATGAGGGCATTGAGTCCCTCACCAGGAAATTTGCAGACAACACCAAGCTGGGGGCAGGAGTTGATCTGCTGGAGGGCAGAGAGGCTTTGCAGAGGGACCTGGACAGGCTGGACAGATGGGCAGAGTCCAAGGGCAGGAGATTGAACACATCCAAGTGCCGGGTTCTGCAGCCCTCTGATCATCTGGGTGGCCTCCTCTGGCCTCTCTCCAACAGTTCCCTCTCCTTCTTGTGGTGGGGGCTCCAGACCTGGACACGATTCTCCGGGTGGGTGGGGTGTCTCACCAGAGCAGAGTAGAAGAGCAGAATCCCCTCCCTCCATCATCACTGTGGCTGAGTAAGGACTTCACCACAGGAAGGAGTCTCCAGGTGTCAGAGAAACCCTCCCAACACCCTCACAGCACAACCACAGCAGGGTAGGAACTCCACCACGTGAAGAAGCCTCTGGCTGTCAAACCAACCCCAGCTAATAGCTGGGTAAATGGCACTGGGAGGGCCCTTCAGCAGCCACCTCAACCCCCAGATTTTACCCAATTTGCATTTTTCCTTCTCTTGCAGCTGCAGGCTGCTTGCCTGCAGACACCACCAGGTTCCTCTGGGCTCTATGGAAATGGGCACCACGCTCCCTGCAGAAGACAAAAGGAGCCGAGGCAGGATGCAATTAGAGCAGCACAAAGCGTAGGGGAAGCTCTGAAGCCTTCTGTGGATACAGAACTGGCTTGGTGGCCTCACCCAAAGAGTGGCTGTCCATGGGTCCAGGTCCCAGTGGAGGCCAGGGACAAGTGGAGTCCCTCAGGGATCAGTCCTGGGACCAGGCTTGTTCAACATCTTTGTGGGTGCCATGGACAGTGGCATTGAGTGCACCCTCAGCAAGTTTGCTGGTGACACCAAGCTGTGTGGTGCAGCAGACAGCTGGAGGGAAGGGATCCATCCAGAGGGACCTGGACAGGCTGGAGGGAAGGGATCCATCCAGAGGGACCTGGACAGGCTGGAGGGAAGGGATCCATCCAGAGGGACCTGGACAGGCTGGAGAGCTGGGCCCATGACAACCTGGTGAGGTTCAACAAGACCAAGTGCAAGGTCCTGCAGCTGGGTCAGGGCAATGCCAAGCACTGATACAGGCTGGGCAGGGACTGGCTTGAGGGCAGCCCTGAAGAAAAGGCCTTGGGGGTGCTGGTGGAGGAGAAGCTCAACAGGAGCCAGCAGTGAGCACTTGCAGCCCAGAAAGCCAACCAGAGCCTGGGCTGCAGCAAGAGAAGTGTGGCCAGCAGGGCCAGGGAGGGGATTCTCCCCCTCTGCTCCACTCTGCTGAGACCACAGCTGGAGCTCTGTGTCCAGTTCTGGAGCCTCTGTTGCAGGAAGGATCTGGAGGTGCTGGAAAGTGTATAGAGAAGGGCCACGAGGATGAGCAGAGGGCTGGAGCTGCTCTGCTATGGAGACAGACTGAGAGAGTTGGGGTTGTGCAGTCTGGGGAAGAGAAGGCTCCCAGAAGACCTAATTGTGGCCTTCCAGTACCTGAAGGGGGCTACAGGAAAGCTGGGGAGGGAGTTCTGAGGGTGTCAGGGAGTGATAGGACTGGGGGGAATGGAGCAAAACTAGAAATGGGTAGATTCAGATTGGATGTCAGGAAGAAGTTCTTCCCCATGAGGGTGGTGAGAGACTGGCACAGGTTGCCCAGGAGGTGGTGGAAGCCTCATCCTGGGGGGTTTTACAGGCCAGGCTGGATGTGTCTGTGAGCAACCTGCTGTAGTGTGAGGTGTCCCTGCCCATGGCAGGGGGCTTGGAACTGAAGTCCCTTCCAACCCTACCAGTTCTATGATGCTGTGATTCTACGCCACCCAGCCAGGAGAAAAAGCCAAGAGCCAAAGGTGATGCCAGCAAGAAGCTGGGCTACAAAATGGTGCAATGAGAGGTAGTTGGGGCGGAGAAAGGATCCTCACCATGAGAAATCAGTCACTGGCCATGGAAACCCTTAGCCACAGGTTCACGTTGGTCTCATACCCGCTAAATCCAGGCCATCAACTCAAGGAGGCTGCTGAGGCTCTCGGGAGAAGGCGCAGAGCTTTCAGCAGCACTGCCAAGAAGGACCGGGAGGATTTCAACAGGAGAAGTGTGGCCATGGACAGAGACAGAGAAGGACAATCCCAAACCCATCTGGATGAGGGGATTGAGACAGTCATCAGCAAGTTTGCAGATGACACCAAGTTGGGAGCAGATGTTGGTCAGTTAGAGGGCAGAAGGGCTCTGCAGAGGGACCTCGACCGATGGACAGATGGGCAGAGTCCAACAGGATGGCATTCAACAAGTCCAAGTGCCAGGTGCTGCACTTTGGCCACAGCAACCCCATGCAGAGCTACAGGCTGGGGTCAGAGTGGCTGGAGAGCGGCCAAACAGAGAGGGACCTGGGGGTGCTGATTGACAGCCGCCTGAACATGAGCCAGCAGTGTGCCCAGGTGGCCAAGAAGGCCAATGGCATCCTGGCCTGCATTAGGAATAGTGTGGCCAGCAGGAGCAGGGAGGTCATTGTGCCCCTGTACTCTGCACTGGTTAGGCCACACCTTGAGTCCTGTGTCCAGTTCTGGGCCCCTCAGTTTAGGAAGGACATCGAGACACTTGAACGTGTCCAGAGAAGGGCAACAAGGCTGGGGAGAGGCCTTGAGCACAGCCCTGTGAGGAGAGGCTGAGGGAGCTGGGGTTGTTTAGCCTGGAGAAGAGGAGGCTCAGGGGAGACCTCATGGCTCTCTACAACTACCTGAAGGGAGAGGGTTGGTCTCTTTTCCCAGGCAACCAGCACCAGAACAAGAGGACACAGCCTCAAGCTGCACCAGGGGAAGTTGAGGCTGGAGGTGAGGAGAAAGTTCTTCACTGAGAGAGTCATTTGCCATTGGAATGTGCTGCCCAGGGAGGTGGTGGAGTCACCATCCCTGGAGGTGTTCAAGAGGGGACTGGATGTGGCACTTGGTGCCATGGTCTAGTCATGAGGTCTGTGGTGACAGGTTGGACTTGGTGATCCCTGAGGTCTCTTCCAACCTTGGTGACACTGAAACCCAAGCATAACTGGATGTCTGGGAGGGCTGGTGGTCCGACTCAAGCTGAGCCGGGTCTAGTTGAGGGTGTCCCTGCCACGGCAGGGCATCTGGAAGGAGATGGGCCTCAAGGATCCCTCCCAACCCAACCCAACCCAACCCAACCCACTCTGATGCCAGAGCAAACATCTCACAAATCACTTCCCACGGCTGCAGCCATCCACGAGGTGCAAGGACAAGCCCAGCTTCATGCAGCCCCCTTCACCCACCGACCTTTGGTGGCACCAGCAGGGGGAGAGGCCAGAAGGTGACAGTTGGGTGGCAATCCCACAGAGGGAGGTGGTAGTGGAGGCCTGTGCTCTCCAGAGGGAGGAGATCTGAGATGCTACCATTCAGCTGAGCGGCTGTGCCTCACTCCAGGGGCCTCAGCTGCCAGCCACACCGCAGAGATCCCACCAAGACCTACCACAGCAGCATCCACACCTCCAGAAGCTCCACCAGCACAGCCCCAGGCCCCACCAAGCTCCACCAGCACAGTCCCCAGGCCCCACCAAGCTCCACCAAGCTCCACCAGCACAGCCCCCCCAGGCCCCACCAAGCTCCACCAGCACCCCAGCCCCCAGGCCCCCACCCCAAAGCTCCACCAGCACAGTCCCCAGGCCCCACCAAGCTCCACCAGCACAGTCCCCAGGCCCCACCAAGCTCCACCAAGCTCCACCAGCACAGCACCCAGGCCCCAACAAGCTCCACCAGCACAGCACCTAGGCTCCACCAAGCTCCACCAGCACAGCCCCCAGGCCCACCAAGCTCCACCAGCACATCCTGAAGTCCATCCCTAACACAGTCTGATACCCAGCACACCCTGATGCCCATCCCCAGCACATCCTGATATCCAGCACACCCTGATGCCCTTCCCCAGCACCCCCTGATGCTCAGCACGGCCTAATGCCCATCCCCAGCACATCCTGATGCCCACCCCCAGCACACCCTGATGCCCACCCCCAGCACACCCTGATGCCCACCCCCAGCACACCCCCAGCACACCCTGATGCCCATCCCCAGCACACCCTGATGCTCAGCATGGCCTGATGCCCACCCCCAGCACCCCCTGATGCCCATCCCCAGCACACCCTGATGCTCAGCATGGCCTGATGCCCACCCCCAGCACCCCCTGATGCCCATCCCCAGCACACCCTGATGCTCAGCATGGCCTGATGCCCACCCCCAGCACCCCCTGATGCCCATCCCCAGCACACCCTGATGCTCAGCATGGCCTGATGCCCATCCCCAGCACCCCCTGATGCCCATCCCCAGCACACCCTGATGCTCAGCATGGCCTGATGCCCACCCCCAGCACCCTCTGATGCCAGGCTCGAGGCCTCCTCCAATCAATGGCATCAATTCTGTAAAGTGCAGGGTATGAAAAGCCCAACTCTGAGTTCCCATCGATTAAGCCCTAAGAGCAAAGAGCCAATCAGAAGCAAGGAGGGGAGGAGGTCGTTAGCTGGCTGCCTGTTTAATTAATCAGCCTTTAAGGACACCACTGACCTGTGAATGTCAGGGCACAGGGACAGCAACAAATCTGAGCCCCAAGCCCTTCTGGGCTGCTCCACGGCAGCTGGCAGCAGCAGGAGCAGCACAGCAGCAGCAGCAGCCTGGCAGAAAGTTGTCCTTCTGCTGAGGACAACTGGGCCAGGGGAGCAGAGCAGATGCCATGGGTCAGTGCTGCTGCTGGGCACCTGCTTGGCATGGTTTGCATCACCCACAAGCTGTGCTGGTGACGCTGGAGTGATTGTGCCACTCTGCTCCAGGGAGACCTCACCTGCAGGGCTGCATCCATCAGCACAGGAAGGAGAGGGACCCGATGGAGCAGGGGCAGGGGAGGGCCAGGAAGATGATCAGGGGGCTGGAGCAGCTCTGCTGTGAGGCCAGGCTGAGGGAGCTGGGGGTGTTCAGCCTGGAGAAGAGAAGGCTCCAGGCAGACCTAAGAGCAGCCTCCAGTACCTGAAGGGGCTCCAAGAAGGCTGCAGAGGGACTGCTTGCAGAGGCCTGCAGGGACAGGACCAGGGACAATGGTTTGAAATGAGAGCAGAGCAGATTTAGATTGGATGTGAGGAACAAGTTCTGCACCATGAGAGTGCTGGAACACTGCAACAGGTTGCCCAGGGAGGTGGTTGAGGCTCCTTCCCTGGAGCTATTCAAGGTGAGGCTGGACAAGGCTCTGAGCAACCTGCTGCAGTGGAGGATGCTGAGTGATGAGTGCAGGGGGTTGGACTGGATGAGTTTGGGAGGTCCCTTCCAACCCATCCCATGATCTAATGGAGGGCAGAGCTGCTCCACAACCTTCTGCTTTTAGCACAAAGGTCTGGGGGAGGGAAAGAAGTCCCTGCTGTTGGGACAGTGTCTGGGACAAGACAGAGAATCAATCAGCCACACAATGGTCTGGGTTGGAAGGGACCTCCAGAGGTCATCATGGGAGATGGGCTAAGCAGGGTCACCACAGAACCAGCTGCTGGGGGACATCTGGGGAGTCCCCAGTGTGAGGACCTTCAGACCTGCAGTTACTCACAAGCCAGGGCCGAACCCTCACCCTTGGCAACCTCACCCACTGCACCCAGGAGCACCTCCCTGCACTGAGGAGCACCTCCCCCCGCCGAGGAGCACCTCCCCCCCCCCCGAGGAGCACGATCATCAGAGCCATGCAAGAGCACTGCAAGGTGCTAAGGAGAACCCAAGTGATGCAGAGAGGCCTCCTGCCAGGGGCAGAGCTCAGCTCCAGAGCTGTGCACCCCGGGTGCTGCAGCTCCTCCCTCCAAAAGCCTTCCCCTGCTCACTTCTGGAGCTCCTTGGTGCCTGCAGGCCCACGGAGCAGGTCCCTTCCACTGCCTCCCCTCTGCCTGCCGTGGATCAGCGTTTTGGAGGCCATTCATGAGCTCAGAGCCCAGGCTGGGAAGTGCTGGGAGCAGCAAAGGGCAGTGCCAAGCCAGGGGAGCAGGGAAGGGTGGAGAAGCTGTGGGCAAGCCCTGAGTGCATGCACAGGCCCCAGCCTGCCTCCAGAGCCCAGGCAGAAGCCTCAGGGTCACCTCGGCCATGCCTGCTGCAGCCTGGCGCTGCGGGTGAGGGGCACCGAGGCTGTGCCAGGTGGGCAAGGAAGGGCTCCAGCAGCACCTGCTCTGGGGAGGTCACCCCCTCAGCGTGGTCACCCCTCCACGATGACACCCCCTCAGCGTGGTCACCCCCTCCACAATGACACCCCCTCCACAATGATACCCCCTCCACATGGTCACCCTTGAACATGACACCCCCTCAGCGTCAGCGTGGTCACCCCCTCACCCCCTCAGCGTGGTCCCCACAGCTCAGCCACCCTGCTGAACCAAGTGCCACCACCAGCCTGTGCTGCTCCTCAGCTCCTCACCCTCACAGCTCCTTCTGTGGAGAGCTTCCCAACCCCTCCCAAACCCTCCCTCCCCCACAGCCACTGTGGGATGGGATGGGATGGGATGGGATGGGATGGGATGGGATGGGATGGGATGGGATGGGATGGGATGGGATGGGATGGGATGGGATGGGATGGGATGGGATGGGATGGGATGGGATGGGAGTAGAGTAGAATTAACCTGGTAGGAAAAGACCTTCAAGATCCTTGAGTCCAACCTATCATCCAACACCATCTGATCAACTAAACCATGGCACCAAGTGCCTCATCCAGGCTCTTCCTAAACACCTCCAGGGATGGTGACTCCACCACCTCCCTGGGCAGCACATCCCAATGGCCAATCTCTCTTTCTGTGAAGAACTTCTTCCTCACATCCAGCCTAAACCTCCCCTGTGAGGAGAGGCTGAGGGAGCTGGGGTTGCTTAGCCTGGAGAAGAGGAGGCTCAGGGGAGACCTCATTGCTCTCTACAACTACCTGAAGGGAGGTTGTAGCCAGGTGGGAGTTGGTCTCTTCTGCCAGGCAACCAGCACCAGAACAAGAGGACACAGTCTCAAGCTGTGCCAGGGGAGGTTTAGGCTGGATGTTAGGAAGAAGTTCTTCCCAGAAAGAGAAATTGCCTGTTGGAATGTGCTGCCCAGGGAGGTGGTGGAGTCACCATCCCTGGAGGTGTTTAGGAAGAGCCTGGATGAGGCACTTGGTGCCATGGTTGAGTTGATTAGATGGTGTTGGGGGATAGGTTGGACTTGATGATCTCAAAGGTCTTTTCCAACCTGGTTAATTCTATTCTAGTCCAGTCTAGTCTATTCCATTCCATTCTATCCCATCCCATCCCATCCCATCCCATCCCATCCCATCCCATCCCATCCCATCCCATCCCACTCCCCATGCTCCACATTGCTGCTGGGTCTCCTGGCCCCCAGCCTCAGCAGCAGTAGCACTGCCAGCTCCATCCCACAGGGGCTGTGGTAGCACCTCCTGCCTCCACCACCTCCCTGCCCAGAATGCCAGCTCCTCTGGAGCCATTCCAAACCCACCTGGACACCATCCTGGGCAAGCTGCTGCAGCTCACCCTGGATGGGTCACCTTGGACTGGCTGAGCTGCACAGGTCTCACCATGCTGGGATTCTGTGGGATGGTAGCCAGCAAGTGTCAGGCAGATTGATGGTGGAGGCTTCACAAGGGAAGAGGTTTTCTCCTTTTAAGCAGAAAAAAGGCAACAGCAAGGGGAAAAAAAATCCACTTTGGTGAGCACAGTCAGGTCGTGGGCAGGACACAGCTCAACCCCAAGCACAGTCCCTCATGCCCCCCATGAAGCACCTTCCCTTCCTCCAGCCAGGCTTCAGGACAGCAAGCTTGGACAACCAGCAAAGGAGAAGCCACAGGAGCCACCACCTGTCCCACAACTCACTTCACAAAGCTCAAGCAGTATCCCACAGGACACAGAAACGATGGAGGAGGACACCCCTGCAGGGACCTGAGGCTCATGCAGGCCACAGCCACCACATCCTACCACAAAGGCCATCGGGCAGGGATGGACAGAAGCATCAGCAAGTCCCCCAGGGATGCTGGAGGGCCCAGAGTGAAGCTGATGGGCAGGGAGGCAGCGTGGGTCACAGTATCACAGTATCACCAAGGTTGGAAGAGACCTCAAAGATCATCGAGTCCAACCTGTCACCACAGACCTCACGACTAGACCATGGCACCAAGTGCCACATCCAATCCCCTCTTGAACACCTCCAGGGACGGTGACTCCACCACCTCCCTGGGCAGCACATTCCAATGGCGAACGACTCTCTCGGTGAAGAACTTTCTCCTCACCTCCAGCCTCAACTTCCCCTGGTGCAGCTTGAGACTGTGTCCCCTTGTTCTAGTGCTGGTTGCCTGGGAGAAGAGAAAACTCCTCCTGGCTACAACCACCTTTCAGGTAGTTGTAGAGAGCCATGAGGTCTCCCCTGAGCCTCCTCTTCTCCAGGCTAAACAACCCCAGCTCCCTCAGCCTCTCCTCATAGGGCTTGTGCTCAAGGCCTCTCCCCAGCCTTGTTGCCCTTCTCTGGACACGTTCAAGTGTCTCCATGTCCTTCTTAAACTGAGGGGCCCAGAACTGGACACAGGACTCAAGGTGTGGCCTAACCAGTGCAGAGTACAGGGGCACAATGACCTCCCTGCTCCTGCTGGCCACACTATTCCTAATGCAGGCCAGGACCTGCATGGGTCCTGCAGCTCTAAGCATAACCAGCCAGAAGCAAGGGAAGCAAAAGCACAGCCCAGGTGTGTGATAGAATAGAATAGAATAGAATAGAATAGAATAGAATAGAATAGAATAGAATAGAATAGAATAGAATAGAATAGGGCAGGGCAGGTTGGAAGAGAGCTTTGAGATCATCAAGTCCAACCTATCACCCAACACCATCTAATCAACTAAACCATGGCACCAAGTGCCTCATCCAGGCTCTTCCTAAACACCTCCAGGGATGGTGACTCCACCACCTCCCTGGGCAGCACATGCCAATGGCCAATCTCTCTTTCTGGGAAGAACTTCTTCCTAACATCCAGCCTAAACCTCCCCTGGCACAGCTTGAGACTGTGTCCTCTTGTTCTGGTGTTGCTTGCCTGGGAGAAGAGACCAACCCCCACCTGGCTACAACCTCCCTTCAGGGAGTTGTAGACAGCAAGAAGGTCTCCCCTGAGCCTCCTCTTCTCCAGGCTAAGCAACCCCAGCTCCCTCAGCCTCTCCTCACAGGGCTGTGCTCCAGACCCCTCCCCAGCTTTGTTGCCCTTCTCTGGACACCTTCCAGCAGCTCAACATCTTTCCTAAACTGAGGGGCCCAGAACTGGACACAGGACTCAAGGTGTGGCCTAACCAGTGCAGCATACAGGGGGAGAATGAGCTCCCTGCTCCTGCTGGCCACACTGTTCCTGATGCAGGCCAGGATGCCATTGGCCCTCTTGGCCACCTAGGCACACTGCTGGCTCATGTTCAGCCTCCCATCAACCAGCACCCCCAGGTCCCTCTCTGTCCAGCAGCTCTCCAGCCACTCTGACCCCAGCCTGCAGCGCTGCATGGGGTTGTTGTGGCCAAAGTGCAGCACCTGGCACTTTCACCCATGATCACCATGGGTGAAACCTCTTCCCTCTCACTTCTCTCACCATCATTTAAAACCTTCTGCCAGTGGTGTCTCAGCCTCCAAGGAGGAGCCAGGACCCTTCCCCTCGGCGCTCTCAACCCCGCTGCTCGTGGCAGCATGGCCCCTCAGTGATGGCCACCCCCTGGCCATGAGGGGGAGGCAACTGCCACTGACCCACTTGCAGAGAGCACCTCTGGGGAGGCTGAAGAGCATCCCTGAGAGCAGAAATGAGCTCCAGGAAAGCTCCACCTCAGCCCTGCTCCTGCAGCTCCATGCCACAAGCAGGGTGTCATGGTGAGCTGCCATGCTCAGCCCCGATGGACAGCCCAGCTATGGGACAGCCCCAGCTGCCCACCTTCTCCCTCTCCCACCTTGGCCCTACACCCTGGCAGCAGTGCTGCCCATGCAGGAACCCAAGGCACTTGTGCTAGCAGTGCCAGGGACCCCCTGGTCTGTGGCACTTTGCTCTCATACACAAATTGTACCCTAGGCTGCAGCCAGAGCAGTGTGGGCAGCAGGGCAGGAGAGGGGATTCTGCCCCTGGACTCTGCTCTGCTGAGACCTCACCTCCAATCCTGCCTCCAGTTCTGGTGTCCCCAGCAGAAGGACACAGAGCTGCTGGAGAGAGTCCAGAGGAGGCCACAAAGATGATCCAAGGGTTGGAGCAGCTCTGCTGTGAGGCCAGGCTGAGGGAGCTGGGGGTGTTCAGCCTGGAGAAGGGAAGGCTCCAGGGAGAGCTTAGAGCTGCCTGCCAGGACCTGAAGGGATCCTGCAGGAAGGCTGGGAAGGAGCTTTTCCTGAGGGTGTCTAGAGACAGGCCAAGGGGGAATGGTTTGAAGCTGAGAGAGAGGGAGGTTTAGACTGGGTCTTAGGAAGAAGTTCTTCAGTACAGGGGTGCTGAGACTCTGGCACAGGCTGCCCAGGGAGGCTGTGGCTGCCTCCTCCCTGGAGATGTTTAAGACCAGGCTGGGTGAGGCCTTGAGCAGCTGAGTCTAGCTGAGAGGTGTCCCTGCCCATGGTGGGGAGGGTGGAGGAGATGATCCCCGAGGTCCCTTCCAACCTGAGCCCTTCCAGGATTCTGTGGTTCCCAGGCTGGGAGCCCTGCTCCAGGCAAAGGGAAGGCTGCAAACTCAGAACAAAGCTCCACAGGTCTCATCAGTCAGGGTCACCTTCCAGACTCCTCAGAGCAATTCTACAAGCAAGCAGCCAACGGGAGAGCAAGAGGGGCTCAGAGCAGTGCCCACCTGCATGCCAGGGACGGTGCCAGGGCTCACCTAAGCCAGTCCCCAGAGGGGCCCAGCGACAGCACAAGGGTCAAGGGCCACCAAGTGGAGGCCAGGAGGTTCCCTCAGGAGCAACTTGCTTGGTGTGAGGGTGCTGGAGGCCTGGAGCAGGCTGCCCTGAGAGGTTGTGGAGTCTCCTTCTCTGGAGAGCTTCCAACCCCCGCTGGCCATTGTGCCCCTGGGCAAGCTGCTGTGGGTGCCCCTGGTGGAGCAGGGGGGTTGGACTGGCTGAGCTCCAGAGGTCCCTTCCAGCCTGGACCATTCTGTGATCACCTGATCCAACCTTTCTAGGCGACAGAGGAGTTGAAATGGGCTGGCCCTGCCCCCTGCCAGGCTGAGTCTTCCAACAGTCCAGTGTAGGGAACTCCACTGCTTCCCTTCTTCAGGAGCCCACCAGGAATCTCCCCAGCAGGAACTTGTCCCCATCACTCCTTGTCTTTGCCATGGGACTCCTTGCCCAAAGGGAGTCTCCATCCTCCTGGTAGCCACCCTTTAGGCCCTGGTGATCAGCTCTCCCCAGAGCCTTCTGTTCTCCAGGCTGAACAACCCCAGCTCCTTCAGCCTGTCCTCTCATTTCAAGCCATTGCCCCTGGTCCTGTCCCTGCAGGCCTCTGCAAACAGTCTCTCTGTAGCCTTCTTGGAGCCCCTTCAGGTACTGGCAGGCTGCTCCTAGGTCTGTCTGGAGCCTTCTCTTCTGCAGGCTGAACTCCCCCAGCTGCCTCAGCCTGGCCTCACAAGGCAGAGCTTCCTCCTCCGAGCTGCCAGCCTTGTCCCCACGTGTCCATGGCTTTCTCCAAGCCAAGCCTGAGCAGCTGCAGGCAAACAAATCCCACCCACCCACCCACGGCAGCTCGTTAATTAACTCCTGCACAAGGTCCCTGAGGACGCCGCACAGCCGCGGGGCAGCCCCAACCGCCCCCTCCCCACACAACGCTCCGCGGCCGAGTGCAGGGAGCTGCAGCTTCAGCACCCTGGGCAGGAGCCTCCCTGCACATCCGGAAGCAAAGTTGATTGATTGGAGCCAAAGCGATCAGAGAATGGGTTGGGTTGGAAGGGACCTCCAAACCTCATCCAGTCCAACCCCCTGCACTCAGCACTCAGCATCCTCCACTGCAGCAGGTTGCCCAGAGCCTTGTCCAGCCTCACCTTGAATAGCTCCAGGGATGGAGCCTCAACCACTCTCCCTGGGCAACCTGTTGCAGTGTTCCAGCACTCTCATGATGCAGAACTTGTTCCTCACATCCAATCCAAATCTGCTCTGCTCTCATTTCAAACCATTGTCCCTCCTCCTGTCCCTGCAGGCCTTTGCAAACAGTCCCTCTGCAGCCTTCTTGGAGCCCCTTCAGGTACTGGAGGCTGCTCTTAGGTCTGCCTGGAGCCTTCTCTTCTCCAGGCTGAACACCTCCAGCTCCTTCAGCCTGGCCTCACAGCAGAGCTGCTCCAACTCCCTGAGCATTTTCATGTCCCTTCTGTGGACCCTTTCCATCAGGTCCATGTCCTTCCTGTGTTGGGGGCTCCAGAGCTGCACACAGCCCTGCAGGTGAGGCCTCCCCAGAGCAGAGCAGAGGGGCAGGATCCCCTCTCCCCAGCTCTGGCCACACTGCTTTGGATGCAGCCCAGGCTGCCCTTGGCCTTCTGTGCTGCAAGCTCACACTGCTGGCTCCTGCCCAGCTTCTCACCCACCAGCACCCCCAAGTCCTTTCCTGCAGGGCTGCTCTCAGTCTCCTCCCCCCCCAGCCTGTGTTGCTCTCTAGGACTGGCCTGAGCTAGGTGCAGGACCTTGCACTTTGCCTTCTTGAACCTCCTGAGCTTCTCCTCAGGCCAGTTCTGCAGCCTGCCCAGGTGCCTCTGGATGGCACCATCCCATCCTTCAGACTCCTCACCCACACCTCTCAGCTTGGGGCCATCTGCAGTCCTGCTGAGGGTGCCTCAACCCTTCTTGGCCTTCTGATCACCAGCTCCAGCCATGGTAAATCAGCTGGCAGGAGCCCCCCAGAGCAGCCAGCCAAGCCTGGTGCCGCTCCGTGCCGGGAGCCCCAAGTTGTGGATCCATTCCCTCCCCTCCTGTTGGATGAGTTTGTCCTTTCATGCAAACTTTCCACCCAAAAGTGCTTTCCCCTAAGCAGATCTCACAGTGAGGGCATGCCTCTGCTTGCCCCATTGTTTCTTGCTGAGCAGGGGATGAGCAGCTTCTGGCTCGGAGTTAAGTCGGGGTGGGGGGGTCAAGGATGAAAACTGGCATTAAAATTGGTTGGGTTCAGCACATTAAAGGATTTCTTTGGCACCAAGAATCCATCCTGACTTCAGGACTCTGGAGCAGGCTGACCAGGGAGGCTGGGGCTGCCTCCTCCCTAGGGGTGATGAAGGCCAGGCTGGATGAGGCAGCTGAGTCTAGCTGGGAGGTGTCCCTGCCCTTGGTGGGGAGGTTGGAGGAGATGATCTTTGAGGTCTCCTCCAACCCAAACCATTCTAGGATGCTATGGAAGTATCTCTTCATGCACCTACAAGCAACAGACAGGGCCAATGGGTAGAAACTCCAGCACAGGAGGCTCCACCTCAACATGAGGAGGAACTTCTTCCCTGGGAGGGTCCCAGAGCCCTGGAGCAGGCTGCCCAGAGAGGTTGTGGAGTCTCCTTCTCTGGAGCCTTCCCAGCCCCATCTGGATGCATTCCTGTGTGACCTGTGCTGGATTCTCTGCTCCTGCTCTGGCAGGGGGGATGGGCTGGATGATCTCTGGAGGCCCCTTCCAACCCCTAACATCCTGGGAGCCTGTGACACAACAAGGGACTCTGACCAAGTTGCTTCACTTCAGGCTCACCAAGATCTTGGAGCTGGTGGGTCTCAGCCTCTCAAAATCACACTCCATGGTGGAGTGGGAGAGGCAAGTGAGCTCTCTGCAGCTTACACCCAGCTCCCTGACCACGGCAGAGCTTGCCACCAGATGACCCTTGAGGTGACCTCCAACCCAAACCGTTCTCTGACTCCTCACTGCTGGACCTGCTCACTCAGGAGAGGGAGCAGCTGAAGGGCAGGAATCCACTGTGCTAGAGATTGGGTTAGCATCTCAGCCAGCCTCAACACCCTTCCCAAGGAGGTCACTCAGTTGGTTTGGCCTGCCTGACCACCCCATGGGCACACACCTTGAGCACACACCTTGAGCCAGCACCATGAGGCTGCCCCACGAGGCCCCTCCAGCAGCTGTGCCCAGTTGGGACCCTCTGGCTGGAGTCAAAGAATCACAGAACCATAGACTGGGTTGGGCTGAAGGTACCTCCAAAGCTCATCCCCAACAGCCCTGCAGACAGCAGGAACATCTGCAACTAGAACCTAGGGTTGTCAGAGCCCCAGACAACCTCCCCTGGGATGGTGCCAGGCATGGGGCAGCTCCCACCGCTCTGGGCAGCCTGGGATGAGGTCTCACCATCCTCATGATGAAGAGCTTCCCCCTTCTCACTTCTGAATGTCCCTCTTTGAGTCCCAAACCCTCACCCCTGCTCCTGGCACCACAGTACCTGCTCAAAACTCTGTCCCCAGCTTCTTTAAGCCCTGAAAGGCCACCAGAAGGTCTCCCTGGAGCCTTCTCTTCTCCAGGCTGAACAAGCCCAACTCTCCCAGCCTGGCCCCACAGCAGAGGGCTTCCAGCATGGCTGTGGCCTCCTCTGGCCCTGCTCCAGCAGGTCCCTGTCTGTGCTGAGGACTCCAGGGCTGCCCCAGCACTGCCGGGGGGGGTTCTCAGCAGAACAGAGAGGCAGAATCCCCTCCCTGCCCCTGCTGCCCACGCACTGGGGACCAGCCCACGACACAGCTGGGGCTGGGCTGGGAGGACACAGTGCTGGCTCATGTCCAGCTCTCATGTCCAAGCACCCTCAAGTCCCTCTCCTCAGGGCTGCTCTTGTGGGCAGTGCTAAGCTGCAGCCCACCCCATGGGGCCTGAGGAGCACCACAGAAGTAGAATCACAGAATGGGCTGGATTGGGAGGGACCTCCAGAGCTCAACCAGTCCAACCCCTCTGCAGCCAGCAGGGACATCCTCAACTAGAGCAGGTTTGCTCAGAGCCTTGCCCAGCCTCGCCTTGAACACCTCCAGGGACGAGGCCTCAACCCCCTCCCCGGGCAGCCTGTTGCAGCGCTCCAGCAGCCACGCTCGGGACTGCTGTGCAGACGCCGGCCACCATCTCTCTGCTCCTCAGCCCCTTCATGCAAGGGCCAAACCCACCTGCTGCTGTGGAGCTGCTCTGCAGGAGCTCC
Source organism: Picus viridis (assembly GCA_033816785.1). Lineage (NCBI taxonomy): Eukaryota > Metazoa > Chordata > Aves > Piciformes > Picidae > Picus > Picus viridis. Next base: position 9,766,436 of record CM066567.1, read on the forward strand.
TCAGCTCACACCAGCTGTGCAGCAGGTCACCCCAGCACTCAGGCTGGTGTAACTGGAGGAGGCAGAATGGTTTGCTGCACCCAGGGGCTCGGCCTCCTCTTCTGCAGATCCCACCCCACGGAGGCAGAGGGTTAAAAACAGGCACCAGAAAAACAAGAGAGCTGTGAAAGGGACTTCAAAATGTGCCAGGCTGGGGGCCACATCCCTGCATGGAGAATGGGGAGGAGAACCACAGCCAGCAGCTGCTTCATTCACTCATTCATTCATTCATTCATTCATTCCTTCCCCCAGCACCACCCATGAGAGCTGAACGGAGCCAGGTGCCCCTGGAAAAGCAGCGTGCAGCTTGGAACCCAACCCAGCTCAGAGCTGCTGCACAAAGTGGCTTTTGGATCCTCCCTCCTAAAAGAGGGGAGGGGAAAAAAGATCCAATGCAGCTATGCAGGGCTACAGATCCCCACAGCTTCAGCAGAGAGCAGAGGCGTGGGGCAAGGCTCAAAGAGCTCAGCAGAGGGTTTTGGCCGTGGGTTCCTGACCTCCACATCTTCCCTTTGCAGCAGTAAACTTCTCCTGACTTCCTCCTTTGGGGGTTTGCCTCTCTTTTTGCCATAGAAGCACAGAATAATTTTGGTGGCAAGAGACCTTGAAGATCACCAAGTCCAGCCCTCAACCCAGCTCTGCACCATCAACCCGTGGCCCTCAGCACCACAGCTCCAGGGCTCGGAAACCCCTCCAGGGATGGGGACTCCAGGACTGCCCTGGGCAGCCTGGGCCAGGCCTGGACAAGCCTCAAATTGTTCCTCATGGCCAACCTCAGCCTCCTTTGAGACAACCTGAGGCCATTTCCTCTTGTCCTGCCCTTTGTTCCTTGGGAGAAGAGCCCAACCCCCACCAGACTCCAGCCTCCTCTCAAGGAGCTGTAGAGAGCCACAGGGTGTCGCCTCAGCCTCCTTCTCTCCAGGCTCAACCCCCCCAGCTCCCTCAGCTGCTCCTCACCAGACCTGTGCTCCAGACTTGCTCCTGAAGGAAGCCACACCAGCAGCATTCCCCAGGGCCACATTCCCCCTCAGGGACAGGTTTCTGTGGCACCTTCCCCATTCCTCAAGCTACAAATGCCCCTGGAGAAGATCCAGTGCAAGAGCATGGCTCTGAGCTCCCACCCCTGCTCTGTGGCAGCACAGAGGACCTCAGCAGAGCACAGCCTGCTTGGGTGCACCTGGTGGGCACCATCCACACTGCCAGGGCTTCACAACAAATCCCTGGTGCCAGCTGGAGCACAGCTGGGCACCGTTTCCATCAGCACCCTTGGATCCATCCTGCATCCCAGGGCAGCCTGGTGCTGGCACAGGCTCTGTGTGGAGCCAGGAGGAGCAGTCTCCATTTCAGGGAGACCATTTCTGTGGACACCATTCCACACCAGGCCCAGATGAACCCTAGACTGGGTTGGGTTGGAAGGAACCTTTGAGATCATCCAGCTCCACCCCCTGCCATGGGCAGGGACAGCCCCCACTGGACACCTTCCATCTTGACCACCTGGACACCTTGACCACTTGGATGTCTTTAGAGATCCCTAGACTGGGTTGGGTTGGAAGGGACCTTTGAGATCATCCAGCTCCAACCCCCCTGCATTGGCAGGGGCATCTACACTAGACCAGCTTGCTTAAGGCCCCGCTCAGCCTGGCCCTGCAGAAGAGGATAAGGAGAAAAGCTTCCCTGCCCCATGAGGGAGGCAGCTCATGGACACATGAGGCCAACAGGAGCCATGTCCTCCCGGGCTCCCAGCAGGGCTGGGCAGCTCTGGAGGTGCAACCAGTGGTGCAAGACCCATTGTAACCTTACAGCAGCTGCTGGGGCTGCCTTTAACCTGCTTCCAAAGGGTTTCCAGCACACAGTGGCGAAGAAAAGCCCTTGGCCACCTCCGGGAGGAAGTCTCAGCAGCTGCACTTTGCAGGCTCCTCTAGATCTTTCCAAGCCATTTCAACAAGCTCCAGCTCTGGTAGTTAGCAGCTTCCTGAGCACCACTCAGCTGCAAGAGGCTCTTATCTCTTGCCCATGCATTTTTCATGAGCCCTGCTTCCTTGGAACGAGTTTTCCCTGCTCCCACTGAACAGCAAATGGAAACCTTTGCGCCTGGCTGCTCCCTAATCACAGCCCAGGGTGGCACCCAGCCATGTGGAGGGCAGCCAGCACTGCCCACCGCTGTGGCAGGCAGCCCACAGGCTGCTGCCAGGCTTGGGAGGGCACCTCACAGAGTCACAGGCTGCAGCAGGTTGGAAGGGACCCTCCAAGGTCATCGTGTCCAACCCCCCCCTGCAGTCAGCAGGGACACCTCCAACATCCAAGTGCCGGGTTCTGCACACTGGCCACAGCAACCCCAGGCAGTGCTGCAGGCTGGGGGCAGAGTGGCTGGAGAGCAGCCAGGCAGAGAGGGACCTGGGGGTGCTGGTTGACAGCAGCTGAACATGAGCCTGCAGTGTGCCCAGGTGGCCAGAAGGGCCAATGGCATCCTGGCCTGCATCAGGAACAGTGTGGCCAGCAGGAGCAGGGAAGTCATTGTGCCCCTGTGCTCAGCACTGGTTAGGCCACACCTTGAGTCCTGTGTTCAGTTCTGGGCCCCTCAGTTTAGGAAGGATGTTGAGTTGCTGGAAGGTGTCCAGAGAAGGGCAACAAAGCTGGGGAGGGGTTTGGAGCACAGCCCTGTGAGGAGAGGCTGAGGGAGCTGGGGTTGCTTAGCCTGGAGAAGAGGAGGCTCAGGGGAGACCTTCTTGCTGTCTACAACTCCCTGAAGGGAGGTTGTAGCCAGGTGGGGGTTGGTCTCTTCTCCCAGGCAACCAGCACCAGAACAAGAGCACACAGTCTCAAGCTGTGCCAGGGGAGGTTTAGGCTGGATGTTAGGAAGAAGTTCTACACAGAAAGTGATTGGCCATTGGCATGTGCTGCCCAGGGAGGTGGTGGAGTCACCATCACTGGAGGTGTTTAGGAAGAGCCTGGATGAGGCACTTGGTGCCATGGTTGAGTTGATTAGATGGTGTTGGGTGATAGGTTGGACTTGATGATCTCAAAGCTCTTTTCCAACCTACTCTACTCTACTCTACTCTACTCTACTCTACTCTACTCTACTCTACTCTACTCTACTCTACTCTACTCTACTCTACTCTACTCTACTGAGCAGGGTGCTCAGAGTCACATCAAGTTTGACCTTCAGTGTCTCCAGGGATGGGGTCTCCATCACCTTCCTGGTCACCCTGCTCCTGAGTTCCACCACCCTCACTGTGCAGAACTTCCTCCTGATGTCCAAGCTAAATCTGCCCTGCTGCAGTGTCAAACCATTGCCCCTCCTCCTGTCACTCCAAGCCCTTCTGAACAGCCCCTCCCCAGCCTTACTGAATGTCCCCTTCAGATATTGAAAGGCCACCAGAAGGTCTCCCCAGAGCCTTCTCTTCTCCAGGTTGAACAGCTCCAACTCTCTCAGCCTGTCCCCCACATGGGAGGTTCTCCAGCCCTCTCATCACCTTCATGGTCTCACCTGGACCTGCAGCTCCAGGTCCCTCTTGAGCTGGGGGTCCCACAGCTGGGACCTTGCAGGGCTTCAGCGCCAGCACGTACCAGCAGAGGACACCAACAGCTCCTGGGGGACTTCTGTGCTCTCCCAGGCCAAGGGCAGCCTGGGCTGCATCCAAAGCAGCATGGCCAGAGCTGGAGAGAGGGGATCCTGCCCCTCTGCTCTGCTCTGGGGAGACCTCACCTGCAGGGCTGCATCTAGCTATGGAGCCCTCAACGCAGGAAGGACATGGACCTGATGGAGAGGGTCCAGAGGAGGCCACAAAAGTGATCAGGGAGTTGGAGCAGCTCTGCTGTGAGGCCAGGCTGAGGGAGCTGGGGGTGTTCAGCCTGGAGAAGAGATGGCTCCAGGCAGACCTTCCAGTATCTGAAGGGGGCTACAGGCAGGCTGGGGAGGAGCTGTTCAGAAGGGCCTGTGGTGACAGGACAAGAGGCAATGGCTTGAAAGTGGAGCAGGGCAGATTTAGGTTAGACATCAGGAGGAAGTTCTGCACCATGAGGGTGGTGAGACACTGGAACAGGCTGCCCAGGGAGGTGCTGGAGGCCCCATCCCTGGAGACATTCAAGGTCAGGTTTGATGGAGCCCTGAGCAACCTGCTCTGGTTGGAGGTGTCCCTGCTGACTGCAGGGGTGTTGGGCAGGGTGACCTTGGAGAGCCCCTTCCAAGCCCACTCATTCTGTGGCTCCCTATTTCAGCATTCCCACCTTTTCCCACCCCTGCCCCAGCCCAGGGTGAGGTTGAGCTTCCACAGCGCTCTGCAGCACAGAGCCCTGGGAACCGCCTTTCAAACCTTGTTGTGATGCTGCAGACTCGCAAATCAGCACAAGAAACAAAGCTGAGCTGGGGCCTGGACCTGCCTGATGGTCTCATCACCATCCCATCAACCTGGTGGGTGTTTGGGATAATTTTATCCCAGGTCTCCAGCACCCTCCCACGGAGCAGCGCAGCCAAAGCCGAGCTGAAATGGCTCTTCCAGGAGGAGAAGCAGCTGTGGGCCAAAGGCAGGAGCAGGAGGAGAGATGGAGAAGCTCCTCCAGCAGCAGGAGAGGCTCAGGGTGCTGTGCCTCACTCCCCACTTTCCTTTGCCCAGGGCCAGCCCCAGTGTGCACCAGCAGAGCAGGCCTGAGGGAGAAGAGGTCCCAGGTTCCCAGGCTCCAGGTGATCTCCTGGCAGTCACTAGACAGCCCAGGCTGTCAAAGCAGACCAAACCCCTGCCCCACAGCCATGGCACACAGCAGGTCCAAGGTATGGAGGAGGTCCATGGCACTGAAGGTCAGCACAGGGCTGGTAGTGGGCACATGGAGCTCTACACTGGACCTCAGTGCCACCAACACTGAGCCCAGGGCCAGCACTGCTGCTGCTCCAGCAACCCATGGCCCTCGGCACCACGGCTCTGAAACCCTGCAGGGATGGGGACTCCAACACTGCCCTGGGCAGCCTGGGCCAGGCCTGGGCAAGCCTCCAGGGGCACAAATTGTTCCTCATGGCCAACCTCGACCTCCCCTGGGGCAGCCTGAGGCCAGCTCCTCCTGTCCTGTTGCTGTTCCCTAGAGAAGAGCCCACTCCCCCACCTGACTCCAGCCTCCTCTCAAGGAGCTGTAGAGAGCCACAAGGTCTCCCCCCAGCCTCCTCTTCTCCAGGCTCAACAACCCCAGGTCCCTCAGCTGCTCCTCACCACACCTGTACAGACCCATGGACCAGAAACACAGGAAAGCAAGCAGGGTTCCTCCACAGCCCCAGCCCCACCACACACTGATGCTCACCGGGGCAGCCAGCAGCACCCCGAGGGGGGGGGGCACCAGCCAGCAGCACCCCGGGGGGGGGGCACCAGCCAGCAGCACCCCGAGGGGGGGCACCAGCCAGCAGCACCCCGAGGGGGGGGGCACCAGCCAGCAGCACCCCGAGGGGGGGGGCACCAGCCAGCAGCACCCCGAGGGGGGGGGGGGCACCAGCCAGCAGCACCCCGAGGGGGGGCACCAGCCAGCAGCACCCCGAGGGGGGCACCAGCCAGCAGCACCCCGAGGGGGGGGGCACCAGCCAGCAGCACCCCGAGGGGGCACCAGCCAGCAGCACCCCGAGGGGGGGGGGGGCACCAGCCAGCAGCACCCCGAGGGGGGGGGGCACCAGCCAGCAGCACCCCGAGGGGGGGGGGGGGGCACCAGCCAGCAGCACCCCGGGGGCGGGGGGGCACCAGCCAGCAGCACCCCGGGGGCGGGGGGGCACCAGCCAGCAGCACCCCGGGGGCGGGGGGGGGCACCAGCCAGCAGCACCCCGGGGGCGGGGGGGAACCAGCCAGTGCTGGGTCCTGCAGGAGAAGGTGCCAGAGGAGAGCAGCTTTTCCAGCCAGGCTGGGCACAGGGTGCTCTGGCCCTGCCCTGCCTGAGCTCAGCACCACGTTGTGCATCACCCCCCACAGCTCACAGACCACCCTGCTGAGCAGACACCATCCAGGCTGCTCCTTGGGAGCCTCTGATGGCTCTGTGCAGCAGCAGCTGATGGTGAGGAGGGGTCTGGGACACCTGACCCCGTGTTAGTTCACACCTCAGAGAGGTGTGCCCAAAGTCAGCCACATCAGCCCCGGGGCCAGGGGTCCCGTGGAGTGCCAGGGCACTCCAGAGCACGGTGCTGCCTCGGGCCTCTGCCACCACGACCCAGGAGCCTGTTCCTGCTCTGCCAGCACCTGAAGCCACCCCACAGCGGCAGGGGTGGGGACGGCAGCTCGGACACCACGGCTGCCAGCAGCTTCTCCCTGGCATTTTAACTCCCCACAAAAGCTCCACTCATCCCTCTCCTACCCACCGCTGCCTTGGGCACTGCTCTCTGCCCAGGTGTCCCCTGCCGGCACCATGGCACCCAGCGCCTGGGGTCTGCAGGGAGAACCCAAGGCCGGAACGCGGCCAGCGTGGGCACAGCATCGTGCCCAGCAGAGCAGAGTGGGCTGTGGGCAGCTCTGCCACCGTGCCCACCAGCACCGTGCCCACCAGCACCACGCTGCAGGCTCCTCCTCAGCTGCCTCACACGAGCTGCTGAGCATCCGCAGCCGGCCGGGCAGCGCAGGGCACCAGCTGCGCCTCGTGTCACGGGCAGCCAGCAGAGGAGAGGGCGCACGGCGGGGGAGCCAGGGGCTCTGGCACTCCCTGCTCAGAGGAGGTGTGGCTGTGGCACTGCCCACACCCCCATCCCTGCTGGCAGAGGGGACAGCAGTGCCACTGGACAGCCACAGCAGCTCTCCTCTGCAAGCTCTGGACAGAGCCAGCATCCCTTTGTCGCTCTGCGGCCCCCAGAGCCAGGCGGCAGCCCCTCCTCACCCACCCTGTGCTGTGACCCCCTGGCACCTCCCCTCAGGCCGAGGCAAAGCTCTGGCGGGCAGCTGGCCCACCATGGCTTGCAGCCACCACATCCCTGCCTCAGCAGGCTGCAGGGATGCAGCAGTGCTGCTCCTTGCAGGGGGGACTGCAGCCACGGCCAGGAGCTTGTGGCACAGGGAATGCAAATCAAATCCCAACCCACCAGCAACTCGCTTGGCAGCCTCCCCACCACCAGTCCTGGCTGAGCAGAAGTTAAGGAGAACTTTGCCTTCCTCTCTCTCTCTCTCTCTTCTTCTCTAAGAGGAGGATTTATCTCCTCCCTTGGCTTGACAGCAGAATCAATGCTCTGGGCACTGCTTTTCAGGCTCCTCTTTCATTTGCATGAAGGAGATAAGAAGCCAGAATATTAACCTGAAGTCTCAGGTGACCGAGAGGAGGGATGAGGGCAGAGCCCTTCTGCAGCCAGAGGTGGATGAACGCCTCCACCCACCCCAGCAAAGAGAGGTTCTGGCCTCAGCTGAGGCCCCAGGCAGCCCCTCAGCAGTGCTGTTGGATGGTCCCACCACTTTCAAGGCCCTGGGACATTTCCTCACCAGTCCCCAACAGTTTTGCACGGAGGAGGACCTCTCCCGGGGCATGGTGCCAGCAGAGGAAAGATGCCAGACCCCACTGCCTGCCCCCCAGAGAACATCCTCCTGCAGGATGTGGGTCCTTCAGCATCACCCAGGCTTTCCTGGCTGTGACACGTGCTCCAGCATGGTCCCCTTTGCAGAGCAGACCCAGTCCTGCCCAGGGCTGCAGGCCCACCTCACCAAACTGATCCTGACACCTTGGCAATCAAGGATCTGGCCTGAGACCACCATCACCACAGGGCTGCACCCAAAGAGCCAGGAGAGACAACAGCAGCACCCTCCCCCCTGGCACCACCACAGCCATGCCCACAGCCCTGCCACAGAGGGATGGTGTCCCCATGCTGCAGGCTTCCCTGGGCAGCCCAGCCCCAGCCCACGTGCTCCTCAAGGGCACCATCACAAGAAGCCCTCCCACAGCTCCCTGCCCCCCAGCACAAGCAGCTCTCTGTCTTCTCCTCCCACCCCAGCGTCTGCCCCTCAAAGGCTCTCTCTGCTCCCAGGATCAGCCCTGCCCTCCACAGCGGCACAAACTCTCCCTCCTCCTCCTGCCAGGCCACCACCCTGACCTGCAGCAGCTTCCCTCCACCTCGGGGAGGGGAGGAGAGGGGCAAGGCCCCACAGCTGAAGCCAGCAGAGGCACCCTTCCTGTGGCACCTTCCTTTCCACAGGCAGCTCCCTTGGGTGCTCAGCTGCCTGCCCGAGCTCGCAGAGGGGAAGAGGGGACAGCAGGTTTGGGACATCCAGTGGAGCCACCTGCAAGGGGCCATGCAGGACAGAGGCCACGGTGTGGCTCCTGCCCAGGGTGCCAGGCAGTCCCCAGCAGAGGAGCAGTGTGACAGCCCCTGCAGAGCCCCTCCCCAGGGCAGCCCATGGCCTGCAAGGCTGCTCCCTGGGGCTTTGGGAAGCCTGCAGCTCCCTGAGGCTGGCAGGAAGCAGGAGGTCACTGCCAGGCTCTGTGGGGGGAGTCCTCTGAGGGGCTTCCAGCCTGTCCTTGTCCCCAGCTCTCCACCTGCACCACAGGGAGTGCCACCAGCGGCCTCTGCACTGTCAGGAGGGAGTCTCCTCCTGGTAAGCAAGAGGTGCTCCCTTCCCACCCAAGCTCAGCCTCATCCTTCCACCCCACCTCTGCATCTGTGTGGAGCAGGAAACATGTCCTACCTCTTCTGTGCTCCAGGCTCCCTTCTCAAGCTCTCTGTACTGCTGAGGAGCAGCTCCAGCTCCCTTCTCCAGCTCTCTGCACCGCTGAGGAGCAGCTCCAGGCTCCCTTCTCCAGCTCTCTGCACCGCTGGGGGCAGCTCCAGGCTCCCTTCTCCAGCTCTCTGCACCGCTGGGGGCAGCTCCAGGCTCCCTTCTCCAGCTCTCTGCACCGCTGGGGGCAGCTCCAGGCTCCCTTCTCCAGCTCTCTGCACCGCTGGGGGGCAGCTCCAGGCTCCCTTCTCCAGCTCTCTGCACCGCTGGGGGGCAGCTCCAGGCTCCCTTCTCCAGCTCTCTGCACCGCTGGGGGCAGCTCCAGGCTCCCTTCTCCAGCTCTCTGCACCGCTGGGGGCAGCTCCAGGCTCCCTTCTCCAGCTCTCTGCACCGCTGGGGGGCAGCTCCAGGCTCCCTTCTCCAGCTCTCTGCACCGCTGGGGGCAGCTCCAGGCTCCCTTCTCCAGCTCTCTGCACCGCTGGGGGCAGCTCCAGGCTCCCTTCTCCAGCTCTCTGCACCGCTGGGGGCAGCTCCAGGCTCCCTTCTCCAGCTCTCTGCACCGCTGGGGGCAGCTCCAGGCTCCCTTCTCCAGCTCTCTGCACCGCTGGGGGCAGCTCCAGGCTCCCTTCTCCAGCTCTCTGCACTGCTGGGGAGCAGCTCCAGCCCCACTGCCCTGAGCTGAGAGCAGTGCAGGTTGCTCAGACCCCTGAAGCTGAAAGCCTGGCCCAGCACTGGGGCAGCACTGATGTGTCTGGAGGGTTCCCCTCCTCAGAGACAAGGTCACAGCCTGGGGTGGAGACTTGTTCCTAACAATGGAAACCACTAAGTGAATTCAAAGGCTTTCAGGTGAATAAAACCCCGTGATGAAGAGTGGCAAAGGAACCTGAAAGAGGCTTGGAGACGACTCCCAGAGACCTGGGAAACTCCCCTTGAAGAGCCAGCAGCTTCACAGCCCAAAACCCCACCCGGAGGCTCCAGCCCCGGCAGGAGACAGCACGAAGGGTCAGCCCAGCTGAAGCCCTGAGCTCTGCAGCACTGGCAGCTAATGGAGTCTGACTGGGTACTCAAAGGCCACTTGTGCCCTCCGGGGGCTGAGGTGCCGGGAGGGACAATCACCACCCCGAGCAGAGTTTGCCACAGCAAACAGCAGCCCTGTGCTGCAGCTGCCACGACCCAGAGGTACCCGTGGCAGGAGGGGCTGGGGTCAGCTTCAGAGCCAGCAAGGGCTGGAGCTCAGTGAGCAAAGCCCCTGTGGCACATCGAGCCCTGGATCCCTGCTGGGGTTCCCTCCCTTCTCCTCGTGGCTGTGTTCCCCCTAGAGCAGACAGCGGGGGAAGCCTCTCCTCTCTTGGATTGTCCCTGGAGCCCCAGCACTCAGAGCAACCCTACCCTGGTCAGCTCCAGGGAGGAGAGGAGCGTTCCCATCACAGGGCAGGCATCTGACTGCCTCTCCTGAAGGTGCCACCAGGGTCCTGTGCCCTATCCCTGCCCTTCCCCTCCCTCAGTCCAACCATGAGCCCCCTCCCAGGGTGCAGACACTAACCCTGGCCTGGAGCAAGAGCCTCACACGGCCCCAGAGGCAGTGTCCATGCTGGGTGCCCATCAGGGAGGGCCACCACCCCAGCAAGGCCAAAGTGGGGCAGGGACACCTCTGAGGGGTGCCTGTGCCTCAGGGTCTGCCCTGCAGACACAGGCTCAGGGGAATAACTCCACAGCAGCTCCTCTGAAGTTCCTGGACCTACCCTAGCCCAGAGAAAAGGGCCTGAGCAGCAAGGGACCATGCCAGGAAAGGTGTCCCCACCCTGACAGACAGCATATCACAGCCCTGCCAAGCCACAGCAGCCCTGGGATGGAGAGCCAGGCTCTGTCAGACGAGTGCCAGCACAAGGGCCACTAACTGCAGGGAGCTGCAGGACCCACACAGGCCAGGAGCTGGAGCAGGGCAGAGGTCTAGGATCCTCCCTGCTCCCCAGCAGGGTGACACCAGGGACCTCATGTCCCCAAAGAGGGGAGGAGAAGGCAGGGAACCCTCAGCTCTAGAGCATCTGTCCTGTGAGCTTCTCCAAAGCAGCAAATCCCCTCCAACACCTGCCAGAGCTTCTCATGGAGGAGTTGGGTGCACAGCAGCAAGCTGCTCAATTGCTTCTTTTCCCCTTGTCCCCTTTCACACTGGTCAAGCCCCCATCTGCTTGGATGTCACCTTGCAGACAGGGACCAAGCTGTCTGCTCAAGGTGTGAGCAACAAATGCTGCCCAGAGCAGGGAGCTGACACCTAGGGGCCTGGGGAAGGTCCAGGACACCACACAGCTCCCGGGGACGCTGCTGATGAGCATCTGGGTTTCTCCTGCCTCCCTTTGGTGGGAGGAACCTCAGCTGGAGCAGAGGAGCTTGCAAACCAAGCAGCTCCTACTTAGTAAGTCAGCCCCCACCTGGCACCATGAAAGCCACAGCCCTCTGCCAGCACTGCCTGGACTGGAGAAAGGAATGTCCTGGCACCAGCCTGGCAGTGTGCTGTGACAGCAAGGGATGTCTTGGCCCCTCATGCAGACCACAGTCACCCTGCTCTGCTGCCCAGAGCTGCTGTGCTGGGCTGGGCACTGCACCCACAGCTGCTGTCACCCTGCCCTGCTGCCCAGAGCTGCTGTGCTGGGCTGGGCACTGCACCCACAGCTGCTGTCACCCTGCCCTGCTGCCCAGAGCTGCTGTGCTGGGCTGGGCACTGCACCCACAGCTGTTGTCACCCTGGCCAGAGGAGCAGGTGCCACACAGCACAGCCTCCAGCTTCCACCTGCAGCCCATGAAACCCAGGGCATGCTGCCCAATGGGTAGGGACAGGGCTGGTCAGGTAGGACCACGCTGAACCTGTAACCTGCTGCTGCTCCCCACAGAGCCAGGCCTGAAGTTAAGACCACTGCCAGCTCCTGTGCTCACCAGCCAGGCTGGCAGGGCACAAAGGGCTGGGCAGGCTGCCACCTGCACCCAAAGGGCTGCTCCACATCCCAGTGCTCCCCATAGCTCCCTGCCAGCACCCAAGCACTGTCTGCCCTCCTGGCTTGGCTGTCCCAGGGAGCAAAGCCCCCAGTCCCAGGAAGCCTGAGGGTCTCTCCAGGGCTCCTACTCTGCTGGCTCTCTCCCACCCCTAGACCAAGGAGGTGGCACCAGAAACACTTCCACTCTTCAGCTGCATCTGCCCCTAGGGGAGGGGAGCTGTGAGAGGGAAATTCCTGCCTTGTGCATACAAAGATGTTCAGCATTGCCTGAAGTGCCTCATTCCCTCCCTGGCTGGGGGCATTCACTCTGACAGGGCTGAGCTGCTTCACTTCAGCTTGGGACTTTGCCCTGGCAGCGGTGGAGGATGAAGGGATGGGGATTTCAACATCCCACCACACCAATTCCACTGCCCATACACCTCCCAAACCAAGCCTAGGCAGGGAAGAGAGGTCCTGGGCAGTGCCTAGGGGACAGTGAGGTAGACACCACCATGGTGCTGTGCAGACCAAGGGCCTCACCAACAGCCCTTGGGCCCTGCATCACCCAGCAGGATTCAGAGCGAGGGCTGAAGCAGAATGAGCCCTGGGGCTGTACATCAGTTCTGGGACGGGTGAGGAGAAGCTAAGGTGAGAGGGACAAGCAGTCGCCGCGTCCTCGGTCACAGCCCCAGCAGGTCACAAAGCCCTCCTGCAGCGCAGGGCCACCGCTGCCCGGAGCCTGCCCAATTCTTCGACAGCAGAGCAGCAGCCTGGCAGCCGAGCTGCAGAACTGTGCCTGCCGGCGTGCCAGCAGCTCGGCCCTCTGCCCCGGTGCCACCAGCCCCGGCCGCTGGCACCCCTCCGTCAGCGAGTGAACCACCACGGCAGGCTCCCAAGAGACCTCCTTCCCCCTCTCACTGCCCTCAGTCCCTCCCCATGTCCTCCTCTGTCACACCTCGACTCCCAGCAGGGACTCCTGCACGTCCCACCTGTGACAGGGTCACCCAGCACAGCGCTCCCCGCTGCGCCCAGGCCTGGCACCCGGCACCCGCTGCGCCCACGTACCGGCAGCCGGATGGGCACAGCCCCGCTGCCCTGCCCGCTGCCCGCACACCGGCTAGCGGCAGCCATCGGCTCCTGCCGCCCAGCGCAGCCCCCGCCGCGGCCGGAGCGCTACTGGAAGCGGTAACACAGCGGTACCGGAGCCCCCGTGCTGTGCCCGCCCCCACGCCAGCCCCGCCGCTGCCGACTCGGGGCTCAGGCAGGTCCCAGGCGGTGCGGGGCCGCGGGAAGGCAGCGCCGCAGCCGGGGCTGCCCGGCCCGGCCCCGCCGGGCTCTGCGGGGAGAAGGGGAGCAGGGGGAGACCGGGCAGAGGGGCGGTAGGGGGCACCGAGGGTGCCGGGGAGCGGCGCGCCGGGGGAGCCGGGCAGCGGGGCGATGGGCGCCCCTACGCCGTCCCGCCGGGGCCGGACGCCCCCGCCCGCGGCGGGCGAAGTTCGCCCGGCGGTGCCGGAGCGGTCGCCGCCGGGAGCGGGGTCGGGGCCGGGAGCGCGGCCGGCCGGACACTCACCGTCTGCTGCAGGTCGGGGATGCCGATGCGGACGACGATGGCGCCGGGCGCGGGCTCCTCCATGCGCACCGGGGCCGCCAGCTTGGGGGAGCGGGGCCCGGGGACGCCCCCGGGCCGGGTCGAGCCGCGTCTCCTCCCGCAGGCCGGCGCCCGGCTCCCCGGCGGCGCGGGGCTGTCGCTCCGGCGGCGGCTCTGGCGGCGGCGACTCCGGGCTCTCATGCTTGCTGCCGGCGGGGCTCAGAGGCATGCTCCGTGCGGCGCGGAGGGCGGCCGGCACCGCCACCGGCACCGGCACCGCGGGCCGCGCTCACCGCCCGCCCGGGGCCCTGCGGGGAACGAGAAGCGTCAGAGGGCTACCCAGGTTGGGACCCCGCGGGGGGGACCCCGCTTTGGAAGGTCCCCGGCAGAGGACCCCCAGGCCACCGTCCCGGGTGGCAAGGGACCCTCGCACTTCATAGGAGCACCCCTGCAGGACCCTCGCCCCGGCAGGCAAGGGACCCACACACACACTGCATACGGCCAACCTCAGAGATACCCCACGAGATCCCCACCCACCCCACCCCCAGCAGGCAGGGTCCCCCACACTGCCTAAGGGCAACCCCGCAGCAGATGAGGACCCCAGCTGGGACCCCATAGAGGGACCCCAGAAGAGGACACCCAACCTCCTCTTGGCGACCCAGTGGGGGACCCTGGCAGGGACCCAGTTGAGGACCCCTACACTCCACTCAGGCCACCCCACCAGGACCCTCATGCAGGACTCCTGACTGCCCCACACGGAGCCGTCCATCTCTTGGCCCTCACCCAGGAACCTCCAACCAACCCTGCAGGAATCTCACAGAAGGACTCCTAAAGGGTTCCAAACCCCATGGAGTCAGTGGGCACAGCCCCTCCCTCATGCTGAGGGTCTTGCAGAGGATTGCCCCACATCAGGGACCTCACCAAGAAGCACCACACCATACAGAGATCCCCACAAGTGTCCCCTAAAAGGGCCAACTGCCACAGCATGCTTTGCCTGCCCCACACAGAGAGAGACCCCCACCAGAAGGGACCCTTCCTTGTCCTGGCAACAAGGCAAGGACCTGCCAGGGTTTACCCCATACCAGGCAGGTGGGCACCAGAGTCCCTGGTGACCCAGGTGGGGCTCAGGGCACAGCACTCCCACCAGAGCCACCACAGAGGGTCTGGACACTGCCGAGGCACAGAGGAGGGGTGGTCCCAGCTCCTGGCCTGCTCTGCTCCTTCGATCAGCTCTTTCCTCACCACCACCAATGCCTGCAGTTCATCCCAGCTCCCCTCTTTCCCATCTGCAGCCATGGACCTCCATCTCCACATCTGCACCAGCACATCTGGAGGGCCTGCCTGCCTCCTTCCCCTTCTGCCAGGGGGAACGTGCTGGGGAGGCTGGACATCAGCAGGTGTGACTCGGAGGGGGCTTAGCACCCTGCCTGGCTCTGCCATTGTGGCAGTTTCAGGCTATGCCTTTAACACTTTTGTTACAGATCTACAGGGCAAGGTCTTGGTTGTGATCCTGCAGAGTGTTCATGCTGCAGTTAGAACCAGAATTGTTGTGGCTGGGAAAGACCTTCAAGATCATGGAGTCTGACTCTTGACCCAGCACTGCCAGGACACCACCAACCCATGGCCCTCAGCACCACAGCTCCACAGCTCTGAAACCCCTCCAGGTATGGGGACTCCACCACTGCCCTGGGTGGCCTGGGCCAGGCCTGGACAAGCCTCAAGGGGCAGAAATTGTTCCTCATGGCCAACCTCAACCTCTCCTGGGGCAGCCTGAGGCCAGTTCCTCTTGTCCCACCACTTGTTCCTTGGGAGAAGAGACCGACTCCACCTGGCTCCAAGCTCATTTAGGGAGCTGTGGAGAGCCAGAAGGTCTCCCCTCTTCTCCAGACTGAACACCCCCAGTGCCGGAGCGCTGCCCACTGGGAGGTCCACTCAGAGGTGGTCACCACCCAGCACACATCTGCAAACAGCTGGGCCGGCCCCAGGGCTGCAGACCTCAGCAGCACCTCCAGCAGCCTGCTGGGCAAGGCGCTGGGGCTGCCTGCCAGGGGCTTTCCAAGGGGCTGGTGTTTGGACAACAGGCGGCGGCAGCGGCCCTGTGCCAGAGCGCCGGGAGCAGGGGGCTGGGTGACCTGTGCTCCCACCCCCAGACCTGCCTGGCCCAGAGAAGCCACACATGGATCGCTGGCAGGAGCAGCTCCAGCACGGAGCCACGAGAGCCACCGCCACGGCTGCTATTTCTGCCAGTCCCCTGCTGCCAGGGCTGGCTACAGCCAGGAGGACCATCCCCTGCCCAGCGGGTCAGACCCATGCTCCAGGGCTGGCCAGGCTGGCACCCACCTTGCCAAGAGCAGATGGGACGTGGGGTCCCTGCAGGACCGTGCCTGGGCCTGTGTCCACTCCGTGGCTGGCTGGGACCCAAGGCTTTCGTCACAATCCTCACCCAGAAATAGCCCCCACACCCCCAGAGCTGGAGAGGTTCCCAGTGTGGCCTGGATCTGTCCAGGAAATGACTAATGGCTCTTCCTGCAGCCCAGGGACCGTGCCAGGCGGGCATCGGTGAGGCTGCCAAGGTGGCCAAGCCTCAAGCACCTCTCCCAGCTGGACCAGCATCTGCTGCCCACTCCTTGCAGGGGCAGAGCAGGCAAAGGCACCTGCAAACTCAGACGGGCAAGTCTGGGGTCACGGGGGAGAGGGTGGGGGGTGTCGGTTCTAGCAGGGCCTGGAGCATGGCAGCTCCACGACTCTGATCCCAGAAGGAAGTCATGGCTCGGCCATGCCAATGAGATCAGCCCAGGAGGAGCCAGCTCTGGGCTCCTCCTTTCCTTCAGCTCACCACCTGCACTGCAGACCTTGGGTGCTGCTGCCAGGACCAGGGAGCCCCCAGCTTCTCCTGCACCCTGGACTCCATCACTCCTGGTCTCCCAATGCCACTCTAGCGTGGGTCAAGTCTTTGTGCCCTGACACAGTGCCCTGACAGCTGGGCTCATCCCCAACCAGTCCTTTTCCAAAGGGATAAGAAAAACATTTCTGTGCAGCAGCAAAGGAAGCCAAAGCCACGCCTGGGGCAAGGAGAGACAGGTCTGGTGGCACTGGAAAGCCTCCTGCTCCGCCGGGCGCGCAGCGTGCCCCATCCCATGCCCCTCCAGGCCCCCCCAGGCCCTCAGAACTGCAGCTCCAGAGCACAGGCTGGGGCCAGGCAGGTCTCGGGTGAGGGATCCCAGGCACAGATTCAAGGCAAGGATCCAAGGCCACCTGGCCCCGTGGCTTTGAGTCAGAGACACCAGGGATGAGGTGGGGCTGGCAAGGGGAAGAAGTGGCTGTGATGACCATGAGTCACAAACAGCCAGGGAGGAGGCTGAGGTCTCAGAGCACAGAAGACAAAGGAGTAAGAGTGGCCAGGAAGGGAGATGGCAGAAACATCTCTGGGCCAAAGGCCAGAGGGGAGCATGTGAAGTCAGAAGGTGGAGCCAGCAGCCATGGCCAGCACATGGCAGAGTCACCCCAAGCAGCTCCAGGCCAAGAGAAGAAACCTGCAGCCACAGGAGCTCCACGGGCCTGCCACCAGCAGTGTGACAGGCTCCCAGGGGACAGGGGAGGGTGGCACGGTGTCCAGAGAAGCTGGTTATGGTAGGGCAGGGACCGCGGGCAGGGCAGGGACCGCGGGCAGGGCAGGGACCGTGCAGACCCTTGGCAGGACCCACACACAGCCCCGAGAGCTCATGGTCTCAAACCTCAACAGCTGGTGCCAAAGCATGGCTGAAGGAAGCTGGGGAGATGCTGTGCTGTGCCAAGGCTGGGACGTGGGCCACCAAAGGGCCTGGGCTTGCTCCCTGAGGCTGGCAGCTGCCATGGGATGGGCAAAGCCTCCCCAGAAGGCTGCAACTGCTTGCTGCACGGTCAGGCCTGGACATAGCTGAAGGCTGGGCACGAAACAAGATGCCACAGGTGCTGCTCAGCTGCTGCCAGCTGGGCATCAGGCAGCACCTTAACCTTAACCTGATCGTTGAGGTCACTTTCAACTCAAGCCATGAATGAAGCACGGTGTGAGCCTGGGAGCAGGCAAAGGCCCTCAAGAGATCAGACCCAAGGGAGGAGGAGCAGGAGGCTCTGCTGGGAAGATGCAGACAGTAAGGAGAGAAAGGATCAGAAACACAGCTCCACGTGGTGCCCGCACCCTGTGGGTGCAAGCACCCACACGGGGTGGGTAAGCCCTGAACAGATGGCACAACATCAGAGCACCACTGCCCACCCTCACGGGCAGCAGAGGAGCAGGAAGACCTCCTGAAGTGGGGCACCTGCACCTCCACCAGCTGGTGAGGACCTGCCAGCCAGCAGAGAGCTGCTGCCCCACCTGCCCCAAGCTCTGCCCATCACCTCTCCAGAGCCATGTGGGCAGGGGTACACCTCACTGACAGCAGGCACTGCTCTGTGGGAGACCTCCCAGACTCCAAGCCTCCCTCTGACTAAGTGGTGCCCAGAGGGATCTGGCACCCACCAACTGCTTTCCTGCCTCCAACACATCACCACCAGCCAGGTTATGGAGCAAGAGCAATGCCACAACTGTCCCTTCGTGATGCCCCAGCCACCTTCTGATACCACCCTGTGCCAACAAGCCAAGCAGGCCAGGACCTGCCCCTTGACTCCTTGACCTGTCCTGTGACCAGGGGTCCCAGCAGGCAGAGGTGGTCACAGCTCATAGCCTCTCAGTGGCAAACCTCCCCCTGCCCAGCTTGGCACTGGCACCCATCAGAGCCTGTGCCTGCTGCCTCTAGCTCTGTTCCTCTACCACCCTTCATTGACTTTATTTCTTTCCTCTTTCCCGCCCCCCCCCCCCCCCGTCTTGTTATTTCACTACAGGGAGAAATTAAATGCTCCAGATGGTAACTGCCAGGATTATTCCAGTTCCCCTCCCCCCAACCCCCCCAGTCTTCTGGCACCTCATTAATTCCCAAACAATGTGCAAGAGGCAACTGGTGAATGGCGAGAGCAATGCACAGGGCACCTCCAGCCCAAACTCCACCAGCCCTTCACATTCACCTCCTGATTGAATCAACTTGATTAAAAGTCACTTCTCTTGGGGGCAGGGAGGGGAAATGAAAGTTGTGTGCCTTAGAAATTAGAATCCAAAGAGTCACAGGGCAGTGGCCAACAGCTCGATGTCCAGCTGGAGCTGGGTGACAAGTGGTGTCCCTCAGGGGTCTGTGCTGGGACCACTGCTGTTCCATAGCTCCATCAGTGACATCAACAGAGAGGTTGAGGCACCCTCAGCAGGACTGCAGATGGCCCCAAGCTGAGAGGTGTGGGTGAGGAGTCTGAAGGATGGGATGGTGCCATCCAGAGGCACCTGGGCAGGCTGCAGAACTGGCCTGAGGAGAAGCTCAGGAGGTTCAAGAAGGCAAAGTGCAAGGTCCTGTACCTAGCTCAGGCCAGTCCTAGAGAGCAACACAGGCTGGGGGGAGGAGACTGAGAGCAGCCCTGCAGGAAAGGACTTGGGGGTGCTGGTGGGTGAGAAGCTGGACAGGAGCCAGCAGTGTGAGCTTGCAGCACAGAAGGCCAAGGGCAG
Organism: Picus viridis; assembly: GCA_033816785.1. NCBI lineage: Eukaryota > Metazoa > Chordata > Aves > Piciformes > Picidae > Picus > Picus viridis. The sequence continues at coordinate 9,785,249 of CM066567.1, forward strand.
CCTGGGCTGCATCCAAAGCAGCGTGGCCAGAACTGGGGAGAGGGGATCCTGCCCCTCTGCTCTGCTCTGGGGAGGCCTCACCTGCAGGGCTGTGTGCAGCTCTGGAGCCCCCAACACAGGAAGGACATGGACCTGATGGAGAGGGTCCACAGAAGGGACATGAAAATGCTCAGGGAGTTGGAGCAGCTCTGCTGTGAGGCCAGGCTGAGGGAGCTGGAGGTGTTCAGCCTGGAGAAGAGAAGGCTCCAGGCAGACCTAAGAGCAGCCTCCAGTACCTGAAGGGGCTCCAAGAAGGCTGCAGAGGGACTGTTTGCAGAGGCCTGCAGGGACAGGAGGAGGGACAATGGCTTGAAATGAGAGTAGAGCAGATTTGGATTGGATGTGAGGAACAAGTTCTGCACCATGAGAGTGCTGGAACACTGCAACAGGTTGCCCAGGGAGGTGGTTGAGGCTCCATCCCTGGAGACATTCAAGGGGAGGCTGGACAAGGCTCTGGGCAGCCTGATCTAGTTGGGGATGTCCCTGCTGAGTGCAGGGGGTTGGACTGGATGTTCCAAGGCCTCTTTGCAGGAATCCTCACAAGGGGTTGCAAAGACTGTCACTTTTAGCTCTCATGCTGTGAGAAGCAGCATTCCCTGCCCTGATCTCTACCATTCCTGCTGTTACAGAATCCCAAACACCTTCCCTGCCACCTCTCACAAATCCCTGTGCCAAGGGCAGCTGTGACATGGGGACTATTCCACACCTTAACACTGCTCTGGCACCTGCAGAGTTCTCCATGGGGCTCCAGGTTCCCCCCTGGGTGAGAGGGAATGCAGAACCATGGCCACCACTCCCTGTACCCCCAGATTTTCCCCTGGAGGCAGGGGATTTGGCAGGGAGAATCCTGGGAAATGTGCACTGCTGGCACTGTGATGGTGAGACCTTGAAAGGGGCAACAGGCAAGATCTGAAAAAACCAAGGCAGCAGGGGGACCAGCTGGTACTCCTCCCCTAGCATGGAAGCTGGCACTTTCCTGGTGCTACCACTCAGTCCTGTGGCAGGGTGAGGAGTGGGCTGGGGCAGCCAAAGGGAGCCCAGAGACAGCTGCTGGCAGCATTGGCACCAGGTCCTACAGCCTGGCACAGGAACTCAGCTCCACATGGAGCCAGAGCTGGCAGGTTGCTCTTTCCACGCTCAGGGCAGGGACAGGGCTGCTGGCACACCAGGTGCCACCTCTGCAGACCCTGTCACAGGATCACAGATCCCAGGATGTCAGGGGTTGGAAGGGACCCAAAGAGATCAGTAAGGCCAACCCCCTGCCAGAGCAGGAGCAGAGAATCCAGCACAGGTCACACAGGAAGGCATCCAGATGGGGCTGGGAAGGCTCCAGAGAAGGAGACTCCACAACCTCTCTGGGCAGCCTGCTCCAGGGCTCTGGGACCCTCCCAGTGACAAAGTTCCTCCTCATGTTGAGGTGGAGCCTCCTGGGCTGCAGCTAATATCCATTGCCCCTTGTCCTATCCCAGGGAGCAAGTGAGCAGAGCCTGGGCCCTCCCTCCTGACCCCCAGGTATTTATAAACATTTATTAAATCCCCTCTCAGCCTTCTCCTCTCCAGACTGAACAACCCCAGGGCTCTCAGCCTCTCCTCACCAGGCAGTGCTCCAGTCCCTAATGATCCTCATTGCCCTCAGCTGGACTCCCTCCAGCAGATCCCTGTCCCTCCTGAACTGGGGAGCCCAGAACTGGATGCAATATTCCAGGTGAGGTCTCAGCAGGGCAGAGTAGAGGGGAGGAGATCCTCCTTGGCTCTGCCGGACACACTCCTCCGAATGCACCCCAGGACCCCATTGGCTTTCTTTCACCAAACTCCTTCCCCTCAGCTCTCCTCTGAAGCTCTCTCCTCTTCCTGGAAAGCTCCTCAGCCCCTCCTCTGTGCTGTGGATGCTTAGGAAATGGCCTAATTTCAAGCCCACACACTGGGGGCCAGTTTCCCCCTCCTGCGTCAGCGCTGTCTGCAGCCTGTGCAGCGCTGCCCTCACTTTATGTAAGGATTTGCTCGCCCGCGGCCGGCAGTCCGCAGCCTGCTCACCTGACACCTACCCGGGCTCCCCTTGCCTGGCACAGCCCCTGCCTGCCCCAGGAGGCACGCTCGGGGGGCACTGACAGGCCCCAGCCGCGGGGCACACAGAGCGATGCCCTTCAGGAGGGCTCTGGTCCCTCTCAGCGCTTCGCGCACGGCAGGGAGGCCTCAGCAGCAGCCCCGGGGATGCGAACTGCCTGCGAGGGAGCCCCGGAAATCAAACAGGGATAACAGCAGCTGGCACCTCGGCAGCAAGGCAGCCTGCCCAGGAGCAAGGAGGAGCTTACCATGGGGGCAGAGCAGAGCCTCACACCTTCTGCAGCTTCCCCCGCGGGGGCATCACGGCCGAGCACCAGGCTGGGTTAACCCACACCCAACCAGGAGGTCTTGCAGAAACCTGCAAGCAGATCTCTCCAGCAAGCGGGCAGCCTGCCTAGGGCTGGCGCCGCCGCTTGGCTGAGCCGGGGTTACAGCTCCTCACCCCTCCGCGCCTGCTGCTGCACTCTTCCAGCTTTGCCCCTCCACTCAGGTGCCCGGCTGCCTACACTTGGCCCTAAACCGCAGCACTTTGTTCTGTCGCCCCAGGACCCCTCCCCCAGCAGCTCAGGAACAGAGAGGAGCCCTGTGGGCTGAGCTGGGAACAGATTTAATGGAACAGCCAAACCAATATTAACACCAATGCCAAGCACACAAAGCCCAGCCCGGGAGCTGCACAGCACTCACAGCAAGCAGGAAAGCATCCTCGGGAGCACAGCAGTGAGCAAGAGAGCAGGAGAAGCAGAAGGAAGAGGCTCAGGAGGAGCCCCAGCACCCCTCCCCCTTTACGTGCAGAGATGCTGCTGGGATGGGATGGACCTGCAGCCAGCTCAGGGCAGCTGCCCCAGCTTCTGCCCCAGCTTCTGCCCCAGCTTCTGCCCCTGCCAGCTTCACCCTGGCTGCCTCCAAACTGCTGGCAGGATCCCAGCCCAGCCAAAGCAGGGCACCAGTGACTCTGTGACTTCCCTCTGAGGAACAGGGTCTCCTGAGACTGGGAAGCATGGGAGCATCTGGTTCACCACATCCCCAGGTGCCCCTCCCCAGCTGGTGCTTCGGGCATGGCACAAGGGGCTGCAGGCTGCTCTCCGGCCCAAACGCAGCTGTCCTGGGGGGTGGCAGGGAGTGACAGCATCCACTCAGCGGGGAACAGGTCCTGGGGTCATGCTGATGTGTGGAGAAGCAAACCACCCCAGCTCTGCCCCATGGCCACACGCAGGCAGGGCAGCAGCTGTGCCAGGTCGCTGCACCCCAGGGCTCCCCTGGCACCCCAGGGCTGTGGAGGGTAAAAGGCGACCAAGGGGACCACCCGAGCTGGGGTGGGTGCAGTGAGCAGCACACGAGGCTATCACTCCTGGGATCACTGGGCATGGGCCCTGTACCCTGGGGCTGCTGCCCTGACAGCACTGACCAGGACAGCCCCAGACCTCCCCCGACCCCACCAGCACCAAGGCAGCTGCCCTGGGACAGGGTGGCACATCCACCCACCTGCCCCAGCATGGACCCTTCTAGCACAGCCACAGAGCCCAGGCCATGCCTGCTCCTCAGAGACAGGACCCGACACGTGCTCCAGCAGCTCCCACCCCAGCTCTGCTCCTGCACTGGCCCCATCCTGCTCCTGGCCCTGCCTGCAGCTCCTGTGCAAGATCCTCACCACTCCTGAATCCCTCCAGGGCTGGGGAGCCTTGGGTCACGCTGAGCAACCCTGCCTGGAGCCCCCAGCCTGCTTCCAGGACTAGGGAGTCCTGGGTCACACTGAGCAGCCCTGCCCGGACCCCCAGCCCTCTGCAGCCCTTCGGGGAGCGCAGCCCTCACCTCGGAGCCTTGGGGCACGTCCGCCTTGGCATGGCTGGCGATGCCCATGGGGGAGCAGAGCCGTCCTCTGGCCCGGGCTGGCCGTCACTGATTGAGCAGGGCTGGCCGCGGCTACGGCTGGCGCGCGGTCGATGGTCGCAGGCTCTGTGGCAGGCGGGGCGAGGGGGCCGGGCAGCGGGAGGGACGCTGCTGCCCTCGGCTCGGTGCCCCTCGCAGGGTGTGGGGAGGCTCCCACCGGCCCCGGGGCTGGCAGGCAGGGCCCTGCCCGGAGCCTCATCCTTATCTGGGCACAAGCAGCTCAGACGGCCCCGCTGTTTGCCGTGGCCCTGTCCCAGCCACACGTGATGGGGAGAGCAAAGCAACCTGTGCCAGCTCAGCAATCTCCTTTACCACCACCACCTGTGGCCTCCAGCACTGTCCCAGGGGGCAGGGCAGGGCTGTGGGCGCTGTGGCCCCAGCCTGGGTGCGGGTGCCCGTGTCTCACGAGGGAGCAGTGCCCATCGACCTGCAGGGCCTGCCGGGTAATTCTCCTGCCCATCGATCTTCCTCTCCCTGTTTGCCAGGGTTACTGGGTCACTGGGCATGAGCACACGATTAAAGGGCAAGTCCTGCACCTCCTGGGAGCAAACCTGCTGCCAGCCCTCAGCTTCCCCAAGGTGATGGCAGACCAGTGCCAGCCCCCTTGAGGGGCAGTGGCGTAAGGAGCAGCATCCTCTGCCCACACTGGGCTGGGAACACCACGGCTCTGAGTGTCCCCCGAGCGTCCTCTGAGCCAGCCAGCTTCTGCTCTGGCATGGGAGCAGCCAAGTCTGAGGCAGCTTGGGGTCTGTAGCATCCCAGCCTCATTCCCCGGGCTGTGTGCCTCCTTGACTGCTCTCGGGGAGAACACCTCTTTTGGAGGCTCCAGGCTCCTGGAGCCATGGTCAGCACCGCCAGGACACTGCCCATGTGAGGACAGTCCCTCGAGCCTCCCAGCCTGGGCTCACCCCAGCACAAACCCCGAGTGGAGAGCCCCTTTGCAGACAGCACCTTTCCCCTCCAGCTGACTCGTGTCTCAGCTCTCCCCAGGCTCCCCTCCATCAGAGCTGCTCCCTGCCCTGCAGTGCCCCCCACACCTGTCCCAGCTCCTAGGGAAGCCTCGGTGCCCATGGTCCTTCCTCCCACTGCCCTCACCCCTCCCAGTGCAGCACACCCTCAGAGTCAGCCCCGTGGGCCACCCAGCACCCCAGTCTGTCCCTACAGGGCCCTAGCTCAGGGTGCCCCGGCCTGGAGGAGGAGCAGAGAGGCTCAGATGGCTGAAGCTCAGAAGCCCACAGGACCCCAGCCCCTGCCACGCAGCTGGCATCCACGGCGTGCCATGAGGGAGCTCACCAGAGCTGGCACCACTAACACAGGGCTGTGGTGTCTGCTGATGTCCCCAGAGCCCCATTACCCCCCAAGCCCGTCCCAGCGTGGAGACCCAGGCCTCGGGGGCTGCAGACCCCGGCAGAGCCCAGCACCAAGGGCTAGGGAAGGTGTCCCCAGAGCAGGAGGCAGGGGATGGCTGCAGTGAGAGGAGCTCGGTGGAGGGCCCGGGGGGCTCCTCGGGCTCCCCCGCAGCGGCTGGGAGCAGCAGCGGTGTGTAGCCATAGGAACATCACTTAACAGTCACCTTGGAAACCACAGCTCCACGCTCCCGGAGCACGTGTGGGGCCCTGTGCGCCCCGGCCGGGGTCCCCAGCCTCGCACCCTCCTTCCTGCTGCCACCCCAGCCGGCGGGGACAGTGGGGGCAGGGGAGACCCCTCCTCACTGCACCGCCAGAGCAGCTGGAAACCACCACCAGGATCAGAGCCTTCCAGAGTCTTGTGGACTGCAGGTCCCGCTGCCTGGAGGTGTGCGCTGCAGGGACTGGCAGCTCCTCACGTCCCACCGGCCCCTGAACCCCCCTCATGTGGAGCCAGTGCATCAGAGCCCCTCCCACACACACCCCCAGCCCATCAGCACATCAGACCATGCCTGGGCCAGGCACATCTGCCAAGCACACAGCCAGGAGGATCCCGACCCTGGAGCTTGCCCCACCGTGGAGAGGCTGGCAGGATTCCCATCTGCTCCCTCTGTCTCTGGGCACAACTGCAGGCAGGCACAGCCAGGAAGGTGGCACCAGCCCAAGGACAAATAAAGGCAAGGTTCCCACACCTCCCACTCCCATCTCAGCAGCCCACCCCCGATCCCTGCACAGTGGGCAGCAGGTAAGCACCCAGCCCCTCAACACGTGGGTGATGCCATGCCCCAGGCTGACCCAGCTCAGTGCCCTGCACGGCTCAAAAGCTGCAGGAGCTCCAGGGCTGCCCTGTGCCCACTGCCAGTGCCAGCTCAGGAGGGGCAGACACAAGGAGAAGCCAGAACCCCGAGGGCTTCTAGCAGCCCTGTGCTGTCAGGACCCACCACTACCTCATCATCCTCACCAGCAAGGCCTCATCACCACCCCCGAGCCACCCTCACCCACCATGGCCTCAGCCCTGCCCCAGCCCTGCCCCAGCCCCCACCCCTGCCAGTGCCCCCTGCCAAAGCTCCAGGCCCCCACAGCAGAGCGCAGGGTCCAGGGCTGCTGGTGCTGACCCCATGCCCAGGGGCACATATCTGACCTGCTGCTACGTGCCGCCCGGGTGCAGAAGCTATCCGGCGCCGGTCTGGGGGTGGCTGCCACCCCACAACAACATCCTGCCAGGGCAGGGGCCCCAAGCACCCACTGCTGGGGCAGCCTGGAGGAGTGCTCAGCTGCTGAGCCCTGGCTAATAGGATAACCTGCCTCCATCTGCCTGTCTGAGGCTGGACGCTAATCCTGGCATCCCTGCACCCCCTCCCGCCCTGCAGGGCCTGCCCCGGGCAGAGCTGCTCTGGTACAAGTGGGACAAGAGGTTCAGGCAGCTACGGTGGGCACAGAGTGGGGGCAGGGCTGTGCCAGGCTCCTCACCCAGCTAGCCTCAAGGATCCTGAGAAGCATCTCCGTGTCCCAGGGTTGCTCCTTGCCCTTCAGGGCTGCAAACAAAGCCCTGCAGCAGGGACCCCACCTCCTCCCAGGCGGATCTGCTGCTGCGCCGCAAAGCCAGGAGGTGCAGGTCGGAGCGGGGTCTCCCGCGGAGCGATCTGCCATGGGTGCCCCGAGAGGGTGCTGCCACGGCACCAGGGCTGTGCCCTGCCGGCCCCGGCTGTGCCGTGGGCCCGGGCAGAGCTGCCTTCCCCCAGCACAGGAGGCAGGAGAGGAAAAGCTTGGCAGGATGCCCGCGTGGCTCAGCGCAGCCACAATCCATCCCCACCTCCCCCCGCAGCAGACTCCAGGGCTGCACCTGCCCTGCATTGGCAGCCGGCGCCTAGACAACTGGCACAGCCCCGCGGAGAAGCACCCCTGGCAGCACACAGCCGTGGCACAGCGGGGCACAAACACAGAGGGCAGCCCACGCAGCCCAGCCCCCGCCGCGCTCCCAGCCCCCGCCAGGGAACGCGGCACAGCCCCGCGGCACAGCCCACGCTGGGCATCGCCAGCTGCCGGGAGGACTCGGGAGGTGAACCCGGGGCCTTCCAGGGGTCTTGGAGCGGAGCTGCTGGCCCTGGAAGGAGCCTGCTGAGCGGCACCCACGCTGCTGGTGCCTTGGCATTTGACCTGTCCTTAGTTTCTGCTCTGGCTCCCAAGCCTTCGCCCTGCAGCCTGGCATGCCTGGCTTGCTGCGTGCCACAGCCCGGCCTGCCTGCTGCCCAGGGAGAAGGGGTGGCCACAGCAGGTGCCCATGTTGTTGGCACAGGGGTCCCTTGCTCCTCAGCTTGTCCCTGCCCTGGGGTGGGACACGGCAAATGTCGGTGGTGAGTGGGGCTGGCAGGTCACGGCCTGGGGGCAGGGGCAGAAGCTGGAGTCCCTTTGCGGACCCCAGCCCTGGTGCAGGTGGGAGCACATCCGGAAGGACACACTGCAGGTGCCCTCAGGCAGGGCAGGAAAAAGCCCCATGGCACGGGGCAGCAGCCAAGCAGCCAGGGCTGGAAGAAGCACCCACAGCAGTGGTGCCTGTCCCAGCAGAGACCCTGGATCCCAGCTGGATGGTCCCAGGCAGAGCTGGGCAACCAGTGTGCCCCCCAGGACCTTTCCTCTTGAAATCTCCTCAAAGCACATCATGGAGTAATGACCTACCCTGGACTCACAACTGCTCCTGCACCGCTTGCAGCCCACCTGAAGGTGTCCTGTCCCACCCAGCTGGAGCTCTGCCACCCTTTGCCAGCCCCACCCCCAGTCCTGCCTCTGTCCTTGGCCCCCCCACACCTAACCCTGAGCCCCACAGCCAGGGCCCATCCCCACTGCCACAGACAGGCCAACCCCTCTCAGGACAAGGCTGCAGGGTCCCCACCAGCCTGAGCCCTCTCCCCCACCTCCTCCCCTCAGGAGAGCCAGAGCACTTCCAAAGGCCAAGTGAAGGACAGGGCAGTGCTTACCTGGAAGGACTGTCACAGGCACGGGGTCACAGCACTCCCTCCTCATCAACCTGCGGACAGCAGAGCAAGGACAGTATCAGTGCAGTGTCCCTGGGGACACTTCAGCCATGCAGAGGCAGCCTCAGGAGAGCAGGGAGGAGTGCAACCTGCAGGGCTGGGACCAAGAGCACCCCCGGAGCAAACATCCCACGGGACACCAGGAAGAGACACAAAGTCACCCAGGGCTTGCACCCACGGCTGCTGCCCACCACAGCAGAGTGCCCAGCACCCCTGCACCCCCAGCCTCCTGCCCACCTGAGCCCCGCTGAACCCCATGGGCAGAGAGCTGCTGCCCACCACAGCAGAGTGCCCAGCACCCCTGCACCCCCAGCCTCCTGCCCACCTGAGCCCCGCTGAACCCCATGGGCAGAGAGCTGCTGCCCACCACAGCAGAGTGCCCAGCACCCCTGCAGCCCCAGCCTCCTGCCCACCTGAGCCCCCCTGAGCCCCATGGGCAGACAGCTGCTGCCCACCACAGCAGAGTGCCCAGCACCCCTGCACCCCCAGACTCCTGCCCACCTGAGCCCCCTGAGCCCCATGGGCAGAGAGCTGCTGCCCACCACAGCAGAGTGCCCAGCACCCCTGCAGCCCCAGCCTCCTGCCCACCTGAGCCCCGCTGAACCCCATGGGCAGAGAGCTGCTGCCCACCACAGCAGAGTGCCCAGCACCCCTGCAGCCCCAGCCTCCTGCCCACCTGAGCCCCCTGAGCCCCATGGGCAGACAGCTGCTGCCCCAGTGAGAATCACGGGAGCTCTGCCCATCACCCAGGTGAGCTGGAGGACTGGCCAGTGTCCTTGGGCATCTCTGCCACCCTGGGTAAGGTCCTCATGCACCTCTCCCACCCTGGGTCAGGTCCTCGAGCACTATTCCACCCCAGCTTGTTTACTCTTGGGCAGACCCCCGGGCAGGTCACAGCCTGAGCCCAGGAAAGGCTGGAGCTGCATTGCCAGCAATGCTGAGAGCCACTTCCTCCACGGGGTCACCCTTCTTGTCGGGGACAAGCAAGAGGCTCCCCCAGAAGACAGAGGAGAAGTGCCCCCGGCTCAGGCGAGAGGAGTGCCTGCAGATGCCTCTGCTCCCCCGTGCGCTGGGAACGTGCTGGCCCTGCCCGCGCCGCTCGCTCCTCATTAAGGCTCCTTTCTGGGTGAGCAGCTGAGATGGCTGCTGTGTTGTAGGGAATTAAAAATGCATGACTTGGGGTTTCTTGGAGCATGCCTGTTGTGCTGCAGCTGGTGCCAGCAGAGCAGGGTGCTGAGGAAGAGAGGGGGAGGAAGGGGCCGGCGCACGCGTTCCGTTTGTGCCAGGAGCTCGCCGTGCGCTGCGTGGGCAGAGGGTGCCACCAGCCTCTGAGAACCTGCCTTAGGACAGGCGGCCCGGCCTCCACTGGCAGAGGGGTGGCAGCCCCTGTCATGCGCCTGGGACACCTCACAGCGATGGGGTGCCCCCTTCCTGTCAACGGAGGCTGCTGGGGTCCCAGCAGGGGCCACAGCGAGGTGCCCCGGGCACGGCTGCCACGGCCCCGGCTGCTCCCCTCTGGAGAAGAGCTCAACGGACCCCTTGGGAAGGGAGCAAAGCCACCAGAGCTGCTCCCGTGGGCTGCCCTGGTTCTCTCTGGGATGGGGTTAATTCCCCTCCGCAGCTGGCTCTGGATAACCTGGAAACAGCTGATGGTGGAGTCGTTGCTAAGTAGCACTCATCCCAAGTTAAGGATTCCTCCAAGCAGGAGCACAAGGAGCTGGGAGGGAGCGGGGCCAGGAGAGCTGAGCCCAGCCAGCCACAGGGGATGTCCCAGCCCACAGAAGACCATGCCCAGGGTACAAACTCGGGCAGCTGGCCGGGAGGGGCGGATGCTTGGGCATCAGCTGGTGGAGGGTGGGCACCTTCGTGGTGCACCCCTTGCCTTGGGGCTTATTTCTCTCTCTTTTTGCCGTGTTTATTTCACTGCTGTCATCATTATCCTGGTCCTTCTTAATTGCTACAACTCTTCTCATCTCAACCCAGGAGTTTTACCTTTTATCCTGACCCTCCTCCCTCCACTGTGGGAAGTTACAGGTGAGAGGCTGTGTGGGGCTCAGTGGCCAGCTGGGGCTAAACCACAGCAAGGACCAAAGCAAACTGGCACAGGGCACGTGTGTGCCTCTGTGTGTGTGTGTGCCTCTGTGTGTGTGTGTGCCTCTGTGTGTGTGTGCCCTGCTGGGGCATTCAGGGACCACAGTGCACTGAGACTCTGCCCCGTAGCACTGGCAGTACCAACCCACACACCCCACCATGCCTGCTGGCCCTGTTCTGTAGAATCATAGAATCATTTGGGTTGGAAGAGACCTTTCAGATCATGGAGTCCAACACTTAACCCAGCACTGCCAGGGCTCCACCAACCCATGGCCCTCAGCACCACAGCTCCACAGCTCCAAAACCCCTCCAGGTATGGGGACTCCTACACTGCCCTGGGCAGCCTGGGCCAGGCCTGGACAAGCCTCAAGGGGCAGAAATTGTTCCTCATGGCCAAGCTCAACCTCCCCTGGGCCAACCTGAGGCCAGTTCCTCTCGTCCTACACATGCTCTGGGCCTCTGCATGGGCATCATCTAGCCAGCCACCCAAACCACAGCAGTCATCTGCAGCACAGGAGCCTTCCCCAGGCACACACCAAGGCCCCAGGTTGTGCCAGCTCTTGGCACAGCCACGGCACTATCCTGGGAAGCCAAGCTTTGAGCCCCTGCTGGCATCTTGTCCTGAGCCAGCCAAGCACCAGCTGCATTTTACCAACATCCTGGGCATGGGAGGGTTGGGGCAGCAGAAACATTAACAGAGCACACGGGGGAGAGGTGCCAGCAGAGCCGTGCCCCTGGGCACAGCCCCACGTGTCCAACACTTGCAGGACTGGGCACCAGGGCTCCCAGGAAGAAAGCAAACCCAGGGAGACTGAGACAGAAGCAAGAAGGAAGGACTGAAGGGCAAAGGAAAAAAAACCAAAAAGCTGTCATAAGAGAGAGGAAGGAGCAGGGACTGCTGCTTCGGGAGGAGGCAAACGAGAAGGGATGCAGATAAAAGCTGTCACCTCCTGAGCAGCCTGCAGAAAAGAGCAGACACTTCTGCTCCTTTCATCTCCCAGCACCAGGGCAGGGGAAATGCTGTGGATCTCACAACAAGGAAACACTTCCCATCGCCTGCTACAGGGCCATGCAGCCCCCTGCCACAGCAAAGCCCTCAGGCCCAGGATGGTGCATGCTCTGGAGGGTTCTGTGGCTGAGGGCACCACCCAGCAGCCCTGATCTGCAGATCACCCCTCGGCCAGTGCCTGGCCCCCTGCGGCAGTGCCAGAGAAGGGTCAGGGCAGCCAGATGGTCCCAAAGGGTGGCTGTGAGCTGCAGAGTGGCTCAGCTCCCAGCAGGACCTGGGAGCTCCTCCTGGCTTTCATAGATTCATAGATCCACGGAACGGTTTGGGTCAGAAGGGACCTTCAAGATACCTGGCTCCAACCTCCCTGCCATAGACAAGGACACTTCCCGCTAGACCAGGCTGCCCAAGGCCCCACCCAACCTGACCCTGAAGAAAAGGAAGAGGAGAAAAGCCTCCTTCCACCATCTCCATCCCACCCTGACCTCCTGGGCCAGCACAACCACCTCCTGGGCTCCTGCTGGGCTCAGTCTCTCGAGCACCACCTTTTCTGCCCTCAGCTGCAGGGGGAACCTTGCCCGTGGGGATGTACATCCTGTAACACCAAAGGCCCTGATCTGCAGGGGAAGCAGCTTGGGGGAGAAATTAACTGCTTATAAGATGAGCATCTTCTCCCAATCCTGATAAGAGGCCGAGGAGATTGATGAGTTTATTATTGGAGCTGATAAATTAAACTCTTCACAGAGGAATAAATTATGCAGATGCTCTGCGATGTATTTAGACTGCAGCTCGCAGGCTGCCGGGATCCGAGCCCTGACGGTCCCCTAGGATCCTGCTGTCTGTGGAGCCAGAGGGGCCTTGTTCAGACGAGCAAGGGGAGCTCCAGGGGGAGTTGTTTCTTCCTCTTGCTCTGAGCGGCAGTCCTGCCTCTCACTTGTCTGGGGCTGACTCTTCCACTGGGAAGGTGCAGTTCCCCTCTGCTCCCCGTTCAGCTGCTTCCCTTTCTGGGATGAGAGCGAGGCCCACAGCCTGGCAGCAGCTGGTCCCCAGCAGCCTGATAAGCAAGACATGATCAGAAATGACAAGTAAGTGGAAGTTAAATTGTCCCCAAGACAGAACGGGGAGCTGGGAAGCATCTGGAGACTCCTCTCTGTCTCGGGAGCGTTGTGGGAATGTCTCTGTGCACAGAGAGACCTCCACGGGGCTGTGCTGTGGCAGATGGGATGCAGGCAGATGCCTGTGCTCAGGGCTCACACAAAAGGGACACTGCCCCTTTCTGCCTCCTGACGGGCCCTGGCCCCACAAAGGGACAATGCAGCTTGGTCCCTCTCACAAGCACCATCAAAGAATCCATTCCAGCTGCTCCAGAGGAGAAACACAGACAAAGCCTGCCCCAGACCGGGCCGAGCGCTGCGGTGCCGCGGGCGGACGCCACTGCACATCTCTGAGCGCGCTCTCTGCTCCGGCCATGCCACAGCCAAAGTGCCACCGTGGCACCACACTGCCTGGCACAGCCTGCACAGGCGTTGCTGCCCCACGTGGCCCCACGGGGAGGCTGGAGGGGAGCAGCCAGGGTGAGCTGGGATATGGCCAACCTGAGCTAACAGGCTCCTGCCACAGCTCTGGGGACCTGTGACCTCACAGAGGGGCAGGAGGCGTTGAGGAAGGGGCTCAGCCCGCAGCCCCCAGCAGGCTATGTCCCGTGTGCCCAGCACGCCAGGAGCTGTAGCCTCTTCCTGCCGAGGCCGGGAATGTTCCACCGTTCCTCCTTCAGGCAGGGAAAGGTCCTCAGGCAGCCCAGCCCACGGCCAGCTTCCGCCGGCGCTGAACAATAGCATCCAGGGCTGAGTGCTTGTGGGGCCACCATGCTTCCTGCCATTCTTTGCACAGCCCTGAGGATGTCTATAAAAAGCAGAAGAATCCAGACCTGGAAGTCTAAACCACTCCTTAAATAAGCCAGGAATGCCAGGCTTTCCTGGGGCAGGGAGCCCTGCAGACCCCTGCAGCGAGAGGGAGGTGGGACACAGCCCCAGAGCTGTCGGTTCCTGTCCTGGGGAGAAGTGCAGCCCTGAACCGCACGGCACCCCCCGGTCTCTCGGTGCCAACAAGACCCAGCCAACCACCAGACCCACCTCTGCCCACCGAGGCCTCTCTGCTTCTCTGCTAAGTCACCCACCTTGGCATGAAAGAACAACCCAGAGAGCCAGTTCCTTCCAAAGGAGCAGCCCCTCAAGGCAGGGTCCACCACCACCCAGACCCACCAGGGAAGGCTCGGGGCAAGCCGAGGCTGCAGGAGGCTGTCTGTGGGGTGCACACCCTGCAAGGGTCCTGGGGTTCTGGCTCTGCCCAGGGAGGGTCTTGCACTGACGGTCCTCCTGCACCATGCCAGGCCCGGTCCCCACCAGTCACCCGCGCAGATGCAGCTGAGTCTGGGCAGCATCCAGAGCCACCATCTCCCAGAGCTGCTGCCAGCGAGGGCAGAACGCTGCTGCCAGAGAGGTCTTTCAATATTTCATGCCACAAGAGCCTCCTGCTCGACCTGCTTCTCTGGTTACCACAGTCCCAGCACCTTCTGCTCCCCACGGCGAGGTGGGCAGGCTGACTGCAGCTCCTGGCCCAGACACCCCACCCCTGAGAGTTTGGGCTGACCCTTAGGAGACTTCCCCAGAGCCAGCTGCCTCCCCTGCCCACGCTGGCAGCCAGAGCCCAGGCGTGCAGGAGCCCGAGCCTGTGCCCGTTGTCACAGTGACAGCAGCTCCGCTGCCTTCGGGAGTGGGATGGCAATTTACTCTTTGTGCTCTTTTTAGCAGCATGGCTCCCCCCTGCTCCAGGCCTGCCTTGGCAGGGGATTCCCACCCCACCACCCTGCCAGCCCCACAGAGCTGATGAGTCTCCCTGCACCCCGCGGCTCCCCCTCTCGTGTCCCCGCTGCCAAGAGCCAGCAGCTGCCGGCTCCCAGGCTAGCAGGGGCAGCAGGCTGGCAGAAGCGGGGTAGGACATGGCCAGACCCCCTTGCTGCCTGGCTGAGGACCCCATCAGCACAGCTCTGCTCCCTCTGTGTGTCCCAGTTCCCCTCACAGCCCCTCCTGAGCAAAGGCAGACAGGGGCAGGAGCCAGGAGCCCTCCCAACTGACCACTGGCTGCAACCCACCCCTGGAAGGCTCCTCAGCCCGAGGGCACTGCCAGCAGCAGCTCCACTCCCACGTCTCACCACACGCATGCCCTTGCCTCTGCCCTGGCTCTACCCCAAATGCCATCACCGGCCCTCTGCCAAGCCCCGCAGCAGCCATGAGCTCTGCTCCAGGGCAGGACCAGCTCCCCATCAGGCCAGGCTCCATCACCCCACGGGATGCCCCAGCCCCAGAGAGGCAGGGGAGCCTGGGCTGCCCGCCATGCCCCCTCCCCAGCTGCCCCCCAGCCCCGTACGCTGCTGGCACACACGTGCCTCACCATTTGCATAGGCACTCACGCACGCCTCTGCGGAGGCTGCAGCCAGGAATTTTTAGCTGGTGGGAATCTCAGCAGAATATTCTGTCAGCTCTGCTCGTGTGTCTGCTGGAGTGGGCACCCCCACACAACACCCCCCCAAGCACGGCAGTGGTGCCAGGGATGGGGTACTACAGACCACACAACGTGTTCGGATCACCGCACTAGCAGCACCGGGCGGCGTGTGGTTATTTGGGTGCTGCGTGCTGCACGGCGAGGAAAGGATTTGGTTATTGTCTGCAAAAGGGCCCTGCAGCATTCTCCTTCGTGCCCCTTTTTGCCCTCAGCCCCTTTTGCCCTTTGCAGGTTCAGCTTAGGCAGCAAAACCTCCCCTGAGGGCTCCTGTGCAGGGGCAAAGCACAGGAGGACTTGGACGCGCAGTTAAGTTTAGCAGCTAAGGAGGCGATGGATACTTGTTAGGTCTCATCTCCATCACCCCATGTCACCACCGAGGCAGAGGGACTACAGAAGTTTCTTGTTAAGTTTACAAAGGCCCTGCCTTGCCCTGCTCCACGCTGTCCCCAGGCCCCAAGCCCCATCCCTGAGCCTCACGCCACGCGCACAGGCAGCGCCCACACCACGCTCTCTGCTCGGACACAGCCCTGAGGCCCCCAGTTCCATTCCTGCTCTCAAGAGCCTGAGGTCTTCTGCATCTTGTCCCACACCTGGGAGGGTCACAGCAAGCATCAATGAGCCAGCCCAGCCCAGAAGACACCAACCAAGAGCCGTGGCAGGTCCTGGGCCAAGGTATCCTCTGGGGGATCAAGACCAAGAGAAGGCTGAGCCCTGCAGAGGTCAGCACCCCCAGTCCTCAGCCCCTCTGCTTACCACCCAAGATGGCACAAGCACACAAGAGCAAGAAGAAGGCCTTGTGAGACACTTTCCCACCATGCCTTGCTACAGGCACCTTTGCAAAGCCAGCTTCACATCTCAGAGATGCCTGGCAGAGGTAATCCTTCCATCACTGAAGGCTTTGAGGATCCCTGCCCATGGGCATGGAGGCTTCCTTCCTGCATCCCAACCCACAGCAACACCCCAGGCACCCCTGGGTACTGGTGCCTGTGCTGGCCAACCCAGCTCTGGACTTTCCTGCTCCCTTGTCCCAGTTGTGGAAGAGTAGTAGAGTGGCAGACACTTTTGCAGCAGTTCCCTGAGGCAGCAGGGCCAAGCAAAGCAGCAAGATGGCTGAGACTGAGGCAGGAGGACACAACCACACAAAGCCTCAACAGGCCTGTCCAGCGCTCCTTGAGCCCAGGCAGCGGCCTGCTGGCCGTGACAGCACAGGCCGGAGATGACTTTACCACACAAACTGTGCTCAGCAAGGGAGCACAGAGCAGAGGGAAATGGAGCCTGCAGCACCACGTGCGAAGCCCCAAGGGCAGACACCCCCACTTCTGCTCATGTACACCAGGACCACCAACAGAGAAGACACAAAGCGCTGCCATGCCTCCACCAGAAGTCCTTCTGCTGCCTAAATGCCGCGGGACCACGCTGCAGGCGTCGTGGTCCCCATCCTCTGGCACAGCTACCAAAAATCAGGGCTCCTGCTCCCCAGCACCAGCCCCCAGCACCAGCCACGGTCTCAATACCTACGTGTCCCTTCCCACCACGGCAGCTGCCCCCAGGCACATTCAGCTCGCTGCAAACCTCAGCCCTTGGTGCCCAAAACAGATGCCCCGTGGCAGCCGCAGCCCCTACCTGCTGTCCACACTCCCCAAAGTACCTCACAGCCCCTACCCCCAGCACAGGCACCCCAGTTCCAGCCACAGCTCCTGTCCTGACGCACCAACACCCCCCAAGACATCCCACTGCCCCCCACGGCCCCCGTTTCCTCCAGAGGCCCCACTGGCCGCTGCAGCTGCGGCCACCCCATGAGCACAGCCCCCAGGACGGGCACCCAGCCGCGACCCACGGCCCACATTCCCCAGCACAAACACGCGGGGACCACCCCGCGGCCGGCACGCCCCGGCCCTGTGCCCACTCACACCGCGGCCCCCGCAGCACACCGATGCAACCTCCCCCGCCCTGCACGCCCCCCGCCCGGCCCCGCCTGCCGCCGCCTCTGCCTCCCACCCGCCCGGGCACGGGCTCCGGCGGAGCCCTCCCGTTGGTGCCCCTCCGAGCCGCCGGACCCGGAGCGCGACCTCCAGGCAGGGCTGAGCGCCGGCTCCGCTGGGCGCCCCGCTCCCCGCCCCGGCTCCGCTCGTTACCTGCGGGACGGCGGGCGGCGGGGCCCGAGCCACCATAGCCGCGGTGCGGCCGGGGGCAGCGGCGGCCGCCGGCGGCGGGAGGGCGCGGAGCGGAGCGGGTAGCGGGGAGCAGGGACCGGAGCGGGGAGCGGAGCGGGGCGGGGGCGGCGGGGCCGGGGCGGGGAGCGGCGCGCGCGGCGAAGCCTCCGCGAACTCGTCCCCCGCCGCCGGCAGCGGGTGTTAGTTTAAGGAGTTGTCATGGCAACGGGGAACCGGGAGCGCGGCGAGGGGCGGGCGGAGGCAAACTTCAGAGGCGGCTGCTCCGGCCCCGGCATCCGCGGCCACCGCTGCCCCGCAGCCGCCACCGGCTTCCCGCCGCTTCCACCCCGCCGGGCTCCCGCCGCCCCCGCCCGCGGCGACGCGCCCGGCCGCGGCTCGGCCCCTTCGCCGGCAGCCCCGGGAAGAAGCGGCGGCCGGGGGCGAGGGTAGATCTGAGCCCCGGCGTACTCCCGCGGAGTGCCCCGCCACGGTCCCGCACAGCGCCCCGGGGCCGGCCCGGGGTCCGATGGATGCTCCGATAGCAGGGCTGGGGTGCCAACGTAGCACCACTTCGCCCACCGCCAGGCACTGGGGCCAGAAGGGCCCCGGACCCCAGGGCGAGGAACCAGAACTGCCCCAGCCCAGCCAGTTCCACCGGGGGCACAGGGGTGCCCTTCCCAGGGCTGGCACGGCCCCACCGCAGGCACCGGGGTGCCGTTGCCAGGGCTTGCACGGCCCCGCCGAGAGAAGGGGAGCCCTAGCCTCAGGGTGCTGGGGTCAGCCGGGCACCCCCATCCGGCCCGGTGCCGTTACCTGTCCCGGGCCTGTGTGTTCCTCAGGCTGCTCCCGCTGCCGACGCCCGCGGAGCTGAAGCCTGCAGGAAGCCCCGGGCCGCCAGCTCAGCCCCTTTCCTGTCAGGAAGGGGACACCCCTGGCCCTCGCCGAGCTCCACACCCCGCGTCCTGCTGTCGTCAGCCTGAGACATGCGGACGTCCCGGGTCAGGCCCTGGCCACCAGATCCCACAGTTACACACGGGCTGCACACGCGTGGCCTTGGGGTCCTTGAGTTGCTGAGCATCACAGGCGTCCGTGGCATGTGCATGGATCTGGGAGACTGTGGGGTGCTGAGCATCATGGGGGTTGTGACATGAGCATGGCCTTGGGGGTGCTGAGCATCACAGGGGCTGCGGCATGCACGGCTCAGGGGACTGGAATCAGGATGTGCCTCCGCATCCTATCTGGAAGCCAGGAAACACCTTGTCAGAGCTGGGATTCTCCCTTCCTGTGGGAGTTCCATGGCCAGGAGGAAGCCCCTATGTGGGGCTGAGAGCCCAGCACCAGCAGCTGAACTGGATGGACAAACAGACGGTGCCCTGGGCGCTTGCTGGGGCACACAGTCTGCCCTGGCCAGCCGTGGGTGGGATGAGGGTGGGCAGGGACAGGGCAGCCAAGAGGGGCTGCAGGGCTGATCCAGAGGGCAGGCAGCACCCTTGGCAGAGCTGTGGTGGGAGGGAGGGACCCTGCCCTGCCAGTTTCATCTGTAAGGCAGCACAACCCCTCTCACCCTGCTGCCCACCCCTCTTGTGCCTCCATAATCCCACCACCTGCCCAGCCCGGCATGCCATCTTACCTGCTCCCTCTGCCCAGGCTGCCACGCTATCGTACCTGCTCTTCCTGCCCAGCCTGGCATGCCCTGCCCGGCCCGGCATGCCCCGGCCCCCGCTCCGCTTGCCAGCTTCCATGCGTGCGGCAGCAGCATGCAGCTGCGGTGCAGCACAGCCACGTGTCTGTGTGGGCTCTGCTGGAAGGAGGTCAAGTGCTTCCAACCACCTCAGTGAGGCACACGGGGACCCACAGCCTGTGCAGAGCCCCCTGTGCCCCAAGTGCCTTGTGCCCCTCCAGGAGAGGCTGCTCTGCCAGGCTCGGTCCCTCCTTTGGGCAGCAGCAATCTCCCTGCAGCAGTCACACCCAGCTCGGGAGAGCCACAGGAGGGATGGACCCATCCGGCTGGCTGCAGGACACTGCCAAGATCATAGACTCATAGCATCATAGAATTGTCAGGGTTGGAAGGCACCTCAAGGATCAGCCAGTTCCAAGCCCCCTGCCATGGGCAGGGACACCTCACACTACAGCAGGTTGCTCACAGCCACATCCAGCCTGGCTGCAAAAACCTCCAGGCATGAGGCTTCCACCACCTCCCTGGGCAACCTGTGCCAGGCTCTCACCACCCTCATGGGGAAGAACTCCTTCCTGACATCCAATCTGAATCTACTCATTTCTAGTTTTGCTCCATTTCCCCCAGTCCTATCATTCCCTGACACCCTCAAAAGTCAGGGAGTGTCACTTGTCACCAGCTCACCTGTTTCCTTCCTGAGGGGGCCCACACCTTCCCTAGGCTTCTTTTTACCATTACTATACCTATAGAAATGTTTACTGTTCCACTTGATCTCCCTGGCTAAATTTAAATCTTCTTGATTTAATTCTTCTCCCTCTCCCTGGGACAGCTCTCCAGCATCCCCTGGGATCTGTGCTGGCTGTAGTTCCCACATATCCCTTCCCCATCTCTCCAAGGGGAACTGCAGCCACCAAGGGAAGTTCTTCCTGTGGCTTCCCAGGTCAATGTTGCTGCCTCAGGGGCTGGGACATAGCATCCAGGCTCTGCCTGTGCCTTTGCCCTGGTTTTGGTGATGAGATGTTCAGCTGCCATTCTTTGGGCACTATGTAGCTCATGGAGGCAAACTTCCTGGACTTCCTTTGTGAGCCTGGAGAGCTGAGAACACGTAGTCCCCATAAAACTGACACATTGCCCCCTGTCCCCGTGCTCCAAGTGTCCTCAGAGCACTGCAGCACTCCCACCACCAGCTCAGAGCTGCTACTGTGACGAGGGCTGCAGCCCCACGGCGCTAGGAACAAGTCCCAGCTGCACTGGAGAGGAGCAGGTGCTGGAGTCACAGGAATGGGACCAGAGCCTGGACACAGGAGAGTGGGATGGAGCCCCAGGAACATCCTAGGCAGAACAATACATGAGCAGGTCCTGCTGGAGGTCAAGCAAGGAGATCCTGGCTGCGTGGCACAGGTAACAATTAAACAGCAAGGGATGGGCCTAGGTGGAGAGGGGCAGAACTTCCTCCTCTCAGCAGCAGCCCTCCAGGGAGGACAGCAGGGGCCCCTCTGCCAGGTCTCCCTGAGGCAGCCCACTCCTGAGCTCCTCCACAGCAGAGCCCAGGCACAGGGCAGCTCAATATGAGCAGCAGCTGACATATTGAAGGTGGCAGCTCCCCTCGAGACTACCCAAGTGTGAAATAGAGCTGGTATGAGCTGGGAGAAGAGACATCGCTCAGGGGAGAGCAGCCAAGAGAGTGCTCAGCTGAGGGCACCTCTGCAGCAGGCAGCTGCTGTGGTGGGGACAAGGAGGAACCCCATGCAGACGTCTGTAAGTCCAGGCAGCCCACGGCACACACACAGCTGAAGGAGAGGAGCAGCTCTGGGCCAGGGCTGGCCCGAGGAATGAGAAGCCATCCTCCTTCTGCCTTTCAGCACAGCAGAGTGCTGTGGCGTGGCCCCAGATTTGTGTCCATGCCGAGGTGAGAAACTCAAGAGCACAACCCATGCCAGTCCTGCCTGAGCCTCAGCCTCGGGGAGGACACCGAGGGAGGCAGCCCAGCTTGCTCCGTGCGGTCCAGGAGGTGGAACCAGCACACAACTAGGATGCTGCGGTCTGCTGAAGCAGGATTGACAGATGGGAGGTTCCGCAGGGCAGGGCAGTGCCCGCACACACTCCCGGGGAACGTGGGCACACCGGCCCCGGGGAGCGGCGGGCTGGCCCCCAGCAGGGGCTGCGGACGAGCGCTGTGCGCGGCAGCAGGGGCCCGTGGCGCACGGAGAAGGTCGGCGGCCGCGGTGCCTTCTCCAAAGGTGAGGGAAGCGGCGCGGAGCAAGGCTGGCGAGTGGGAAGCAGCAGGAAGCCGGCGCCCAGGCAGGAGCGCGGAGCCAGGCGGAGGCAGGGCCCATCTGCTCCCTCCAGTCTGGCACCGCGGGAGAGCAGACACCACGCAGGGGACCCAGAGCAAGGGGGCAGCCGCGGAGCTGCCCAGACCTGGCTGGGTTTGCTCCCAGGCATGCCAGGGCACCCTGCGATGAGCCGAGGACGCTCTGCAGCTGTTGCTCCGCTGGGAATGCTGCACACCCCGCAAGCACGGAGCTCGGGTGATGGGCGTGAAAAGGCCAGAGAGGGAGAGAACCAGGGACCTTGGTGGCTGTGGTGGGGATCCAGGTGGCTGCCGACCATCGAGCAGAGAGAACTGCCCTAGCTTCACCCGGGGGCGGCTCACCATGGGGCCAGGTGGTATCTCTGGACCCTGCACTCAGTGCTGCACCTGGAGCAGCAAAAAGTCTTCTCGATCTCCAGGCTGCTGCCAGCACACCCTGCTGAGGCCCTGCAGCCCCTGACACAGGCAAGCAATGGGGCAGCAGCACCCAGCGCCAGGGGCACAGCTTAGCTCCCCTCCTCCTCTGAGCCTCCCTGACTCGGGCTTGCCCTTCCCATCATGGCACAGCATGGGATGGCAGGAAGTGGGCCGCTGGCTGGAACCCCCTCCAGTGCCGCCCTTTGGAGGGAAGGAGGTGGCAGCAGAGGCTGATTCCACACTCTGTGCACTGCATGGGCAAAGATCTGCACGGGAAGGCAGAGGGGCTGGGCTGGCAGTTGCCACAGGGCTGGCAGCATGCCCAGCATTCCTGGTGGCATGGAGGGGATCACGGCTGGGCATGACAGCTCCTTCAGCCTCCAGCCAAGCCCAGTCTCCATAAAGGCCAGGACATGGATCTTCTTGGGAAGCTCTGTAAGAGGCTTTTGCTTTGGCATTAGTTAGAGTGGAAATACAGCTGTGGATGTCCCATCCCTGGAAGTGTGGCAGGCCAGGCTGGGAGCAGCTTGATCTGGTGGGAGGTGCCCCTGCCCATGGCAGGGGGTTGAAACTAGATAATCTTTAAGGTCCCTTCCAACTCAACCCACCTGTGGTTCCGTGTGCCAGCAAAGTGCCTCTCACCACAGAGTGACACCAGCTCTGCCAGCGCTCCAAGCTCTTAGAGACTGGCTACGAGGAGAGGAGCAGCCGGCTCCAGCTGGGCACAGGCAGGGCCAGGCCTGCTGCCTTGGGCAGTGTGCCAAAAAGCCTGCAGACAGGACAGCCTGCCAGCTGTGGGACTCCAGCTGTGAGTTTACCACTGCCCCTGCAGTGAGGGGTGACTCCTGCTGAGCTCAACACTGAGAGCTTCATTTAGAGTCATGCTGCTGAAAGCTCTGGCTGGAGATGATGCATCACCCACAGCTCCTAGCACACACAAACACCACTGTGTGGCTCCTCAGCAGCTCTGACTACCGTGGGATGGCCTCAGGGCCCTGACAGAGCTCCAAGTGCCACAGGCAAGAGAGCCACCTTCAAGGTCTGGGTCCTTATCTGCAGGGTCCACCACAGCCCTGCCCAGCACAAGGAGCCTGAAGCCATGGGCTGAGGCCACCTTGGGCACAGAGACGTTGTCCCCAGCCAGGGTGAGACATGCCAGTTTAGGATCAGTTTGCCAAAAGCTCACCACATCTCCTACTAGCCCCACTGCTCCCTGCTGCTCCTCAGTGGGCTGCCACACAACTACAGAGCAGCCCAGACACAGACAGAAGGTGGCCCAGGGCATTTGTCCCCCACGCTGCCCTTCCCAAGGTGGTGCCCCGCGGCCACACATGCCCACTGCATGCTGGTGCCACTGCTTGGCTCTAGCATTCCTGGGCTGAGCTCTTCCTCTGCACTGAGCCTCATGGAACAAACTGGGTGCTTTCTGGGGCTCCTCCCCATGTCCCATACGCTGGATCCCATCACATTCCCTTCATGAACCATTCCCGGGCGTCCAGCATAAAGCTGGTCAGGACCAAGAGCAGCTCCAAAAGGTGGACCAATGCAGGAGGCGGTTCTGTGTTTTCCAGCTCTTGTCGCTAGCAGAAGGTGCAGATGTCTCTTCCCTGAGCTCATGGTGTAGGAGCAGCTGCTGTGGGACTCTGAAATGTCAGATCTTCCTGCCTGACACAGATAAGCCTTGGGCTCTGCCAGCAGCAGCCTCCGAGCGCGCCGCTAAGGGCACCCCGTGCCCAGCCCGCCGCTTCCTGCAGCAGCAGCCTTGGTGGTGGCACCAACCCCACCGTGCATCTGTTGCTGGGACCTACCCGGGCAGGCAAAGAAGTGCCAGGCCACTGCCCATGGCTCAAGCCGTGCCACACAGCACGTCACAGTCATGCACAAGGCATCGCTTGTCTCACCGCATCTCCTGCCCTCACCACCCGTGCTGTGCTGCGCTGCGCTGGGAGGGGGCTCCAGAGCACCACCACCTCCAGCCTGTGCACCGCTCCGGCAGCGTTGTCCTGCCCTGTAAGCCTGCCGTGCCGAGCCGTGGACACAGTCCCTGCAGTCTCGCTGCTGAGGAGCCTCTGGCCAATGCTTGTTAGTGAAAATGCTTCTCCTGTCCCAATCTCCTGCCTCGTCAGCTCCTCCAGCCCACCCTGCCACATGGCAAACACCTCAGCTCCTGGGCACCTGACTGTGCTGCTGTGGGCTGCTCCCAGCACTCACACGGGCAGTGTGAAGTCAGATAACTCTCAACAGGAGAAACGTTACTGCAAGAGCTGAGAAGGGCCTGGCTAGGATGCAGCCATCGACAATGAGAGCACTGCCTGGGGTCAGGCAAATAGGAGACACTGAAAGCTGTACCTGCAGCTCCCTGTGCTGAGGCAGAGTTGTCTCTCTCCCTCCAACCAGATCACATCCACCAGGACTTTGGTACAGCCTTTGGCCAAGCCCTTCCTCCAAACCTCCACCCTAGCTTTCCCCCCGGGGAGGGGGGGGTGGGGGTTAGGGGGTGGGGGGTGTTCTTTGGTGAACAGCTGGGCATGCTGAGCTTCTTCCCAGGGTCACACTTGACTCTGAAGGCTGACCCAAAAGCCGCAGAGCAGCCTCACCTCAGCAACCTTGTGCCCAGTTTATGTGCAGCCTCTCAGCTCCATGAAGTGCAGGGGCAGAAGACCTCACGTGGCTGAAGCCTTCATCCCACTCAGCACAGCCCAGCCCTTCACGTGCTCAGCCTTTCCAGCCTATTTTTCATCTAAGCACATTTTCAAAGCATTCTGCCCACCAGCTGGTGAAGAGCCCCAGATGCAAGCCCTGGCCACCTTCACACCGAGGAACAACTGCATCTCCTCTGGGGTGGCATCACCAGCACCAGAGGTGTCCTGCAGGCTTCACAGACAGCCCCTCTGGGCCCCACCAGCTCTTCTCAGCTGCAGGGTAGGTGAGGCTCCTCCACAGGACACGGGACAGCCCCTCTGGGCACCTACCCTGCCCTGCAAGTGCCATGCCACGAGCCTCCTCCAGCCCAACGTGGCCAAGCCAGCAAACCCTCCTGGTGCCAGGCTTGCACCTGGAAACCCCCTGCCCTTGGAAGGGGGAGCTCGGAGGGGCGACTGAGCTGGGAGAAGCAAGATGCTGAGGGCAGGCCTGGCTCGGGGTGGGCAGAGGAGGAGGCTGGCAGAGGAGGTCGGTGCCAGGGCTGGCTGCGGGACACGCTCCCTGCCCCGCGCCAGGAAGGAGCTGCTGGCTGCCTCCCCAGCCCCGCTGGCAGCGCCGGCCCCTTCCCGCTGCTTAATCACCGTTCTCTATGCTAATGAGGAGACAGCTCCTTAAGGGAAGCACGCCTGCTAATTAAGCCCTTAATTGGGTGACACTGCACATTTCCAGAGGCTGTCTCTCCGCCTGCCTTGCCACAAGGACATCCTGTCCCTGCCTGGCCGTGGCACTGCCCTCTGCTCCCTCTGTCCTGCTAGTGCCATAGGTCACCCCTGCCCCACACTATCCCCACAGAAGGTAGGGCAAAGCAGAAATGTCTACACCCCCCAACCCAGCCAGCATGGAATGGTTTTGCTTGGAGAAGACCTTCAAGATCATGGAGCCCAACCAATGACCCGGCACTGCCAGGGCACCGCCAACCCATGGCCCTCCGCACCACAGCTCCAGGGCTCTGAAACCCCTCCAGGGATGGGGACTCCCTGGGCAGACTGGGCCAGGCCTGGACAACCCTCAAGGGGCAGAAATTGTTCCTCATGGCCAACCTCAACCTCTCCTGGATCAACTTGAGGCCATTTCCCCTTGTCCCACCACTTGTTCTTTGGGAGAAGACACCAACCCCACCTGCTATCAGCCTCTTTCCAGGGAGCTGCAGAGAGCCAGAAGGCCTCCTTCAGCCTCCTTTTCTCCAAACTAAGCAAACCCAACTCCCTCAGCTGCTTTGCCATCCAAAAGACTAGGAACATGTCCCTTGGGTGCCCTCTTGCATAGCATGGTCTGGCCTGGTGTCTCCACACCGCACAGAGGTCCAGCAGTTGTTCTATCACCCAGTGACTCCCCCTCAGCCAAGAAGAGGGAGTCAGGAACAGAGAGGAGAGGTGGGAACAGATTTAATGGAACAGCCAAACCAATATTAATGCCAAAGGCAAGCACACAGAGCTGTGCACAGCCCAGGAACTGCACAGCACTCACAGCAAGCAGGAAAGCATCCTCAGGAGCACAGCAGTGAGCAAGAGAGCAGGAGAAGCAGAAGGAAGAGGCTCAGGAGGAGCCCCAGCCCCAGCACCCCTCCCCTTTACGTGCAGAGATGCTGCTGGGATGGGATGGACCTGCAGCCAGCTCGGGGCAGCTGCCCCAGCTTCTGCCCCAGCTTCTGCCCCAGCTTCTGCCCCTGCCAGCTTCACCCTGGCTGCCTCCAAACTGCTGGCAGCCTGCAGCTCATGGCTGGCCCAGGATTCCAGGACAGCCAAACCAGGACAGCCACAGAAGAGCAGGGCCACAGGGAGGAAAGCAGGCCCTGGAGCAGTCACAGACTGCTGCACTGCACAGAGCCACCCCATGGCAAGCACAAGGGCATGACCACCCCATACCAGCTCATACCAGCTCACAAGGGGTGTCAAAGCCTGCAGCCACCAGTTGAAGTTCATGGAGGAGGCCAGGGCTTCTCTGGGAAGCCTTGGAGAGGAATTTCCTTCTGCATGGAGGCAATGCCCTGGGCACAGCCCTGGCTCTAGACAGGAAAGATTCCAGCCCCTTGTCCATGGAAGAAAGGGGAATGGTGCTTCCCCAGCCTGACAGCCCAGCAGGAGGAGACTCTGGCTTGGTGGTTGAGGGGGGCAGCAGATGTTACCTCAGCTTCAGTCATGCTTTTTTTCATGCTGTCTCCTGATAAACTGTGGATCAGATGAGCAAACAGGGACATAGACTGAGAACTTCCGGCGTGGCTGGGTCCAGACAGGTGTGACCAGTGGTGCAAAGCCCGGGTGGAGGCCAGTGGAGTGCCCCAGGGGTCAACAGTGGGGCCGACATTGTCCAACATCTCCACTGACAACACGGCTGGTGGGGCACCCAGCACAGCAAGCCTGCAGCTGACTCAGAGCTAGGAGGAGTGGCTGCTAGACCACAGGGGTGTGCTGCCATCCAGAGAGGAGAATGGAGCTGGCATCTCCTCGAGTTCAGCCAAGGGACTGCAAAGTCCTGCGCCTGGGGAAGAGTAACCTCACAGCACCGGTGTGTGCTGTGTGCTGGCTGGGAAGCAGCTCTGCCCAGAGGGACCTGGGGGCTCTGGTTGACACCAAGCTCTGTGCCCTTGTGTCAAAGCAAGCCACCAACATCCTGGGCTGCAGGAGCAGCATGGCCAGGAGGGAGGTGATCCTTCCTTTCTGCTCAGCACTGGTGAGACCACAGCTGGAGTGCTGGTCCTGTTCTGGTCTCTGGTGTACTGAAGAGAGTTCTCCAAAGGGCCATTCTGAAGCTGACTTGAGCACACAGTATGAGGAGTGGATGAGAGGGCTGGCTCTGTTAAGCCTAAACAGCAGAAGGCTCAGGGGATCTTATCAAGGTGGATCAATGTCTGATGGGAGGGTATGAAGAGGGAGCCAGGTTCTTCTCAGATTCACAGAGTGCATTGGGTCAGAAGGGACTCTCCAAGGTCATCTTGTCCCTGCACCTCCAACAAGATCAGGCTGCCCAGGGCCACACTGAGTCTGATGTGCTGTCCAGAGACAAGAGGAGAGGCAATGGACACAAATTCAAATCCATTAAATGCCACCTAAACCCAGAAGACCCCTTTGTTACTGTGAGGGTAGCTGAGCACTGGCACAGGTCACCCAGAGAAGTTGTGGAGTCTCTATCCTTGGAGATACTCAGAATCTGACTGGTCATGGTCTTGGGTAAGCTGCTGGCCTTGCCTGAGTTGGGGTGTTGGAGCAGTTGGCTTCTAGAGGTCCCTTCCCACCCCAAGCACCTGGTGATGCCGTGACAGTTCCTCCCAGCACACTTGGCCAGCGCTCCCTTCCCTGCACAAGCTGAGCCAGCCACTGCCTGGCTCCTGGTGCTTTGCATGGCCATGCAGCATCCTCCACCATCTCTGCCATCCCCTGGCACCCAGCCTGCAGCCTGAGCATGCAGATGGGAAGAAGCAGACATGGCCTATGGAAAATAATGTCAGGAACACGATCAGAGAGAGCCTGTTGGAGACTCCAGCTGGCGTGTGAGGGGTGGTACTGGGCTGCAGAGGGACATCCCAGATCCATCTGCCACCCAGGAGCTGCAGGATGTCTGCCCAGAACCACCCCCAGCCCAGGAACACCAAGGCCTTCTGTGGGGGCAATCCCCTGCTGTATCTCCTCAGGCTGGCTCTGTGGTCTGGGAGTAGGTTGCAGTGACTCTGACCTCCTGGAAAGGAGAGAGATGCACTGCCCCTCCACACCAGCACCTCCATGGCATGACCCCGTGTCCCTGAGGCCATTGGCCACATACCCTGGTCCTGCCAGGCAGTGGCTGCATGCACTGTAGGCACATCAGTCCCTCTCCTGAGGACACCCCGAGCTTCACACATCTCCGGGGCCTGGTGCCACGGGGACAGAGACTTCTGCTGGCTGCCAGCTCTGCCTGTCACACTGGGTCACTGCAGTGTCCTGTGCACCAAGACATGTCTGCAAAGACCCGTGGCCAGACAGCGTCCCTGGCACCCCACTGTGACACCTCTCTGCTGGTTGTAGCACTCTGAACGTGACCCCAGCCGGCAGACCCCCTGCATCCCATCCACTGCCCCACGGCATCCTCTCCCTGCTGAAGACCCACGGTGCCAGGCTGCTGCAGGCATGGGGCAGAGACCAGGCTGCTCTGAAAGAAGCGTGGTGGTGCCCACTTGAGGAATGTCCCCCGCGGAGCTGCCCTCAGCTTCTCGGCAGTGCCACACCGATGCCCTTACTTGGGGTGAGCCCGCCCTCGGGGGCAGCTGCCTTGCCGACGCCCTGCGGGAGCCCACGCTGTCCCTGTGCCCTGCAGACCCTTGCCTTGTGGTTTGCACCCCCGAAGGCAAAGCCGAGCTTTCCCGCGGGGGGATGGAGGACACGGGAGATGCAGAACGCAGCTCCCCGCGGGACATCCTGCCCCCGGCTTTCCGATCGACCCCCCGAATGCCAACAGAAGCTCCCCCGTGTCCCGCTGCTGGTTCCCCGCAGCACCCACGCACCCTGGGAGCCGGCTCCTGAGGCCTAGAGGGCAAAGCTGCTCCAGCGAGCGAGGAATGGGCAGCTCCGGCAGGACCTTCCCGCCGGACCCCGGCTCGCTGCCCCGGGGCTCGCTCCCGCCGCTCCCGCGCAGCCGAGCAGCGGCGGCGAGCGGCGGCGCCCCTGGTGGCGGCGGTCGGGAACGGCAGCGGAGAGCGATGGCGCGGGCACAGCGCAACGGGCTGCGGACACCGACACGGCTACACAGAGGCTATCTTGGCCAAGCCTCTGCAGTCAGCAGGGGCACCTCCAACGAGATCAGGCTGCCTAGGGACCTCAAGTCTCATCTTGAATGTCTCCAGGGACAGGGGCTCAGCCACATCCCTGGGCAACCTGTTCCAGGTTTCACCATCCTCATTGTGGAAAACCTCCTCCTGATGTCCAGTCTGAATCTGCCCTGTTCCATCTAAACACGAGGAGGAACTTCTTTAATTCAAGGGTTACAGAACCCTGGATCAAGCTGCCCACAGAAGTTAGGGAGTCTGCATCTCCAACCCACGTGGATGTATTCCTGGGTGATGCTCTCCAGGTGACCTTGGCCTGGCAGGAAGTTGGATTCAGTGACCTCCAGAGGTGCCTTCCAGGCCCTACCATTCTGTGATTCATTTGGCAGGTGTGGGGCAGGGAAAGCTTTGCCTTGTGCAGGACACAGCCCTGGCCTGAAGCAGGGTTAGCTGTGAAAACTGATCACTTCATTCAAGACCAAAAGTTACCATCAGCATTTGTGGGCCTGGGAGCAAGGTGGCCAGGACAGAGCAGGCCTTGGGCACTGAGGTAGCCTTTGGGCCAGCAAGGCATTGCCCCAGGGGGACAGGGTGATGGGACAGGGCAGCCTGGATCCTGCTCATCCTGCTGCTGCAGCCTTGCTGCCCCACATGTAATTCAGCAGCTCCTGCAGAATACTAAAGAACTGCAACAGCTTCTGCTGTGGAAAGGGACAGGACCTGGTGGTAGCTGATTGCACTGGCGTGGCCTTTGGCTTCTGACTGGGGGCAGAGGAGCTTGGTTGTGCTGCTGGAGTTGTTGGCACTGCTGGGGACCGTGCCATCTGGAGCAGGATCCACTTGTAGAAGTGCTGGGTGGAGGTGTAGACTCGAGGCTGCCTGGCTCTGGCACAGCCTTTGCCCCAGCTCGTCACTCCAACCAGCCAGAAGTAGTCATTGCTCTTGTCCCGGCAAGCAAGAGGACCCCCACTGTCACCCTGCAGCAGAGGAGACAGGGGGCAGGTGGTGTTGGGTGGCCTCCTTCTCTCCCCCAGCAGCTGCCGGAGCCGTGCCATGCACAGAGAAGCTCTTGTGCCAGGGCTGCCCACGCTGCTGGGCATGACCTACAGCAGGCACCTACCTGGCAGGTGTGGATGCCGCCCCGCGGGTAGCCGGCGCAGACGACGCGGCTGTGGATGGTGCCGTTGTACCAGCGGCTGCTGTTGCACAGCTTGAGGGTCATGAGGTGGACCTTGGCCTCCTGGAGCACGTCAGTTGGTCCCTCAGCTGTGAGCACAGGAAGGAATTGACCCTCAGCAGCTCACACCCAGCTCTCCTTCCCTCCTGGGGCGAGCCACTTTCCAAGGGCTTGGCCGCTTGCAGGCATTGTGCCGGGGTTTGCCCTCTGTCTGCCTTTGGGTCACAGCCTGGGCCCCTCTCTCCAGAGGGGTCTTGTGTCCCACAGCCTGGCTCTGGCTTTCACCCTGACTCTCAGGAAGCCCAACCTGGGAGCAGGTCCAGAGGAGGCCACCTTGATGATGAGAGGGCTGGAGAACCTCCCCTGTGGGGACAGGTTGGGAGAGTTGGGGCTGTTCAGCCTGGAGGAGGCTACTGGAAGACCTTCTCGTGACCTTCCAGTACCTAAAGGGGGCTACAGGAACGCTGGGAAGGGACTTTTGACAAGGACTTGCAGTGACAGGATGAGGAGCAATGCCTTTGAGCTGGAAGAAGGGAGACTGAGACTGGAGATGAGGAAGAAATTCTCTCCAGCGAAGGTGGCGAGACACCAGAACAGGTTGCCCTGTAAATGCCCCCTCCCCGCAGACGTTCAAGACCAGGATGGATGAAGCCTTGAGCAACCTGGTCTAGTGGAAGGTGTCCCTGCCCGTGGCAGGGAGTTGTCACCAAATGATCTCCAAGGTCCCCCAAGCCCTCCCATGACTCTGTGCCGGTACCTCCCCGTCGTGCCCTTGGCGGGCGCTCACCGTTGGCGGCGGCGGCAGCCCAGCCGCTGACGAAGCAGTAGGTGAGGCTGTGCACCCTGAGCGAGCCGTCGGGCAGGCAGGCTGGCTGCACGGAGTCCCCGCAGCGGAGGGGCTGCCCCAGCTCCAGCAGGGCGATGTCATTGCTCTGGGTGGCCCTGCTGTAACCGGGGTGCGCCAGCAGCTGCTTCACCTGCCGCACCTGGGCCCCGGCTCCCAGCCGCGACAAGCTGCTGGCCCCGGCCACCACACGCCACTTGCTGATGTTCCTGCGGATGGAGACAGGGCTCGGAGAGCAGAGCCCCAGCCTGCAGCAGCCCAGCACCTCCCTGCCCTCTGCTTGCCAAGGGACAGAGAAAAGCAGCACCGCTGAGGGCGCTGCCACCCTGCCATTGCCTTGGGCACAAGGAATGCCAAGCTGGAGGCTGCTGGCAAGCCGTGGCAGCAGCCCAGCCTTCTCCTGAGTAGCCTCAGCTAGGCAGGGCAAAGAAGCAGGATGGCAGTAGCAGGGGGTGCTCGAGGCAGGGTCCCTGCCAGTGCTGTGGGCGTAGCCCCATGCCTTGCTCCTCCTTACCTGGCACCGGCGAAGCAGTGTGCTGCTGTGAGGACCCACCGGGAGCCGATGAGGGACCCCCCACAGATGTGCCCTGAGCCTGCCCTCTGCGGATCCTGGATGCTGACAATCCAGGGCCAGGCCCCTGGCAGGGCACGGGTGCCACCCACAGTGTGTGCCATGCCCGAGCCACGGGCCTTGGGCCGGGTCCCACAGGTCCTTTGGTAAGGAGAAATTCATCAGTGCCCCGCTCGATGGCTGGCACTGTGCAGGCTGAGGGTCAGCCCCCCGCCCTCCCCACAGCGCGTGGCACGCACAGCAGCCTGGGTGCTCGGGCAGCCAAGGCTTCCACAGAGGGTTTGGGAAGATGTGGCACAGCCATGGGGGACAAAGGGCACCCTCCCAGGGAACCTCACCAGTCACCCAAGCTCCCTCCCAGAGCCTGGTGCCACTCACCCACAGTTCCTCTGCGCGCCATGCGTGGGCCAGCACAGGGACAGCACGACGAGGAGGGGGAGCAAAACCATTGCTGCCAGTGGCTGCAAGAGCTGAGGGTTCCTCACCCCAAATGAGTGCCCACAGGGCTCATATTGCCATGGTGCCCTTGGCACTGACGTCACAGAGTGGCTGGTTCCAGGTGTTGGGCTCTTTGGCCTCGGGGAGGTGACAACACAGGATCATGGAAAGGTTGGGGTGGAAGGGACCTTTAGAGATCCAGTCCAGTGCAGCCAGCAGGGACATCCCCAGCCACAGCAGGCTGCTCTCAGCCCCTGACAACCTCACCTGGGATGGTGCCATCTCCCAGCTCTCTGGGCAGCCTGGGACAGGCTCTCAGCACCCTCAGGGGCAAACATTTCTTCCTCTCTG
The DNA here is from genome assembly GCA_033816785.1 of Picus viridis. NCBI lineage: Eukaryota > Metazoa > Chordata > Aves > Piciformes > Picidae > Picus > Picus viridis. The sequence continues at coordinate 9,817,713 of CM066567.1, forward strand.
AGTGCCAAACCCTCACCCCTGCTCCTGGCACAACAGTCCTGCTCAGAACTCTGCGTCCCCAGCTTTCAGCTCATCACTGAGAGGCCACCAGAAGGTCTCCCTGGAGCCTTCTCTTCTCCAGGCTGAACAGCCCCAACTCTCCCAGCCTGGCCCCACAGCAGAGGGCTTCCAGCATGGCTGTGGCCTCCTCTGGCCCTGCTCTGCCAGGTCCAAGTCCTTGTGCTAAGGAACAGAGGTTGCAAGCAGGTGGGGAGGCAGGAGCTGGGGACAGCCCTGAACTCTCTCTTGCAGGATGAGGCATGCATGCCCCATGGCTCTGAGCACAGCCTGCCTGTGGCACCACAGCCTCTTTGGGCAGCTCACTGCCACCCTGGCCTCCGCAGCCCTTCCTCTCCAGGCCTTTCCCAGAACACAGACACCACAGGAGGTCGCTGCTGCAGCAGGGTGCACATGTTTGTGTGTTGGGAGGCCAGCCTGCCCACAGCCACGGCAGGCAGGGCCGTGCCAGCCAGAGCAGCCTGGCACAGCCCAGCACTGCCAACCTTCCTGCGTGAAGCTCCCTGGCACGCAGACGTCACACGGCCCACACTGCCTGTGCCAGGCACACAGCACCCTCTGGCATGGCCACGGCCTGTGACTGGCTGGGCAGGTGATAAGGGCCACTGTGGCACCAGGTGTGTGTGGCCAAGGATGGGCACTTGGTAGCTGCAGCCATGGAAGGATGCTCCTGCTCCATCCCCCATGGCTCTCGTCCGTCCTGCCCCAGCCTCATCCCTCCAGTCGTCCTCACACAGCTGTGCTGGAGCCTTGCTGTCAAGCTGGGCCACAGGGCAGGCCTGGCAGAGAGGCAGGAGCCATCCACATGCATGCCATCTGCAGAGCAGCTCTGGCACTGGAGATGGTGCTGCATCGTGGTTCCCCCTGAACAAGTGGAGGTTTCTGGCAAGAGGTCCCCCACAGAGCTCCGCTGACCTGCGCTCCTGGCAGGGCTGCTGCCCCCTCCAGCCTGAGCTTTGCCACCCAGCACCCCACCAGTCACAGGCAGCACTGAGGCCAAGCTGCAGGGCAGCTCTGAGGCTGAGGTTGGTTAGTTGGGGATGGGGTGGGTCTGGTGGCTCTGGGACAGAGTTCCAGCGAGGGCCAGTTGCAGGAGACGCAGCACGAGGGGCTAGGAGCAGCGGCAGCAGGCAGGCTTTGGAGTGCAGCTGGGCACACAGCAGGGCTGCAGGGCAGGGTCCCTGCCCTTCCTCATCTGGCTTTCCCCAAACTGCAAGTGCTGCTCAAAGAGCACTTTCTGCTGCTTGATCTCCTGCAGCACCTGCAGCACCTCAGGCCCTGCGGCGCTCTGCAGCAGGTCGTAGTTCTCAGCCGGGTCTGAGTCCAGGTCAAAGAGCAGGGGGGGCACGTGTGGGGTCAGGGGGTCAGCCCGTGGCAGGCCTGGTCTGGCGTCGTGTCACTGTGAAAGGAACCTGCAGAGGAGACCCCCAGGTGTGCCTCCAGCTCCTCTGGGAGCTTTGGGCAGCAAAGCTACCCGAGCAGAGGGGGAGGGGGCTGCACCGACCTTGTGTGAAGTAGTGAGCCTTGTGCTGGCCCAGCCTCACCGCAAAGGAGCCCTGCAGGGCGCTGGGGGACGGCGGGTAGAAGAACATCGTGCGCCGGGGCTCTGCGGGAGAGCAGAGCTGAGCTCACTTCTGCTGCAGCAGGAGCGGGCAGAGACTCCAGGGAGCCCCACAGGAACCCCAAATCTGCAGCCAGAACGTGGCCAGAGAGGGGGGAAAGTGAGGAGCAGCTGCATCCTCTTTGTGCCCTCCTCAAAGCTACTGGAGCTCTGTCCATGCCTTGCAGCCATGGGGGCTTGACAGGGCATCACCTTGAAGTTGGCAGAGCAGCCTGGGGCACCCCAGGAACTCCAGGGCATGACCCAGGCTGGACAAAAGAGTCCCAGCTCATGGACCTCCTCCGACCTCCAGCTGGTTCTACTCATCAGGCACCCAGCTGCACCCCACCCCCAGCCTTCAGTGCCAGCCCAGCCAGCCCGCAGGACTCACCTGCCCAGATCCAAACAGCACCGGGCTCAGGTCATAGCCATCCAAGGCGACCTTGGGAAGGGCGGCTCCAGCCAGGGCAGCCAGCGTGGGCAGGATGTCCAGGGTGCTTCCCAGCTCGTGCGTCACTCCTGTCACAGCCAGGCACAGGGACAGGTTCTGACCCCGCGCGCTTCCCTGCCACCCTCAGCTCTCTCCCGGGGCAGCCGAGCCGCCAAGGCACCCCTGTCTTGGCTGGCACCAGCAGGAGGGAGGCACAAGCAGTGCCAAGTCTCACCTGGGGCGACACGGCCGGGCCAGTAGGCCACCGCTGGCTCCCGCATGCCCCCGTCGTAGGTGGTGCCCTTGCCGCAGCGCAGCAGGCCGGCGCTACCCCCGCGTGCCATCCGCATGGTGGAGGGGCTGCCGGAGGGAAGGACCACCCGGCATCAGTGACACGGTTTTCTGGGGCTGCCGGGGGGTGCCCAGTAAGGGGCACTGCCATCTTCCTCAGCCTTGTGAGGTGGGAGGCGTGGGGCAGCTGAAGCAGCCCAGCTGCCCGAGGTGCCCAAGCAGGGCACCAGAGACCAATGCCGCTCACACGCAGAGGCAGCCGAGGCATGCTCAGGCTGCTGCCTGCTCCTGGCCTGGATCCTCTGAGGCTTCTGCCCACCTCCAGGGCACAGCCGAGTCTCACCCACAGGGGGTCCTCTCCAGAGCAGTATCCACACTTAGCCCCGCTCCAGGTCTCACCTGGCAGTGCCACACCAGGTCCCTTCTGTCGCAGCCAAGCAGCGCCTCAGCAGAGCCTCATCACTGACCACGTCCCTGCCTGCTGAGCCAACTCACCCGTTGTCAGAAGTGAAGAAGACCAAGGTGCTGTTGGCAACTCCATTGTCCTGCAGTGCCTGCAGCAGGTGTCCCACCGAGGCATCAAACTCCAGGAGGGCATCGCCGAAGGGCCCGCGGCGCGAGCGCCCCACGAACGCCTGGCTGGCAAACTGGGGGTAGTGTGTGTGCTGCAGAAAGGGCAGAGAGACTGCTGGGCAACCACCCCACAGAACCAGAGAATGGCTGGAAGGGACCTCCAGAGGGCATCCAGTCCAACCCCCTCTGCACCAAGCACAGACATCCTCCACTAGAGCAGGTTGCCCAGGGTGCTGATGAGCCTCACCTCAATTATCTCCAGGGATGAGGCCTCGACTACCTCCCTGGGCAACCTGTTCCAGTGTTCCACCATCCACAGGCTAAAGAACATGTTCCTCAAATCGAGTCTAAATCTGCTCTTCTCTCATTTCAGACCATTGCCCCTGGTCCTGTCCCTGCAGGCCTTTCAAACAGTCCCACTGCAGCCTTCTTTGAGTCCCTTCAGTTACTGGCAGGTTGCTCTTAGGTCTGCCTGGAGCCTTCTCTTCTCCCTGCTGAACATCCCCAGCTCCCTCAGCCTGTCCTCGTAGCTGAGCTGCTCCAACCCCCTGATCATTTTCACAGCCCTCCCCTAGGCCACAGAGCTGCCTCTGCTCCCCAGATCACCCAGGTACAGTCAGCACCCCAGCTAGAACAAGGAGACACAAGACAGGCCACAAGAAGAGGTCTAAAGCTTGTTCCCAAGCTTTAGAAGCACCTCTCAGACAAGGCACAAAGGAGCTGAGCCCCAGCAGAGGATGTGGAGCCCCAGAGGGGGAAGTTTTCCCTGGGCACTCCTGGCCCAGAGGGAAGTGGCCAAAGAACACTGTCAGAACGGTGCTGCCACAAGACCTGGCCACGAGAACAGCAACCCCAGCTCAGCCAGGAGCAGGTACTGGCCAAGATGCTTCCCTGCTCTACCCCACAGGACAAAGGTGCCCTGCCTAGCCCTGGGCCCCATCTCCTACGTGTGAAGCATAGTAGAGCAGGAACGGGAGGCCTCGGCGGGCACAGTCGGCGATGAAGTCCTGGGAGAACTTGTTGTAGAGTGGCACCAGCTGAGGAAAGGAGACTGGCTGCTGCACAATTGTCTGGTTCCAGAGCAGTGGGACTGGCACTAAGCCTTGGTCACAAGTCCCAAAGCACTTGGTGTCAGGTGGGAAGCAGGTGAGATTCTGGCAGGGGCCCTGCAGGACACAGAGGAGAGCGAAGAGTCTCAAAGCAGCCATTGCCAGGTCCTACAGGCTCCCTTTGAACACAACTCCCAGAAGCCCGGGGGTCTGTGCCCAGCCTAGCACTGTCCAAGAGCCACGCTGCCCCAACATCATCGTCCCCTGGCAGCACTCCAGATGTTTCTCTGCAGCCCAGAAGCTGACTCTCCCTTGCTGAAGGGTGCATGTCCCCACACACAGCTGCCAGCCACCTTCTGCAAAGCTGCCCTGTCACAGCTGCACCCCAGAGACAGGCTTCCCCCTGCAGCATCCACCTCCCCAGCCTGCAGCCAGCCTCTGCCCAGGCAAGTGCCAACCCAGCCTGAAGCTTCACTTCTCAGACATCTCCCCCACCATCCCCACCCAGGACACCCCACAGGGCCAGACGGGCCTCTCACCTGGTCATGGGAGTAAGGCACCCCCAAGAAGTGGTCAAAACCTTGGTGGATGGGCAGGAAGGAGCCATTAATGCCCAGGCCAAGGTGCCACTTGCCAACTATGGCTGTGGCATAGCCCTGAGCCTTCAACACCTCAGCGATGGTGACCTCGGAGAGGGGCAGCCCCCCCCGTGAGTCAGGGTAGAACACACCAGGGTAAACTCCAGAACGCATCTGGAAGCGGCCGGTCAGCAGGGCTGCCCTAGGGGGAGAGGAGAGAGAGAGGACAGGGGCATCACACTGGGCACAGCGCAGGGTGAGAAGCCTGGGTGCCACAGGAGAGTGCTCCACTCCTCGGCAACTGGCCGCTTGTCTTCGCAGGCTCACGACTGCCGTCACCCCTGCGTGCTGGGACAGTCCAACGGGCACGCCACAGGGCAGGGCAACCTCCGAGTTGATAACCACCCATCCCTCCTGGCGCTACGGCTCCGGAGCTGGGTGCCAAGCTCTGACTCACCCCCGCCCTGGGGTCCTGTAGCAGCCGCCGCCGCCAGGCAGCACAGCGGGAGACGTACCGAGACGGGCTGCACACCGGGGAGCTGCTGTAGAAGTTGGTGAAGCGCAGCCCTTGGGCAGCCATCCGGTCTAGGTTGGGAGTGTCAGAAGAAGGGTGCCCGTAGCACCCCAGGTCCCCGAAGCCCAGGTCATCCGCCAGCAGCACGACGAAACTGGGGGAGCGCCGGCGCCTCCGCGCAAAGCCAGGAGCATCAGGAGCCACGGCAGGCCCCGGAGCCAGGGCGCCATGGTCCCGGCGAGAGGCGCTCGGCACCGCCAGGCAGGGGACAGCCCCGCCACGCCCTCTCGGCGCGGCCGGCGGTCAGCTGACCGGCCGCGGGTCACGTGGCCCTGCGGCGGTCAGGCGGCGGGCGCGCCGCGCGGCGTGCCGGGAGCTGGGTGCGGGCCGCCTCCCGCTGCCGCCGGCCGCAGGGCGCCCCGGGGCGGCGGGGCGGGTCCGCCGCGGAGCCGCGCTCGGCATTGCCCAGGCTGTGGGTTCAGCCCTGCTGTCGCAGAACCACGCAGCGGCCTGGCTGGGAAGGGACCTTGCAAGGGCCACAGACTGCAACCCCCTGCAGCCAGCAGGGACATCCCCAACCGGAGCAGGCTGCTCACAGCCCCAAACCACCTCACCGGGGATGGTGCCAGGCATGGGGCAGCTCCCACCTCTCTGGGCAGCCAGGGCCAGGCTCTCACCACCCTCCGGCAAACATTTCTCCTGGGCTGCAGCAAGAGAAGTGTGGCCAGCAGGGCCAGGGAGGGATTCTCCCCTCTGCTCCACTCTGCTGAGACCACAGCTGGAGCTCTGTGTCCAGTTCTGGAGCCTCTCTTCCAGGAAGGATCTGGAGGTGCTGGAAGGTGTCCAGAGAAGGGCCACGAGGATGAGCAGAGGGCTGGAGCTGCTCTGCTATGGAGACAGACAGAGAGTTGGGGTTGTTCAGTCTGGAGAGGAGAAGGCTCCCAGGAGACCTTCTTGTGGCCTTCCAGGATCTGAAGGGGGCTCCAAGAAAGCTGGGGAGGGACTTTTGATGGTGTCAGGGAGTGATAGGACTATGGGGAATGGAACAAAAATAGAAATGGGTAGATTGAGATTGGATATTAGGAAGAATCATAGAATCAACCAGGTTGGAAAAGACCTCAAAGATCATCAAGCCCAACCTGTCACCCAGCACCTCATGACTACTAAACCATGGCACCAAGTGCCACATCCAATCCCCCTTGAACACCTCCAGGGATGGGGACTCCACCACCTCCCTGGGCAGCACATTCCAATGGCCAATCTCTTGCTGGGAAGAACTTTCTCCTCACCTCCAGCCTAAACCTCCCCTGGCACAGCTTGAGACTCTGTCCTCTTGTTCTGGTGCTGGTTGCCTGGGAGAAGAGACCAACCCCTTCCTGGCTACAACCACCTTTCAGGTAGTTGTAGAGAGCAATGAGGTCTCCCCTGAGCCTCCTCTTCTCCAGTGCCAAACCCTCACCCCTGCTCCTGGCACAACAGCCCTGCTCAGAACTCTGTCCCCAGCTTTCAGCTCAGCACTGAGAGGCCACCAGAAGGTCTCCCTGGAGCCTTCTCTTCTCCAGGCTGAACAAGCCCAACTCTCCCAGCCTGGCCCCACAGCAGAGGGCTTCAAGCATGGCTGTGGCCTCCTCTGGCCCTGCTCCAGCAGGTCCCTGTCTGTGCTGAGGACTCCAGAGCTGCCCCAGCACTGCAGGGTGGGGCTGAGCAGAGCTCCTTGGTGCCCCTAAAGCAGCTTCTCAGTGGCCCTGGGTATCGCCTTGGTGTCCCTAGACAGCCTTTTAGTGCCCAGCTCCTCCCCCATGCCTCAGACCTTTCCCCAGATCTTTCTTCTCATCAGCTCAACAAACCTCTGAAATAAGCCCAACAAATCCTGTTTGAAGCAGGACTCTGCTTGTTCTTGGTGACCTGGGGTTGGAGAGGAGAACCTAGGACTGGAGAGGAGAAACAGGGCTGGCTGCTGGTGGGTGTTCATAGAACATGTCTGGGGTCTTCTGGAGCCACCAGTTCTTGTGTTAGTGTCTTCTGCAGGCCATCAGACCTTGTGTTGGGGTCTTCTGGAACCCCCAGCCCTGGTGCTGGGGTCTTCTGGAGCCACCAGCCCTGGTGTGGAGGTCTTCTGGAGCAGGACCTTTCTGCCTTCTCACTCCCCAAGGAGCAGGATGGAGATGCAAAGAGGCTACCACATGTTCAGCTGGGTGGGGAAGCTCCTGCAGCCCTGGCTGGGCAGGTTCTGCCCGCTGTGGCCATGGCCCTGCAGCCAGGGTGTGGAGAGAGCTCCATTGGGAGCTTCTCCAGTGCAACCAGATAGAGCCAGACGGGTGCCACTGCTGGAGAAGAGCTGGGAAAGCTCTTGGCTCCCGGCTCTCCAGCCATGCTGAGCGAGAAGCAGCAGCTGTCGGCGCTCTCGGATGAGCAGGTAAAGGCTTCTGCTGGGGGAGACCTTCTGAGCCCTGGGGAAGCTGCTGCAGGCCCTGGTCAGGCTGGGAGACCTTGGCCAAGGGGGCTTCCTTCATGGGGGACAGCACCATGTGGGTGTCAGCAAAGGGGACCCAGCTGCCTGGTCCATGGCTTTGCAGGTTAGGGCTTGCTGGGACTTGAGCAGCTTGTCTGGAGTTGCTGCAGCAGGTCCAGAGAAGGACAACAAAGCTGTGGGAGGGTCTGCAAAACAAGGAGAAGGGTCTGGAGGACTTGTGAGGAGCAGCTGAGGGACCTGAGGTTGTGGAGCCTGGAGAAAAGGAGGTTGAGGGAAGACCTTCTGGCTCTCTACAACTTCCTAAAAGGAGGCCAGAGCCAAGTGGGCATCAATGTCTTGTCCCAAGGGATGGGACAAGAAGCAGCAGCCTCAAGTTGCCCCAGGGGAGGTCCAGGTTGGACACGAGGAACAATTTGTGCCCCTTGAGGGTTGTCCAGGCCTGGCCCAGGCTGCCCAGGGCAGTGCTGGAGTCCCCATCCCTGGAGGGGTTTCAGAGCCATGGAGCTGTGGTGCTGAGGGCCATGGGTTGGTGGTGCCCTGGCAGGGCTGGGTTGATGGTTGGACTGACTCCGTGAGCTTCAAGGTCTCTTCCAACCCAACCCATTTTGTGGCTTCTCCTGGGGTGGCTGCTCCTGCTCCTCTCTGTGAGAATCAGCAGGCCCTGGGACAGGTCCCGTTTGGCCAGTCTCACCAGTTCCTCCATGCTAGCCCCAGCCACACTCTCTGGGAACTGTTCTCAGCAGCACAGCCTGGAGCGGGAGTTGGCTTCTCAGCACTCCCCAGCCTCAGGCAAGGGAAACCAGGGTGCTGTGGAACCCCCTTGTGATGCCACCATCAAGGAGCCCATCGCAGGCAGCAGCAAAGCTGGCTTGGCAAGGAAGCAGCCACTGTCCCCTCCACCTTGCCCCCCACCATCAATGCCCCCAAGGCAGCACTCTTTGGAGGAGACACTTTTTGGCTTCAGCTCTGTGGTGACACCCAGGCCCTGGCCACCCATGGCTGCTTCATCCAGGATGGCCAAGGGAGTGGATCTGGCTCCATGTCCTCCTGTGTCGTGAGCTGAGGTTCCTGGTGTGGCCCCTTCACAGAGCATCTCGATGGCTTTCTCCTGTGAGGAGAGGCCAAGAGAGTTGGGGTTGTTCAGCCTGGAGAAGAGAAGGTTCCAGGGAGGCCTTCTGGTGCCTTTTCAGGACTTAGAAAGCTGGGGATAGACTTTTGAGCAGGGGCTGTTGTGCCAGGAGCAGGGGTGAGGGTTTGGCACTGAGAGAGGGAGCTTCAGAGTGGAGAGAAGGGAGAAATGTTTGCCCCTGAGGGTGCTGAGAGCCTGGCCCAGGCTGCCCAGAGAGGTGGGAGCTGCCCCATGCCTGGCACCATCCCAGGGGAGGTGGTCTGGGGCTGTGAGCAGCCTGCTCTGGTTGGGGATGTCCCTGCTGCCTGCAGGGGTTGGAGTAGGTGGCCTTGGAAGGTCTCTTCACCCCAACCCATCCATGATTCCATGATTTTCTCTCCCTCAGGTCTTGGTGTTGACCTGCATCTACCTGCCAGCCTCACTGCTGAGGTGGGTTCTGCCATGGCTTGGAGGAGGCAGCAGCCATTACTATCTCTTCATGTGGCTTCTTCAGGTCTTACCTATGCCCCACTTTGTCCCCAAATCTGGGACATAAGGATATGGCTGTGCACTGACCCAGGAGCCCCCCACTCACCCCAAACCCATGCCAGTCCCTGCCCAGGTCGATCTGAGGGTCCACCGTGGGATGGTTTCACCAAGAAGCCTCCATGCTGGGACACCATCAACTCTTCTCCATCAGGACATTAACCTCCAGCTTCATCTCTTCCAGCCTCCTAGGCAGTGGATCCATCCTTGCTGCCACCTCCTGGCACAGGAGATGCTGCCACATCCAGGTGAGGGACACAGGGATGGGGTTTGGCCGTGACCACGGACAAGGAAGAGCTGGACCAGCACCACTGCTGCTGGGCTTAATGGGGCTGGAGGTCGGGCTCCGGGACAGGAGATGCAAGAGATGGTCCCAGCTCTGCTCCTGGATGGTGTGGGGCGGGATATGGCTGTGGAGGCTCTGCAGAAGCTGCCACCAAGGTGACACTGGCAGGCAGAGCTGACTCTGTGCCCTGTCCCCCAGCTTCGTGCCCTCTTCCTCCTCGCCCTGGCAGATTTCCTGGTGGCCAGCACGCTGCTGACCATGGCCTCCATCCAGCTGCTGCCACCTTGCCTCTTCCTCCCAGCCTACGCTGCCTGTCCCTATGGGCTGATGCTGGCCACGGTAAGGGGCGCTGGCACCCACACCACGACGTGGCACCAGGACATGGGCACCTCATCCTCTGCCACTGGGAACAGCTGAGGCCCCTCTGTGGGCTGGAGTACTCCTGGGGACGTTCTGGGGTGGTTCTTGCCCAGGTGGCCGGGGGGGTTAGACTCAGTGATCTCCAGTGGTCCCTTCCAACCCCTAACATCCTGTGAGCCTGTGGCCAAGAAGGCCACCAGCAGCCTGGCCTGGATCAGCAATGGTGTGGCCAGCAGGAGCAGGGCAGGGATTGTGCCCCTGCACTGGGCACTGCTGAGGCCACACCTGGAATCCTGGGGCCAGTTTTGGGTCCCTCACTCCCAGAAGGACATGGAGGGGCAGGAGCAGGTCCAGAGAAGGGCAAGAGAGCTGGGGAAGGGTCTGGAGCACAGGTCTGGTTAGGAGCAGCTGAGGGGGTAGAGACTGAAGAAAAGCAGACTGAGGGGAGACCATCTGGCTCTCTACAGCTCCCTGCAAGGAGGCTGCAGCCAGGTGGGGGTTGGTCTTCTCCCAGGGAACAAGGGACAGAACAAGAGGAACTGGCCTCAGGCTGCCCCAGGGGAGGCTGAGGTTGGCCATGAGGAACAATTTCTGCCCCTTGAGGCTTGTCCAGGCCTGGCCCAGGCTGCCCAGGGCAATGTTGGAGTCCCTATCCCTGGAGGGGTTTCCAAGCTGTGGAGATGTGGTGCTGGGGGACATCATGAGGCCATTTGCTCTTGGTGCTTTATGTCTTGGGAGCTTCTGCCTTGCCCCTCCTGGCACAGCTCTGCTGAGGGCAGAGCAGGACATTTGGGATGTGGAGCCTGAGAACAGGACACAAGGGTGTGGAGCATGAAGATGAGGACAGTGAGACATCAGCCTGTGGAGCACAAGCAGGGAAGGAGGAAGGTGCCTTTGGGGTGGTGGACAGAGCAGGAGATTGTTTCCATGCCCTCTCCCAGACCTTCTACTCCATCTCCTTCCTGATGGTTGTGGTCTATGCCTACGAGTCCTACCGCACCGTCCGTGGCTGGCGAGCCTGGCACCCGGCAGCTCTGCAGGTTGGTGGCCCTGTGAGGACCTGGGCAGCGCCAAGGGGGGCTGAAGGCATCTCCTTCGCACGGGGCATTAGTGGCTTCCCCCTGTGTCCCAGTGGGGCAGGGCTGAAGCCTTGAGCTTCTGCCAGACCTTCAGCCTCAGGGCCCCGGTGGTTTCCTCCGTGCAGGAGCGGAGCGGCTGCCTGGAGAGGACGTGGCAGGGGCTGCCCTACATCTTGGCCTGGTAGGTGCCAGCTGCTGGTCCTTCTCCCATCTCCACCCCGAGTGGGGCTGTGACACGTCTCCTGCCCCGCTGGCTTTGCCCACCACCCCCTCTCCCTGCCAGGCTGGTGCCGTCGCTCACGCTGCTGGCCCAGCTGGTCGCCCGCGGGGCCTCCATCACCGACGTGGCACCAAAGCCCATCCAGCCCATCGTGCCCTGGAAAGGCAACAGCTCCCAGGAGACCTCCAGCCTCTACTGCTCCAGGTACTCCAGCAGTGTTCCCACCACCCTGACCCCGAGGCCGGGCTGGGCACCCCACAGCCCTCCCAAGCTGGATTTAATTGCAAGCACCACCCAGCTTGGTCCTGGCCAACCAGGTGGAAAGAGTGCTGGTGGCTGGAGTTAACTCCAAGCTGGTGGCTGGTGCTAACACCACTGGTGTCCCTCAGTGCTGGGGCCAGTTCTGTCTGATGTCTTCATCAATGCTCTGGTTGAGGGGATCAGGGCACCCTCAGTCAGTTTGCAGATGACACCAGGCTGGGTGGGATGTTGATCTGCTGGAGGGTTGGAGGCTATGCAGAGGGCTCAGGCCAGGCTGGGTCCATGGGCTGAGGCTGATGGGATGAGGTTCACCAGGGCTGGGCCCTGCTCTTGGGTCACAACAACCCCATGAAGGCTTCAGACTGAGGACTGAGTGACTGGAAAGTGTGGAGAAGGACCTGGGGGTGTGGTGACAGCAGCTGGAGATGAGCCAGGGCTGTGCCCAGGTGGCCAAGAAAACCACCAGCAGCCTGGCCTGCATCAGCAATGGTGTGGCCAGCAGGAGCAGGGCAGGGATTGTCCCCCTGCACTGGGCACTGCTGAGGCCACACCTGGAATCCTAAGGTCAGTTTTGGGCCCCACACTCCAAGAAGGACAAGGAGGAGCTATAGCAGGTCCAGGGAAAGGCAGGAGAGCTGTGGAAGGGTCTGGAGAAGGAGAAAGGTCTGGAGAACTTGTGAGGAGCAGCTGAGGGAGCTGGGGTGGCTGAGTCTGGAGAGAAGGAAGCTGAAAGGAGACCTTGTGGCTCTCCACAGCTCCCTGCAGGGAGGCTGCAGCCAGGTGGGGTTGGTCTCTTCTCCCAAGGAACAAGGGGCAGGACAAGAGGAAATGGCCTCAAGTTGTCTGAAAGGAGGCTGAGGTTGGCCATGAGGAACAATTTCTGCCCCTGGAGGCTTGTCCAGGCCTGGCCCAGGCTGCCCAGGGCAGTGTTGGAGTCCTCATCTCTGGAGGGGTGTCAAAGCTGTGTAGATGTGGTGCTGGGGGCCGTGGGTTGGTGGCACCCTGGCAGTGCTGGGTTGATGGTTGGCCTCCATCAGCTTCAAGGTCTTTTCAGCCAAACCCTTCTGTGGTTCCAATGGGCTTGGGCATGCCACAGCCCAAGCAGGGCACATGAGGGATGCCTCTGGGTGTTCAAGGCTTTGGGATGGGGGATTAGGGGAACATGGTCAACCAGCATCCCCTGTCCTTCCAGCTGCCTGCTCCTCATCCACCGTGCCCAGGACATCTGCTACCAGGTGAGTGCTGCTGGGTGGCCCTCCTGCTGCTGCCTGCCCCAAGGGCTGATGGGCTGGGAGACCAGCAGCTCCACAGGGCATGGACAAGTGCTGCTGGGGAGGTGGAGCAGAGATGGACCTGGGGGTGTGGGTGGTGACAGCAGCTGGAGATGAGCCAGCTGTGTGCCCAGGTGGCCAAGGAGGCCACCAGCAGCCTGGCCTGCATCAGCAATGGTGTGGCCAGCAGGAGCAGGGCAGGGATTGTCCCCCTGCACTGGGCACTGCTGAGGCCACACCTGGAATCCTGTGGTCAGTTTTGGGTCCCTCACTCCAAGAAGGACATTGAGGGGCAGGAGCAGGTCCAGAGAAGGGCAAGAGAGCTGGGGAAGGGTCTGGAGAACTTGTGAGGAGCAGCTGAGGGAGCTGGGGGGTTGGGCCTGGAGAAAAGGAGGCTGGAGGGAGACCTTGTGGCTCTCTACAGCTCCCTGCATGGAAGCCGGGGCCAGGTGGGGGTTGGACTCCTCTCCCAAGGAACAAAGGACAGGACAAGAGGAAATGGCCTCAAGTTGTCCCAGGTTGAGGTTGAACATCAGAAGAAACTTCTTCACTGCAAAGGTTCTCAAAGCCTGGCCCAGGCTGCGCAGGGAGGTGGTGGAATCCCCACCCCTGGAGGTCTCTCAGAGCTGCAGAGATGTGCTGCTGAGGGCCATGGGTTAGCACCAGCCTTGGCGGTTAGGGACTGGATGATCTTCAAGGTCTTTTCCAACCAAAACCATTCCGTGGTTCCATGATTCTCTGCTGGTGGAGAGGACCTCTCCCACACCATGGAGCTTGTCATGGCTCAGCCCTGCCCCAGCAGAAGCAGCCCCCTGGGGCAGGGCAGGACCACGGCCCCTGACGTCCCTTCACCTTCTCAGTACCTCGGCAGGGAGGACGTTGGCCTGGAGTGGAAGATCATCTTCTTGCTGTACCTGCTGCTGGTGCTGAGCTGCTGCACGGTGAGCCCCGGGCACAGCAGAGGGCGAGCAGAGGGCAGCAGCAGGGCTGGCCCAGCTGATGCCCCCCCTGCTGCCCAGCTCCTCTACCGCAGGGTGAAGCTGTGGTGCCAGCAGAACGCCGCAGCCCCGCTGCTGCCCGCGGGCGGCTTTGGGGACGGCGTCACCAAGGCCTCCCGCTGCTTCCAGCTGGTTTTCCTGCTCTGCTGGGCACCAGGTGAGCTGCAGTTGGGGATGTCCCTCAGTGGCCTCCTCTCCACCTCCTGTTCTCCAGGCCCAACCACCCCAGCTCCCTCAGCTGCTCCTCCTAAGTTCTCCAGACCCTTCTTCTTTTCTGGGCCCTTCCCCAGCTTTGTTGCCCTTCTCTGGATCTGCTCTAGCCCCTCCATGTCCTTCTTGGAGTTGGCAAGGCCTTGGCCAGGAACCTTCCCCCGGGGCAGGAAGGTCCAGCCCACCCTGCTTGCAGGGACCAGTCCTTCCAGCAGCACTGCCCGAGGTGGATCGTGGCTGATGGACCCGCTCCTTAGCAGCAGCTCATCCCCTTGGGGGCCCTTTGTGCTTTCAGCCTCTCAGAAACCTGGAGCACTCAGATCCTGAGGTCCTCAAGGTCTGGGGAGGGAGGGAGGGAGGGAAGGACCTCATGGTTGTCCTAGGCAGACCTCTGTGCCATGGGAAATAGGCTAGGAGAGGGGAAGGACATTTGCCATTTGGAGAACTCCAGATGAGGCATCATCAGAGAGAAGGAGACCAGAGAGTGTCCTTTGTCTTCCATCCACAGCCTTCCTCCTCACCCTCCTCTCCTTCACCAGCATCAAACCCACCTCGGTCTTTGTCCTCCACATTGCTACAGTGAGTAAACTCCATCTGCTAGGCTCCAGAGCCCTGATGTTTGTCCCCAGCAGAATGTGGGTGGCCACGGCGGAGACCTCCTGGGGTGGCAAGGCCATGAGACCCCTTTAGGTGCTGCCAGCCCCTGATGGTGACACCCAACCAGGTGCCACCTGGGATGAACTCAGAGCAAAGGTCTCAGGTTCCTGGTGGCAGCCCTGGGCCCAGCCACCTGCTTTGGTGGTTGGTGTCCTGCTCCTCGGCTCTTGCCTTTAGTTGGCCACATCAAGAGGAAAGTCACCTCCTGGGTCACTCTGTGCACTGCAGTCATGGAGTCACTGACGTCAGGGAGGACCTTTAGGATCATGGAGTCCAATCCTTCACCCAGCACCTCCAGGGCACCACCAACCCATGGCCCTCAGCACCACAGCTCCACAGCTCTGAAACCCCTCCAGGGATGGGGGACTCCAACACTGTCCTGGGCAGCCCAGGACAGGCCTGGACAACCCTCAAGAGCAAGAAATTGTTCCTCATGGCCACCTGGGGCAGCCTGGGACCATTTCCTCTCATCCCATCACTTGGAGGAGGAGACCAACCCCCACCTGCCTCCAAGCTCCTTCCAGAGAGCTGTAGAGCACCAGAAGGTCTCTCCTTGGTGTCCTACTCTCCTGGCTCCAGCTGCCCCTCACAAGTTCTCCAGAGCCTTCCCCAGCTTTGTTGCCCTTCTCTGGACCTGCTCCAGCCCCTCAGTGTCCTTGGAGTGAGGGATCCCAGAGGAGCTGCGCTCACCCAGGGGCTGCTCTGCAGCTTGGAGAGGCCGCTGGGGCTCACAGGTGACCCTGGGGCAGGAGAAGGCCACACTCACCTCTGTGCTGTCTCTCTCACAGGCTTTGACCACCTCCCTCCAGGGCTTCCTGCACAGCTTGGCCTACGGCTGGCTGAGGCAGAACTTCCGTCAGGAGACCTTGGGCCAGGGAGCCTCCCTGCCCCTCCACCGCGGCCTCCAGGCTTTCTATGATGACTCCCTGGGGGCTGCTCCCTGCTGCCACCTCAACCCCAGCTCCTCCAGCCTGGGGCCTCTCTGGACTTGGGTCCCCCGTGCCTGGAGTGGGTTGAGGAGCACTGGGCAGGCTGGGGAGGAAGCTGTGGTGGCTGTGTCCCAGTGGGAAGCCCACCCGTAGGCCCTCACTGCTGGAGGCCACCCAAGATCCCACCATGCAAACAGCACCATGAGCAGTGGCTGGACAGGAGGTGGCCCATGGGAGGTGGGACAGGAGCTCACTGGATGAAGGATGCTCCTGTTCTGCACCATGAACAACTTGGCTGGTGGCAGCAGAAGGACTCTGGAGGCTCCTGAGCATTCAGGTGCTGTTGGAGGAGGCTGATAGCAAGCTCTAGAGCTTCCAGCAAGTGAAACCCAGCAATGGCAACCCCAGGGAAGGTGGTGGTGCTTGATGGGTTCATTGCTCTTGGGGCAGGGTCATGATTTCTGACAGACAGCAACCCTGCAGGGCCTGGGAGAAGGTGCTTCCAAATAAAGGTGTTGTGGTTGTGGTTCTCCTGGGCTTTGCTGCTCTTAGATAAATAACAGCAAGAGGTGAGGTGGTGAGCTACCTCCTTCCTGCCCTGGGGGAAGGTTCCTGGCCAAGGCTGGACATTGAGGGGGCAGAGAAGAGCAACCAAGCTGGGGAAGGGTCTGGAGAAGAAGGAGAAGGGTCTGGAGAACTTGGGAGGAGCAGCTGAGAGACCTGGAGTGGCTTCAGCTTGGACCTGGAGCAGGGGTGCTGGACTGGATGAGCTCCAGAGGTCCCTTCCCACCCAACCATGCTGGGGATTGGGGGATCCCACAGTCAGAAGCCTTGAAACCAGCTGCTTGGGCAGCCAGATCCCCTCCCTGATAGATCCCCTTGATGATCTCAGAATGACAGAACCCTGGAGATTGGGAGGAGACATTTGAGATCCTCCAGTCCAACTGCTCTCGAAGGTCTCTTCCCACCCATGCCCTGCTGTGAGTCCATGAACCCACCAAAGAGCCATCCTGAATTCAGTGACTTGTGTAATTCCTCTTTTTCCCTCCTCTCCACCAGTTCTCCTGCCCACCAGGGTGAGAGCAGAGCTCCTGCACGGAGGTCCTCACCAGCTCTATGTACAGAATATACACTGGCCAGGAAGGGTTGCCCTCAGGAGCCATGGCCACAAGCCCTTACTCCAGGCAGCTGTGGCCACACCACCTCACTTCCAGGTTGGAAAAGCAGTGGGGAAACCAAGCCCCTTCCTGCTCTTCCTGCATTGTCCATGTGAAGGAAGCAACAGGGAGGGCCTGAGAAGCAGCACAGCTTCCATCCCATGAGGTCTGGGAGCTTTGGGAATGTCTTGGATGAAATGCCAAGTGCAGAGGTAAAATCCCAGGTCTTCTGCCAGAGCAGGACTCCATCAGGCTACCAAAGCCACCCTCAAAACCACTCTTCAGGCAAGCTGGTCAGACTGGGAAGTGGTGATACAAAGTTAGAGCAGAAGCAAACAACCCTGGGGTCACAGCAGACCCTGCCCAAGGTAGAGTTCCAGTCCACTTCCAAGTGGGAAGAGCTCCAAAGCTGGCAGCAGAACCTCAGCTCTTCCCTACACTGAGCCCAGAAGCAGACACACATCTCTCTCTTTGCCAAGAGCTGAAGAGCAGCAGAATGACCAAGCTGGAAGCTGTGGTGAGAGCTGGAGAAGTTGCACCTCAGGGACCTCAGAGCAGGACCACTTTGAGCTCCTCACCTTGGTGCAGATGACCCAAGCTGCCCAAACCAGGTTCTCCAACGTGTTTTTGTCAGTAAAAGGGGGACCTGAGGTGTCTCATGGCCCAAGGTGGAGCTCCAGCTCACTTGCACCTCGTTGGAGCACAGCAAGGTGATTCTTCTTGGAGCCTTCATCTCTGGAGACCTTCTTTAGGTGAGCCTGCCTTGGCAGGGGGGTTGGACTGGATCTCCAGAGGTTCCTTCCAACCCCTGCCATCCTGTGATCCAAGCAGAAGAAATTAGATTTAGAGGCCAGCTCCTCTCTGTGGAGTGCCAGGAGGGGCTGGTGTCCACACAGCACCACGCCATCACCTCTGGAAAGCTTCTTCCATGCAGAGGCACCAACCCCTTCCTCTGTCTTGGAGAAAAAGCTCAACATCCCAAATCCAGCAGCTCCTCCTCCCAGTCCTACCACAGCTAAAGCAGAGTCAGGCTGCTGAAGGGGCAGTGATGACTTCTTCACATGGTCATTAGGTGGGAATCTAGAATCTCTCTGATGATCACCAGGAGTTGTCCTCAAAACAACTTCCCACTCCAGGGCTGTTCCTGCTGCTTCTGGGCAGGATGGTGGCACTGAAATGTTGAGAGCCCAAGCACTAGAGCTGGAGGAGCACAGATGGGGAAGATGTGTTTAACAGAGCCTGTGCCACACTGCTGGAAGCCTGGTGGTCATCTTCTGACCTAGGAACAACCACCCAAAGAAGAGTTTCTCCTTTAGGGTCCCCTAATCCAGCCCCTCAGAGCAGGACTGGGCAGTGGCCATGGTTCTCCCTTTCTTCTACACCTCCGACCCACACGTTCACGTGCTCAGGATCATCCCCAAGTTGGGAGCAAGGTCTGGATCAGGCAAGAAGTTTCCTTTCCAAACTCAACTACAGCTTGGGTCCTTCGTTCTTCAGCAGAGTCCCTTCACCAAGCTCAGTGATGGTGCAGCACAGCCTGGAGATCCTCGGGCAAGGAGCCGATGATGGTCTCGATGTAGAGGCCGATGCGCTGCAGGGTCTCCTCCTTCACAGGGAGGTGCTGGCACCTGGCTCTCACCTACAGCAGACACAGGAGAGACAGCAGCTTGAAAGCAGCTTCAGAGGTCCTCTTCTGCTTTATCCTTCAGAGAATCATGGCATGGGTTGGGCTGGAGAAGACCTTTAGGATCATGGAGTCCAACCATCAGCCCAGCCCTGCCAGGGCACCACCGACCCATGGCCCTCAGTGCCACAGCTCCAGGGCTCTGAAACCCCTCCAGGGATGGGGACTCCAGCACTGCCCTGGGCAGCCTGGGCCAGGCCTGGACAAGCCTCAAGGGGCAGAAATTGTTCCTCATGGCCAATCTCAACCTCCCTGGGCCAACCTGAGGCCCATTCCTCTTGTCCTATCACTCGTTCTTTGGGAGAAGAGACCAACCCCCACCTGACTCCAAGCTCCTTGCAGGGAGCCATAGAGAGCCAGAAGGTCTCCCCTCAGCCTCCTTTTCTTCAGGCTCAACCCGCCCCCAGCTCCCTCAGCTGCTCCTCACAAGTTCTCCAGACCCTTCCCCAGCTCTGTTGCCCTTCTCTGGACCTGCCCCAGCCTCTCAATGTCCTTCTTGGAGCGAGAGGCCCAAAACTGACCCCAGGATTCCAGATGTGTCACCAAGCCAGGATGCTGGTGACCTTCTTGACCACCTGGGCACACACTCTTTAGTGTGAGACAACAGACAGGAAACTGTCCCCTGAACCTCTAGGAGATGAAGAGTCAGAACTTTGAATCCTTTTCCACACCAACTCTCAAGTTTCATGACTGACCCATGGGCCAGAAGTCCAGATCAAGATGAACCCCAGTAAGTCTATCCAAGAGGTGTGATCCCTGCCCCTGGTCCCTCCCTGCCACACAGGCACAGAAAGGGACAAGTGCAGGAAGAAAGGAGGAGAACTTACCAGCTTCTCACGAAGTTTTAGCACCAGGTCTACAATCTCCACCTCAGACTTGTCCTTCATCCAGGCCACAATGTTCTAAAGAGAGAGAAGAGCTTGCTCAGGGACATTTCTCCTTTACAGAAGCTTCTCTCCAAGAGATGTCCTCAAAATAAACAGGAGGAGGAGGAGGAGGTTTCTCCTCTTCTTCCACAACTCTGCTCATGGCACTTAAACCTCAGTGAGCAGGACAAAGCTCTCCCCACTTTTCTGCCCATGACAGCATCAAGCTTTGGCCTGCAAGGGAAGAATGAAGTCAAGATGGAGCAACACACAGGCAGTGTGAGGGACAGGAGAGCTGGAGATGCATCTGGGTTGGACACCAGAGCTCCTGGGACTACCCCAGTGTAAGAGATTGCACCAGGAATGAAGGAAGCCATGAGGTGATGCCTGCAGTCTGTTGGCTTGGGATGGACCTGAGGAACAAAACAAGGGTTGATAGAAGCAACCAGAGCAGGACCTGGGCTGGCAGGCAACGTGGAGGAGCTGAACTCCTCATGTGCTCATCTCCCTTGTGTGATGTTACTCCTGCACAGGGGCTGACAGGAGGCCACGTGGCGATTCCCGAACCCAAGATGCATCAACAGATGCCCAAGGTGGCCACATCCTCATCTCCCAGGTGCCACCCAATGTTGGTTTGTAACCCCTGCAGCTGGAACTCACTGCCTCACAGATGGCTTCCAAGTGAAGGGCCTCCAGCTTCTGGGTCATCTCCTTGTGCCGCTGGCGGTACCAGCCCTCGAAGTTGGGAGACCTGAAGAAACGCCTGCAGAGAGAGGGACACTGAGGGGGGACACGGAGGGGGGACACGGAGAGGGGACACCGAGGGGGGGACACGGAGGGGGGACACCGAAGCACCCAGAGAAGCAGGTTGCCTCCGTGGCACGCAGACTCTGACTGATACTTCGTGAGCTACCACACTGCTCTCATCTTTTCTACCCCAGGGGCTTCTCTTCAGTCAGGCAGGGACATGACAGAGCTGAGAGCTTCAGCAGATTGTCACCAAGGAGAGGGACAACCCCACCAGTGCCACACCTCCCTTGGCACCAGTCAATCTGAGGAGTCCTGGACTGCCCTTTGACCTTCTGGAGCCTTATTTTGTCCTTTGGAGTCACTTGGACAGTTCAGCATGGGAGGCCATTCCTGGTCCTCTGCTTGGTTCCTCTCCTTTGCTGATGGGAATATCAACAGTGTGGCCAGCAGGAGCAGGGCAGGGATTGTCCCCCTGCACTGGGCACTGCTGAGGCCACACCTGGAATCCTGTGGTCAGTTTTGGGCCTCTCACTCCCAAAAGGACAAGGAGGAGCTGGAGCAGGGCCAGGGAAAGGCAAGAGAGCTGTGGAAGGGTCTGGAGAAGAAGGAGAAGGGTCTAGAGAACTTGTGAGGAGCAGCTGAGGGAGCTGGGGTGGTTGGGCCTGGAGAGAAGGAGGCTGAGGGGAGACCTTCTGGCTCTCTACAGCTCCCTCCAAGGAGGCTAGAGCCAGGTGGGGGTTGGACTCTTCTCCTGAGGAATAAATGATAGGACAAGAGGAAATGGCCTCAAGTTGCCCCAGGAGAGGTTGAGGTTGGCCATAGGGGACAATTTCTGCCCCTTGAGGGTTGTCCAGGCCTGGCCCAGGCTGCCCAGGGCAGTGCTGGAGTCCCCATCCCTGGAGGGGTTTCAGAGCCATGGAGCTGTGGTGCTGAGGGCCATGGGTCGGTGGTGCCCTGGCAGTGCTGGGCTGATGGTTGGGACTCCATGAGCTTCAAGGTCTCCTCCAACCCAACCCAAGCAATCCCATCTCTGGTATTTACAGCTTTCAAAAGTTTTCAGTAAAGCTTTTGAATGAATTAAAATCCAAAGGCATGGACCTGAGGCCCACAGACTTGGTGCTTTCCATCTCTCCTACATAACTCAGGTGCCACTAAGGCACAGGTAAGAACTTCTTAAGTGACTCTCTGTCCTGAAAGTCCCCTGCTTGTCCCCAGTTCCACTCAAGGATTTGCTGCTCATCACAGCCTGGAGCAGCTGGTAAGGGCATGAGGCAAAGGAAGCACTGAAGTCTTACCTGTAGAGGCCTAACCAGTCCCCCTTGAGGACACAGGTCAGCTGGGGCCCAGCATGTTCAAGGGTCTTCATAAAGTCCTCCTGACGGAAAGGCCGGATCTGGGGGGGGGTTCTGCACAACACAGACCATGTTAGAGGACACCCAAAAGGCACTGTTGCAGTTCTGTACCTCAGAACAAGTCCAAGTGAGGGGTGACCTGTTGGGAAGCAGCTCCATGGAGAAGGAGCTGGCAGTGCTGGTGGACAAGGAGTTCACCACGAGCCAGCAATGTGACCTCGTGGCCAAGAAGGCCAAGAGTCCACTCTGGGGGCATGCAGAAGTGTGGCCAGCAGGGCACGGGAGGATCTGCTCCCCCTCTGCTCTGCCATGGAGAGGCCATGCTGGAGAGCTGGGGCCAGGGCTGGGCTCCCCAGTTCCAGAGAGACTGGGAGCTGCTGGAGAGAGTCCAGGGGAGGCTGGGAAGATGCTGAGGGGCCTGCAGCAGCTCTGTGAGGAGCAAAGGCTGAGAGCCCTGGGGCTGAGAGCCTGCAGAAGAGCAGCCCCAGAAGGCATCTGAGCAATGCTCAGCAAGAGCTAAAGGACCTGTGGGGAACAAGAGGCTGGGTGGCCAGTGGTGCTCAGGGACAGGCCAAGGGACACCAAGTGGAAGCCAGGAGGTTCCCTCAGGAGCAACTTGTTTGGTGTGAGGCTGCTGGAGGCCTGGAGCAGGCTGCCCTGAGAGGTTGTGGAGTCTCCTCTGGAGAGCTTCCAACCCCCTGGCCATTGTGCCCCTGGGCAAGCTGCGGTGGGTGGCCTGCTGGAGCAGGGGGTTGGACTGGCTGAGCTCCAGAGGTCCCTTCCCACCCCAGCATGCTGGGATTGGGGGCAGTAAGGTCTATCATTGCACTGGAAGAGGCTGCAGCAGGTAGAATGAAGCACCTCCAGCAGCCCTGCTAGCAAAGCTCAATTGAGGTTGACAGCAGCTGAGCTCACTGCAGAGTAGGAAGCATGTAGCCCGTGATTGTGGTGGGGATTTGTTCCAAGGAGTCAAATTCCCTTCCTTCAAGCAGAGAAGGTCACACAGAGGTTGAGCAGCAGATGGCAGAACCAGTCCCAGTCCCTAGGGTCAAAGGCAAGATGGATCATACCTTCCATGGAGTGATGGCCCTCTGCAGAGGCATCAGACTTGCAATGTAGTGCTCCTGGGAAGAGATAATGCCCCAAATAAGAACCATTTTGGAAGTCACCAACAACTGCAGAACCTCTCTTAGGGTCACTAACAACAGCCTCCTACTTTCTGGTCTCCTTCTACGTGAGCCCAACCCTTCCACCTTGTGTTCTACCTTGTCTCCCACCAGGAGCTAAGGTCACAATGCTGCAGGAATCCCAAGTGGGCATGGGACAAAAGGTCAGGTGAGGAGAAGCTGGCAGGAGGGACCAGAATCTAAGATCTTCTGTCCTCCCATCTTCTACCTCCTGAGATGAAGGAGCAAAGAAGGTGCAGGAGCCAATCTTGGCCAATTGGATGGTCACCAAAAAAGCATCAGCAGCTTGCTAGTGGGACTGGAGAGGAGACAGAGATGGGCTTGAAAGAAACCTTTCCTTCTGCTCTGCCATGGTGAAGCCACAGCTGGAGAGCTGGGGTTAGTGCTGGGATGCACCGTTCAGTGAGACTGGGAGCTACTGGAGAGAGTCCAGGGAGGCTGGGAAGATGCTGAGGGGCCTGCAGCAGCTCTGTGAGGGGCCAAGGCTGAGAGCCCTGGGGCTGAGAGCCTGCAGAAGAGCAGCCCCAGAGGGCATCTGCGCAATGCTCAGCAGGAGATGAAGGACCTGTGGGGGACATGAGGCTGGGGCCAGACTCTGCCCAGTGGTGCCCAGGGACAGGCCAAGGGACAACAAGTGGGAGCCAGGAGGTTCCCTCAGGAGCAACTTGTTTGGTGTGAGGCTGCTGGAGGCCTGGAGCAGGCTGCCCTGAGAGGTTGTGGAGTCTCCTTCTCTGGAGAGCTTCCAACCCCCCTGGCCATTGTGCCCCTGGGCAAGCTGCTGTGGGTGCCCCTGGTGGAGCAGGGGGGTTGGACTGGCTGAGCTCCAGAGGTCCCTTTCCACCCCAGCATGCTGGAACTGGGGGATTGTAAGCAAACAGGGAAGGCCTCTTCCTACACTGCAGCAAACACTCAACCTTCAGTCTCTGCACATGTTCTGCTGCATGTCCAACCACAGAGCTGTATGCTGATTGCTGCCACTGGCATCCAGGAGACACTGAGTTCTCCCTGGAGTAAAACATCTCCAAGGAGCTGCCACGTCCTGAAGCTATTAGAGATGCTGAGACAGAAGTGAATAAAAGAGGACAAGCTCCACCTTGTCCCTCAAGCATCTCCTGTTCCACCATCCCCTCCCCTTCCCAGGCCTGTGACAAGTCCCTGCTGAGCTCACCAGCGGGATGATGAAGCTCTGGGTGAGCTCCAGCAGGTGGCGCCTCAGGAGGGCACTCTGGACTTCAGAGGGCCTTTTCCTCTGGATGCCCTGGAAGCAGAAGTCGCAATGCAATGCAATACAATACAATGCAATACAATACAATACGATACAATACAATACAATACACCAGGTTGGAAGAGACCTTCAAGATCATCACGTCCAACCCATCAACCAATCCAACCCACCTAAACAACTAAACCATGGCACCAAGCACCCCATCAAGTCTCCTCCTGAACACCTCCAATGAAGGGGACTCCACCACCTCTACGGGCAGCCCATTCCAATGGGCAATCACTCTCTCCGTGTAGAACTTCTTCCTAACCTCCAGCCTAAACCTCCCCTGGCACAGCTTGAGACTGTGTCCTCTTGTTCTGGTGCTGGCTGCTTAGCAGAAGAGACCAACCTCCACCTGTCCACAGCCTCCATTCAGGGAGTTGTAGAGAGCAAGAAGGTCACCCCTGAGCCTCCTCTTCTCCAGGCTAAGCAACCCCAGCTCCCTCAGCCTCTCCTCATAGGGTTTGTGTTCCAAACCCCTCACCAACTTCGTTGCCCTTCTCTGGACACCTTCCAGCAAGTCAACATCCTTCCTAAACTGAGGGGCCCAGAACTGGACACAGGACTCAAGGTGTGGCCTAACCAGTGCAGTGGACAGGGGCAGAATGACCTCCCTGCTCCTGCTGGCCACACTCTTCCTGATGCAGGCCAGGATGCCATTGGCCCTCTTGGCTGCCTGGGCACACTGCAGGCTCATGTTCAGCCTACCATCGACCAGCACCCCCAGGTCCCTCTCTGCCTGGCTGCTCTCCAGCCACTCTGCCCCCAGCCTGTAGCACTGCCTGGGGTTGCTGTGGCCAATGTGCAGAACCCGGCACTTGGATGTGTTCAATCTCCTGCCCTTGGACTCTGCCCATCTGTCCAGCCTGTCGAGGTCCCTCTGCAAAGCCTCTCTGCCCTCCACCAGATCAACTCCTGCCCCCAGCTTGGTGTCATCTACAAATTTACTGATGATGGACTCGATGCCCTCATCCAGATCATCAATAAAGATGTTAAAGAGCATGGGGCCCAGCACTGATCCCTGGGGCACACCACTAGTGACTGGAACAATGGTACTGTTCCTCTATCATGCAGACATGGGGGCTTGCAAAGCCTGCAGCTAGAAGCCACCAGCCCACAGCAGTCTGGAAATGGTAGCACCCAAAATGAAGGATTGCCCCTCCAGAGCTGGCTTGTCACTGCATGGAATCTGGTTTCTCAGCCTCTCTTCTCAGCAGGGATTGTCCTCACGTGGGTGGGCACCAGCACCCACACTTCATCCAGAACATCAAGTGAACAGTGGTTTAGGTTGCACATCAGAAGAAATTTCTTCACAGAAAGGGTTCTCCAGCACTGAAAGAGATTTCCTAGGGAGGTGGCTGAGTCTCCATCCCTCCATCCCTCAAAGTCTTGGAGATGTGGTGCTGAGGGCAATGGTTTAGCATCAGCCTCGGCAGAGTTAAGAGAGAGGTTGGACTTGAAGAGCTTAAAGGTCTCCTCCAGCCTAAATTGTTCTGTGAACAGGAGGCTGAGGGGAGACTTTCTGGCTCTCTACAACTCCCTGAAAGGAGGTTGGAGCCAGGTGGGGATCACAGAATCATGGAATCACAGAATGGTTTTGGTTGAAGACCTTCAAGCTCATGGAGTCCAACCCTTGACCCAGCACTGCCAGGGCACCACCAACCCATGGCCCTCAGCACCACAGCTCCACAGCTCCAAAACCCCTCCAGGGATGGGGACTCCAACACTGCCCTGGGCAGCCTGGGTCAGGCCTGGACAACCCTCAAGGGGCAGAAATTGTTCCTCATGGCCAACCTCAACCTCTCCTGGGGCAACTTGAGGCCATTTCCTCTTGTCCTATCCCTTGTTCCTTGGGAGAAGAGACTGACCCCAGGGTGGTTGGACATTAGGAAAAGTTACTTTGCTGAAGGCCTGGCCCAGGCTGCCCAGGGCAGTGCTGGAGTCCCCATCCTTGGAGGGCTTTCAAAGCCCATGGAGCTGTTGTGCTGAGTGCCATGGTCTGGTAGTGCCCTGGCAGTGCTGGGGTAAGGGTTGGACTTGATGGTTTGAAAGAGCTCTTCCAAGCCAAAGGATTGTGTGATGCCACCACGACACAGCTGTGGGAAGCCTGCTGCTTCTGCAGAGTTTACCCTCTGTTTACCCCAAGGGGTTGGCCCAGTTTCCCCAGTGATGAGACAGAAGCTGTAGGACAGGTGGAAGCTGCTCACCTTGAGTAGTCTCTTGATCAGGGTCTTGTCTTTGTGAAGAAAGGTTTTGTAAGAAGTGTAGATTCCTGGAGTGAAAAACAAACAAACAAAACAGAAAACCCAGAGTAAAAAACTCCAACTTTAGCAACAAATCTTTGTCTGTGGATCTAGAGGAGCTTCAGGGCTAGGAGCTGAGGTTCCCACCACAAATCTGGGTGCAGCCAGTGCTCCCAGCAGGACTGAAAGGACCCTGAACCATCTCAAGAACCTTCTTATGGTGAGATAACTCACTTCTGGCTAGGCCTGAGGTGAGCAGCTGGTTAAGGTGCAGCTGTGTCTAGGCAATCCAGTTCCTTAGAGTTCTATCACCTCTAAAATCCAACAGGACATCAAAACCAGCACAGAAAACGAGAAGCTGCTCTCCCAGTTTGTTCAGTTAATTGACTGGTGGCTTCTTAAACTTCAGGGCAGAGATGTGGTTGTTGTGGATCAGATGAGGAGTGTCACCACTGGCTAGTAGATCAAGTGTGAGATGGTGACCCCAAAACATCCACCTGTTGAGATGCCAAATCCTCCAGGTGGGTTAAAGAAAATGAAATCAAGGACTCACCTGGTTTGGTGTCCAGAGTCTTTAGTTTAGCCAACTTCTTCACCTTGACTTGTTTGGGCAGGTCTCCTGTGGACAGACATCAAATGTTCAGGCTCTGAATCCACCCTCAGAGCTCAGGCTTTGGCCCTGAGGACATTCAGCTTCTACACCTGAACAGCTCAAACAGGATCCTCCCTGAACTCCACCCTCACACAAAGCTTCTCTGCTGAACTGTGGAACAGGAAAGTGCTTGAGGGGCATAAAGAAGAGTGTGGCCAGCAAGTCAAGGAAGGTTCTCCTGCCCCTCTGCTCTGCCATGGTGAAGCCACCGCTGGAGAGCTGGGGCCAGTGCTGGGCTCCCCAGTTCAGTGAGACTGGGAGCTACTGGAGAGAGTCCAGGGGAGGCTGGGAAGATGCTGAGGGGCCTGCAGCAGCTCTGTGAGGAGCAAAGGCTGAGAGCCCTGGGGCTGAGAGCCTGCAGAAGAGCAGCCCCAGAAGGCATCTGACCAATGCTCAGCAGGAGCTGAAGGACCTGTGGAGGGCGAGAGGCTGGGGCCAGACTCCGCCCAGTGGTGCCCGGGGACAGGCCAAGGGCCACCAAGTGGAAGCCAGGAGGTTCCATCCAGATGCCCCTTCCCACCCCACCATGCTGTGGTTCTGTGGGAAGAAGGCCCTGCAGAGAACCATTCCTCACCCTAATGAGGCTTTCTTGGCTTCACAGCTGGCAGTCAGAGTTTCTCCTTCCACCACTCTCTCCACTCTGCACTTTCCCACCCAGGAAGGTTTCTTTCTCCTGTTCACACTCAGAACTTAAACAGACCAAGCTGTCCCCTCAACAGCTGCTCTTCACTTCTCTGTGCTCATCCTGCACACCAGCTGGGCCAGAGCCTGGACTTCCCTTTGGCTTCTCAGCTCCCCCAAGAACGCTGATGGGCAAAACCACAACCCTCAGCTCACTCTGAACCTCCGCCATGCTCTACCAACACAAGAGGACTTTGGCTCCACCCTTACCTGACATTTTGAGCTCCCCAACCCGCAGGATGTGTGGCCAGTGCTGGAGAGTTTTGATGAAGAAAGGGTTTGTGACTCCCACAACTATGTTTGGCCTAGAAAGATGGGGGGGGAACCAAGCAGGAGAAGGTCAGCCTGAGGGTTTGCCTCAGCCAGATGGTGGCCAGCAAGGCTGTGGTAGGGACTTACGGAGCTTGGGTCCTGGTGGTGTACTCCTTGAACTCGCTGTCGTGGATGGTGAAGTAGGGGCGGTAGTCACAGCAGTACCTCAGGGGAGCAAGGCAGCTGCAAAGCAGGCAGAAGAGGAGTCACATGGAGGAGGAACAGGGCAGGAGCAGGGAAGTCATTCTGCCCTGGACTCAGCACTGGTTAGGCCACACCTCGAGTCCTGTGTCCAGTTCTGGGCCCCTCAGTTTAAGAAGGACATTGAGACACTTGAACGTGTCCAGAGAAGGGCAACGAGGCTGGGGAGGGGTCTGGAGCACAGCCCTGTGAGGAGAGGCTGAGGGAGCTGGGGTTGCTTAGCCTGGAGAAGAGGAGGCTCAGGGGAGACCTCATTGCTCTCTACAACTACCTGAAGGGAGGTTGTAGCCAGGAAGGGGTTGGCCTCTTCTGCCAGGCAACCAGCACCAGAACAAGAGGACACAGTCTCAAGCTGTGCCAGGGGAGGTTCAGGCTGGATGTTAGGATGAAATTCTTCCCAGACAGAGAGATTGGCCATTGGAATGTGCTGCCCGGGGAGGTGGTGGAGTCACCATCCCTGGAGGTGTTTAGGAAGAGCCTGGATGAGGCACTTGGTGCCATGGTTTAGTTGATTAGATGGTGTTGGGCGAGAGGTTGGACTTGATGATCTCAAAGGTCTCTTCCCACCTGGTCTGGTCTACTCTACTCTACTCTACTCTACTCTACTCTACTCTACTCTACTCTACTCTACTCTACTCTACTCTACTACTCTATTCTATTCTATTCTATTCCATTCCATTCCATTCCATTCTAATCTAATTCTATTCTGTTCTGTTCTGTTCTATTCTGCTCTCTATTCTATTCTATTCTGCTCTCTATTCTATTCTATTCTGCTCTCTATTCTATTCTATTCTGCTCTCTATTCTATTCTATTCTGCTCTCTATTCTATTCTATTCTATTCTATTCTATTCTATTCTATTCTATTCTATTCTATTCTATTCCATTCCATTCCATTCCATTCCATTCCATTCCATTCCATTCCATTCCATTCCAAATTCATGTCCTCTAGCAGGGTTCTGTCCTACCAGGGGTAACACCTGAGAGGAGCTCCAGGGTGTTTTACCTAAAGCTGAGTTCATACCTGAGGAGATAAAGTTCCTCAGGGCTGTGAGCCAGCAGCTCTCCCACCATGGGAGGTTCACATTGCTCTACCACTGCTGGAACCTGAGCAAGTCTCTCCTGCTACACTGCCTGGCCCACATGTTCAAGGCCAGGCTGGTCTACTGGGAGATGCCCTTGCCCTTGGTGATGGGAGGGTGGAACTGGATGATCTTTAAAGTCCCTTCCAACCCAACCCATTTTGGGATTCTATGTTTCATCAACAAACTAAACCCACCAGGATGGACCCAGCAGAACTGGGCTGAATGGCTGCCACCCACAAGAGCTGAACAGGCTGGAGAGTTGGGGGAGAGGAACCTCATGAAGTTCAGCCAGGGCAAGTGGAGGGTGCTGCCCCTGGGGAGGTACAACCTCCTGCACCAGTGCAGGTGAAGGGTGACCTGCTGGGAAGCAGCTCCAAGGCAAAGGAGCTGGCAGTGCTAGGGGACCACAAGTTGCCCAGGAGCCAGCAATGTGCCTTCATGGCCAAGAAGGCCAAGAGTCTGCTGAGGGGGCATGGAGGAGAGTGTGGCCAGCAGGGTAAGGGAGATTCTCCTGCCCTTCTACTAGGGAGATCACAGTTGGAGCCCTGGGGCCAGGGCTGGGCTCCCCAGTGCCACAGAGACTGGGAGCTGCTGGAGAGAGTCCAGGGGAGGCTGGGAAGATGCTGAGGGGCCTGTAGCAGCTCTGTGAGGGGCCAAGGCTGAGAGCCCTGGGGCTGAGAGCCTGCAGAAGAGCAGCCCCAGAGGCATCAATGCTCAGCAAGAGCTAAAGGAGCTGTGGGGGGCAGGAGGCTGGGGCCAGGCTCTGCTCAGTGGTGCCCAGGGACAGCACAAGGGCCAAGGGACAGCAAGTGAAAGCCAGGAGGTTCCCTCAGGAGCAACTTGTTTGGTGTGAGGGTGCTGGAGGCCTGGAGCAGGCTGCCCTGAGAGGTTGTGGAGTCTCCTTGTGTGGAGAGCTTCCAACCCCCCTGGCCATTGTGCCCCTGGGCAAGCTGCTGTGGATGCCCCTGGTGGAGCAGGCGGGGTTGGACTGGCTGAGCTCCAGAGGTCCCTTCCCACCCCAGCATGCTGGGATTGAAGATCCTGTGTGAATTTCTTAGTCTAGCTCCCTGCATCTCAGAATTTGAGGACTTTACCTGGTCAGTGCCAGAACCATTTCTGAAGACACTGTGGGGGATGGTGCCATCACCACCATTGGCTCTCCCAGCAACATCAGCTCCCACAACATCTGGATGTGAATGAGGACTGGCTGGAAACACCTGTGAGGGGAGGGCAGGACTGAGGTGAGAGATGCAGTCTGGGCAAGCACAGACACTGCTACTGCACATAAACCAACCCTGGTGAGCTTCAGGGTGGGAACTGGAGATCTAGGATAGGTTTCTAGTGTCCCACCACAGAATGTCAGGTGTCTTCCACATGCTGCTCCTCAACCATTTCAAATATGTCTACAAGAAGTCCTTTAAGCAACATAAAGCAACCTTTTCAACCAAGATGATCATGGAATCATGGATAGCTTGGGCTGAAGGGTCCTTCTAAGCTCCTCCAGTCCAACCCCCTGCAGCCAGCAGGGACATCCCCAACCAGAGCAGGCTGCTCACAGCCCCAAAGGACCTCGCCTGGGATGGTGCCAGGCATGGGGCAGCTCCCACCTCTCTGGGCAGCCTGGGCCAGGCTCTCACCACCCTCAGGGACAAACATTTCTCCCTTCTCTCCACTCTGAAGCTCCCTCTCTCAGTGCCAAACCCTCACCCCTGCTCCTGGCACAACAGCCCTGCTCAGAACTCTGTCCCCAGCTTTCAGCTCAGCACTCAGAGGCCACCAGAAGGTCTCCCTGGAGCCTTCTCTTCTCCAGGCTGAACAAGCTCAACTCTACCAGCCTGGCCCCACAGCAGAGGGCTTCCAGCATGGCTGTGGCCTCCTCTGGCCCTGCTCCAGCAGGTCCCTGTCTGTGCTGAGGACTGTAGGAGGACCTCAACAGAGCAGGGCACAGCAACTTCTGATTCCTCATTTGGTGTCTTCCCTATAGCCATGATTTATGGGACACCATGGGCATATGGGAAGGAGAAGGTTGTAGGCATGGTGGCTCTCACCTGAAGAGATCTAGTTCATGAATACTAGGGAGAACCATTGGGGCTGGCAACAGATTCTAAAGGAGGAAGAAAGAAACAAAATAATCAAACACTGGACTCAGATGATCTCCAGAAGGTCCCTTCCAACCCCAACCATTCTGTGGCTCTGTGAAGCAAAACCAACACTGTTGGTCAACAGAAGCATCCTGGCTGAGATGCCACCTAAAGTGACCACCTCAACCACAAAGCAGCTCCCTCTAAGCACAAAAAAGAAGAGAAGAAGGAGGTATGAGCCAGGAACAGATCTGGGTGGAGCATTCAAGGCCCACATGGATGTCCTTTGCTAGAAGATAGCCTCAAATTCCTGCCTTTCGTGATGTGAGAGGTTCAGGTGTCTGCTGCTTTGTTATTAGAGCTGCTTCTGGTGCAAGGCAGAGCTTAAGACTCAGAGATGCTGAAGGTTGGTAAGGTGGGTACCCAAAGTTGCTCAAAAGAGAGAAAAAGGCTCGCGGGGGGGTGTTGTCAAGTTAAAAAGAACCACATCAAAGCTGAATGAAAGCAGAAAAGATGCTGCAAAGCACAGCAAACCAAGGGAAGATCTCCCTCCACCTGAGCCAGGAGATCTAAAACTGAACCAGGAGATCTCCCTCCACCTGAGCCAGGAGATCTAAAACTGAACCAGGAGATCTCCCTCCACCTGAGCCAGGAGATCTAAAACTGAACCAGGAGATCTCCCTCCACCTGAGCCAGGAGATCTAAAACTGAACCAGGAGATCTACCTCCACCTGAGCCAGGAGATCTAAAACTGAACCAGGAGATCTCCCTCCACCTGAGCCAGGAGATCTAAAACTGAACCAGGAGATCTACCTCCACCTGAGCCAGGAGATCTAAAACTGAACCAGGAGATCTACCTCCACCTGAGCCAGGAGATCTAAAACTGAACCAGGAGATCTACCTCCACCTGAGCCAGGAGATCTAAAACTGAACCAGGAGATCTACCTCCACCTGAGCCAGGAGATCTAAAACTGAACCAGGAGATCTACCTCCACCTGAGCCAGGAGATCTAAAACTGAACCAGGAGATCTACCTCCACCTGAGCCAGGAGACCTAAAACTGAACCAGGAGATCTACCTCCACCTGAGCCAGGAGATCTAAAACTGAACCAGGAGATCTACCTCCACCTGAGCCAGGAGACCTAAAACTGAACCAGGAGATCTACCTCCACCTGAGCCAGGAGATCTAAAACTGAACCAGGAGATCTACCTCCACCTGAGCCAGGAGATCTAAAACTGAACCAGGAGATCTACCTCCACCTGAGCCAGGAGATCTAAAACTGAACCAGGAGATCTACCTCCACCTGAGCCAGGAGATCCAACCAGGAGATCTACCTCCACCTGAGCCAGGAGATCTAAAACTGAACCAGGAGATCTACCTCCACCTGAGCCAGGAGATCTAAAACTGAACCAGGAGATCTACCTCCACCTGAGCCAGGAGATCTAAAACTGAACCAGGAGATCTACCTCCACCTGAGCCAGGAGATCTAAAACTGAACCAGGAGATCTACCTCCACCTGAGCCAGGAGATCTAAAACTGAACCAGGAGATCTACCTCCACCTGAGCCAGGAGATCTAAAACTGAACCAGGAGATCTACCTCCACCTGAGCCAGGAGATCTAAAACTGAACCAGGAGATCTACCTCCACCTGAGCCAGGAGATCTAAAACTGAACCAGGAGATCTACCTCCACCTGAGCCAGGAGATCTAAAACTGAACCAGGAGATCTACCTCCACCTGAGCCAGGAGATCTAAAACTGAACCAGGAGATCTACCTCCACCTGAGCCAGGAGATCTAAAACTGAACCAGGAGATCTACCTCCACCTGAGCCAGGAGATCTAAAACTGAACCAGGAGATCTACCTCCACCTGAGCCAGGAGATCTAAAACTGAACCAGGAGATCTACCTCCACCTGAGCCAGGAGATCTAAAACTGAACCAGGAGATCTACCTCCACCTGAGCCAGGAGATCTAAAACTGAACCAGGAGATCTACCTCCACCTGAGCCAGGAGATCTAAAACTGAACCAGGAGATCTACCTCCACCTGAGCCAGGAGATCTAAAACTGAACCAGGAGATCTACCTCCACCTGAGCCAGGAGACCTAAAACTGAACCAGGAGATCTACCTCCACCTGAGCCAGGAGATCTAAAACTGAACCAGGAGATCTACCTCCACCTGAGCCAGGAGATCTAAAACTGAACCAGGAGATCTACCTCCACCTGAGCCAGGAGATCTAAAACTGAACCAGGAGATCTACCTCCACCTGAGCCAGGAGATCTAAAACTGAACCAGGAGATCTACCTCCACCTGAGCCAGGAGACCTAAAACTGAACCAGGAGATCTACCTCCACCTGAGCCAGGAGATCTAAAACTGAACCAGGAGATCTACCTCCACCTGAGCCAGGAGATCTAAAACTGAACCAGGAGATCTACCTCCACCTGAGCCAGGAGACCTAAAACTGAACCAGGAGATCTACCTCCACCTGAGCCAGGAGATCTAAAACTGAACCAGGAGATCTACCTCCACCTGAGCCAGGAGATCTAAAACTGAACCAGGAGATCTACCTCCACCTGAGCCAGGAGATCTAAAACTGAACCAGGAGATCTACCTCCACCTGAGCCAGGGAGATCTAAAACTGAACCAGGAGATCTACCTCCACCTGAGCCAGGAGATCTAAAACTGAACCAGGAGATCTACCTCCACCTGAGCCAGGAGATCTAAAACTGAACCTGAACCAGATCTACACCTGAGCCAGGAGATCTAAAACTGAACTCTACCTCCACCTGAGCCAGGAGATCTAAAACTGAACCAGGAGATCTACCTCCACCTGAACCAGGAGATCTACCTCCACCTGAGCCAGGAGATCTAAAACTGAACCAGGAGATCTACCTCCACCTGAGCCAGGAGATCTAAAACTGAACCAGGAGATCTACCTCCACCTGAGCCAGGAGATCTAAAACTGAACCAGGAGATCTACCTCCACCTGAGCCAGGAGATCTAAAACTGAACCAGGAGATCTACCTCCACCTGAGCCAGGAGATCTAAAACTGAACCAGGAGATCTACCTCCACCTGAGCCAGGAGATCTAAAACTGAACCAGGAGATCTACCTCCACCTGAGCCAGGAGATCTAAAACTGAACCAGGAGATCTACCTCCACCTGAGCCAGGAGATCTAAAACTGAACCAGGAGTCTACCTCCACCTGAGCCAGGAGATCTAAAACTGAACCAGGAGATCTGCCTCTACCTGAATCAGATCTACCTCCACCTGAACCAGATCTACACCTGAGCCAGGAGATCTACCTCCCTCACTGGAGGTTGGAAGGGACTTCTGGAGATCAATTCCACTCCCCTTAGCAAGGCAGGTTCACCTGTAGTCTGAGCCAAATGAGGAGCTTAAACCACAATTAATTAATAATTATTTAATTCATAATTAATAATCAAGTGATTTCCAAGAGAATAAGGCTGGAGACATTTCAGTTCTTGTCCACCTTCCTGCCCTATCAGCCTAGATTCTGCTCCTCATTGCTTGTGTCACTCCATGCTTCATCTCACCTCTTGGTTGCACTGCTTCACTGGGCTTGATCCTGGTTTGTCCACCCTTGATGGGATCCTCACCTAGGTAAGAAGAGGGAGATGGACTCAGCATCAGTGAGCACAGTCAGCACTTGGTTTACTTCCCCATCCACCTTCCCCATCCCCCATCCCCATCTTCAACCATCCACCTGAGGAAGCCTCCCCAGGTAACAGTTGGAATTGTTGGGATTAAAAGGGAAATGGTCTGGAGGAAAGAACAACTTGAAGATCCAGAAGCAAAGGGATGGTGCTGAGAGCAGACCACCAGCAACAAGGTACCTGAATGACAACTCCCATCACTGGAAGGTTCAAGGTGTGTCCTGGCACAGGAGGTGGCCACTGATCGATCTCGTTGCACACTGCAGGGACACAGGGCAAGGAATAGAAGTTTCACTTGAAGGCCAAGAAGGTGACCTGAGCTGCTCTGTGAGGCCCACCAGTGGGATTGTCACTCACTGCTGGCTGCAGACAAGCACAGGCTTGAAGAACAGATGTGGAACTGGTGGTGGAGTCCCCATCCCTGGAGGTGTTCAAGAAAAGTGTGGCCATGGCACTTGGGGACAGGGTTTGATGGCCATGGTGGGGTTGGGTTGATGGGTAGACTGGAGGATCTTAGAGGGCTTTCCCAACCCAAATGATTCTATGACAATTTTACAAGGTTAGGTCAGACAGCAGAACTTGGACCTGCACCATCACTTCCAGAAGAGGTACAGCAGCTCAGCCCTGCTCATATATCATTGGCAAAGTTGAGTAGTGCAATGAAGACCTGCACAAAGATGTGTGCTTTGCACTAGCAGCTTGTAACTCACTCTGGAGGTACACTGTAGGACCTGGGGAGCTGGTCAACAGCAGCTGAAGATAAGCCAACATGTGCCCAGGTGGCCAAGAAGGCCACCAGCAGCCTGGCCTGCATGAGCAATGGTGTGGCCAGCAGGAGCAGGGCAGGGATTGTCCCCCTGCACTGGGCACTGCTGAGGCCACACCTGGAATCCTGGGGGCAGTCTGGGGCCTCTCACTCCAAGAAGGACATTGAGAGGCTGGGGCAGGTCTACAGAAGGGCAACAGAGCTGGGGGAGGGTTTGGAGAACTTGTGAGGAGCAGCTGAGGGAGGTGGGGTTGCTGGGCCTGGAGAAAAGGAGGCTGAGGGAGACCTTCTGGCTCTCTACAGCTCCCTGCAAGGAAGCTTGGAGCCAGATGGGGGTTAGTCTCCCAAGGAAAAAGTGATAGGAGAAGAGGAAATGGCCTTAGGTTGCTCCATGAGAGGTTGAGGTTGGCTGTAAGGAAAAAATTCTGCCCCTTGAGGGTTGTCCAGGCTGCCCAGGGCAGTGTTGGAGTCCTCATCCCTGGAGGGGTTTCCATGCCATGGTGGTGACTTGGCAGTGCTGGGTTGATGGTTGGACTCCATGACCTCGAAGGTCTCCCCAACCTAAATGATTGAATGGTTGTATGCAGAACTGACAGCTTCACCTCCTAGGGTTGCCAGACCCTTCCCAACAACTCATCCTCTGCAGCCATTTCTCCTCTTGGCCAGCCAGACCCTCGGAAGAAAGTTCTTCCCTGATGGGTTTTCTTCCAGACCCAATGAATCTGGAACATCCCAGATGCCTTTCAAGAACTTCCTGATTTCAGTTTGAGGTTTCAAGATGCCAACCCTCTCCTCCTTAGGTCTGAGCCTCTCACCTGCCTCCAGGCATGGCTCCAGCTTGTCAAAGTATTCCGGGGCAATCAGCTGCAGCAGGGACTGGAACAAGTTGATGTATGGAAGTCGTGACACCAGCACCAGAGACTGCAAAAGAAGGGACACTGAGGAGTCAGAGACATCCTGACATCATCATTTCTAGCACTGCATCACCTCACACCAGCAGAAAAACCAGAGAAAACCTCCAGACAGGCTCTTTTTATACTGGAGGGATTGTTGCCCACTAAACCCTGAGGGCATCAAGTCCAACCATCAACCCAACACCACCATGGCCACTAAACCATGAAGGCATCAAGTCCAACCATCAACCCAACCCCACCATGGTCACTAAACCATGAGGCCATCAAGTCCAACCATCAACCCAACACCACCATGGCCACTAAACCATGAGGCCATCAAGTCCAACCATCAACCCAACACCACCATGGCCACTAAACCATGAATCAAGTCCAACCATGAGAGATGATCTCATGGTTGGGAAGAAGACAAATTCCAGCCATTAAGCAGGGTTGAGGTTTAACCCAGTCCAAGCTGGAGGAACAAAGTTCATCCTCCTGCTGCCTGTGACACACATGGAGTGAGGACATCATGATGCAGACAGCAGCAGGTCACTGCCCATGTGATGAAGACACTGTGGCAACCCCATCCAGGTTGGTTTGCAGTGACACTCTCCACTCGTTCCCTCTTCTCCAAGACCTTTGGTGTTTCCTGCAGAAGGCCTGTGGGTGTCATGTAGGAAGTGGTGCTGGTTTCCAGCTCTGGATGGTGCCTTTTTAAAGCTCAGGAGAAGCTAAGAAGGAGCCAGGGGATCTGGTTTCAGGACTCACCTTCTGAAAATAACCTCTCTTCATGGAGCTGTCCTTGACCTGCCTGAAGTACACATAACCAAAGTAATGAGCTGACTCCCTCTGCAAGAGACCAACAACACTGTCATGGAGAAATGCATCACCCCAAACCCATCATCCCTCCAAGCCCCTCCAGCCACTGGCCAAGCATCAAACCTCACCCTGCTAGGAGACAACCTATCAATCATTGCCCTATAGAATGTGCCAGGTTGGGAGGGACCCTCCAAGGCATCTTGTCCAACCCCCCTGCAATCAGCAGGGACATCTCCAACCACAGCAGGTTGCTCAGGGCTCCATCAAGCCTGACCTTGAATGTCTCCAGGGATGAGGCCTTCACCACATCCCTGGACAACCTGTCCCAGTGTTTCACCACCCTCATTGTTCAGAACTTCCTGTTGATGTTCAACCTTTATCTGCCTGGAGTCCTCAACACAGGAGAGACGTGGACCTGAGAGGAGGTCCAGAGGAGGCCTAAGTGGAGCATGTGAGGAGCAGCTCATGGATCTGGGGAAGGGTCTGGAGAAGAAGAAGAGTCTGGAGAACTTGAGAGGAGCAGCTGAGGGAGCTGGGGTTGTTAAGCCTGGAGAAATGATGGCTGAGGGGAGGCCTTCTGGCTCTCTACAACTCCCTGAAAGGAGGCTGGAGCCATGCGAAGGTCGGTCTCCTCTCCCAAGGAACAGGACAGGAGGAAATGGCCTCAAGTTGCCCCAGGCAAGGTTTAGGTTGGACATTAGAAGAAACTTCTTCACTGAAAGGGTTCTCAGAGACTGGAACAGGCTGCCCAGGGAGGTGGTTGAATCCCCATCCCTGGAAGAGTTTCAAAGCTGTGGAGATGTGGTACTGAGGGCCTCGAGGTAGCATCAGCCTCAGAAGAGCTGGAGAATGGTTGGACCGGATGATCTTCAAGGTCTTCTCCAACCCACACAATTCCATGATTCTGTGACTCTAACACTGGTTTGTAGGTTGTAGGCACAAGGGTTGCCCAGAAATGCCACTGACCTGCAGTGTCAGAGGTGCTTCTCTGTTGTACTCTCCATCATCCTCGTAGTGAGTGGTCCTCTGGCCCCCAGACTGCCGAAGGCGGAAGCTAAACTGAGTATCCCCCAGGCCACCTGGGACACAGAAGATCAGAACTGCTCAGGAAGAGGTTGCAGGAAAGAGAAAGATGGGAATTGGTGACCTCTCAAGTGGTGACACCAAAAGGGATGCTGGCTCACAATGAGAGCATCATGGAATGCTTTGGGTTGGATGAGACCTTCAGGGTCATGGAGTCCAAGCCTAACCCCAGCACTGCCAGGGCACCACCAACCCATGGCCCTCAGCACCACATCTACACAGCTTTGACACCCCTCCAGAGATGAGGACTCCAACACTGCCCTGGGCAGCCTGGGCCAGGCCTGGACAAGCCTCAAGGGGCAGAAATTGTTCCTCATGGCCAACCTCACCCTTCCCTGGGGTAACAGGACAAGTTCTTCTTGTCCTGTCCCTTGGTCCGTTCTCCCAGGGAACAACCCCCACCCAGCTCCAAGGCCCTTTCAGGGAGCTGTAGAGAGCCAGAAGGTCTCCCCTCAGACTCCTTCTCTCAGCCACCCCAGCTCCCTCAGGTGCTCCTCACAAGTTCTCCAGACCCTTCTCCTTCTTCTCCAGACCCTTCCCCAGCTCTGTTGCCCTTCTCTGAACCTGCTGCAGCTTCTCAATGTCCTTCTTGGAATGAGGGGCCAGAAACTGACCCCAGGATTTGAGTAATGCCCAGTCCAGGGGTACAACCCCTGCCCTGGTTCTGCTGGCCACACTCTTGCTGATCCAAGTCAGGATGCTGTTGGCCTTCAACAACCCCAGGTCACTCAGCAAATTTCCATTTACCAGGAACTCCAAAACCAAGAATGGAGAGGAACAGCAGAAAGGAAGTCCCAAAAGCTAAGAACAAAACCAGAAGATACATAGATGTGGTCCTGAGGGACATGGTTTACTGGTGCTCTAACAGTGCTGGGCTAAGGGTTGGACTTAATGATCAAGGCCTTCTCCAACCACAAGGATTCTGTGATTTCTCTGACTCAGGGTCACAGATTCTCTACCCTAGGAGAATCCAAAGGAGAAGATTTGTTCAGACCTAAGGGCTGGGTGCTCCTTGCTGTTCACAGCTGTAGAAGACACAGCCCAGCAGGCCCTGTTGCTGTGGAGGTGATGATTCACTCCTTCACCAGGCCAAGGAAGCAGCTTGCAGGCTGCAGGCATGGCCAGCAGATGCCACCTACCTGAGTAGGAGTCTGGGAAGGACAAGTAGCAGATACTGGTCTTCTGCAAGAAACAAAAGAGACAGAGTGAGGAGACCTCCATCCTTGCTGCTCCAAGTCTTTAAAAGCAGGAAGGTGAGTAATTCTTACCTCCTTCTCTGTCAGCCTGAAGTCATAGGGGTACACCAGCTGCAAAACAGACAGGAGGCAGGAAGTCAACCCTCCTGAGCAACCTGATCCAGTGTGAGGTGTCCCTGACCATAGCAGGGAGTTGGAATTGGATGGAAGTGGTTTCTTTCCCCCCAAATCCCATGTCCCACAAGAAGACACCATCAAAAGCCTGCTCACCAGCAGCCCCTGCACTGAACCTGCCACAGACCCTGTATTGATTCTCACAGAGACAGACCACATGGATCATGGTTCACTGAGATCTTAGCATCAGAGGTGGGAACTTGGTGAAGAAACAGCCCCACCACCCTGCTGCTGACTTCTCCTGACAGAATCCTCATGTGCAAACAGCTCTTTTCTCTAAACCAAGCAAAAGCCCCTGCCCCAGTCCAGGTTAGGAAGCAGCTGCTGGGAAGCAGCTCCATGGAGAAGGACTTTGGAATGCTGGGGGACACCAAGTTGCCCATGAGCCAGCAATGTGACCTTGTGGCCAAGAAGGCAAAGAGTCTGCTGTGGGGCCAGCAGGTCAAGGGAAGATCTCCTGCCCCTCTACTCAGTTCTACTGAGGCCACACTTGGAGAACTGGGCTCCCCAATTCCAGAGAGACTGGGAGCTACTAGAGAGAGCCCAGGGGAGGCTGGGAAGATGCTGAGGGGCCTGGAGCAGATCTGTGAGGAGCAAAGGCTGAGAGCCCTGGGGCTGAGAGCCTGAAGAAGAGCAGCCTGAGAAAGCTTCCCAACACTCATTAACAGGGAAAGGGTAGGGGCAAGAGGCTGGGGCCAGACTCTTGTCAGTGGTGCCCAGGGACAGGCCAAGGGGCACTAGCTGGAACCCAGGAAGTTCCACCAGGAGCAGCTTGTTTGGTGTGAGGGTGCTGGAGGCCTGGAGCAGGCTGCCCTGAGAGGTTATGGATGGCCCCTCCCTGGAGGCGCTCAAGGGCAGGCTGGATCAAGCTTTGCTCAACCTGCTGTAGTGGAAGGTGCCCCCCGTCCACTGTACCCAGGCCCGTCCCACACGCCCCAGGTCCAGCCCAACCCCAGGTCCGCCCTACCCAGCCCTGGCCCTACCCAGACCCAGACCCGCCCCATACACACCCCAGGCCCGCCCCACACCTCCAGGCCCTACCCAGACCCAGGCCCGCCCCACACACCGAGCCGCCCCCCACAGCCCAGGCGCTGCCCGGGCCGAGCTGCCCGCACGGCTCCCCGGCACGACCGAGCCCCAGAGCTGCCCCACAGACGCTGTCAGCTGCGACGCGGCACACCCCCAGCTCCTCCCGTACCTCCATAGCCTGGCCCAGCTCCAGGTCGAAAGTGACCACGCAGACACAGTCAAGCCAGGCGGAGAAGCGTGCCCAGGGCAGCAGGGAGGAGGAAGCGGCAGCAGCGGCGGCCGCAGCCTCCGGGCGGCGGGGCCGGGGCCCGGCCCGGCACAGGGCGTCCATGGCAGCGCCCGCTCCGCCCGGCCCGGGTCGGCCCTGCCCCGCGGCGCTGCGCCCCCCGGCGGCCCGGAGGTCTCGGTGCCCGCTGTCCCCCACACGGTGCTCCCACCATAGAGTCGGCTCCAGCCGCGCAGAGCGGTGCTGGGCCACGCAGGTTACGGCGGCGCGGCCTGGGCCCTGCAAGCCTCAGAGGGCGAAACTTGGCGGTGAATGCCCTTACCCTGCCCCGCTCCAGCGCTCGGCTGCGGGACGCCGTTCCCCTGCTCACCCCAGGCTGAGGTGCCCCGGGCCCTGGCTGGACCTGGTCTGGCCTCGCCTGGTCTTCTAGGTCCTGGGGTCTCCCGGTCCTGGCTCTCTTGGTTATGGTTCTCTTGGGCCTGGGCCTCCTGGGCTGGCCAGGCCTCATGCAGCTGAGAACTGTGCCTGTGGCACAGAGAGGATGCCCTGGGTGTCCTGACCCCTGCATGGCCCAAGGGGGCGTGAGGGGTGTCCCGCAGAGCCAGGCTGGGCACAGCCTTAATGTGCTGGGGGTTCAGAGTTGTAAGGGACATGAATTCCCTAGCATCAGAGTTTCCCTCCTGCATTTATCCAGTGTTTGGAGTGGAAACCATCATCTTGGCCTAGATCAGGACTAGTGTGGCCAGCAGGAGCAGGACAGGGATTGTTGCCCTAGGCTGGGCACTGCTGAGGCCACACCTGGAACCCTGGGGTCAGTTTTGGGCCTCTTCACTCCAAGAAGGACATTGAGGATCTGGAGTAGGTCCAGAGAAGGGTAGTAAGCTGGTAAAGGGTGTGGAGAGCTTACGAGGAGCAGCTGAGGGAACTGGGGGTTGATCAGCCCAGGAAACAAACAAAAAGGAGGCTGAGGGAAGACCACCTGACTCTCTACAATTCCCTAAAAGGAGCTTGGAGCCAGATGGGAGGTGTCTTGTCCTTAACTGACAGAACAAGAGGAAATGGCCTCGAGTTGCCCCATGGGAGGTTCAGGAACAATTTCTTCCCTTTGAGGGTTGTCCAAGCTTGGCCAGAATAAATCTGGACCATTTACAGGTAAAACTCAGCACTCTTGGAGTTCTCTTGCTTGGCAATTCCTTTCTGGCCCCTACCTGGTCATCGTTCCCCACCCTTTGTTGGTGTCGGCTGTGGCTTGAATCCCAGTTGGAATTCAGTCCCTCGGGCTTGGGGGATTTGTCTGTTTGCCTGTTTGTTTGTATTGTGTCTAATTTTACCTTGGTGCTCATGCTGCTTCCTGTGCAGATGACATGCTACTGCTGCTACCGCCTCTGGTCTCTTGCCTGTGGTGTCTCAGTGGCTGGAAGTTGTTCCAGTTACAGGTTCTCCTGTTGGAATGAGGATGGTTTAAGGGCCAGTGGAAAGTGCATCTCTCTCTCTCCCTCTCTCTTGTAACTCTTCTGAGACCCAGGGCTGCCATTGGGCAGACAGTGGCTCGCAATCCCCCTGCTTTTTTTCCTCTCCCGCTCTTTTTGGTTTGGGTTTGGTTTGGTTTTGTTGTTTTTGGTGGGGTTTTTTGTTCCTAAAGGGGAGAATGACAATGGAGAGACAGTGATCCAGCCCGAGCTGCAAACAACCCGCGCTCCTCACCCAGCCCCGCGGGGCGTTCTCAAAGCTCTTCCCCGCCGCTCAGCGGAGCTGCGGGCAGCTGGCTCCCCGCCTCTGCCGTAGGAACCCTTCCCGCTCGCTCCGGGAGAGATCCTGAACGTGCTGGTAGCTCCCAGCTCCGCCCTCGGTCAGTTGCTTTACTTACCCCGAAGAGCAGGGGGTTGGGGTTTGGTTTGGTTTGGTTTGTCCCCGGTGTTGAACACGAAGCTCTGGTTTCAGGCAGATCTTTCAAAAAGGAAATGAAACAAGGCGTATATGTTGTGGTAGCCCACCGCAGTGACAAAGTCACGCACACTCAGTTTCCTGGCGAGATTGGAGTTGGCGTGAGAGAAAGGGAGGGAAAGGACTGAACATCTGGAAGGGTGCCCGCGGCTCCCGGGTCCCCGCACCTCTCCCGCAGGAAGAGAGCCGGCGTCTCCTCTTTCCCTCTCTCCTTGAGAAGATGCCAGTCCGCAGAGAGGTTTCCCGGCAGGTTAGTTGCCTCTCTTCTGCCTTTTCCCCGAACGGGAGGGCTGCTGCCCCTTGGCACAGGCGTGAGGGGATGCTCGACCCTTGCCCGGGCAAGCAGCCCTCGGTCCCGTGTAGCCCCAACCAAGCGTTTGCCCCCTTTTTTTTTCCCCTTCGAAGGAGAATTTGAAAAGGAATCCCTCCCAAAAAAAGAAACGTGCACTGCAGGTGATTTACCACCAAGGCAGTCGAAATAAGCAAGAGCCGGTTCAGATGTCTCCTCAGTCAGCAGGCTTTGTAAGTGTTAGTCTCAAGTTATTTGCCTGATGAATGAAAGAGTTTTCTTGGCTAAGAGTTCTTCCACATAACCTGGGAAGGGTGCAGCTGGTGCTGTGAAACAACGAAATACTCGTTCAGGTGGAACAGAAACTGCAGTGCCCCTGGTACCCGACGAGCAATCTGCCGGGGACACTCCAGCAAAAACCAGCCCGTGGCGTTCACCTGTGCCCTGCAAACGGGGAAGCGCTGCCCGCAGCTGGGGCGGCTCCCTGCTGAGGGCACCGGCGCTGCCCGGGCAGCTCCGCTTGCCTCCTCATCTCCCTCCGCCCCCGCTGTGTAACCTCAGTCCTTGGCTTTGGCGCGCTCCCTCTTGCTGATTCCCTCTCTTTTCCCTCCTTGCCGCTACAGGGGCAGCGTGGACGGGGCTGTCCCCAGCTGCGCATCGTCCCCGCAGCAGCAGGCGGCGGCGGGGCGGGAGGGCTGCGTGGCCCTAGAAGGTCCCGGTGGACGGCCCGGGCAGCTCCCTGCTTGTCGCTTCCCTCCCGTTTCGGGGTGCTGCAGGCCATCGCTCTCCGGCCTTTGAGAGCTGCCCCTTGGCTCCC
The DNA here is from genome assembly GCA_033816785.1 of Picus viridis. Lineage (NCBI taxonomy): Eukaryota > Metazoa > Chordata > Aves > Piciformes > Picidae > Picus > Picus viridis. Next base: position 9,861,628 of record CM066567.1, read on the forward strand.
CCTCGCCCCCTCCTCTTCATATTGACTTCAAGGTGGGAAACAAGGGTGTGGTTTTTTGGACTGCAACTCAATCTATGCATTTTTGATCATTACAAAATCATCATCCCGCAGCCATGCAAAGACAGGATCTTTAAAGAGCTTGTAGCTCGACAGGTGAGGACTCGGCTGGGGCTCAGGAATGTGGAAATTCAACTCAAGTCAGCCTTATGCGGCGAGCAGTGTTAGTAAGGGCCTATAGGTACCGGGGGCGGGGTAAGAGGCAGAGAGAGAGAGAGAAACTGGAGAGCTAAAGTGACAGAGTGATCTCGATCGTGGTGATCCAACACCGAGGAGCAAAGAGAGGCCTTTCTGGGAGCCTCCACTGCCCGCTGGCCGGCCACGTTGCCCCGGCACCGGGGACAGATGTGGGCGTCCTCGGGGGCTGCCACCGCTTGCACATCCGGGGACCAGGGAGGGGAGAGCAAGGGCAATAATCACCTTTTTTTTTTTTCCCTCTCCTTTTTTCCTTTTCCTTTCCTCTCTTCCTCTCTTCCTCGCCCCCTTCCTTCCATCTTCCTTCCTCACTGATTCCTTAGCTGTGCATTTTTAGATGACTCCCACTGCCAATGTTGCCTGAGCCAGCAGTGTGCCCAGGTGGCCAAGAAGGCCAACCGCATCCTGGCCTGCATTAGGAATAGTGTGGCCAGCAGGAGCAGGGAGGTCATTGTGCCCCTGTACTCTGCTTTGGTTAGGCCACACCTTGAGTCCTGTGTCCAGTTCTGGGCCCCTCAGTTTAAGAAGGACATTGAGACACTTGAACGTGTCCAGAGAAGGGCAACAAGGCTGGGGAGAGGCCTTGAGCACAAGCCCTATGAGGAGAGGCTGAGGGAGCTGGGGTTGTTTAGCCTGGAGAAGAGGAGGCTCAGGGGAGACCTCATTGCTCTCTACAACTACCTGAAAGGTGGTTGTAGCCGGGAAGGGGTTGGCCTCTTCTCCCTAGCAACCAGCACCAGAACAAGGGGACACAGTCTCAAGCTGCACCAGGGGAAGTTTAGGCTGGAGGTGAGGAGAAAGTTCTTCACTGAGAGAGTCATTCGTCATTGGAATGTGCTGCCCAGGGAGGTGGTTGAGTCGCCGTCCCTGGAGGCATTCAAGAGGGGACTGGATGTGGCACTTGGTGCCATGGTCTAGTCGTGAGGTTTGTGGTTACAGGTTGGACTCGATGATCTTCAAGGTCTCTTCCAACCTTGGTAATACTGTGATACCTTGCCATCAACAACCCGGCTCCCAAACACTGGGTCTCCGGGGATATGGCACAGAGATCCCAAGGAGGTCCTGGGCAAGAGGAAGCAGAAGTGAAGCAGGACAGAGAAGGGCCCTGCTGCGGGGCGGGAGATGGACGGAGTCGGCCGAGCTGCCCGCCCCACCGCCGCCCTCTGCTCCTCACCCCTACTGCTCTGCCTCCCCCCCGCCCCGGCACTCTTCAGGTTTTACTCTTTCATAATCAATGCTCTGGCTCTTGCTGGCAGCAGCCCCAACTCCAGACTCCTCCTCCTACATTTTTCTTAATAGAATTGTAGAATTGTTAGGGTTGGAAGGGACCTCAAGGATCAGCCAGTTCCACCCGCCCTGCCATGGGCAGGGACACCTCACACTACAGCAGGTTGCTCACAGCCACATCCAGCCTGGCCTGAAAAACCTCCAGGCATGAGGCTTCCACCACCTCCCTGGGCAACCTGTGCCAGTCTCTCACCACCCTCATGGGGAAGAACTTCTTCCTAACATCCAATCTGAATCTACCCATTTATAATTTTTTTTCCATTCCCCCAGTCCTATCACTCCCTGACACCCTCAAAACTCCCTCCCCAACTTTCTTGGAGCCCCCTTCAGATACTGGAAGGCCACAAGAAGGTCTCCTGGGAGCCTTCTCTTCTTCAGACTGAACAGCCTCAACTCCATCAGTCTGTCTCCATAGCAGAGCAGCTCCAGCCCTCTGCACATCCTCGTGGCCCTTCTCTGGACACCTTTCAGCACCTCCAGATCCTTCCTGCAACAGAGGCTCCAGAACTGGACACAGAGCTCCAGGTGTGGTCTCAGCAGAGTGGAGCAGAGGGGGAAAGTCACCTCCCTGGCCCTGCTGGCCACACTTCTCTTGCTGCAGCCCAGGCTCTGGTTGGCTTTCTGGGCTGCAAGTGCTCACTGCTGGCTCCTGTTGAGCTTCTCCTCCACCAGCACCCCCAAGGCCTTTTCTTCAGGGCTGCCCTCAAGCCAGTCCCTGCCCAGCCTGTATCAGTGCTTGGCATTGCCCTGACCCAGCTGCAGGACCTTGCCCTTGGTCTTGTTGAACCTCATGAGGTTGCCATGGGTGCAGCTCTGCAGCCTGTCCAGGTCCCTCTGGATGGATCCCTTCCATCCAGCCTGTCCAGGTCCCTCTGGATGGATCCCTTCCCTCCAGCTGTCTGCTGCACCACACAGCTTGGTGTCACCAGCAAACTTGCTGAGGGTGCACTCAATGCCACTGTCCATGGCACCCACAAAGATGTTGAACAAGCCTGGTGCCAGGACTGATCCCTGAGGGACTCCACTTGTCCCTGGCCTCCACTGGGACATGGACCCATGGACAGCCACTCTTTGGGTGAGGTCACCAAGCCAGTTCTGTATCCACAGAAGGCTTCAGAGGGGGAGAATCACCTCCCTGGCCCTGCTGGCCACACTTTTCTTGCTGCAGCCCAGGCTCTGGTTGGCGTTCTAGGCTGCAAGTGCTCACTGCTGGCTCCTGTTGAGCCTCTCCTCCACCAGCAGCCCAAGGCCTTTTCTTCAGGGTTGCTCCAAGCCAGTCACTGCCCAGCCTATATCAGTGCCTGGGATTGCCCCGACCCACCTTCAGGACCTTGCACTTTGTCTTGTTGAAACTCACCAGGTTGTCATGGGCCCAGCTCTGCAGCCTGTCCAGGTCCCTCTGGATGGATCCCTTCCTCCAGCTGTCAGCTGCACCACACAGCTTGGTGTCATCAGCAAACCTGCTGAGGGTGCACTCGATGCCACTGTCCATACTTAACTATGAACAACTTGTCCTTTTAAAACGCTGACTTTGCCCTTCACACTCTTTCCCTTTTATTTAAATATCCTGTATTATTTTTTCCACTGATCAGATAACACTTTTTTCACCCTTTTTCTTCTTTTTTTCTTTCTTCTTTTCTTCCTTTTTATATTTTTTCCTCTTTTTTTCCTTTTTTTTTTCCTTCCCCTCCCCCCTCTATTTTAAAGGATATTCCAGGTGAGGCTGAAGGAGGCCCTGGGCAGCCTGATCTAGTTGGGGATGTCCCTGCTGACTGTGGGGAGGTTGGACTGGATGGGCTTTGGAGGTCCCTTCCAGTCTGGCCCATTCTATGATTCTGTGTTTCAGATTTGCAGAACCATTGCTCCAGGAGCTTCCTAATTCTACCCCGAGCTGCCATCCAAACGTTAACCAACACCCAGAAGGCACTGAGGATGCAGCCTCCTGGCTCCGTAACCTTTTTCGAGCCCTTCGAAGGGGGAAGGATACCCTCAAAGGCCCGGTGTGGAGGTGTGTGGCGCGGGGTCCTTCCCTGCGGCAGGGCCGGGAGCGGGGCGCGCTGGCTGAGCCGTGCCCGCAGGCGGCGGCCAGGCTGGGGGCGGCCGGGCAGAGGCAGCCGGCGGGGGCGCGGAGCCTCTGCCCCAGCCCCTGCGAGCGCCTGCACGGCAGCCCCGCAGCGGCCGCGTCCCGCGAGCAAGCAGCGCCACCTAGGGGCGGCCGCGGGGGTGGCCGGAGCGCGGAGAGGGGGTCCGAGCGGCTGGGCGAGGGGAGGATGCTAGGACTCGGGTTCAACAAGGCCAAGTGCCGGGTCCTGCGCTTGGGTCACAACAACCCCACGTCATGCTCCAGGCTTGGGGCAGAGTGGCTGGGAAGCTGCCGGGTAGAGAAAGACCTGGGGGGGCTGGTTGACGGTTGGCTGAACACGATCCGGTGTGTGGCCAAGAAGGCCAGCAGCATCCTAGCCTGGGTCAGGAATAGCGTGGCCAGCAGAAGGAGGGAAGCGATCGTCCCCCTGTAATAGGCACTGGTAAGGCTGCATCTAGAATTCTGAGTTCAGTTGTGGGGCCCTCACTTCAAGAAGGATATTGAGGTGCTGGAGCATGTCCAGAGAAGGGCAACAAAGCTGGGGAAGGATCTGGGGAGGAGCAGCTGAGGAAACTGGGGTTGTTTAGTCTGAAGAAAAATGAGGCTGAGGGGAGACCACGTGGCTTTCTCCAACTACCTGAAAGGAGGTTGGAGTGAGGTGGATGCCAATCTGTTATCCCAAGGAACTAGCAATAGAACAAAAATAAATGGCCTCAAGTTGCAGCAGGGGACGTTTAGATTGGGTATCAGGAAACATTTCTTCACCAAAAGGGTTGTAAAGCAGGGAAACAGGCCGTCCAGGGAAGCAGTGGAGTCATCAGCCCTGAAGGTGAATGTGGTTTTAGGGAGATGGCTCAGTGGTGACTTGGCAGTGCCAGGTTCACAGCTGGACTTGATGGTCTTGTGAGCCCCTTCCAATACAAACGACATTATGGTTCTATGACTCGTGGGGGTAGAGGGCCTGGAGGGGTCTCCCCATTCCAGCCCACAGTTCCTGAGCCCCAGCCTCTGCCCTCCACCCCAGGCCAAGTAGGCTAACCCCTGCCAGAGCTGCCAGCTTTTAAAGCTCAAAATCTGAAAGTTGCCCTTGGGCTGCCTCCCTTTCTTCCACACCAACCTCTCACCTGTGCACAAACCCAGGTGTGGGGCTGAAACCAGCATGGAGAAGCACACTTCCTCTCCCTGGGAAGCTGTCCCTGTTTGTATGCAGGAATGTGACTTCTGCTGGGCCAGAGAGATGAAGGAAAGAGCGAGGAGCTCAGCCACACAATTATTAATGGCTGTGTTACTTGTCTGAAGGTTGCATGTACAGGTTTGCTTGCTTCTTGTCTCACAAAGACCATGGAAACAGGACTGCAGTTCAGATGATCTCCTCAGTGACTGTTAACCATAGGCTCACATGTCCTGCTTGCTGCTTTGAATGCTTGGGGTTGGGAAGGACCTTTAAAAGTTATCTAGTCTAACCCCCACCCCTCCATGCACTGAGCAGGGACATCTTCAGCTGCATCAGGTTGCTCAGAGCCCCATCCAACCTTCTTGAACATCTCCAGGGATGGGGCACCTGCTGTCACTCTGGGCAACCCATTCCAGCGTTTCACTGTAAAACATTTCTTCCTTCTATCTTGTCTAATTCTGCCCTCTTGTAGTTTAAAACCTCTACCCACTGGCCCTGCTATAAAAGATTGTCCCCAGCTTTCTTCCAGGCCCCCTTTAAGTACTGAAAGGCCACAGTAAGGTCTCCCCAGAGCCTTTTCCAGGTTGAATCACCCCAACTCTCTCAGCTTATGTTTTTTCTCATAGCAGAGCTGCTCCAGCCCTCTGATCATCTTTGTGGCCCTCCCCTGGACCCACTCCAACAGGTCCCTGTCTGCCTCGTGCTGAGGACTCCAGAGCTGGACGCAGCACTGCAGGTGAGGCCTCACCAGAGTGGAGACCCCAGTGAGGTAGTCATTTTGGTTCTGGTGTGCTTCTATGCAAACCCAAGAAGTTTCAGGAAAACAAACTAAACCAGATTGTGCCTAGACTAGCTTGGACATGGCATGGCATGATTTTCAGGGCCAAATCTTTCTGTGGTTTTGATCTGTAAGCCACTGTTCTCTTCAGCTAATTGATTTGAGGCTGCTGGGTGGGGGGATAAGTGACAGTGTCCTTCCTTCAAATATCAGCTTCATTGCTGCTGAAAGCTTAGGCTAAGAAGATTTCTTGAAGCTTAATAATTCAGTGATTTTAAAAAAAAGACAACACCAAAACACTACCCTCTGTAGAATATTCAAACAGGTAATTCTCAATCAGAAACTGACAGGCTTACTTTATAGGTAAAACATGCAAAGCTCATTGAGCTCCTTCAAATAAATAGCATCTCACTAATGATATAAGACTGCCTGGAAATAAGGATTCATAGATACAAAAGCATCAGTAGATGTGGTGGATCAGGGCAACCCTAGACATCCATCCAGGCTGAGGGATCATAAGATTGAGAGCAGCCCTGCAGGAAAGGACTTGGGGGTGCTGGTGGGTGAGAAGCTGGGCAGGAGCCAGCAGTGTGAGCTTGCAGCACAGAAGGCCAAGGGCAGCCTGGGCTGCATCCAAAGCAGTGTGGCCAGAGATGGAGGAGAGAGGGGATCCTGCCCCTCTGCTCTGCTCTGGGGAGGCCTCACCTGCAGGGCTGCATTCAGCTCTGGAGCCCTCAGCACAGGAAGGACATGGACCTGATGGAGAGGGTCAACAGAAGGGCCGTGAAAATGATCAGGGGGTTGGAGCAGCTCTGCTGTGAGGCCAGGCTGAGGGAGCTGGGGGTGTTCAGCCTGGAGAAGAGAAGGCTCCAGGCAGACCTAAGAGCAGCCTCCAGTACCTGAAGGGGCTCCAAGAAGGCTACAGAGGGACTGTTTGCAAAGGCCTTCAGGGACAGGACCAGGGGCAATGGCTTCAAAGTAGAGCAGAGCAGATTTACACTGGATGTGAGAAACAAGCTCTTTACTATGAGGGTGGTGGAACACTGGAACAGGTTGCCCAGGGAGGTAGCTGATGTCCCATGCCCAAAGTCAGGTCAGAGGTGTTCCAGCCTCCTGATCATCTTTGTGGTCCTCCTCTGGACCACTCCAGCAGGTCCATGTCCTTCTTGTGTTGTGCTTGTCTGTGGCAGGCTGCTTTATCTGCTTTTCTTTCTGTACTGCTTTGATGGACCACAGGTAAGGAGTATGCTCGTTACAGGTCCTAGAGGCTTAACTACAGGGGAAAATCCAGCTGCATTTATTCCTGCCAGCCACTGCCAGGCACTGTTGCTCCACACAACTGTAAATGAAGCCCCCTCCACCCATCCAAATAAGAATCATAGAATTAGGGAATTATTTAGGTTGGGAAAGACCTTTAAGATCATCAAGTCCAACCATTATCTGACTCCACCAATCTGGTGCTCAACCATGTTGCTGCAGATTTGCTTCAATGTCCATCATGCTTTAATGTCCATCATTAGTGCAGCCATAACCAAAGCTGCTGTGCAGAGGACAGTTTTGGGGATGGGGAGAAGGCCAGTCAGCCCTCTCCTTGGTCATCACAGCATGAGAGCTCCAGGTCTGCTGCCAAAACCACCCTGTAAAAAGGGGGAGGGGAGGAGAGCTGGGAGTTAAGGGTGCCCGTGGTCCTTCTGCAGTCATGGTCTAGCTCACTGCTGTCTGCAACCTGACATAAGAGGCCATAACTTCAGCACTGGCTTCAGTTTTGGGGCCCTCATTCCAAGAAAGGGACACTGAGGTGCTGGAGGTTGTCCAGAGAAGGGCAACAAAGCTGGTGAAGGGTCTGGAGAACAGGTCTGGTCAGGAGCATCTGAAGGAAATGTTGTTCAATCTGGAGAAAAAGAAGCTGAGTGGAGGCTTTCTGGCTCTCTACAACTCCCTGAAAAGAGGCTGGTGCCAGGTGGGAGCTGGTTCTTCTCCCAGGGGACAAGCTCTCAGGTGCTCAGGGGAATCAAGCAAAAAGGTAATGTGCCACTAGGAGAAAGAACTACAAACCCTGTCCCCAGTTCTGAGCGGCATGGAGCACACTCTGCAGCCTCCAAAGCTAATCTTGCTTTGGATTCCTCCTCCAGCCAAGCTTTCTTGCTTCAGGCCACCTCATGCTTTCCAGTGGGGACAGCAGCACTGCACAAGTTGCCTGGGGAGGTAGTTGGGGTCCTATCCCTGGAGATATTCAAGGTCAGGCTGGACAAGGCTCTGCTTTTAGGGCAGTGTACAGATGGCTTACAGAATGGCCACGGTCAGGACTTGCAAGCCCCAGGTTTGCAGGTTGGGCCGTGGTTACATCAACACAGCCATCACAAAGAAGGTCCTTTTGTAGATGCTATAGTAATGGAGAGACTTCTGAAGACACTTCCTGCTTAGGGACAAAAAATGTGGTGGAGTGTGTGTGTGTGTGTGTGAGAGAGAGATCTCTTTTCCCTCATGTCACACTCAGTTTCTCAAAGCATTGTTTCTCCTGCCCCAGGGATGGAAACCACTTCCAGCTTTGGGTGGCTGGAAGAAGAAAGGGCAAGGAGCTGATCTTCAATTGCATGGAGTGAAGAGCAACAGATGGAGAAGTGAGAGACAAATGAATTGTTCCTCCCCTTCCCTTTCTGGATCTTTCTCTGGATTTAATTATCCAGTGATTCTGCAGCTGTCAAGTGATGGATGTGCAGTGCCTGCTGGCTAATCCACTTTTGGGCTGTATTAGATTGGTTGAAAAAGGATTGAATCAGAATAATATTTTGCCCTAATGTAAAACAATAGTGAGAGAATGAGGAAGTCCATGGAAAAAGAATTATTGCCATCAGCAGGAGAAATTGTGCTTCAGTTTCTAAGGGGTAAATCTAAGCTTCACTGCAGCACCACAGAAAGGGTTGGGCTTGTTGTGATGAGATTGAGAATTATAGGAAAGGAAAAGGGGGGAAAGGAGCAAAAAATAATAGGATGTGTGGTCACATGATTTGTTAGCAGTCCAACTAGAAGATATTCAATTTGGGTTGTGTGGTCAGCAGCATCTTGTAGATGCAGAGCATAAAAGAGAGTGGAAGGAAGACAAATGGAAGGTTGTAGATCTAGCAGAAGAAGTCCAAGTGAGCTGCTTTAAATGAGTACTTTAGGTCTGCATAGCTGCAGATTTCTCTTATCTCATGATAAGGATTCTTGCTGTGGGTGAAGTTTGTATTCAATGAATTGTGCTGAAATGAAAACCAAGGGGGGGGGGGGAAGAGAGAGAGAAAAAAACTGCTCCAAACCCTAGACTGGTAGATAAATGGAAGTGTATTTTCAACCTTGTATCCATTCTCATGCCCCTAGGTCTGAGTAATGGGGAGGGGAGGGCTGAGAAGGCAGTCATGCGCTGGGCTGCATCAAGAGGACTGTGGTCCAGCAGGATGAGGGAGGTGATTCTGCCCCTCTGCTCTGCTGAGACCCCACCTGCAGCACTGCCTCCAGTTCTTGGCAGTGAGGGTGGGGAGACTCTGGAACAGGCTGCCCAGGGAGGGAGGCTGTGGCTGCCCCCTCCCTGAAAGTGTTGAGGTCCAGGTTGGATGAGGCCTTGAGCTGGGCTGGTGGAAGGTGTCCCTGCCCATGGCAGGGGGGTTGGAACTGGATGATTAAGGTCCCTTCCCACCTAAAGCCCTCTATGAATCTGTCAGTTGCTGTGTGTGTGAGGCAGACACTGTAGTGCATTTTGTCAGCCTGAAATAAAACAGCTTTTTAAAGGCTGCAGATCCCTCCCTGCTGCCCAGAGGGTACCTTGAACAATGAACTGGAACACAAAATGCCAGGGGAAGGAGGAAGATGAAAGGGTCCCGAGGCCTCCAAAGGACTCAGGCTGCCTACTGCACAGACCTCTAACTCTTGCCCTACCATTTTAAAGTAATCCTCTGGATTTAAAACAAACTTTTCTTCTCCTTGGATCATGAATAAAGAAACCTTGCTTCTTAACTCTTCAGACACAGTTCTCTGCTCTTTGGACAGAGGCATCGAAGAAGTCTCTTTGTCCAACTCCAAAAAGGCGTTGTGTAGGGCATGGGTTTATTTCTTGTGGTTCATCAGCATCCCACAAAGGTTTGTCTTCTAACTTGCCACATCTTAAAGCTGGAAGCACTGAAGGGATCGACAGTTTAGGAGGGACCCTCGAAGCAGGCACTGGCCACCTTTCTGTCACCTCACACAAAATGGCACCATGGATGGCCTGGGGTGGGATGGTGGCAGACTGGCCAGGCTCCACTGCTCCCAGCCCTGAGCTTTGCCCTTTTCAGGGACAAAAGCTCAGAATGAAAAATATTAGTGTGAAGGGTCAGGAGAAGGCTGGAACTAGAAGATGTTTTAAGGTCCCTTCCAACCTAAACTGTTCTCTGAACCCCTGAATGAAATGATAGTTCCACCAGAATGAGTCATGCTAAAGTTCTGTGTCATATCTGTATCAATGACCTAGAGTGCACTCTCAGTAAGTTTGCAGGTGACACAGAGTTGGTAATTAGTGTCAGCCTCCTCCTGGGCAGACAGGCTCTACACAGGGATCAGTACAGATTGGATCAGTGGGCCAAGACCAGTTGTAGGAGATTTAACAAGGCCAAGTGCTGGGTCCTGCACTTTGCCCACAACCACCTCATGCAGTGGCTACAGGCTTGGGGGAGAGTGAGTGGAAAGCTGCTCCCTAGAAAAGGACCTGGGGAGGTTGGTTGACAACCAGCTGAATATGAGCCAGGAGTGTGCCCAGGTGGCCAAGAAGGCAAACTGCATACTGGCTTGCATCAGAAATAGTGTGGCTATCGGGACTAGGAAAGGATTGTATTCAGCACTGGTGAAGTCACACCTCAGATACTGGGTTCAGTTTGGGGCTCCTCAATACAAGAAGGACATTGAGGTGCTGGAGTGTTCCCAAAGAAGGGGTCTAGAGCACAAGACTTACGAGGAGCTGCTGAGGGAGCTGGGGTTGTTTAGCCTGGAGAAAAGGAAGCTGAGGGAAGACCTTATTGCTTGCTACAACTACCCGAGAGGAGGTTGGAGTGAGGCTGGTGTTGGTCTCTTCTCCCAAGTAAGCAGTGACAGGATGAGAGGAACTGGGTTTGAGTTGTGCCAGGGGAGGGTTAGGTTGGACATGAGGGAAAACTTCTTGAGTGAGAGAGCAGTGAGGGGTTGGAACAAGCTGCCCAGGGAGGTGGTGGAGTCACCATTCCTCGGGGTGTTGAAGAAACGTGCAGACACGGCAATTTGGGACACGGTTTAGTGGCCATGGTGGTGCTGGGTTGTCAGTTGGACTTGATGATCTCAGAAGCCTTTTCCAACCTTAATGATTGTAGGACTGAATGATTCCCTTCCATGAAATCCCAAACCACTCTCCGTACCTTAAAGCAGCGCATGGGTGCATGAACACAGCACCAACAACCCCACAGGTTGTATCAGCTCATCTTTGCCTTTTCAGAGTAAAATACAGAACAACCCCCCCCCCCCAGTATACCAGCATAATTAATCCTCATTCACAGGAATTTGCATGCCTGAATAATTAACTAACACAGACCTAAAATGGAAAGGTAAGCCAAAGCCTGCATTTTTCTACTGGCAAAGCTTTAGCAGCAGTCATGATAGTTCACAGCACATAAATTACTCAGACTCAGCTTCCTTGCCTCTTTTTAATTATTTTTGATCTTGCAGTAATCCTCTTAGTGCTTCCTAATTAAATGAAAATACTTTCTAAGGCATTCATTTTTGTGACATCACCAACATATTTTAAACTCTGGATTAGACCGACTGGATTTGCATTTCCAGTATTTGCCATCAGATGCTCAGCACCCTTCAGTGGAGCTATTAAACACCACAGAGCGGTGAGGAAATGGACGTGGACCTTTAAAATGAGCAGGGAAAAATCCACCTTATGCTTGACAACTGAATGTGACACAACTTTTCACAGGCTCACAGGTTGTTAGGGGGTGGAAAGGACCTCCAGAGATCATGGAGTCCAAACCCCGCTGCCAGAGCAGGACCAGAGAATCCAGCACGTCACACAGGAATGCATCCAGCTATTGGAAAGCAGCTCTAAAGTTCTCCCCAGGCTGAACACCCCCAGCTCCCTCAGCCTGTGCTCACAGCCAAGAGAGACTTTGAAACGATTTTTTTTCCCCTCACAGAATGTTTCAGTTTTCCAACTGTAACCGTGTCCCTGAGGGCTGGCCCCGGGCTGGCGCAGCGCACCGCACCGCGGCGGCCCCGGGCCGAGCAGGAAGCCCGCTGCGCGCTCCCCGGCCGTCAGCAGGGGGCGCCCTCCGTCCGCCGCGGGCAGCGGAGGGCTGTGAGCGGGCGGAGAACCTTCTGGAACTGGCTGCTCGCGTCCTCCGCCCGGCCGCCCTTGAGGTGTCCCTGTGAGGTGGTGCCGACGCCCGCCGGGCTGGCGCTGCCGTGCCCCTGCTGACCGGGCGCCACTGTCCTTCGGTATGGCCTTGGGCGCGTCACCCTGTCGCCAGGGGGTTCTGATTTGGCACCGGCGCGTTACGGTGCGGCGCCAGGCACCCACCCGTGTCCACCCATTGCCGCCACACCACCTCCACCCGGGCGAGTGTTGAGACGCGGGGCAGCCAGTGGCCTGCGGCGCCTTGGAGCGGGGTCGGTGCGGGGACTACACGGCTGCATTGAGTTGCAGTTTCCCGGCGGGCAGGAAAGGAAGGAAGCTCGCTCTCTCCCCCTCGGCAGGCCGCTCGGCTCGCTGCGATGCCAGCCCGGCCCTTGGCCCGCCTTCAGAGGCGGAAAGGAAACCCTGCGTGCATGCGCGCCGGCGGCTGGTCCGCTTCCCCTCTCCGAGGTCGCCTGCGCCGCCTGGCCGCGGCGTGGCGCTGCGGAGCGCTGACGCAGCCGCCTGGGCGCTGCCCGACCCCGGTGGCCGCGGGCCCGGATCCCGCCTTCCTCCATTTTCTCTCCCCGCCCTTTGTCGCGCTGGGCTTGCCTCGCTGTCCCCGGTTACCCCCATCGCCCTACTCTGCGTGCCGGGGAAGCACAGCCTCCCGGAGGCCGATGTCCCCGTCGTGCCCCCCTCCCGCGGCCGCCCCGCGCCTCTCGCCCTACCCCGGGCAGCGTGGGGACCCTGCGTGTTCTCACAGCGTGGGAGTGCCGCGGGGCCCGCCAGGTGCCGGCCAGCGGCGCCGCGGGCTTGCGAGGCGGGGGCTGGCGGCACCCCCGTGCCCTCTCGCCATGTGAGCACGGAGGGCTCGACGGCAGCTAGCAGACATTTTCCATCTCTCCCCCCTACCCCCGCCTCCGCGGTGGGCGACAGGATTCTTTCTTGTGGAGGGCCCTGCCTAGAAATAGGGATTAGAAGGAGATGCGATTCTCCTCCATCGTCATCATCAATAGTAGTATTAGTAATAATACATATAATTTTTTTATTATTATTATTATTATTATTATTATTATTATTATTATTATTATTATTATTATTAACGTTTGGACTCCCTGAAACTGCAGCATTGCCGCTGACCGGCTGCGGGCAGGGCCGTGGCTGCCTGTCTTGTCTTCTCCTGAGTCCCGCGGCGATGTCGCGATCCCCCGAGGGCGGTCACACCCTTGCTTCGCTCCCGACGCCAAACCTTCGCCTTAACCCCGCAAGCACCACAACCCGTCCGCCCCTCCGGGGAGGGTGCCCGGGGCCGAGCTTCGCAGCCGGGCGGGGAGTGCGGGGTAAGCGTGGGGAGATCACTTGGCCCTTCTGAGCAGAGAGTCGGCTTCTTCGCAGTCCCCAGATCAATGCTTTCATTGCTGTTAGATAGAATCCTGTCCTCCACTGTCCTGTGCAATGACTTTCGTGTGCCTGCTTAAAATGGGGAGGATGGGGGTTTTTTTTGCTGCCGGTGCGGGAGTTCTGGCTTCTGTCTCGTTTCCTGCTGTTTTAGTTAAAACGAAACAAAACTAACAAAGCAAAAAAACGAGCACGGAAAAAAAAAAAACCAAACCCGGAATGCGAACATTCAAGGGTGCCCCGGTCTGCCTTTTGCCTCCCAAGCAATTGAACACGTAATATTCGGGCACCCCGGAGTGACGTTTACTTTTCCCTTCATCAGTATTTTAAAGACAACGTTGCCGAACTCATTCTAATTCTTTAGAAATGCAGTCGCACCGGTGATTTAAAAATAGCATCATTGCTCCCGCGCCTCAGGTGGTTTTTGTTCAATGACAGCTTGTTGCTACACCTCCCGAACTCTACATTTCTTAGCGTTGGTGAAGAGAGAGGTCAGTTCTAGGGTTTAAAACTTTCCCCCGGGTTAGATCGTGCAGCCACGATCCGGCAGCCAACCCCCCGCGGTCGGTAGTCGCGGGCAGAGGTAATAACCGGGGACTGTACCATTATGAAACGCTCCGGAGGTATTATGGAGGGAATGGTCATGTTTTATCACTGTGCTTTATCACACTGCTTAGATTCATCGAGGGATCGTTCTCTTTAATCCATTTTACTAACGATTGTGTAAACCAGACAATGCCTGGTTAGAAAAGCTGCTTCTGCAGTACTGCCTTCGCATTACCTCGGCTCTAATTTGTTCCTGATAGACTTAAAGATGCAGGATGTTTATATCAAAATAAATGTCAGTCAGAATGCCTGGGTTAGGACACTTGAACACTGCACTGGTTTAGGACCTTGTACAAGGCCTCGGTGCAGAGAGACGAGATTGCTGCCTTGTGCAGAAGAGACACTGCCGTTAAAAAAGATTCATTCCCCCCCTGCCCAGCGGAGGAAAACCCGAGTACAGCAGTTCAGTCATTAGGAACACGTAGTGCTGTGCTGCTGACCGCCCCTCCTCAAACTGTGCTGCTCGCTGCCCATCCTAAGCTTTTCTGTTGGATTTGTTAGGGGTTTGTTGGTGTGTATGTGGTTTGGATCTTTTTTTCCCCTTTTGTTGCTGTTGTTGGTTTTGGTCTGTGTGGGTTTATTTCCTTTTTTTCCCTTTGCGCAGCAATGTTTTTAGTTTAGGTCTGCGGCCGTTCTTTCAGCTGTTTCTGTTGCTGATTTAACGTGCTGCAGCCCTGCCCAGCCCCACCGGCAGCCAAGCCGCCTGCACACATCACCCGGTTCCTGCCGCAGTTTTCTCGCTCCCTGCCCGGGCTTAGCCTGTGCCACACTGCTTCTGGAACCTGCAAGCTGCGCACAGAGCTGGGTTTCAGACACCGCACGGTTAAGTTTTAGGAGACCGAGGATTCGAGGGGGTTTCATGGCCACTGCCTGGGAGCAGAAATCTGAGCGGCTGCAAAGGCCAGACCCGGACGAAAAGAAACGGTTGTGCCGGGGGGCATCGCTGGCTTCTTGTCCCCTGGCAGTTTTGCGGCAGCGTTATTAGCTGGTGGCCCTCGTTCTGTAGATCCCCGCTCTGCGGGCCGGTGCTACGGGGATTGACAGGCGAGTGTCGTGCAGCTGGTATTGTTAGGCCGGCGGTAGGAACGGGCTGGCTGTGCTTCCAGAAGGAAGGAACGAGCTGGCAGATCGCGCTCGGGAGCGCGGCTATCGCTGTGCTAACATCCCCGACAATAATTTTTCGTTTGTGATTTTTTTTTAATCTTTTATCTTCTCTCTCTTTTTTGGGGGCTTTAACTTTTGCACGCTGTTTCTACAATGCTCACATCTGGTTATGTCATCTTTGGAGCTCGGTACAGTGAACTGGGGGTTGAAAATAAGTCTTAGGGTTTGCGGGGGTGGTGGGGTGGTGGTGCTTATTAATTTAGGTGCTTACAGTTATTTAAATCCATAGTTAGGCCTTTACTGAGATGTGGCCTCTTTTCTCCTGAGATTTCAGTGCCTTCCAGGAAGATCAACGGGAATAGTGAGTGCTCAGCAAGTGGAAAAATACTTTTATTTGTATTAAAAATGGAACTAGGAACCTAAATACGGCGTTGGTCTTGCACTATGTGGGGCTAAATCTGTGGGGGCTTTTTTTCTGTTTGAGAGTCCCCTCGCTTTCTCCGAGCCGTGCATACTTCACCCACACTAAGGCACAGAGTGACTGCAAATTGCAGCGAACTTTCAAAATCAAATAAATGCTAACTTTGATGGAGCATCGGTGATTAGATAACACGGGTCATTAAAGCCGTTAATGGGTCGTTAATAAAATACTTTATTTGAAGCGTGAATGGAAGCGGAATATTGTGGGGTACTTGGTAATTCAGTTTAAGCTTCTTGCGCTCCGCCGTGGAAGGAACATTTGCAAAGCCCCTGGCTCGTTTCTGCTCCTTGGGAACCTTCGCTTCCTGAGAAACTGCCGAGCACGCCGTCTGGGGGTCCTGCAGCACGGCTGTCAGTCGGTCCTGTTGTCCGCAGGTCCCGCTCCGGCGGCGGCTCCTGCGGCTTCTGCCACTGGGCAGCTGCCACGCGTGTCTCCGTCCCCGTCCCCACGGCCACGCCAGGCAGGGATGATGCGGGGAGGGTGGGGAGAGGTGCCGGTGAGGTGTCGGGCAGGGATAGGGGCAGCAGCACTCCTCCTCAGTTTCACAGCGCTGCCCGGGCAAGGTGCAGGCGGCTCCGAGCCCTGCCGCTAATGAGCTCGCGTTAAGGTGATCTGTGTCTGGGTCGGTGTCCGTCTCTTCTCCCAGGAGAAGAGAGAAAGCAAAATCAGCCTGGCTCCTGCACGGGGACACCCGTCAGGAATTTTTGCAGGGCCTCATTCTGTTCCCGCGTACGTCAGTGGGAATTTTGTCTTTTAATTCGCGGTAGTCAGGCCCTCCTCATCGCCTCCGTGGGGGTTTGTTTACTTGGTTCTGTTTGTTTGCTCGGTTTAGTTGGTTTAGTTTGGTTGGTCGTTCGTTTTCTTCCGCAAATCCTTGCGAATAAACATCAGCGCAAAGTGGGCAATAAAAAGAAAGAGCAAAAGGCTGAAATAAAGTAAACCCCTCCCCCCAACCTTCAAGTAAAAATACTGAAATCTTGTTTCGTGAAGTCTCTGCTCTGAAAATAATTCATTAACACACACACACCCCAATTGTTTCTAATTAGGGAAAATGACCAGTCTCGTTACCTAAAATGCTAATTTTTTTTTAAAGCTAAGGTAATATTTTCAATGTTCCACGCGTCTGCACCAGCATCTTACTAAGACCTCTTTGACAGCTCCTGTTTCAGCCGGTATTTTAACTACAGAAAATAACAAGGAGCGTTCGGGGTTTTTGGAAGCTTCTGTGTTGCCTCCTAAGCGCGGGGTCCGGGTGAGGGTTTTCCCTCCCCACACTCCACGCCCTGTAATTTTTGTCACCCACTGTCGATGCTGCAGCGTCAACAGCCTTCCCTGGAAAGTCCTGGAGGTTTTCGGGAGTGCTGCTACTTTGCTGTCATTTGTCAGACAAACTCCGCTGTGGTCTCGTATTTAGTTCCCGTATTTCTGCGTTTATGATTTAAAACTAACTGCGGCAAAGCAGCCCTTGCTGGTTGGACGTTTATAATCCGTACTCTTGATTAGGTTCCCAAAACAGGGAGCTGGCATCTGTGCTAATACATTCCCCCCCCCCCCCCCCGGTTTTCTACTGCTCCTAAACAATCCCGCAGGCTTCCAGCGAAAAAGCCGAGGGGGCTTCTTCTAAAGTGTCATTTAAGGCGAAATAACGCCGCGTTTGAGCATCCGTGAAGTACCGATTTCTAGTCTTTGTCCTTAATCTATTACTCCACGTTAGATCCCACGTTGTCTTCAGGGAAGGCGTTTGCTTTTCCTCTGCCTTATTAATAGGACAAGTCCGTCTACAAACAACCCTCCCTACAAATATTCGGGGGCAGTTTGCTTTGATTTATCCCTGGCTTAAAAAAAAGCCCCAAAACCCCAAACCCAAAACCCCACCCTCCAAAAAAGAACACCCCGACCAAACAAACAAACAAACAAACAAACCCCCAAACCCAACGAACCGAACCGAACCAAACCAACCAACAAACCACCACCTTTCATTAAAATAAGAAAGGACAAACTTTCTCTTTTAAAGTCCTGCGGTGAGAAGCTGTGGGGTGAAAAGAGTCACCCGCGTCTGTCTGCGAGCCAGGTTAGGTGAGGTGTGAGCCTCGCCCACACCTGGTCGACAGAAATCTGCTGGCTTTTAGTGAATCGAGTCCCTTTAGTTGAGTGTGGGGATATATGAATACAGTATCACAGTATTACCAAGGTTGGAAGAGACCTCGAAGATCATCGAGTCCATATATTAATACAATTTATATAGAATGCAATATAATAAATATAAGATACTATAATAAACATATTAATACTATAAAAATATATTAATACAATAAAATATATTAATACAATATAATAAATAGAATAGAATGTAATACAATGTAAAACAATGCAATATAATACAGTACAATACAATGCAATGCAATATAATACGATACAATATAATACAATGCAATACACTACAATACAGTACAATGCAAACCAATACAATACAGTACAATGCAAAATAATATAATATAATATAATATAATATAATATAATATAATATAATATAATATAATATAATATAATATAATATAAATATAATCTTTCCCCCCCCCCCCAAGGAAGTGTGTTTTGGTTGGCATGCAAAAAGCAGAGTGCCTGCTTACATGGTTTAGCACCAGACTCAGCTGGGTTAGATAGTGGTTGGACTTGATGATCTTAAAGGTCTTTTCCATCCAAAATGATCCTATGAGTTTATTTCCCCAAACTTTCTCAAACGTTGTCAGGGAGGGTGTTCCAAAGCAACACCCATCCCCCCCATCCCCCCATCCCCCATCTTCACCCCAGCTCCCAAATGAAAGAAAAACAACCCACGACCCATTCTTCTCCAAGTCCTTCCCCCCACTTTTCTTTTTGTTTAAAGCCTCCTTAAGAATTATTATATTTTTTTTTAATAAGGTGAATGTGTCCTTAGCTGAGGGAGAAACCCAGCGCCTGCTCCCCCGTGGAAAGGATGCCGAGAGGAAAAGGTGCGGGCAAAGGCGGACTAGAAACAAACAAAACGAGCCTCCTAACGTCATCGCTGTAACCAGGTACCGACCAGCACCCCAACCCCGTGGGCGGCGGACCTGCAGCCGGTCCCACTCTCCCCACAGCTGCCCACCCGTGGGCTCGCTTGCAAGTCCGCCCCTCAGCTGAAAAAGCGGTACCTGCTTTTCTGTCAGGTCTCTTGGAGGGGCTGGAGGATGCATTTGCAGGGAGACGGGCCATTTTAGGAGGCGTTAGGAGGGAAGCTGCTAATGATGAGCTGGGAAGCTGCCTCCGTACCCCGCAATCGCCCCCACCCCCGCACCTATTTATTTATGAGTTAAGCCCAGAGTTTATTTCCCTAGCAGGTACCTAAAGGATTCACCTGGCAGCTTGCTTGCTCGTTGTAAGCTGTGTGTCTCCTTTTCCTTTGTGGGTACCAAAGAAACGAATCCGAATTTGCAGCCTGATAGCAAAGAGAGCTCCTTGCTCTCCTGGCACTTCAAATAATAAGGGGGGTCGATTGGAATTAGGTAGCATCCTGCAACATTTGGGGTTTGTTGGTTTGGGGGTTTATTGTTGTTGTTGGGTTTTGTGGGTTTGGTTTGGTTTGCTTTGGTTTTCGGTTGGTTTGGTGGGGCTTTTTTTTTTTGCGTGTGTTTTGGGTTTTGTTTGCTGGCTTTGTTTTTTTTTTTTTTAGTTGCTTGCTTTGGTGTTTGGTTGATTTTGTTGGCGTGGGTTTTGTTGTTGTTTTGGGGCTTTTTTTTTGTGTGTGAGGCTCTTCGTTGTTAACATTAAAGTCTTGCAGGAAGACGACGTTTCTCCTCTCCGTGCTCTTTCAGGCTAGCCGCCCCCTGGAAACTTCACACCAGAGGGAAGCAGATGTGCCTGGGTAGGGATTTTTTGCTGGGGTGCGTGTTGGTTGTTTGGTTTGGGGTTTATGGTTTTGTTGCTGTTGCTTTTTGAGAGACGGCTGTCACGCCGCAACCATTATTCCATTCCGAGGAGCCTGCGATGTTTTTATTCATTGCCCGGTTTTCAAGGCTCCTTTCTTCATACCACAGCCCGCTCAACTTGAGATCTGGAGCGGAAATAAGGAGGGGGTGCTGGGGGGGTGGTGTGTGCGCGTGTGGATCATCGAGGCAAAACGATAATAACAACAAAGCAAGCAACCACCTTCTTTCCTTTCTCATCGCCCCTATATTTGAGATGCTGGGGGAAACTACCCCTGGTCCCGCCGGCAGGTTCAAGTCGTTTTAGTCTGTCTGAACTTGGAAACAAAGCTGCTTCCCGAAGGAAATTTCCACTGCTTGCTGCTGCCTCGCAGCAGAGGGCGCCGGGAGCCTTCACA